>JAABNY020000108.1:10479296-10515851 GCA_015164015.2 Brevimyrus niger
CTGTGTGCCCTGTGATGGACTGGCATACCATTAAGGGTGTAGCTGTGTGCCCTGTGATGGACTGGCATACCATTAAGGGTGTAGCTGTGTGCCCTGTGATGGAGTGGGATATAGTGTTGGAAGATGGATGAAAGGAACAATAATCCTTTTTGGGGTGAATATTTATTCCAACCCTGCACTAGATAAGTGGCTGGAAGATGGATGGATGAGCGGGAATATTTAGCTTTAATCCCTGCATATAATTAAATCAATGGTGTATCAATATACAGCAATATTTCATAAATACTAAATGTTCTTGATTTTCAACCCAGTTTTAGTCATTTCCAGGTATATATGTAATTAAGGGCCCTGTAGTATTTCCAGGTTTCTCCAAGCCCTCTATGGGCTGAAGGGGCCAGTCAGCATACATACACAGGCATTTTTATTAACATTTTTATAATCTCCCTGATCTTTACAAGTCTAGATTGGAGTTCGGACATTGAACAGACTGTAGCCTTCTCAGGCACCCATTGTACCAGTACCTGGCTACTCAGTTCTGAGCCTGTGTGTAATGTTCCTTATTATCAGCCAGTAAGCCCTCCTTCACTTCACTCTGCAGTGGCTTTCAAAGTCCCCGGTTTGACTGCCTTAGTACCTTTGTGATTTCTTCTGCTGTTTTATCTGACTCCCACCTCTCAGGAATCCCTTTCATTTCTAACACCTTCAGGGAAGAGGTAAGGCTCAACTCGGAATCTTTCCTTCTTTACCCAGTGGACAGTTGGCATTCTCATCAAACGCAGACCTGTCTCAGCCCACAGCCTCAGGTCACTGACAGCGTTACATAAAGCCATTTCTCCTCTGCATTACAAGTGCAACATACTACAGTCATACCGCAAGTTTCTCAACAGTCCTGTCTGCTGTTCTTTACAGAATGACAGATATTACAGATTATGTCTTTCATTAGAAAGAAAGCAAATTATGTTCCCTGCAAGGTTTCCACATAGTGCTGTGTGATGTAAAGTAAAAGCTCATAAGCTAAGTAAAGGCAGGCTTATGTAAAACATCTAAATGCATGCAAATATATACATCATATTGTTCTGTAATATGACAATGATGTGAAGCAATTCTTCTGAAATATAAGCATTGTATGTGATAATTCATTCACATTGTTTTTGTTTTAAGGCTGTCCATCCAACGTCTTCAATGTAAGACTGACTGTCTTTGAATCTTTTAAATGCTTTTTTCTTCTGAAGAAGGTAAAGACTACATTATTTTATAAGCCTGGTTCACTACCTTTTTACATTCTTACATTCTCAGTAAGACTTCCCGATATCTCAGAAGTGTTAACTTTCCTTTACTGATTAATCAGCACACGGATGAGTTTTTTTCAAACTGTATTAAAAGTGAATGTTACCGTGAATTCTAAAGGATTCATTTCTAACGTGCACTGACTTCTTTGTAATTGACAAGACGTGCTGTGAAATGTATAAACAAACAGCAGCCTGCCAGTCTCAGCAGTAATGGGACTTTAATTACATTCTGTGAGATTATCATTCCTGACAGGTGTTTCAAACTGCAGTGGCTGAGTCCACAGTGCATGTCCTCTTACACACCTTATGTCCTTCAAGCCAAGCCTCGCAAACACAAATATGACAGAATATCTGCGTGAACAGTGCCAGTGTTTGCCCTGTGTCAGAATCTCATCTAGTTTTTCACAAAGTGAAGGTGGGAAAAAGAGAGAAAAAATATACATTTTGTATTTCTTTCATTTGGTTGCAGCAGAAAGTAATGAACCAGGCAATATTTTGGCATGAAAAGGTTGTCGTGCTGCTCGATAACTCAGTACAACTAATGAGATGATTATGGCCAGCTGTTTAAATACTTTGATTACCAGTGAAGCATATTTGGATCAGTGCTATCCAATATAATCTGACCCTGGCTTTTTCCATCTGAGTGAAGTTATCAGCGCAAAGACACAACAGGCCAAGATCAAAATAAAAAACCACAAAGACCACAGAAAGTTGGTGTCCAGAGAAGATAATGAATTTTCCAGGGAGTGACTTTCCTGCTGAATTCTTTCAAAGAACAATGAGTTACACCATCTACAAAATCTCAGGGAATCTTAGAACCACATTCAGGAATCTGCAGACCTATCCTGACTTAGCAGTGGATTGTGACCCCACGTCTATAAAGAAACATGGTACTGGGAGACACATTTACTTACCTGTACGACCCTGTATGTTCCGGCAGAATGAACAACAAACAGGAAACGTATAACACTGTCACAAGCTAAGAGCCATGATCAAGTGAACGTTTTGATGCATCAAGACCAGGATCTGACTCTACACCAGAAAAATCTGCAGCATGGTGTCAGTTCATCCACCTTTGAGCACAAGGTTCAAGCCTTAAACCTCTATAAACACACATTTCACACAGATGAACTAGTTCTGCGTGGAAAATGGGGCAAAAATACCTCCAGAGTGCTATGTAAGACATCAATAACCGCTGGAAGTGTTTGGTTACTGCCATAGCTGCTAACAGAGGTATAAGCAGTCAGCGAGTGAAAGGGGGTCATGCTTTTTTTAAACAGGGGTTGTTGGGTGCTCCCTAACTGTCATCCATTCAGCTTCCATAATTCCCATTTCCCAGTAGAGGCTTGCGGTGGATCTCAGGAAGCAAAAGGGCACAAGGAAGAGGGCACCTTGGGCAGGATAGCAGCACAACTTCCTACATGGAATTATCTAAGGATGGAAACTGTTATTTTAATGTTTTGTCTAATTTTGGCTTCTGTTTTGATTAATATGGAAATGATTATTGTATGATTAGCATATTACATGCCATGTATATTGTCGTCTTTTCTAAAACAAAAGAATATATGTTTTTAGGACATTAACTGTTTTCCTTTGCCAAGAAAATGTAAGGCTTGATTAACGGGGCCTTTTTAAAGTGAATCAACAAGGAGCACTGCACGCTTTCCCCTCTATTCCCCACATAAGGTGTGTTATCTCTGGAAACGGTGGCTTTTTGCAGTCCTGACTTTAAATGTAGGGCGGCTTAGTGCATCACACCTCTAGGTCTGAGAGTTCAAGTCCTGCTTCTGCCCTATGCATGTGGAGTTTGCATTTCCCTGTGTTGCGCAGGTTTTCTCACACAGTCCAAAGACACACCATACGGCTAATTGGTGTCTCCAGGGTTCCCGCAGAGTGTGAGTGTATGTGCCCTAGTAGGGGTTCCTCGTAGTGCTTGGAACAGGCGCCAGGCCCCCGGCGACTCTGCACTGGATAAGCGGCTGGAAGATGGCTGGATAGATTATTCTAATCACCAGCACAGGTGCTGTTTCCATTTATGAGCTTTTAGTACCTCCAGTGAAATGCAGGTCTGGGCATATCACTGCTGTTGGGTTCTGGGCACTGGGGCTGTGCACAGACTTTTTCAGGAGCAGGTGTCTTAATTCAGGGGGGGGGGGGTCCTCCCCAGGAGTTTGCAATTTTGCATTATCCCGGGGCACCTCAGAAGGGGGACACTCTCAAAAGGGGGGGGGGCCGGGGCACCCCCCCCCCCCCCCACACACACACACACACGTGCTCGCTGGTCATCATCCTTTTCAGTTTGCAGGAATGTTTGTAGGATTGGGATCCTGCAGGGTCCAAAAACACAAAAACTGTAGACAATCGCTGACAACATCCCCTGTGGTCCGAGATGACAAGCAGTTAGATACCAATTCATTTTTTTCTGGATAAGAAGGTGGAGGAGGAATGTATGAATGTTCTCATACTTTTGTTAGTACTGTGATGGTTTCTCTTTAGATACATGAATTCTTTAACTTTGAGAGTAGATGGCTGATGGAGAACTCACACTAGTAGAATGAGTAGATATCTTGCTGGTACTTGGTTCCTGGGTTGGTTTTGTAGGTCATACTGGCTATTGAGTAAAAGTGCTTAGGGAAAGATTATTCTGGCCCAGTTAAAGGGACTGACATGTACTGCAAATATACTTCAAACAACTCAGCATAGTACAGAGACTTATCAGAGTGGTTCACAATGTTCCCCAATTATAATACCTGCACATTTTTCTATCGGTTTCTAACCTAGACATTCACTGGAAGTGGGAGGGGTCATAAATTTAAATTCAGTTGGAATGTCTTTAGCTAAGCTTTACTGAGTTGCCTCACCTGACTGCATCCTGCAATGTGATTGTGCCTTTGCAGTTATGATAACTGTAATATAGCGACATCACAACACAGTGACTATAATTAACATTAAAACAATTAAAAGCAAAATTCCTGAATCACTTTGCACCTTGAAAAATAAACACACTTCTGTATGTGTCATTGTAGGCAAAGGTAAGACAAAAAAGCTACATTAGGGTGGATCACACCTCAGGGGAGGGAGGTCAAACCTTGTTTCCCCGTTTCATCCTAAAGCCCAAAGACACGCAGTTAGGCTAATTGCTGTTGCTAAATTGCAGTATAATTGTGTATGTATATATCTGCCCTGCAATGAACTGCTGTCCTGACTGTACCGCAGGGTTGTGTACCCTATGCTGCCTGAGATGAGCTCAAGTACCCCCTCCCCATCCTGATCTGGATAAAAAGGTACAAGAGAAATGGATGGATCCATCGCGTTGCTAAATCTTTACACAAAATTTCCACAATATTTTTTAGCAAAATACAAATATTAATTTGAAGAATTAATGGCAGTATCTGCACAGATTGTGTGTGGGATCACAGTGAATTCTCCCTTTGGGGTATTCTGCTGATGTGCCTTTGGCTGCTGGGCCCGGGAATGTTACCAATTTTCAGCAGCTTTTTCGCGACTTGAAGAAGCTGACTTTGACATACTGCTTAGCGTGAACCTTTCTCTGTTGAATTGTATGGGCTCCATGTAAGAAATCAGCACGTTCCAAATCTTGGGTTCTTTGTTCTCTTGCAATAAATTATCTCTGGTGTTAATCCATATAATTGAATTAAACTTAAGATGTCAATCGGTAGGGTTATTTTTATTTGAAAGTTTAAGATGTGGTATGCTGTCTAATAATATCTAAATATATTCCTTCTCACCAAATCTGGGGTTTAGTATCTCAGGAGGCTGGTATATATTCAGAAGAATGTAAAGTGATTCTAGAAAGGCAGGATACCTAACTTTTTATAATGAAATATGCTTTTGTTATTCAAGGACTGGGGAAACACAGTAGTATTTGTGATCATTTATGATCATATTTCATGCTTGGTGATGGCGAAGCTGAAGATGGCATTTTGTTTTTGAATTGTGATTTTTCAAAAGCATTCGAGTTGTGCCTCTGGCTCTGTGTGCGGGATTCACATCTTCCTGCATGTGGATCGGTGACTTATAGTCTCAGTATGGGTTTGTGTGCCATGTGATGGACTGGCAGCCTAGCCAGGGTGTCTCCTGTCCCCGTTCTTAGGATAAGATCAGGCCTACTGTGACACTGTACTGGATAAGCGGATATGGAAGATAGACTGATGTGCTGCCAATGTACACAGAAATGTCTCTGAATGTAGATCTGCAACACTGATCCCATTTTAATGCACTTGTCCCCTAGACCCCCTGAAATATACGTTGATTTAGAAATATGTGGAATGCAGTCATGCTAAATATAAGAATTACTTAGCACTTTGCAACGAAAGAGTTCAAAGCAAAACTAGATAAAATATGCATCTTCCCCTGGTCATGTATGCAAATTATTGTTCAGTCATTATTTTAGTGTAAAGTTTGCCATGCACACTGGATACAATCAGGTCTGCTGCTGTTCATATTGCTTAGTAATTAGCAACAAAAAGACTACCTGTAGTACTAATTGATGTAATTATATTCCATTACAGTAACACTTCTTCAGCCCTGGTGATATTTAAGGTAATATTAATAATGATAATCTCGATGTTGCACTTTAAGAGTGTCATTATTATTATTATTATTATTATTATTATTTTGGAAGTTCATAGGCCAACATAGGTCTTGGCAGGGCCACAGGGACTCCCTTATGGAAGCAGACAAGCACATCTTCTCTCTCATACTCAGCCAAGCGCTCTGCTTACACCTTCACAGGCAGAGGTCAATGTGACAGTGATAAGTTACAACAGGTAAGACTGCCGGTGTCTTCAGACTTCAATGACTTTGATAATAGGAATTTGAAATGAAGCAGTGCTGACAGTTAATCTGTGATCACAGTCAGCTCCGAACCTGCGCCAGTCTAGTACTCTCTCTTCCTCGGTGACCCTGTAGTGGGACAGCGGTTTGAAGATCGATGGATGGATGGTGGACATTCTCTTCACTTATCAGTTTTCCTAACAAGATCCTTAAGATCCTAAAATACACACCTAATAGGGAATCATCCGTCATAATTATGGAAATAAATGAAACACAAATTCTGACATGAATGAAACCATATGCTTTGTGCAAACTGATAATTACTATGATTTTTGGAGAATGTAACTTTATATTCTGAAATATAATCTGATGTAGCAAGACTTCATGGATATTATAAAATCTGCATGTATTACATTTAAATGCGTTTGATGCTTCTGAAGCCCAATTTGATCACCAAGTTTTGCGCCACACTGCAGTGCAGTATTCTGAGGCAGAATCAGGACCCTGGACAGGGGAGAATCTGTCGGTCTCAGAGCACAGGTCTTTCTGCCATATAGAGTATTAGTTATCGGTTATAAAGTAGGCATTTATCACTGTGCATATAATATACATGGAAATAACATGATTCTGAAACCATTTATACAGAAACTAGTAATATAAATCTTGCCATTGGGAAAAAATAAGGCACATTAGCCCTGGTAATCTATTATGATTATCTCTAATATGATTTTTCAGTTCCTACGAGTCATACATACGTACAGACAAAACACACGCCGATTATCATGCATTTATTGAATTTTTTTTTTTTCCTCGAGCACTTTTTCTGTGACATTCCCGGCATGCTCTTCCCGAAAGAGAAAACGATGCTGAAAGATCAACACGCATCCGCATCCGTGCGTCCGTGTCGGAAGGGTTCGCCCCACCACACACAACGCAAAAGTTAAACTGCAGCACACGCAACAGACAGGGGCAGGCAGCCGGGAAGGCAGGGGACAAGCGGAGCCAGGCGGACAGATGCAGGCTGACGAACGCAGACCCGGGGGGTGACTGCGCTCAAACAGAAACCGTGCCCCGGGGCCAAGTTACGGTGCCACAAAGCGGGCTGCTGGATTCTGCACCAATTGCGCGTCTATAGGCGGTGAATCCCTCATTCTCCCACCTCAAGGGGAAACGAATCATTATTCCTGTCACAGTAGCCTTGCAGTAGGAGCTACTGTGAGGCACAGTAAGTTAGGGCAGGTAATCAGCCTCAGCAGTAGAGTGGAGCCCATCTCCTTCATCTGTCATGCACTCTCTTACTCTTTTGTCTTTTGGCAGGAACGATTTTGCCACCTACCCAGGCTGTTGGGTCCCCCATCGCCTTCCTCGCTGTCGGTCAGGTTGTTCAGCATCTTGGCTTCTCTAGGAGGCTGCGAAGAGAGAGAGCACCCCTGGACTGCCGGCTCGGCCGTTTATCCCAAACGTGGAAAAAAAGAAAAAAGAGCGCAGAGGCAGAACCATGAGGATGTGGGGATGGTTATACTCTCTCCTCCTCAGGCAGAGCAGTGACAGCGAGGACAGGGGACGGCAGCTTTCCCTCCTTCTCTCCCTGGCGTTCTCTCCTGCTGCTGCAGCGCAGCTCCCCCTGTACCGAGGACACGGAGGGATAAGGAGGGTAAAGGAGGCGTGTGGATGACGGACCGCCTTTGAGCAGCAGCGCACACACATGCTCATTCCGCACTCCACAGTCACCGCCAGCCCCGGAGTGAGACTCAGCCTAATGACTGACTTCATCATGTATTCAGCAGGCATAATCTGCCTCTTTCTCTCCAGCGGAGGGGCGGCAGAGAGAAATCCTGAGAAGAGATGGATGATGCTTTCGTTCAGGTGCTGAAATAATGTTTGACTTTTCTTTTCCTTCTTTAATAGCACCTGTCCTTTTCCCACGCTGAACGATTCCATTCCCTTTTCTGACACAGAAGAGACACTTTTAGCCATAGAGTCCCATTTCTCCTGTTTCTCTTCCACTCACACATTTAGTCAAGTAAAACCATAAAGAATGAAGGCAGAGTGAGCTGCAGTTTGCTCTTTTGCATAATATAGATGCTCAGTTTATTGATAGCTGTGAAAGGTTACAGCACAGCAGATGTAGATCATCTCCACAGCTTTTTCGAACGTTCGGAGGAATCATTGCTTGGCTGTGGATGAGGATCGTGTTCCATGCAGTAAATTGTACCAGCAAAACAGCTATGGGCATTAGTTTGTATCCACGGGTGTGTCTGTGAGCATGTGTCTGTGAGCATGTCGTGGGGCACATTACAGGGTCTGAGGGTCACACGCAATTAACGGTGTGTCACTTTGTGAGTGGATCTTCTGGGCTGTCATGCACACAACCTCAACATTCCACAATTCAGACAAAGACATATTGAATGTCTGTGAATAAAATAGATTAGACAGGGCACCTTTTTGTGATACAAGGACCCAAATAATAATGCAGCTCACTGCTGTGTAAGTTTCATAAACACAAGAGAAGTCTTACACTTCTGCTAAATGAAGAAATCTACCTATTGACTAAGAGAGACATAAAACAGAGATTTGCACAAATCGCCTCTGCTGTATTTATGGATGTAAGACGTTATCCTTGCAAAATTGGAAGGAGTGCATTTCTATCCTGCTGGAACATGTAGTTCTGTTCAGTTAATAGGAATAAAATCCGATGTAACACTGCAGCTCCCTAATAGCTTTTTAATTGTTCAGCACCGTCATTTACTTGTTGTCTTGATGTCAGTCTAGCATGTGAAGCAAAATAAATAAGCTGTAGTTCCGGAATCTTACCTCAGATTTCCCTTCTGCTTTTCCCCCGCCTCCCTGGCCAGATGTGGGTGAGAGTCAGCGCCTGGTGCCTGGTGGAGTGAGCATCACAGGTCGGTGACTTACAGCAGTCCTGCAGGTCTCATCAGAAATAACCCCCGTTCTAGATTCCTGTGTTTTAACACTGAGGGAGATCCCTCTAACACCACTCCAACAGTATTAGATTTAGTCCAAGAGACTGTAAGTCTATAAGTCTTATCACAGACTACTGGCCTCAATTACAAATAAATATGGCTCATTAAATGTAAGATCATCGAGGTAACATTTATACTTGTATACTGTTCTGGAATGTGTTACGTTATGAACACTGCAGCCAAGGTGACTCAAATGAAACATCACAGTTCATTAAAATTAAATGAACAGTTTTCAAAATGTAATTAGGATGATCATTTTTATCATCACTTTTCCATAATATATCCAGTTTGGAGGTGGCATTTTATGAACATGATGCAATACACAGAAAATATTGTGCTGTATTGATTTAAAAAGCATGTTGAAATGCTAGGTACACAAATTACCATTCCATATGTGAACATAATGTTTTGAAAGCCCTCTTAAACTTCCCAAACCCTGAAAGATGCCCTTGATCCAATTTTTGTGATACTAAACATATTAGACAAAGGAAAAGTATAAATTGGAAAGATGTTTGGTGAAGCATGACAAATATTATAATATTAATGAACAAGTGTGCTCACATTAGCATCGCACGGGATCATTTTTTGTGGAAAGGCAGGTTATAACTATTTTTCAGACAGTGTAATCATTTCCTCCCGCAGTTCCCTCATCATGTTAATATAATCGGTTCAGTAAATCAGCTTTCTAGACAAGACTTCCTCCTCTTTCATTGGGGACAGACCTGATAAGCAGATAACTACTGAGAGATGTCAGATATTGCAGTATATCAGTACAAGTCCCACCACAACCTAGACCAATTCTATCAAGTGCCTTAACGGAACATTTGCACTGAAAACTGATTCCTTTGAATCAATCCATTATTTGCTCTGAATCTGGACAACTGAAAAATTCTCTGTTCAAAAGACTGCATAGGCCTGATTTTGCAGCGTTCACAGTGCAACTCATTCTCCCTGTTTCTTGCAATATTCCTTTTTTAATAATAGATAATCAGGAACAATTGCTAATGATAATCATCCTGGTTGTCATACCGGAATTTCCTACTTCTGTCTTTGCACTATGCCCTGACACTGGCCTTCATCTAAGCCATGGGGAAATCAATCGACATTAATCAGCACACGAACATTGCTGTTTTTTCTCCTGCATTTGACTATTGTATTATTTTTAAGTTTTCCCCATTGGCTATAAGTTTTTCTGTTCTGTATCACTTTACACTTACATAGCTTGAATCTATTAGTAGTCCTTTAATTACTTCCAAGACAAATATATTGACTATTGCTAGTTTTTAAAGACCTTTATCTTTTTAAATTTTCATGACATTATGCAGATCTTTGCAATGCCTTATGCATCTTTCATTGCCCCCCCTATCCGACCATCCAGCGTCTCTGTAACAGACTTCATTGCTGATACCCTGAAGGCGAATGTAATTGATATGTTGGTCTCCCTGAAATAATGAGCTGTCTCCTTTGGTATGTTTTATAATTGGCTTTTGTGTAATAATGGAAAAAGGTAAATTACATATACATTACATATACATATACCATTCATCTGTCCGTCCGTCGGTCCATCCCTCATTCATTCTTCTATCTATCCATTCATGTGACTATTTATCCACTATAGGGTGATGAGTCTGGATATATAGACCACATTGATTTAAATATAAAAACACAACTTTTAGATGTATAGTTATAATTGAAAAAGTGAAATGTACGAACAAAATTATTTTTAAATTATGACCAAGCCAAAAAGCAATTTAATTTTGAAGAGAAGTAATTACAGCACTAATTATAATTTGAAAGGCTGGGTTTGCATTTCCTTGGAATGTTCACATATGACACAAAAAGAGTCATTCTCAGTGTTAGTTTAAGAGCATGACTGTCCTGTGGCTGAACCACATGCTGTGGATTTGAAAAGTAACCACAGGTGGGGAATGTTGATTAAACAATGCATCTAGAATTCAATGGCTCCAGTTGTGTGCAGAGTGTGATATCCTCCATGGCAATTCCACCCACTGTTCCACATGCCAATCATGGCCACTGGTTTCCCTGGCAACAGTGCTCCTCTCTAATATTGCAAAATCCATTCTACTGTTTTTTTTTCTCTGCGTCCAAGCTTCGCAGCTGGTTTAAAGACTCGTTTGCAGAAAAGTTTTGTCAGTCAAGATCAAGCTCTTAGCAATTTTAATCATGGCAAAAATTCATCCAGAAAAAGTGGAGTTCCAAAATGTGTCTAAAAGAAATAATAATGAATAGTCTTGGTGCAAAATTATAGATATTAGCTCTCAAAAGCATTGCCAAATTATCTGTTTTCAGAACGCTACATGTCGGGAAGACTTTTGTTAGTGTTGGAATTACGACATGTTCATTCTGACGAGTCATTCTTCATTCTTGATGCACTATGTACATTTAGATCCTATAATGTTGAATTTATTGATTTTCAAGGTTCTTTGTTGGAAAACAGCTATGAAAAGAAATCTACCGTGCTTACGGGAATTGCTTGTCCTTGTTGAAACTAGAATTAGGGTTAGGGGTAGAGGAATGGCAGGAGGACGAATTAAACACTGTGGAAGGTTTAGTTTATGGTTAAGGATTAAGGCAATAAAATGTCACGTGATGAATCAAGAATCAAGACACGACTGACTTTCTATTAGCTTATGATTCTTGCCTGTCCCTTATTGATTAAGTCCTAAGCATTTCAGTATTGACTGCCTTTCTGCGACTGTAGTTTCTTTAAAGATAATTCTATGATTTTAAGTTTACGGCGCCCTCTTCTGGATACCTAAAACCTTAAAACGGACTTGAGCCCCTTAGGCGTCACGAATGAATCGAGCGCCCCGAATGATTTGTTTAGTTCAGACAACCATAAGATTCTAGCAACGATCCTAGTTAGCCTTATTCAATAAGGCTACGAACTGCTTGAAAACAGAAGTATTACATTTGCAACATTATCCAAATATATCGGACACAACCAATATAAATCAGATAAAATACTGCGGTTATGTAAACAAAAGAACATTTTCGACCTACATTGAAAACTGCAACCGTTCTACTATATTCCACTACTAAATTAAATAATAGCGTATTTCTGTATTAACGTTGACAGCTCTATCAGAAAAATTGACTTCACATATCACAGACACATTTATTACTGACATTTTAATGTGTGGCTTTAAGTAGGTCATGTGATTACAGAAGCAAATTGTCATAAGGACTGTATGAACAATATTTTGATTTAGACCTCTTAATTTTGTTCCATGTCAGTTTATTATATAGGTACCTCTTGTGAATTACATCTACATAAGCAAGTATGAACCTTACTCAATAAAAAATCCATCATAACACATATTCAATCATAGTCAACCATAAAAATCCACTGAAATATGGAAGAAGAGTTAAAAAATGCATCACTCTTTGCAGGCCTACCGTGGCAGTATTCATATATTTCTTTCTCAAACATAAATTTACCTTATTTATTTTCTTGCGCACTGTTTTCCTAGGGGGTCTATATCTAAAATAGCTGAAATGGAAGGTTCCAAATATCGGACCTGGCCATCAGTTGGTGCTTTTTACAATCCGAATATTATGGTATTTACGTTAAAAACCAGCCCTCTTCAGTATGTATGACTCGGTCTGATAAACAAAACATATCAATTTTCTAAATGGAAATTCAGAATGATGACAGTGACATTTACAGAGCTGGGAGAGAACATTATTTGGTATGACTGTATGAAGAATAAGGTTCCAGGTCCCCAGCTTCCCTGAGCCAGATATGTGGAAAGATGTAGTATGACGGGTCCCAAGGGCGTGAAATAGATACTGCCACTAGATGGCAGAAAATGATTTTAACACAAATGATACACTATGAAGTCTATTAAACTCGTGTGTGAATGCGTCCTTCATAGCCTTATGCTTATTGTTAATTAAATGGAAATTTAATAAATACTACTATCACTGTTGCCAGCAGGAAAAACATATGATTATCTTAGTTGGTATTTCCATCTTTGTTACATATGGACCGGCAATCTCACAAGGGCTGTATGCACACTGCAAAAGCATGGAGCCTCTAGTGAACATACATTTGCCTTTAGGTGACATAACACATTAAAACACATTTTCCCGTCTGCTACTGCTTTACTGTGTTATAACTCAGACGTAGGGTATGGTATCTGATTTGAATGATGTAGTTAAAATCTACTGATGTATTTGATTTATAAAAAACATGCTTGACTGGAAATTTCCTCAGTGGATATAGTCTTTTTCCTTGTTCATGATAAGTTGTCTTTTCCTCAGTAATAGGATTATATTCTCATACTTTCACCCTACAGTATTTGCTACTTCACCCTGTCTTCTGTTAACTAGTTAATTTTCAGTAAGACAAATTGCAAGTGGTAACAAAATAAATCCTTAGTCGTAAATTAGACATGTCTGAAGAGGCATAATATTGGTTCACGTCACCTTGAAAAGTTCAATTCTCAAAGCCCACAGCTATTTTTAATCAATAAGTAATATTAGCCCCTCCACCTATGTGTAACAAGCCAATTGTCAAGGTGCCTTTAAAGCCCACCTCTGATTGCAGCCCCGAGGGACTCTGTCCGCCACTCCCTCAGCACTCTGTCGTACCTCATCACCATCGCCACTTACCGAGGTGCCTGGTCAACAGAGGAGCAGAAACATGATAAACATCAGCTGCCACCGTAACGTGGTGCACTTTTTGCAAGATGGCGTTGGGACCATTATTTTATGGATTGCAAAATTTGCAGTATAATGATTCTTTAAGGGAATGACCTAAAATGGTTATTGATATTTCTATTAGGATTTAGCTTGTGAGCATCCAAATGTATTACTCCTTGATGCGACATTATAAGCCTGCAGTAACGAAGCTGGTTCTAAAAGACATTACCTGAAAATGGTGGGGTGGGGGTGGGGTCGGTAGCTTCATGACAATAGCTGAAGGGGCAACATATGTGAGTCTAAGCCCTACTGAGGGGGGTTTCATCCGCCCTATTTTTTTGTCTCTGCCAGCCTGAAGCATTATTATTCTATATCCATAGCGATTCTGTACAAAGTTTCATATCTTAGATTTGCCCCTAGAGGGCAACACAATCCAAATAGTAACAGACTGCCTTCCTGATCCGGAGTGGATGAGATGCACTGATAAAGTGGAAGTTCAGTATTCCTGATATATACGGCCTCTATCAGGGTGCACATATGGCAGAAAGAAAAATTAATAAATGCATTCGTTTACAAATGTGTTTTTTACTTGGAACGCAGCAGTGTGCGCATGCTTCATGAGCTGTGGCATTTCTGTTTGATTTTAATTTACCTCCAGAGTGCGGCTCAGCTTGACTTGGTGCAGAGACTGGCTTTCAGTTCAAGTATTTTCTTGGTAAATAGATGGTCTATTTTATGCTCCAGCACCCACGTTTGGCAATTTACTGTACTCAGTATTGGTTTGTTTCTCTTGGAAGCTGCCAAGCTCGACTGAAACTGAGTCACTAGCTTTGATTCCAATATCCTCACACTAGAGATCTCTGCTGCCCTGGAGCCACATCAAAACTCACAGAAACCTTGAAGAAAATTATGTCACAACCCTGGAACCCAAGGCAAAATCAAATATAAATATAAACGGCAAGTGAAAACTTTATCTAAACCAAAATATCTGGCAAATATCCTGCAAGTAGCCCATACATGCCAAGCGTCAGCAACTGGTAATTACAGCAAAATTCAGTTTAAGAAGAACGCAAACTTGCTAGTTGCATATTACATATTCAAGCTAATAATCGTGTGCTTCCTAATTCACTGCAAAAGAAGCTGAATTCATTTATACTTCAAGAGAAACAAAAAAAAACAAATTCAATATGAATTTGTTTTGTTGTAACTATTAAACAAAACAGACGGGAAAAAAGTCCCCATGAAAGAGCTGCTGTTTTATGCATTAGTTACATGTTAATCAGGACACACAATATAATTCCAGCTAAACAAGAAATCCTGATTTGTGATACAGGCAAATTGAAATAATAATTAACCACGTAAACAGACATGACCTTAACCAGGGGCCTGTTTCAGAAAGCAGGATTTCTGGCTTAGCCAGATAACTTGTTGGATTTAAGGTAGTTTGGGGCAAATGTAAATGAACAAAGATGAAGCCCATTTAAAGTAGGGTTCCTTAAATCTGACAAATAGAGTATCACAGTAACTCATCTGCATAGTTAGCTCATTCAGACATTGGGTGGGTCGGAGTGCAGAGAAACAGAAAAAGAACTAACAAAGAGGGTACAATACTATGGAAGGAACGGGATGGCCAGTGACCCCTGCTGACCAAAAATGGAAATGACAGAACACGATAAAACAGGGACTGAACCTGACAGAAGTACTTTGATGGTAGTCAGCATGCTTTTTGCGCTATGATAGTTTGTGGCTTGAGGGGAAATGTTTATGTTCCAGAACAGCACATATAAATTAATCTATTTAAGAAACACATATTCAGCACAATTTTTACAGCAGCTATGTCATAGTTAAGGACATTCTGTATATTTCAGGGTAAACATAATGAACAGTGTAATAAATTCAGATGACATGGTTTATATCATCTCTCAGGGAGCAGCTCTTTCAGGACAACAGTGATTCAACTCCTTCCTGCATCTTTGTCCTTTTATTTATGAGAAAAGTAGGCATACTTTCTCATCAGCTGTGACTGTAAAAGACTCTGAACGCCACAGTCTCCCATCCACATTTCACGGGTAAGCTGCATGAAGCACAGTGTTTCTATGTCAACCGCAAAGCTGCACACACACACTCAGAACTGATCCTTTTTGTGGACACTTGTGCTTTTTTTTATAACAGATAAATGTTTACCTGATATCACTTAAAAAAACTTTTTGTCGTAAATATACAAATTACTGATGTAAATACACAATAAAATATGATAATTTCTCTGATATTCACAAGGTATCCTACGAGCAAAATGAAATATATGTAAGTAAAATTACAAAACAAATGGTAGGCCTTGTGCCTGTAGCCTCCAGGATAAACTCTGGATCAACCGTGACTCCAAATAGGATATGCAGTTACAGAAAATGGATGGATAGATGGATGAATGGATGGATTGTAACATGTTACTTAAAACTCTCATCTACAATACACTATAGATACCTCCATGCATTATAATGGTTGGTAAAAGAATTAAGGATGCTTTGTACTGCATTATGAAGGTATCTTTAATGCATTAAAGATGAGAGTTGCATGATGCATTCATAAAGAAAAATAAACACAGCTATATTGTGTGATGCCTTTTTATAAGTATTTATAACCATGTTTTTATAGTTTTTTAATGTATTGTAATGTGTTATGAATGTGTTCATAGATCGTTACAGACACAGCATTTGTAGAAAGTGCTACACAACATATTAATAATACAAAAAGAAAACCTCAATACCTACTGATTTCAGAATACACTATTTTGAGTTCAGAATACAATGAAATACCCTTTGTTCAAGCAAGCTTGCTCAGTCCATCTATCTGTCTTCTAGCCTGTATTTAAGTACACTGTTGACCAGCCTGAAGCCTGCTCACTAAGCATGGGGACAATATAATATGGATGGGATGGGACCTTCTTAAATACAAAATCACACTCCGAGACCTAATTTAAAACAGAAGAAGAAAGCATCAAGATAACACCATCAATGACTTTGACTTGGGGACCGGTGGTGGACTGACTGCCTGCCTGGCCGTGCTCTGCTGTGTTCCAGCTGTGCAAAGTGGCCAATAACCTCACATCAATAACCTCAAACAACAGAATGAGCTGGGGTTTCCTGAGAAGCACATGAGATATTTAAGTAATTAGAAAGGAGGCATGGGAGGTAATATAAATTGAAAGTCTGAAATTTAATCGCTGATTAAGGTTATTTTTGGCGAGAAACCAAAAGAAGAGGGAGAAAATGTTTACGATTCAGACACAATGTAGAGGACTGAAAAAATTATTAAGAATAAAGCAACACAATAACACTCCCTTCCATCCATCCTTCCATCTATCCATCACCATAACTGCTTATTTCCATCTGGGGTTGCGGAGGGGACCGGAGCCTATACCAGGAACAGGGGCACAGGCGGGAACCAAATCCTGGACAGCCGGCAACACGCGGCGGGGTCAATTTAGACCCGCCAATCAACCTGCTCTGCACACCTTTGGACCATTGGTGGAAACCGGAGCCCCAAACCGAAACCCACAGGAACACGGGGAGAACATGTGAACTCCACACAGGAAGGAGTCGGGACCTTCTCACTGTCATGCAGCAGCGCTCACTGCTGGGCCACCATGCCGCCACACTACACCACTAATAATACGAAATAACAGAATTTGTCCTCCTTTTTAAAATGATACATTTCATTATTTAAACTTGGAAGGCTGTTCTTTTTCTGTAACTGCGGTGGGGCAGAGGGGTATTTTGCCCACCAATTCAGCATTCTGTTTGTTATTCATTCCTAAAGTAAAATTAATAATTAATTAATTAATTATTTTTATGTTTGTATATTTCATTGGTCCCTTCTCCTGTTAATCACTAGATTCAGAAATACCACCATAATTTCATTTTGAATGTACAGTCATTATCGCTTAAGTTCCATCCAAAGTATACATAATTTGGCGGATACATAACTGGCAATGATTAAATTAAAAAAGTAGCCAGCAGAATCAAAGGACTTTAGCAATTTACATTCTAAAGCTGGCATTTACAGCAGAGATTAATACTGACAACAGAGTCTATTATTATTCCGGAGCTGATAGATGTGGCACCTTGATAGATATTGCGTATTTGCTGAAACTTAGAAGTAAAATTTAGAACCTTGCATAGAATTAGTACTGCTGAAATTACATTTTGTATTGGGTACCTCAAGATTAATGCATTGTTGCCATTTCAAGTAAATATATGGTAGACCTACCATTTAATTGTAGTTCAGGAATGCTTTATGACCTTGACCTTGAAAAATTAAATGAAATGGATTAAAGGTCCAGCTCAGGAGGGTCCACCTCATTTCAGTTAACGGACCGCACTGGACCTAATACAATCTCAAATGGGGCAACCTATGCCTATTAAGTTAATAATATTAACAGCACCCTTAACACTTGGGCAACTCCTTAAAACTATTTTTCACTCAGGGGAGTAGTTTAATAGTTTCCCCTATATAGGCTACCCACAAAAACAATCATGGGGGATTAATGGTGTTAATCAAATTGTGATTACCGGTATAATGCATGATTAACAGTATTTGGAAACAAACTGTGACAGTGCGAGTAAACAGAACTCCGTCTGCCTGTGACCTCAGTTACAGTAATGTAGCCCTACAGCTGCCATTCAGTGCACTTTACACAGTTAAGCACCATACAGTTATTCCCCAAGGACTGGTGAAAAAAGATCTGAAATCCTTTCCGCAACTGCATTTCTCTTATTTTGGGAAAAGCGTGACACTTCAGGCCAGACAGCTTCTTCCCAGCCTCACCTCTGAGCTTTATGGTAGCTAGATATCCAAGCTGCATCGCTTCTCTTCTAACTGCAATTAAAATTGAACAGCGCCACTTTACAATTAAAAGTGCCACAGTCTCACTAGCAATTCATTAATTTTGTTTGTTTACAGTTACCCTTGCAAGCTGGTGAGTCCAATACAGGCAGTGAACATTATGTTCCTTTGACCTTCTGTTGTTCCACAAGTGGAACAACTTAGCATGACAGGTTTTTTACTGTTTAAATTGTATTTTTTCCCCTAAATTGATATGTCTATATTCTAAAATAAAAAAAACTATAATACTTAATACTATTTTTTGTAAATTCACAAGGTGCATGAAATTTAAGGCAGGCCATGAGTTTGACTCCAGGCATTTAGCTAATGAAGCTGATGAGAAGCAATGATCCTCAGGGAACCCATTCAAGTTGTACAATCCTCATACAGTATAAGCCATTGATTCAATGTAAATAAAATGACTGAATATTAATATTGATTTGTAAAATTTGTAAATCATTTGTAAAATTTTGGAAAATGAAAATGATCAAGTGATGAAGTAATAGGGGGCTAGGAGAGTGAAATGGCAGGCTTACAGTCCAGAATTATATTCTATATTTTAAATCACTGAAGAGTAAAAAAAAAAGTGGACAAGAAATACCAAAAAATCAAGGCTCCACAAATTCAGAATCTCCCAGTGAAAATTACTGGTAAATCATGAAAAAATGAACCTTCAAAATATTTGGTTCCTAAATAATTTTGATAATGGTAGCTACCATGTCCATGGGGTACTTTTTCAAGTGCTCAGATGAGCACATGGACTGATATTAAAATAATCAACCCAGAGACACTACCTGATAGGGGAAGAAAAAATCAAAAGTGAATATTAAAATAATATTCACACTGCATTATGCAAATTAATTCTCTATGGTCATAAATCTTCTTGATCCAGGTATATGGTGCTTTGTGTTCTGGCTTGAATACTCTCTAAAGAACATTTATTATGACTCAGCAGGGGACACTGCAAAAATTATAGCATTTTGCATCTTAATTGGAGAAGTAGAAGGGGGGGGTATAGACAGGGAAAATTAACTGTATCCATGACAGTGACATCAAACCCATAAAAAACAACAAAGAAACATTGTACTCTATGCTAGATATGTTGTGCAGGACACACAGCACTAACTTGTTATTTAAATTGGCCACTATTCATTGAACTGAAAATTTACTGGAATAAACTTTTTAGAATGAAATACTTCTTAAAAGGATACTGCATTACTGGCCAGTTATAACAGCATTTCCTTTGTGTGTTATGACAATAGACGATACATGTGATCTAGAAATTACATGATAAATGCCTCTCAACATGTTTGAGTGCCATGGGAACAATATCGTTAATTTCAAATTCACAACATTCATTTTAAGGAAATGATACTGATAATTTGACACTCTGGAAGTGACAATTTATAAATTACATGTTTAATCCAAATCATAGAATATAAAAAAGGCGTGACGCTTCTTGTAGTTGACTTTTGTGATAGTTAAGAATGCAAAGTCTCTTCAAAGTATTTTGTTCTGAATAATTGAGTCTATGATATGAGTGTATGATAATCTTTCAACAATGACATTTTAAAAATGTCTGTAGCATCATTATTATCATCTTCATAATTATTACTCCAGTATTGATATATGTGTGTGTTTATGCAAGTGTATAACTTTGGATTGAGCATGGGGGGGAGGTTAAGGTCTCCACCCATTTATTTACATGAGCTTTGGTTATTGGCCAATACTGTGTACCGATCCAATACCAGCATTTAGTTAATAAGCTAAAAGCTTTGCCTCACTGTATAGAAGAGACCATATAATAGACAAGATTGATATAATAACAACTATATATACATATATATACAGTGGAGGTACTACAGTTGTACAGGAAGCAGGAAGTGGTGGCATTTTTCAATCTATTGCAGTCAATTGATTCAACCCATCGTGAGCATTGCCTGTAAGTTCCTTTTTATTGTTTACAGATTTATCTTTCGATATTGAAGGACATTTACTGTCACTAGGATGTTTGTGTTTATATTCAGTTAGCCTTAATCGCTGGATGATATTTACCGTCTGACACGGCCTGTACCTTAACTTTAGTGACAAATTGTCACTTTCTGTGTTCTGAGTGTAATTGTGTAACTCAGACCTTTCATGTGACGCCTTAGAGAATATGTGCTTACATATCTTATGTTCTAATATCATAATTTCTGGTATTTTAGTTTTACTCTTCTGTGCCACATCAACATTCTCTGCAAAAATCAATATTAAACACAGAGCATGAAAGCTACATTCTGACTCTTGTGTTTTTCACTGAGGGACTTTGGCTGGCTGTCCACTTCTGGTTATTTAATACCATTAGAAGGGCAGTACAGAGGAACACTGGAAAAAAGTGCAATGGATGGACAAATCTACTGTAAGTTTGAGGTGTTCAGATCACAAAGAAGAACATTTGTGTTTGATAACATCTGTCAAGCATGGTCTGGGGCTGCTTTAGTGATGGTAGAGTGGGAGATTTTTACAGAGTAAAAGTGATCTTGAAGAAGCAAGGCTGTCACTCCACTCTGCAACACCATACCATACCCTGTGAACGGCGCTTAATTGGAGCCAATTTTGTCCTGCAACAGGACAATGACCCAAACACAGCACTAAAGTATGCAAGAACTATTTAGGGAAGATGCAGTCAGCTGGTGTTCTGTGTATGATGGAGTGGCCAGCAGTCACTGGATCTCAGCTCTATTGAGCTGTTATGGAAGCAGCTTGACTCAATGGTACATAAGAAGTGCCCATCAAGCCAGTTCAGCTTGTGGGAGATGCTTCAGGAAGCATGCAGTGAAATCTCGTCAGGTTACTTCAACAAATTGACATCTAGAATGCCCAAGGTCTAAAAAGATTGTAATTGATTGAGCACTCTTTGATGAAAGCAAGTTTGAAGAACACTATTATTATTTTTAATTTCAAAAATGATCATTTCTAACTTTGTCAGTGACTATTTCCTTTATATTTAGCTATATTTCCTATTCAAACTCATTTCATATATGTTTTTGTAAGCACAGAAATCAATGTTTAATTTTTATACTTATAGTTTAATTAATATGGGAAACCCTCGCAAATAATGAGGGGAACATAATTGAATTTGCTGTGGTTACCTGGAGTTTTTTGGGGAGAGAACATAGCAAAGTAGGCTATGCTGTTAATATCAACACAAAAATAAACAGCAGAAACATGACCATAAGAATTAAATAAGTTAGTAATAAAGCTTATGAAACAAAACATCAAAAGGACCATAGATTTTATGCGTATTTTAAAAGTGTGATTACTTACTGTTGTGCTAATTGCTAATGTCTGTCCATAAACCTTCCAACCACATCTTCTGATCAGGGCCATGGCTAATTACTAGTTTATTGTCATATTGTACAAATACCATGAGATAAAATACAATCAGTAGAAAAAAATGATAGATTCATGCAGAATACAAATAATGTGTACATCAGTGGAATTACAGTGGATTTTTCATTTATTAGTTATTATAAGTTATTAAAATGTTATTAAAGTGACTGCGAGTGACTTGTACCATGGAGAAAGCATTGAGAGGTGTAATATTTATTAGGCTGTTCCACATCTGTACATACAGGTATGGGTGATCAGCACAGACAGGCACTGAGGAGGTCACTGGAGCTGGGAGGGTGGAGGCAAGTTCAGGGCTGAAATGAACTGTTCCAAAGAGACTACAGTTGCTTGGCAATGAAGAAAGGAGCTGTTCAGATTCACTGTCGACTAGCTATAGAGCAATTTACAGACTCTCACCTGGCTGGACTGGGAAGAACTCATTTAAGCTGTGCCTTAACGACCTGCTGCAGTTTGCCACTGTGAGCAGTCTTGCTCATTGCCTCTGGTCCATAGTGCTGAAAGAACCTCTGTCTGACCCTCACCTTCATAGCTCATAGTTTTTGCTCAGATCACTTGCACAGAGAATATTAAGGAGATTGCAAATGCTGTTAATTTCAGACTCTTTGAACTGAAACTCCCACTGGATTTGAGTCTGAGACTTCATTGCTATACTTTCACGGTGTTTCTTGGGACAGTGTGAAAAATATACAAATTCTACAAGACTGTCTTCCACTGCATGATAATACAACCACAGAACCTGTTTAAGACAGTTACTGGTGAATAAAAATTCTGATGGTTTTTAGGATTGGAGAATAGCCACAGTCTCCATGGCAATGTCATGGTTTTGCATGCTAAAGGTGGAAAAATTTTAAATCAAAGAAATTCACATTATACTGTATGTGCAAAAATAGAATAAAGCCACTGATTTTTTTCCCCAGCTCATTTTTCTAATCAGCAGTCACTTGCGTGCTCGGTCTTCAGAAAGAAACATATCAATGCAAATTTCACTCAATTTCATTACTCAAACACTTGCTGCATCTAGTAGTTAGTTCAGCCCTCCATATGGAATATTCCAATTTCTGAAACATATTCCATGTATTAATGCTGTATTGCTCTTGAATGCACTGGATTTTCAAACATTTTAGAGCATGTAACCTTGGTCTAAAATATATATTGAGTTGGCCTATTTGCATGCCTAAACCTGTCCAGTCACATTGTATAAAGTACATTATATTTTATCCCACAGCAGCCTCTTACATGGCTGATGGTCCTGCAGGAATCTGTGATCTTGGACTTTTTGGGGCCTGCGCCATTTCTCACTCCAGGGGGAACTGTCAAGCTGGCTTAGATGAAACTGGGCTCCTGCTCTCAGTCTAGCACACCTGGTAAACCTACCTCAATGATGTTAACTCACATGAATGGTCTCAGTGAGACTGGTACAATGGTCTCAGGCTTAAAGCAGTATATCACATCATTATACACATATGGAAAATTAGGGAAATCTTGCCCTTTTAGGTCACAAACTTAACCTCAAAGTTTAAATTCTGACTGTTAGTCACAGAACCTGGTTGTCCAAATCCATTGTCATACCCTCAGGAAAATTACTGTTGCAACATCTGGTCAATGACTGATCTATTCAAATAGGGTGACCAGATAATCCGTGTCAGGAAGGACTGAAATGAGCAAGAACAGGATTAGTACCATTTCAATCAAAAGGACTTGGATTAAGCATTGAGTTCTTATTGTGTACTGATCAGTCAGTATCCTATAATTCTGCATGTGTAATAGAGTGGAAATATACTTACATATTTATTTATGTTTCGAATTATTGTGTATTTGCTATTATACAAGATTTACATGAATTGTATCTTATTTTCTGTTATTACGTATTTAAGCATATCGCTGCACATCGCCCCTATTCACCCCTTTCGTTTCTGTAGCACCTCCTCCACTCCTCCACAGAGTGGAGGGCAAGCGGCTTAAAGAGCAGCTCCCACATTGTTTCAATATTTTATTTGATAATGTGACTTCTTTGTTCGTTTGTACCATCTTTGATATTTGTTAAAAGTTAGGAAAGAAAGGGATCTCCCATCGATGCCATTGATTTTTTTTGTACAGAAATTATTTTTGTGTTAACCTAACGAGCAATGTGCATTTATAACATCAGATAATCTATATTGGCTGTATATTAATGACATGATGCATTTTTGAGGGTGTCCTGCAGTAGAAGCTAGTAGGGGAAGGCATTTATGATGTTCTCGGTTACACATGTGCCCCTAATCTTAATGGAAAACAGCCAGATCGGTCATTCAGTCACGGAAACAAGCCAGTCAAAGCACAAGAAGTGAACTATTTAGCCAAGCACTGAGCCTTATAGTTTTAAACTAGTTTGAAAAACCTGAAGTAGCTCAGTGTCCCCTCTGACATTGATTATCTGGCCACCCTAATTTAATGGCAATATCTGTCACCAATGTGGAATTTAAGGAAAGGCCCACAAGATATCCAGAGATATTCCACAGCTTCTGAATGCTGCTGTAGAGTTAACACACATACTAACGCACTTAAACTTTATTTAATAAGACACTTAAATTACACGTGTTGTGTAATTAGTATTTGCAGCCAGTTCATTCTTATACTGTGTATTTCCTGCAGAACATTACTTTGATTCTTTTTATTATGCACATATGTAGCTGTCTATGTAGCCACTTAGGTTGAGCTCTGTGTTAAGTGAATTGGTGCGTATGAGCTGTGCCCCACAAATTAATTATGTTTCGATTACTTCTAAAACAAATAATTCAAGTAAATTAGTTACACACTGCAGCCTCAGCCTCCTCAGGCCTCAACCTGCTCAGGAAATTAAAGTGACATTGACCATTCATGTACACAGCCTCCGTATTAGTCCTCCACTCAAGTCTGTCATGCACAACCAAGGCAGATGTAGGTATTCAGCACCTTCATGTCCTCACCGACAAGAGCATTATGTGTTACAATCAAGTGACTCCAGATTTCTCACTGATCAAACATGCTATTGTCAGCCTCTTAGCTGAATTAGATAGTCATACTGAATCTGTATTAGTCCTTGAGGTGTGTACATCAAAGAAGCTGGCTGGCTGTGAAACCTCGGAGTTGAATCACTCAGATAAATTGCCATTAGGTGATCCCTGAGGAGAATTTATCTAACACACTGATATTTTACTAAGATCAAATTTGTCGTATTATGTATGTGGGTATCACTTAACTCAAAAGCAAATCCTTTGTGGTGTCACAATCTAGGATGGGCAAACTTAGTTAAAAGCAAGATAATCCTAGAAGCAATCAAAATGTAGAATAGAATTCATAGGTTAAGTATTTTAAATTAAAATAAGCTTTAGTTCAGTTTCACTTTAGTTTATTATGAAGTAACATTTTCAAAAGCATACGCAAAGATCAGCACATAAGTGTCTTTGGTTACCTAATTGGATTCTGCTATTGCGTCAGTGGCTGGTCCCCTATACTAACCCATCTTGTTTCTCTCATTTCATTTTCCCACTGCCTCTCCTGTGAGGGTCCTGGGGGCAGCACGCCGAGCTGGTCACACTAGAACTCTTTTTCTGGCTTGTCCCAGCACATTCTGAAGGATATACAGGTATTTCAAATCTAGCTTGAACATATAATCTCTCTAGCATATCTTGAGTCTTCCCCAGCACCTTTGCTCAGTTGTTACATATTTTAGGTGACATCTGTGTAAGATTCCTGACCCACTTCATCTGACTCCTCTCAATTTGAAAGAGTAGAGGCTCTACTTCAAAATCCTTCCCGATTTCTAAACTCCTCACCCTGTCATAGAAAGTGAGTTCAGCAACCCTGCTGAAAATCTTTATTTCATCCAATTGTATTTGCAACCCTGTTGATTTGGTCATTACTCCCTGCCTTATAACTATGGGTCTAGATAGCGTCATAAACTAACCAGTAAACTTCAAGTAATCATAGAACTTAACTCTTACTTCAGCACCATGAACCTCTTCAGTGTCCACAAAACTGCAGTCACTAAACCCATCTGCTTTACTCATTTTCATGGTCCCTCCTATGTCACCCTTGAAGACCTCAAGATACTTGAACTCCTTCACTAAGGTTAGACTCTGCTTCACCACAAAGAGCTATCTCTTCCTTACTGAGATCACCCCAACGCCTTGGGTTTGGAGGTGCTGGTTCTCATTCTTCACACTTAGAGGTTTCTATTCAATTCTATTGATAGAGAAAAATATGGCTTTGCAATTTTTTTTCAGCGTCTTTTAGATGACATAAAGATCCTGGAGAGTTATGGCATTGACATTAAGATAAAAGTACATAGTACATGCAACAGTCTGCATTTGGACTGCTGACAGTCTTGCTTGCCATGCACTGTGTAGGTATGTGGAAGGTTTTTCTGTAAAAAGATTTAGTCATATTCGCCTTGTTGATAAAGCATCTTGACGAAGTACATTCAATGAAAATGATGTTGAAAAAAGAGACAGACACAATTACCAGCAGCATGTTCTGTTGAATTATGTAACTGTTACAGGAATCAAAGAACACTCGTGCTTGAATACCTTGAAATACTTTCAGGTAGCTGAAAATGTAGGGGTTGACATAATGCATGATGCGTTTGAGGGTGTTGCATCTTTGGAAGTTAAACTTTTACATCAGCATTACATTTACAAAGAAAAACTGTCGTGCCTTGAACAACTGAATGAAAAAATAGGCAGCTATGATTATGTATATTCAAAGGCAAAATACAAACCAAGTGTCTTCTTTAACCTGAAGCCAGAGACAGCCATCAGACAAACAGCAGCAGAGATGTGGTGTCTTATACCAAGCTCACCTTTTCATCTGGGGGACAGCATCAGTCCTAAAAGCCTGGACTGGCAGTGGTTTGATTTGCTACAAGAGATATACAGCATTATGTTTGCTCCTGTTGTAACCAAAGGTCTTTGGTTGCATGTGCCCCTGAAACAACTCATCATAGATCATCATAAGCTGTTCAGAGAACTTTATCCAGATTGACACCTCATCCCAAAACACCCCTTCATGACACATTATGCTAGTATGCTGGTTCAGTTCGGACTTTTGTTAAATCAGTGATGTATGAGGTTCGAAGCAAAGCACAATCCCCTTAAGTGGCATGTACATACTAATTCTAATTTCAGAAATATAATAATATTACCTTTAAAAAACCAGGTGCAACAAATGCATTGTTGGGCATTTGGGGACCTATTTGATGTTAAACTATTCTATTGTTGCTTGTTCTTTGGAAAATGGTGATCAAATAAGTGAAGCACAGAGACAGTTTTTGTGTTAAATACAGTCAATGTAGGTGGACATGCATACTGTAAAGAACAGGGAGCATTTTGATATTGTCAACCAGTTCAGAAAAGGAACCAAACTTTGGGGAAGTTGTTTGTTTATTCTTGTTTATTAAGTCGGACAGAAACATTGCGTTGGATTTTGTAAGGAGGGTTAATATTAAATATTTTGATGGTCACTTTTGCTAATATGCTGTGGAAAGGCTGGAAGAGTACAAACAAAATCCTAATGGTTCATCAGATTCCTGACCCCTTGATATTGAGTTTTTTGGCTGATCATATCTACGTCATGTAAAAGTTTTGAAATGAATGAAATGATGTAGGTTGGTTATGTGTCATGTTGACTATGAATCAACATCATATCTGATGTTGGTTGTTTCCCGGATGCTGAAATTATATAAATTGTTATTATATTGTTATATCTGGTTCCTTGATTTTGGTCAATCTTATTGTGATATGTAGGAATGTGTTGAAATCATAAATTGTACATTTTATTTTCATTAACAATTTTTGTGTCAAATAACTTTTTGTGTAGGGTTATGGATATTTTCAGGAATTAAGCAAGGACAGCACATAATGTGTTAATACTATACATGTTTACACAGCTTTGTGTTAACCTTCCTGACACATTCACCATGTGAAAATCATTAACACCACAGTGAATGTGTCAAAATTGACACAATGTTGTCCCAAAATTCGCCCAGTAATGTTTAAGAATTTGACAATTTTAACACATCCTTCCTAAGAGTGTAGGGCAGCATTGATTGCAATGGCAGCACCGAATAGCTTCTGGCTTTAGTTTTATCAGTGCCTACAATGACTGAGGCACTGAATATTCCTCTCATTTGCCATGTCAGGGAAGTTTTTCCTGAGGTGTGAGTTGATCTTGCAAGAAGCTTACGCCAGACGTTCTAATCCTGCCCATCTCTTTACAAACAAGCTAAACACACAAGCTCAAGTTAGACGACACTCTTAGGCCAATCATTTCCCTTTACCCTAAAGGGGCAACCTCTAACCTTGTGTTTGAAGATGATAGTTTTTTTATGGACAATAGTTCTTGACCTGCACAGAAGTCCAATATCAATTGGCTGGTCAGGTTTAAATTTTTCCTAATCATGCCCCTGCAGGTATCTCCGTTGTTCCCCATATGTGGAACACCATCCTCAGGCCAGACTTCAGGGGTGGGTCCCAAGAACCCTATTTTGAGCAGAGCTTATAATATTCCCCAATATTCCTTGATGATTCACACAGCCTAGCTATATGCCTGTCGACTGGAGGCAGAACCTGGAGATCTGGCACAGCATACTATATTTTAGAAAGAAACATTCTGAATTTTAGTCAATGAACTTTAGAGTGAATTTAACTCTGAATAATGTTGACCCGAATAAAGTAATAATTTTATTTGAGTACCTCAATTAAAAAAATGGAGCTTATAATATTCCCCGATGACAAATTGCAGCTTTGGGTGATCTCAGATCAAAATACTCCTGTAGCAGAAAATTGGAGCCTGTTAGCCATTACATCCCTCGGTAATTTTGGAACCAGCATAGAGATGATGGGTTTTCATGGACATAACAATGCATATTAAATTGAGCTGCAGATTGCCACCAAAGCTACATAATTACCCTACAGATTGAATAATGACAAATTTCACCTTAAAATTGTTCATAGTATATGGTATGAAACTTTATGTATTATTTTATATGTTATGTTGATATAATTAACATATTGCATGGAAGCTTAAAATAACTGACGAGACAGTCTAAATGATAAAAGTGAGCTGATATACCTACCTTATGATTCATATGGTATTTAAATCTGTTTGACACAGCAGAGAAAAACACTGTATATGGTATTGGTTTGCTAATAGAATGCACTTTAAAACATACACATACATTTTCTCAGTTAATTTGTTGTATAAGCTCTGAATTTGCAGAAATGGTGGACAACAAATAATTTGTAAATGAATTGTGTATACAGTCATATATTTTATATTTCAATATGCAATGTATGCACTCGGACCTAAACCCAGGATATCGACTTGTACACTCATGTAATATACACACTCAGTACTCTACAAGCAGCATCTGAAAATCAAGTTTAGTAAAAAAAAATAAAGGGGGATACTGGAGAATGTCTGTATGATTAACATAAGTCAAATTATTTGACATATGTATTAATAACTTTAATAAAGTTGCCTGAGAACTGCGCACCATGCACTGCGCACCATGCACTGCAGGGGAGCTGTGGTTTCTGATAATGAGAGGTGAAGGGAGTTACTATCAGAAGGTCACTCAGCAGTAGGTTGAGGACTGAGAGGAAAGCAGATTTCAGTCAGTTCTACTCAGGCTTCAAATCTTGAATTTAAACTTATTTCTACTCATTGGGATGAGAGATTAGTAAAATAGTTAACTTCAAGGATTGTGTATGGAGACAACAGCACGTATACATGGAAGAAGAGGAGAACATTTGAGGATGATTTTTAAATGAAAAGGTACTCAAAGCACACTGATAAGTAGCTGTAATGGAAATATATGTTAATCTGTATTAATCAAATGCTAATGAATACTCAGCTCCCATTATTCAGTCACCGCTAATGGCATTATGTGCTACGTTAATTCATTCAGTGTCCTTTTAAAGAGTAAACCTTTTATGTCTTAGCTTTGGATAACACAAAATACTACAGAACTGTACTTCATATCATAAACTAGAAATTAAGTCACACTTCTACGCTCCACAGTCCACTTTAAGGACATGTGGAGATGAAGTCACATTGTAGTTAAATTTATAGCTCTGATCCCCCATATTGAGGACTGTTTTGTTACATTTTCCAGTCTCCACTATTACAGCCTATATAGGGGGAAACAGATGTAACAGCAATGGCAAAGACTGGGGAAAGAAATGCAGTTAATAATGGGGATAGATAAGAAATGGACACATGAATGCAGACACAAAACTGCAGAGTTACAATATGCATCAATCAGCTGTAACATTAAAACCACTGACAGGTGAAGTGAATAACATTGATTACCTCATTACAACGTCACCTGTCAAGGGTGTCATTATATATTAGACAATTGAACAGTCAGTTCTTGAACTTGACGTGTTGGCAGCAGGGAAAATGGGCAAGAATAAGAAACTGAGAGACTCTGACAAGGACCAAATTGTGACGGCTAGATGACTGGGTCAGAGCATCTCCAAAATCGCAGGTCTTGTGGGGTGTTCCCAGTATGCAGTAGTCGGTAACTACCGAAAGCAGCTCCAGTAAGGCCAACCTATGAACTGGTGAGGGGTTCATGGGCACCCAGAGGAGACTGATGTGGCTATAGCCTGTCCGTCCCACAGAAGAGCTACTGAAAAGAAAATGCTGGCTATGGTAGACACATGACAGAGCGCACAATGCATCACAGCTTGCTGTGTAATGAGGCTGCGTGGCCACGGACCAGTCAGAGTGTCCATGTTGACTCCTGTCCACCTCCGAAACCATCTATAATGAGCATGTAAGCATTAAAAATGGACCAGGGAGCAATGGGGGAAGGTGCCCTGGTCTGATGAGTCACGTTTTCTGTTACATAATATGGACAGCTGGGTGTATGTGCGTCATGTACCTGGGGAAGAGATGGCACCAGGATGCACTATGGGAAGAAGGCCAGCTCTCTGAGGCAGTGTGATGCTCTGGACAATGTTCTTCTGGGAAATCTTGGGTCTTGACATTCACATGGATGCTACTTTGACACGTACCACCTACCTAAACATTGTTGCAGACCAAGTACACCCCTTCATAGAAACGATATACCTGGATGGCAGTGGCCTCTGTCAGCAGGATTACACCCTGCCACACTGCAATTTTTTTCTGGAATGGTCTGAGGAAAAAAAAAGGTGTTGACGTGGCCTCCAATTTCCCCAGATCTTAATCTGATTAAGCTTCTCTGAGATATGCTGGACTAACAAATCCAATCCATGGAGGCTCACTTTAGGAATTTAGGGATCTGCTGCCAATGTCTTGGTGCCAGATACCACAGGACACATTCAGAGGTCTTAACAGGTCAGAGCTGTTTTGGTAGCACAAGAGGTACCTACACAGTATTAGGCAGGTGGTTTTAATGTTACAGCTGATCGATGCACAATTACAATTATAATTACAATGAGAAAACCATGCCATCAGAAAGGTTATATACAAATGAAAGTTTTTATACAATATACTGTATACAATATATGCAACTGCAATCATTTGTGTCAATAATAACAAAATTGGTAGCATGCAAAACATCAGCAAAAAAATTGCATTACCAAATGAGCATGAAGGCTGATCTTTGTACTCTTTTCCTGTGGCACATTTACAGAAGAAGTTGGAAGACATGTAACAAGCTTTGGTGAGGTGGAAGATCCAGAACAAAGTGTCTCACCTGTTTTTAACTTACTAATCAGTAAACTAGTAACTGTGTCTGCTGTGGACTAGTGCCAATTAGAGCCCAACCTTATTTAAGCAAAGCTGACCAATTCTCACTGCATGTATAGTGGGCGCAATATTTATATTTTCCAAATTAGACACGAAGGATGCATCCTTCATGATGCAATCAAGCAGACAGTTTCCAATTGTGCTTCAAATACTTTTCCAATGTGTCTTTGTGCCTCGACATCATCAAGGTTAGCTCCTCAAATTCTCCTGGCATGGTTCGTAAACCAAAAAGCCTTATTATATTGTAGGAATTTCTCTGGTGTGGTGAACAGAGAAGTTGTTATGGCACAAGGTGCAAGAGGGACTTGCCAATATACTTTTAATATACTTAATTTGGTGACTGAGTACATGAAACCAATATGCATAATCATCACAAAGGGAACTAATTAAGCTTGATTATATTGTTAACTTTTCTATAGTCTGTAAAAAAACAAAAATCTGGCAAAAGGTTTAGGGACGAAAGTACATGGAGAGCAAGAAGGCCTACAGCTGGGAATGAACCAAGGTACAGTACCAAACACAAGGCCTGCAGCTGGGAATGAACAAAGTTACAGTACCAAACACGAGGCCTACAGCTGGGAAAGAAAAAAAGGTGCCAAACACCAGGCCTACAGCTGGGAATGAACAAAGGTGCTAAACACCAGGCCTACAGCTGGGAATGAACAAAGGTGTCAAACACCAGGCCTACAGCTGGGAATGGACAAAGATGTTTTCCTCAAGTTTCTCATTTTAGCACGGAGCCCTTGTATGGGTTAAACCAACAGAGGTGCTGTTTACTAAGAGTGTGGATGTCGATACCAGCGTCATGTTCTAAAACAGTGCGTCAAGGTGAAGTGTCAGCAAACAAGGGGAACTTTCTAACCAGTTTATTATTATCAGCCTAAGCAAAAAGAGATCATTGAGTAAGGTAACTGTTTACATTTTCTAAACCTTCAGGAACTTGAAAGCAAAATTTGAAATGTTTTTTTAGCCCTAACCAGTCAAAAACGGACAGTGCAGAAAGTATTTCTGAAGACCAGTGGCTTACAACTATTTACTGTGACAGCACAAAAGGAATCTTAATTCCGTCTAACTTATTTTATTGTACACAATGATGCCGGCCCTTTAAATGCGGCTCAGAGTGTGCACCACACAAGCTGGTCAACCCACGGCTACGGCTTATACTGGCATTGATTTTTACTGCCTTATTGTGCTTCTTCTCAGAACACAAGGCAGTACTAAAAAAACTTCCCCTAACCTCACCCTCTTCACGCAAAAAATATACCCTCCAAACCATGCTCCCTGGCTTTCCCCTTGTCATAGCAAGACATGCATTACCATGTGATAACACAGGTAACCTAGGGAAATCATGAATTTTGTAACACCGTTTTTAAATGAATTGATGTAAAGTGTGGTATTTTTTACCTGTCCTTCACCCATATCAAAGAGACATGACTGACTCATACCAACCAGTTCAGAATAAATCATAAATGAATAAGGTAAAATAAAGAAGAGAAAAAAGTCTTTCCATCGCAGGGGACATGCCCACACACCATGCCATGGTGTTTAACTGCCCGCCTTTGGACTGTGGGGGACTGACCTGGGAGCCACCTAGAGGAAGCTCTATGAACTTCAAATGCACAGAGCAAAGGCAAAATTCTAATTACTACCCCTGAGGTCCTGAGGTTCCAGTGCTGCCAGTGGAGCCACTGTAATCCTCTGCCCACCCTCCCTGCTTCTCAGATGGAACATTTCTGGATAATAGCTTGCCAGTTCAAAAAAATACTGCTTTCCCAGAATATTAGTTTTGTTTATATTTCTGCATTTATCTTGTTTTTCTCCCCCACAGACACATTTTAGAATGTGTCTACAATTCAAAATATAAAAATACACTCATTGGTAGTGGCATTAGTCTGACCTCTCATGTGGCTCTTCAGAAATAATTGGCTCATTACAGGATGTTTTTTATGTGATGACAGGCTTGTCTAGTTTGAATTCTAACTACTGAGAAACTAACTGAAATTGAGAGGAGAAAAATTTTGCGTAGTTAAACTACGGCTGTGCTTCAGTAAATTTTTGAAACTGAAAAAAAAAACTCAGGAATACTTTAATCTGCTAAAGTGCATACCTAAATGGAAAGTCAGTACATATTAATCTCCTTGAGTATAGAAGGTGTCCTTTGTAATTTGACTGTGAGGAATCTGATTGATCTGCAGAAGGATCAGTCATCTTGCTTGCTCCATTGAGGGAAGGCCTGACCTACAGTACAAGGTCACATAAGAATGCTACATGCTATCTTGGGTTACTGGGTCCTGGGACTATGAAGGAGATTGTGTTGCTTCCCTTGCCCCCCTATGCTGTCTTCTGCTTTTTTATCTACTTGTGGATTTCCACGACCCCACAACCATTTTTGATTGAGATTTGCGACTCAATGTCTTCAGATTGATCTGTCCTGAACATCAACCCTGGCATTCTCCTTTCAGTGCAATCAGCTTATTTCCCTTCCCTGTTACATTCTATTCCACAACTTAATCCATTTGTCTCACAGACAGTAACCCAATTCGACAGACGATAACCCAATTCAAGCCCATTTCAACAGTTCTGTACTTTTGGGGAGGTACAGTGGAGAGAATTTGAAATTAGCTGTCTACGTTTGTTGCGACTATTACTTTGACAATTGTAGTCCTGAGAGTAACAGTAATGGGGTCAGAGGTGAGTGGAGGGGGTTGCTGTAGGACTGTAGGAGTCTGAGGGGAGGGATGTGGCCAGGTAAGGACGGTTGACATAAAATATTTTAGGACACTATTTGGTTCAGAGCCTTTTTTTTCTTAATTTCCCTCCGCTAAAACTTATGGTCCATTGCGTCTTATGGTCCGAAAAATACGGTACATACAAGCAAACACACAAGCAACTACCCACAAGATTTAAAACATTCAATTCGACCTGTACTGATTTATTTTTTAAGTAATAAAACATGAAAATGTGCCTATTTCTGGAACGTTGACCAGCTTGTGGTTTTGTGGTCACCTGTGACCCAGTCTTTTGGATACTAAAGATCAGAACAAGAGAAGATCTGCAATGTCACAAATGCTTAAATACACTCAACAAAAATATAAACGAAACACCTTTGTGTGACGCCCTGCTCCAAACGCTCCTCATTGTGTTCCACACTCACCTCGTTACCTCCTGTTTTGACCTGATCGTAGTCACCTGTTGCTCGTTTAGTCTAGCTTGTCTTTTGTATTTAGTCAGTGTCTCTGTGTAGCTTGTCCCTTGTTCAGTCATTGACATAAGTGTTCGTGAGAATCCTGTCTGTTTCCGTGCATTAAACCCCTGTGTTACCCTGAACCTGACGATTCCTGCCTTCTTTGCTCGTGCGCTGCCTCACGTTGTTACAGAATGACTGAACCTATCGAAAACACAGCGCGGCAGACTGAGAAGCTCCGACTCGGTCTGCTGCATGAGGCTGTGTATTGGAGCTGGCAGCTGGAGGTGCAGGAGGACACCCTCGCCCTAGAACTGGTGACCCGGGTGCAGGAGCTCCTGGAGGAGGAGCGTCCACCCGGGCAACAGCATCCCCTGAGGCGAGCCCGCCGATATGTCCAGCGCCTGGGAGATCGGCTCTCCCATCTGAGAGCGGAACCGGTCAAGAGTCCTGGGGGAAGAAATCAACCCAGCTCTGCTCTCCACCTGCAAGAGGCAGAAGAATCGGACTGAGCTCCACGGGCACAAGAAGGAGGAGCCCGTGCTCTTCCTAGGAGCTAGCTCGCTTCTTCCCGCCTGGGAAGATACCATGCACCCCCCTACTGCTGCCACCTCCATGCCAGGTAAGCCTCGAGTAGGGTAAAAGCCGGCCCCGCTCGAGGCTTACCTATTCAGGGAAGAGCGCCTGGGAATGGGAGGGATTCAAGCTAATTGGGATGCTATTCAGCGGATCCCGCAGGTTTTTAAAAGGGCATCCCTCTCCTGGAGGGCTAAAACTGGGGAGGTTTTGCCAGTCCCGGAGCTGCCCACACCCCCGCCTGCTGCAGCCGCCGCTCTGCCTGCGGACCTGCCTGCTGCATCTGCCGCTCTTCCCGCTGCCCCACTGGCTGTCGCCGTCAACGCCACTGCTCTGCCCGTGGCCCCACCTGCTGACAGCATGCCGGCTGAGGTCGCTCTACCCGAGGTGCCCCCTGCTGGCCACGTGTGCGAGGCACTCGGCTTTCCTGTCCGGCCCGTGACTCTTGTTCGGCCCTTGGCTCATGTACTGCCCGCCGAGGAGCCCACCGAGGTGGCCCCTGCTGGCTGCGTGTGCGAGGCTCCCGGCACTCCTGCCCTGCCTAGTTCTCCTGACTGGCACTGTTCTCCTTCCCGGCCCAGCTCCCCTGTCAGGACTCAAGTCTCCGAGGAGGTCCCGGACCTTATAACTGGGGCTCCGCCTCTTGGTGAGGAGGAGCTCGAGTGGGACCCCTCGGGGAACTTCCTGGGGCCTTCTGGGCCCTTGCCCTGCCGGAACCGTCATTTGGTGGGACCCCGACTTTTGGTTTCCTGCAAGGGAAGAGGACACCGACGTCGGGTCCAGTTCCCGCTCGCCCTGCCCCCTGGCTCGCCCGTTCGGCCCCTGCCAGTGGCTCGGTGGCTTCCTGCGGTGCCTGGGGCGTCTGGTTGGCAGTCGCCTCCGGGCCCTCCCCCGGTTCCTCGGTGCCAGTCCTCTGCCTCGCCTCCGGGACGACCGCCTCCGCATCCCCCTACCTCGGCTGGGCGTCGGACGGCGCCTTCGCCGGCTTCGGCTGTCCCTGCGCCTGCTCCGGCTTCCCCCT
>JAABNY020000108.1:10524629-10536654 GCA_015164015.2 Brevimyrus niger
CCCAGGTGGAGACTCGAACCTGGGTCCCAGAGGTGTGAGGCAACAGTGCTAACCACTGCACCACCATGCCGCCCCCCATAATCAATATAGTTTTTTCTATTATCATCAGTGCCAGCAGTGAAACAACTAGCTGGCTTATTAGCTGAAAAACTTTGCATTGTAAATTAAAACCATGCCAAAGATATAATAAATAAAATGTCGTGCTGCACGAGTGGCGAAAAGATCAGCAAAGTTCAGTTATTAACAGAATCTTTTATTGCACCATCCTTAAAATAATAAATGAGAATATACATTCTCTGTGGATAGAGGCAATAAAGAATGTTTGAAAACATTTTTTTTGGTTCGATAGTTTCTGAAAACGAAACATCCAAAACAAAACAAAAAAGTCCAACAAAATGGAATTCGTATGAACCTTCACTTTACCCTCACTTCTGCCTATGTTTATTTTTGACATAGGGGTAAAGGCAGGCAGGTTCTTAAAAGGCACCAAGCAAGAACCAGCCCAGCACCAGCTCTGTGTTGGTTGAAATGAGGCTTATGTGACAGTTTTTAAATACACCTGTAAAGTGAAGTGATATAGCTGATGTGAAATGTCCGAGTCTGCATTCATAAAACAACTCTTCAATCAAATTTCTTGGTCAAAACTAACTGTTGTATAATTTAATTTTACTTTCTCTCAACAAACATTGCAGGGTGTTAGATAATGGATGATTGCTTTTCAACATTATTTTCACCCATAACTGGATAAGCAGATTGTCAGCCTAAAACAGGAATGAGATATGTGTTGTGACCCCCAAAAGTTAGTAATCTGTATAAATTAATTTCTTATTCTTATTATATTCGGTTAGGGGAGCATGTCATATGCAGCTGTTTTGGTAAAGCATGGAAAGCGATAAACCCTGAATTGACAATGAAGAAGTGGTCAGCTCAGCAGCGATAACAACTAATAAAAGAGGAGATACTGTGGTTAATCAAGGTAAAAGATGTTGGTGGTGTGCAGCTTAAAATTTTTTCATTTTTCATTTTTTTAGTTCGCAATTTCTTTATCTTTTATTTAGTGTCCATTTATTTCAGTTTTAGCTTATGATAACAACATTAACCCCAACAAGCCCAATATGCACAAACACACATGGGCACAGTCAATAAACATAGAATAAGCCCAGATTTTAGCCTAAACATTCAATGAGCTTCAGTTCACAAACTTATTCAATTGAAATTCTAAGGTAGCAAGGAGACAACTTTATGGCTTTAATAATGAGTGCATTTAACAGCTAGAATGACAAAAGATATTTAAAAGCCTCTCGCTTTTCTGGCGGTCCGTCATCCAGAATAGCGCCTGTGCCTAATTTGTTCTTCAGGTGCTACTGCTTTGGTAAAGCATCAGAACTTTGCACAGTGTAAAACCGCCTTTTTGTTTTGTGGTAATTTGAACTACCATCATAATTGCATAGTGATATTAGAGGAAAACAGTTGTTATAATGAGTTGAAGCGCAAGTACATCCTATTGAGCTCTCATTATACATTCTCATTATGTTACAAAACTCATTTTTTATTTCACAGAAAAAGCACTATACTACATGTAAATCACAAAATTATTATTCCGTTTTAATGTTAGGGGAAGCTGTATATTTTGTTATTACTACACGTTATTAAGGCTGCAATGGTACACGTATTCATGCAGGTACTGTTACTATTTTATATGTATTTTTCTATTTTCAAAATAGAAATTACTTATATTTTAATTAAATACATTTTCTCACGCTAGTATTTTGTATTTTATTTGGTTACCTTTGATGAGAAATTATTTGTTACAAAATACATTTTGATGTATTTGTGCACATCTCTGCCTGTTGTAATAAATAACTGACTCATTAATTAATATATATATATATTTTAAATATATTTATATTTACTCTTTTGGAAAAATACAATGAAATTCATCTCATATTAATCAATTATTAATTTGCATTGATACATTCTTTTTTGTTCTTAGTAATGTGTCATTCTCTGTAGAAGAAACAACAGCTGGCCATGTTAGGCCACAAATCTTAAAACACATGGCATCACCATCACAGATTCCCTTATTTGTCCTTTGAGAAAAATATATGCAAAGAGACAGATAGACAGACAGACCTGTATTCCCCAGTTACCTGCATGGCCCTTGTGGCTTATAGTGAAGATAAAATGTTTATATGCATAAAAGAAATGCACTTAAAAGCAAATCCTCCTGTCAGACTCATGCATAATGTTTTCTGAGTATATGGTATTATTATAAAATTATACGCATGAATTGAAAACCAAAAGAATGTATGTATTATTAAAATTATGTATTAAGTGGTTTCTTCCATCTTTTTTGATTTACTAATCTCTAGCAGTGTTTAATATTCCTTTAATGATCCTCCTCAAGAATATGTAGTATATAAATGGCTAATTTACCATTTGAAATGTCTATTGTATCATATACATGAGTGTCTTATTTTCTGATGTCCTTTCAGTCCTTTCCTTCATTGTCAATGTGCAGCCTTTTCTGAGGATGGTGGTAATGATAGTCGTAAGGTTATGAAGCCATTTCTCATTATGACTGAACCAGTCCATGATAGATGGTTCATTCTGAAATCTGCATGTGCATTAGTAAAGTGTTTCTGAAATTTGGCTGTGAATCTGGGCCAGATATTATTCCTTTGGGGGCGAAGGTACAATACACGGTAATGAAGTAATATACAGAGGTCAGGTTATTCATTGTTTCTTACTTTTGTTTCAACCCCCCAAAGCAACACAAGCACGTTTGTCATTAGCTTGGGGCCAGCCTTTTTAATGGCAAACCAAACAAGACCTGATTTAGCTTAGAATTTGTATCAACCAGAATGTTGAATGTTTTGCATAATTATTTAATCTCTATTGGTTGCACACTAGCTCAGAGACTCGAGCTCTTTCCTCACATTTAGGGGTGCGGATTTGACTCCGACCTCCTCATTGATTACCTTCAGGTATGTGGTTTGTCCCCTGTAGTTTAAATACAATGCCAACCAAAAGTTTGGACACGTCCATAGAAAGGTTTATTTATACTATTCTCTACATTTTAGAATAGCTGAAAAGATGTGAAACTATAAAATAAGGAATGGAATTTATTCCTAACTTTTGATGAACTTATGCTGCTTGGCTAAAATTGGTATTGTATTACTGTGCAAGGTTGCCACAAGAAATTTTGGGCCCCAGGAAAGCATGTCATATTATGCCCCCAAACCAGACCAATGCAGCCATGTTCCAAATTTTTTAGGACCCCCTGTCATTCAAGGGCTCTTGCAATCATCCTAACTTTCCTCCCCTTTACTGTATTCAGTTTTATTTATAATCTATCTGAACTCTATATTTGGACCCTGAGAGGAGTGCTTGTTTTAAAAGTTAAAGTACCATAAGAATTATTTATAATATATTAGTGCCATTTGTTGCTTGTTGTTAGATTACCTTTAGTGACAAACCAGCATATGCAAGTAATTTTTCCCTGGACGGCTTACTGCAAATTTCTCCCCTCCAAAACGCATATGTCAGCTACTGGGCAAGTCAAAACTTGGCAGATGCATTCTCACTTAAATCCCTAAATGTGTTTTAAATACTTGTCTTTTCGCCTACGGTTTTAACCAACATTCAGTTTTATATTCAAAACATGCCATGTGGAACTGGAACATTTAGCAAAAGTGCACGCTTCAATAAAAATTCAGTGGCAAAATGACTTTCTGTACTTATAATCACAATTATATAAAAAAATTACATTTGGTACATCTTAAATCCTGGTAGACTGATGAACCAGGCCCCAGTACTTTTGGCACATAAGCAGCTAACCAGCCTACAGTGTCTAATGAATAGAGAGAGAAGTACGTCTGGAACAGACTGTCTAAATATAATTTTTCTTATTGCTTGTAATACATTTTCCAAACAAGCACCAAGAACTACAACTTCTGACTGAGGTCCATTTATAAAAGTAATGAAACAACAGAATATGCTTTTTTCTTTACAGAAATGATTTGGATTACCTGTTAACAATAAACGTGGAGGTAAGGTATCTCAAATCCCTGAGGCTCTGATGGTCTGAGCTTGCTCTCCCACTGGATTTCTTCAGCCAGTGAGAACATCCACATAGCGGATACCTGGCGGATGGAGACACACACAACCCCAGAGGTCATTTTTAGAGGCAATGAATTCCCAAGTGTGCCCAGAGCTGAATGAGGGTCACCACATTAATCCTGTTGGGCACTGTTGTATTCCCTAAACTCCCAATACTGTATCATTGACTAGGGAGTAATAATGAATTCTCTGTAAGTAGCAAGAAGGCAACCAAAGGTCACTTTTAGCTTGCTTTTAATTACTCATTAGGTTGTGGCATTACGATCTTCTGGCATGGTATAAGTGCTGGCATTCCTGCTATTGTGCTTATTATTGTATTGGGGTTTCTCCTTTCTGCACTCATCTTCTCATTATTATGGTCACTGAATACTGAATTAATTTCTTTGCTTTTTTGTTTTAATCTACATTTAATGTTTTATGTGCATTAACAGTGTTTACTAAAAGAGCAGAAAGGTAATAACAGGTTCATTCGATTTTCTGATGCATAACAAATAAACGAATATGAACGATATCACAGTGTAAAGTGTGTCTACTCAGAAAAAAATAAAATTTTAGAAATGTTGAGTCAACTTCAAATATTTGAAGTAATCAGTCATACGAATATTTGAAGTTCCCTCAATGTAAGTGATTTATTCAGTCTAATCTGTAAACATAAATAAGAAAGTTACGTGTAAATGAAGAAACTAATCATTTGGAATGACAATAAGCAATGAACAACAGCTGTGCATTATTTTTTTCCAGCGTACTCTTATAGGGCTGCAAAACACTAGCGCACCTAGTTTATATTTGTTAGATAGTTTATATTCGTTATATAGTTCATATAAGACAGTGTCCTCTGGAAAAGCTGCTGAGAACCACAGAGATACCGTCAGGCAGGCGGGAGGCCCGTAGAGATTTATCGAATGCCATTGGATGCTGAGGACTTTATTCATCAGAGGCTGTAGCGCTGCCAGGCATTTGGCCGCAGGAACAAGTGACTCAAAGTGTAATAGATTCCTGGGGACTGAAAGGGCTCCTTAGTCATTTGAGTCCATAACTTGTATCATTTGTGCTTGTTTATCTTTAATCTCTGGGGAATGAGAGGGGAGGAAGTTTTGTGTAATGTTACTTATATTTAAAATGTATAGATTTAAATCAATCATAGTATTAACTGATATTGATCTGACAGAGTATTGAATTACTTCGATATTTCATTAAAGTTTGACAATAGACACATTGCAACAAGTCTTATTTTCAGGTATTTTTCTTTGGGTCGAATTCTGATCATAATGTCTAACGTGTGAAAAATCAAATAATCATTACATCTAGCCAAATAACAGCTTTTATCCAGGTTCATGTGATAAACTCTAACAAGGTAATAATTCAGAAAAGACAGAATATTTCAAATAACGATTTGGTTATGTACTGTAGTTGTGCTTTAATTTATCCATATTTTTAAGTGAATAATTATTTCTGAATATTCTATTACTATGTATACTTACAATAATAATACACTATAAAAATCTTATCATGATATTGAAATATTCAGAATTCAAAATTTATAAAGATCCACTTATAAATAGTTTATTCTTATAAAGTGCTTCAATTCCCATTTGGAGAAAATAAGTTTTTGAATTTTACAGAATTAGAATTAGTGTCTTTTGTGATTGTAATGCAAATGTGCAATTATAAACTGGAATGCACTTGCTGCATGGAATACAGAGCACATTTTTATAAACATAATATTAACCATAATATTAATTAAAAATTTACCTCCATTGTGTTGTAATCTCTTCATTTGTTTGATAATTTCGTGGACTGAAGAGCAGATAAAGTAAGACCCATAGGGTCGATAGAAGCCCATACTTTCAAATGAGATATCCTATAATTTATTGGGGTCTTTTAATAATTTGAACTGTAATGTTTTTGTTTGGCTAAACCCTACCCTGTATTTTCAGTCCAATAACATATAATTTGTGCTTTGACAGGATGGGTGCTGTCTTGCTGCAGTCAGGTTGTGGGTTTTAATAAAGCCAGTAGTAGATTTGGACCTTGACAATACCCAGTACAGCAGTATTATTCAGTTGGTATTTTTTTTTTTTTATCTATAACTTCAGTTGTAGCCTGACTTTTTATGTTTGCTGTAGATGTTGGAGACATATCAAAATGCTTCAAGGTTTCTGCACAAAATAAAATTACTTGTTTAGAATTGTAACATAAATGTTGGTAACCTCTGAATATGCTGCAGGATTATGTAACCAGCTCAATCTTCAGTGAGTAGTACATAGGACAGATATTATGCTACTCCCTAGTGCTCTGTGTGATCTATAAGTTGCAGACTACTGTATATGTGTATATACTACACGTAAGATGCAGTGAAAATTAAATTGTTTTAGGAGTGAAGTGAAATCATAAATTTCAAACATTAGGAATAATAAGGCCAGATTGTATCTTACCAAAATGCTAAAAGATGTATTTCAGCATAACAGAGGGCATGGCATCACACTTTGCTAAGCCGGTTCTATTCCCAAGAGTCAGAGAGAGCGATTTCCTCTTCAAAATATTTAATATGAATTGCTGCAGCTCCCAGCTGTACAGGATAGTAAATGTTTGCATGGGCATTACCGTATTATTTGGATAACGATATTCTATATACGGTGACTTGGTGGACATTCATTTCTCTACTGCAACCACAGAAGGAGTTTTGCCCTCTGTGCCTTTTCTTCCTTTCTTTATTGTTCTCACCAGTCACATTCAGCTAAATAAAGGCCTGGCAGTCGCTTTGTTCCATGCATGTGAAAGACGTGATCATCTTCACTTAAAGGTCCGCTTTTAGGAGGCAGCATTTTTATATTGATAAAAATAGCAGACGATTCCGCATGATTCAAATTTGATTTGCTTGCACACAGATAGAAAAAATGAGGAGGACCTGAGCGATTTCCTCATCGGCTTGAAGTATTGCATTTTATTTTGTTTCCTTCTCTTTCCTTGCGTTTCCACAAATGAGGCATGACTTCACAAATACACATTTCATTCAGCTACAGAAAGTGGGACACAGACCACGGCATGTTGTCCATCAAAGAGATATTCATCCAAAAATATGGTCGCAGTTTGCACATGTCCAGCTCTTGCGACCGCATGAGAACACCTCTTAGATACAGAACACAGCGTACAGTGTTTGGTGGCAATTGCCGTATGTGTGGGAAAAAAGGGAAGATCTAAACTCACGAGGCACAGACATTTCTCCAAACTGCGAGGTATAAACGGCTGACCAGCATGTTTGTGAAGAGCCTTTATCAGTCAGCATGAAGCTTGGGTTCTGGGCGATGCACCTGGCCTCACGTCTGGCATGCCAGAGGAAACACTCTGCTGAAATGTGACGGATTGTGAAGCAGTCTGACAGCAATCTCATGCATATAACGACCTCAAACATCACTGATTTATTGGCGGTGATTTTTTGAAGCGAATCAGGCAAATGGGTTAACTTCACATTTACTGAGAGATTTGGACACGGTGATGCGAAGAACAGAAGGTAGCTGGTTAAGCCAGGAAAACAAATATTTTATCAAAACCTAGTGGGTAAATTCTGAAGTGTAGCAATGATGGTAGCGATTAGCTCCTATATTGCAGATTACTTTGCAAATAGAGGAAAATGAAGTGGAGTAACAGGACAATGTCTAAAATTCCAGAACTTCCAGTTTCTATTTTTTATTTTTACTCAACTCACAAAAGTACCTTGTAGATTATCAACCCTCCCTTAAAATTGCTGGTTTCATCAGTCCTGCAGAACCTACATCTGTTTGTCTTGACACATAGTCAAAGTACAAAACAATGATTTTCATTCAGTGGAAACCAAAGAGAAACTGAGACCATAAAAAATTCAATGCATATTTTTGAATCATTTCTTCATTTTTTACCAAACACTTCTGCAGCTTAATAAGAATAGCTGATGACTGATGGTGATTGATGGTTTGTCAGGCATTATGGCTGGTCTGACCACGACTCAGCCTCTTTTCTTGCTTCTTCCCATTTTCTTCCTTATCTGCCTCTCCGCTGCCTCACATCTTCCTACTTGTCCACCCTCTCTGTCACTTATCTGGTGACATTTCTTCTATTGTCTCAGAAAAGACTGACATTGCAGCCCATCTCTGCATTGTTGAGGAATGTGACTGACTTAGCTCAGTTCCTCCAAAATACAATCTGTGGTCAAAATTATTGGCAACCATACATTTTTTCACACATTGATCACACTTTTAGGTTCCATGATATTGCAGAACCTTTTTGATTGTGATCTTACTATATCCTTTTAAATCAGAAAATAAAAAAAATTGCACAAAAAATCCTAACATCTTTCAAATGTTATGGTCCCAAACGCAAACAATGAGTTTCCTGCTCCTCTGTGCTGAAAGCCCATTATTCTGCCACAGCCTGCTGTGGTTCTCTCCGATTTCGAAGGTGCCTACTCTTCACTGCCCTTTTTAATCCAGTTACAGGTTTTCACTGGGAATTACATCTGGATTCATTTATTGACATGTTTGAACATTCCATGTTTAACTACTCCTTAGTACTTTTTGATTTATTTTTTTTGGGGTGGGGGGAAGTGTCATCATGTTGAATGACCCATAACCTCAGATGGAGACCAAGCAACATAGACATGCCATACTTTACCCGAAAGCTCTGATTTGGTCTCATCTGCCAGAAAGATTTTGGCCTGTTCATATGTTTTTCGGTAAACTGTGATGCGGTCGTCTTTGGTCACCTACCATATAATCTTCTTCCACTGAGTTGGTGACTTATGGTGGCACTTTACTTGAAGGTGCACACAAAATGTAGTAGTACACTCTTAATGTGTCAATAAATCAAAGACTAAGTGGTAATCTCATACTAATCCAATGTTTATTCATCAATAATCGGTCATTAAGGTTCATGTATTTCACACACGATGATTTCATTATTGTTTACTTTGTGAATGGAGGTGACTTAGAATCTGTTTGGTGCTTTATTAGAGGGGTCTTTACTGGATCAAAGCATGTCTAATCTCTCTTCACAGAAGTATCTGCCAAAGGAGACTCTTCCATGCAGCAAAAAACCCCTCCATCACCCAAAGATCACACCTATAAGACGTTTTATACGGATGCCAGAGCAGCTGCTTTGTGCACATCTCACTGGGCTGAGTAATGGCGTTACTTTGGTGGAAATATGAAGCATTTGAAATAATTCACTTTTACCTACCATATTGTCATCTTGTTGATCGAAAATGAGTATCAGTTTTGGTTGTCTAATAATAGTTAACATTATTGTGAAATAAGGTTCAAATATTAACAACTAGCTATACAATGTTTATAAAAAGAGTACCATCAAGGCCGCCATACTGAAGCCCTCATTTCCAAACCACTCAAAATGTTTTTAAGGAACCGAATCCCAGAAATATACTGCAGCACTTCAAAATGCTAATTAACAGCAGAAGTAATGTAACAAGTTATTTAATGTTATTTAATTTTAATTTAATTATGGAAAGTAAAGGGGGAGTGAAAGGCAAAATGTATGTCTGTCCTCATTAACAGTGAATTAGAGCTTTGATCCGTAGATCTGCGTTCCCACAGGAATCCCGGGGTACACTCAGAAATGATGCAGACGGACTGCGTGGGAGAACATAAATAAAAGTATATTTCATCAGGAATCCATAATTAAAATATTCAGCCTTTACAATTGTTTATAAATAAACAGTAAGGATGGTAATGGCTGTAATGCTAAACCCAGCCCTAATGCTGAATGGAGTGGAATATGAAATTGGTGAGAGTTTCACTTGCAAAATGCTCTATTTTCATAAAATTAAGGAAATGCTTTAAATCAAGGTTGAGTGCTTTGCTCCAGGAACTCCTAGTTGGGTCTGTGGCCCCCAGAGAAAGCACTGCTGGCGGTTCCATTTGTTCTTTCGCTCCCTCTCCCTGCAGACTTACTTTTGAGTGTGGACCAATGGCCTCAAACAGGATAAAGCTGGGTGGTTTTATTAGCTGCCAGCAGCGGGCATTTGGGGTTGCCATGCAGTGATGCCCAGCACTGCCGTCTGTTGCTGGCACAGCTCTGACACCCTGCTGTCATACCGTCACTCAATCCCAAACCCTACGACAAAACCGATCCTATCACCAGTCTCTAAACCCTAATGCAACACCAATATCAAAGCAAACCATATCCCAGTGGCAAACCTATACGCAGTTCTAAACCTTAACTCTAATGTGCATAATGACTTCAGCCATAATCCTAATGCTCCACCTAACTCTGACCATGCCGTGATCTAATGGAATAAATCATTAGTGAAAAATGATTTCTTTTGGCAGAACTTTTTGCTTTGGGAAAGTTTAACATCTGTACGATGAATATGAGGTTCATTACTGGGAAACACCACAGGTGGCAGTGTTGTATAAGTCCCAGATACTGAAAAACAAAATATTCATGCGAACTACCAAGACTGATCGTTGAACAGCATAGTCAAAAACTGTATATTTTTCTTTGATATATCTATTGTATATACTATATTATAAAAATTTGTTCTTTGACTATGCTGTACAATGATCAGTTCATATATATGTATGTATGTATGTATGTATGTATGTATGTATGTATATATGTATGTATGTATATACATTCTGTATATGTATTACAACAGGCATTTAATATATACATGAGTAACATTCTTCTGTATAATATGTTCCTGTAAGTTACCCGACATGTTATGATCATGCATTTAAACTACTCCAAATCATCCTCATTATTATTACCTTTTAAATCCTGTAATTTTAACTTCTGATTAGTTTCAGCCCTCTGCATTGGCCAAGCGAATTGCTCTTCTTTTTCTGTTATATAATTTGTCATGTTGCTGCGCTTTGAAGAGAAACCCCGTTGTCTGCTACATTTATTTAGGTATGTTTATTTTCGCCGACCTATAGGAGCTTCCAGTGCAGAAGTGGCTTAAAAACAGCTTGTCTGCTGTTAATAGAAATGTGAGTGACTTGGTCTGAGGCTCCTTGATACTGTCAGCTTTTCATTAGGGGATGTATTGAAATGGAGCTGTTTAAATCTTCCACAGTGGCCTGAGATACAGTATAGGGCTTGGCAGCGCTGACGCCTGGCTCGACAGGAGAGGCTTGGCTTTCGTCGAGCCTTTCTGAACAGTGCACCGCTATCCTTCTCACCAGTGCAGGGATCCATTAAATGTGACATGTTCACAGCAGACCAGCAATGTGGTTCTTCGCTCTGTGGTAAAACAGTTTGTTGTGAGAAGCTGTTGCCATCTGAGCTGGCAGCACTGCAGTGGTGGGAATCAGGCCTGCTCACAGTGTGACAGGTCATTGTCACAACCGGATTGGTTGTCCCCACGAGTGACGTGCAGGACGCACATGCAGACTAGGCCATTGCTCTTCATCACCCCTGGTCCAGCTGTATTTTTAAACAAAGATGATTCAAAAGGTCTCTCCTTTTCCCTCTCATGTAAAGCAGCCCTGTGTGTCAGTTGAATGCTGCCTGCTTTTACGGTATGTAAGTAGGTCGTTTAGTTGGTTATCTAGAAGTTTTTCAGATAAGCAGGGTGGATGGTTAAACTGCGTCTGATGGCTCACCCGATGACAGTAGCATATAACTCTGTGTGAAACAAACAGGCAATTTGAAGATGACAAATAGGGCATGAGTGCCTTAATTTTAGTGCTGATATAAGACTTTTCTTAGCAGGAACACAAATATGTTGGCCAATGAGTGGGAGAAAAAAAAAAAAATATATATATAAAAATATACATATCCATCCATTTTCCAAACAGCTTATCCTACTGGGTCGTGGGGGTCCGGAGCCTATCCCGGAAGCAATGGGCACGAGGCAGGGAACGACCCTGGACAGGGGGCCAGCCTATCGCAGGGCACACTCACACACCAG
>JAABNY020000108.1:10547172-10560534 GCA_015164015.2 Brevimyrus niger
ATACTATACTATACTATACTATACTATACTATACTATACTATACTATACTATACTATAAACAAGTATAAAATTATGCACTAAACAAAAAAAATATTAAACAAAGAAATTAAAATCTTAAAGGGGCAGCTCTGTGTTTTGGGACTCAGAAAGTTGCTGGTTCAAATCCCTGAGCTGGCAAAATGATGCCACCATTGAGCAAGGCCTTTAGCTCCAATTGCTGCAGGGACTGGCTGATCCTACTCTCTCCTCTGTGCCAGTTTCATGAGGTGGCATCCTGAGATGCTCTTCCAGCTGTCCTTAAGGAAGTTCCACATATGCTGAGCACTCATTGCCCGCTTTTGCTTCGCTCTCTGGTCAGTCTCCTCCAAGACCATCTCTACTGTGTTTAGGCCAGGATCCAGCCAGCCATTGTGGCTTTAATACAATTTCAGTATCAAAGGTAACTTCTTAAGCATTGGGAAGTTGGCCACAAACCTGATTTGCCATGAATTTTCAGTTTTCAGAAGCACACCAGAAGTATTTGTGCTTGCTATGAATAATTCCCAATCTCTATTCTCTGTTCTTTGCTGAAAAATAGCTTATCTTGCAACGATGGCTTGTGTTTGGTAATGCTATAAAACGTTCAGAAGTCCCTGCCAATACATCAGCATTGTGGAATTAATTTCCACTCTCTGGCAATGCCTGTTGAGTGATATAGCTGCTGTATGCATTTCTCAGTCCGTGTGGTGTGCACACACAAAGCTGAGTCCAGAGAATCTACGACAGTCGCTGCACCTCTATCTGCAAGGGCGACCAGCAGAGTTGGGAATGCAGGTCTATCTCAGCAACAACAAGTGCACAGCAACCAGTTAAGATTTCCCACTGATATGCCATTCACTCTCAGGAATGACAAATAGCCCTTTTATTATCTCACATTGACATTTTTTCTGGTAGCAGCCCGCTGTATTACATTTTTTTTTTTTTTTGCTGTACTATTAAAGTGCTGCATCATTAAGCTGGATAATGCCATTTTTAAAAAGCTGACAGTCCAGCGTTTTTATGAGCGCCAGTGACTGTTGTGGAATAGTAATCAAACCATATGGAGAGCAGCGGTGTAAATGGCTTCTTAGTGGTGCAGTGAGATGTGAAGGACAGGCTGACAGGCGGCCGCGCGGCGTGCAGACTAATGAGCTACACATCTCACACGGCGCTCCGTAGAAACGCGGGGAGGGCAGCGACCGGGATGCGCTAGTAATTAAAAGTGAAACATGACAAACGACCCTCTGCGGATCCGCTGTTTTCTTATCTCGCCTTATGACGCGGAGCTGTAAAGTTTGTTTTCGCCGGGTTACGGGGTTTTATAAGCGCCGTGGCGAGTAATTACTTGCGCGCAGCCTTTCCCATCTCGCGAATTGCGTTTTCATCACGTTTGCGACAGTCCATGCAGTCTGGCAGCAGCGGTCATGGTTGGAGATATGGTGCTGGATAGTGTGGGTGTGCTGTCTTGCCACCAGAGTAATCTATATCTATTAAGGCTGCTCCTGTCCTCTCTTTGCCTCTCTTTATGGCTTTTGATGGCAGTAGCATGAGGTTGGACCTCCAGAATCCTCGACTCTTTGACTGCATAACAGAGATGGAGAACCCTTTTGGTTGTTGCCGTGCGTTTTACTTTATGTCACTGCCACAAGGCTCATGCAGGATTCCTGCATACATGCAGTTGATTTTAGCACAACCCATCAATGGGGAGATAAAAAAAAGGATGCTTGAGTACTTAGCCAAACAAAGGACCACTGAGATAAGTATACCGATGAATAAAGATGACAGAACAGTGCCTTAAACAGGCTCACTTCAGTTAGCATCATGGCTTTCATCCAGAGCTTCGAGAGCTATGGTGTAGGTGGCTTGGAGAGGACTCTAAAGCGCTCTTCCACTGGCCTGCCAAGTTTGATCACATTTGGCCAGGTCATTCCAGGCCTCTTTAGATTACGAAAGACACAGGGAAAGGGATCATTTATTCTCCTTCTCGTGTATCATTTTCATCTACCCTGCAGCAACAGATGTCTCTAGTGCAAGCTGACCTGTACACAGCAAACACGGTGTTCATATACAGTACATTCACATGACATCTGAGGCTGGTTTTAATGTAAGACAAATGGAAGAAATGCTAGTTGCTTGCAATCTTATTAAAAATGCAATATAATTTATTGGTACAGTAATTAATGAAACAGGGAAGCAACAAAAGCATTTTTGTTTTCAGATTTTGTGGCAATTCTAATTTTATCTGTGTAAATTCCATCCATCTGTCCATCTGTCCATCCATCCATCCATCCATCCATCCATCCATCCATCCATTAACGTGACCGCTTAATTCCCACATGTATAAATGCCTCTTTGTAATTTATTTATTGCTTAAGGCATGTTGGGTTTGACCATAAGATTATATATGGCTAGTTTCTTGTATTATGCCACGTAGCATTAACATAACGTTTTCATTGACATTAATAGCTTATTAGTCATACACTGTAATCAAGTTTAGCGAGTTGTTAGACGGTCCTTATATTAGATAAGATTAACAGTACGATAATTTAGGGCTTGCAAAGTATCTATTCACCCATCCATCTTCTGAAACTGTTTACACTGTTTATGGTCGCGGGGGGTGTGGAGTTGATCCCGGAGACTACAGGCACAAGGCAGGGAACAACCTGGGACGGTCCGCCGACCCATCTAGCATGGATTTTTTAAAAGTAGATCAATACTGTTGTACATTTAAACTGATTATTATTTCTTAAGCACAATCCAAATAAAGTAAAACAATATCTAATCTTTATATCATAAGGAATATTATAGTATATAAAGCACTGACTATGTCTATTCTTCTATGTGCCACATGCCATGTTCTGGTATTTCTACACACTTGATTTCCTGGCTATTGAGTTATGCTATGTCAATGTATTACAGCTACAGTGTTTTAATCTTAATTGCTGTCAGGCACACTACACATATTAAGGTGTGTATAGCCCCCAGAGAACAACTTACATGGTGGAATGCTGTTTAAAATATTTAATTTCAAGGACAATGATTGCTTATGATTGATTATTGTTCGGTTTTAGAGTGTGTGCCCAGGTTTGCTACTGTATTTAAAATTACTTTACAAAACACATAATAATGTTTTTGTATTATGTCATACACAACAATTTATAAACACAATTTTGACAATATTGCCCATCCATAGAAAATATAAGGTATAATAAAAAGAAAAAAAAAATTCAGTCCAGGTACGTATGCATTAAGGAGTAATTACAGAATAAAACGTCAAAAAACAGGAACATGGGTAAAATGTTATATCCTGGCGATAAAGTTTAAGGATTATTTTTAAAAATTGATTGTTAATGTTAACATTTGTTAACGTAATCAACACTATTTTATGCTTATTACAGAATTAGAGCTTTCTTTCTGTGTTCATTCATTGGAAGCCCCTCCTTATCACTGAAACCCCTCTCTACACTAAAGCTCTAGTTTTCCACTTATAACAACAGTCTTTCCCCATCTGTGGGGCCTCAGGGTACTGAACAGCTGCCAAGACATAGGTTTAGTATATAGCTATGGTGTATGGTCTCGGTGTTCAGCTGCGGTATATAGCATCGGTGTATAACTAGAATAAAACTTACAAGGAGGTAGAAGGGAACAAGGAGACACGAGGTTCCATGTTATAGGGTGAAGGATCCTCAGGGCTAGAAGGGTGGGAATGGAGAATGGCAAAGCACGTGGCACAGGAGAGGTAGGACCCAGCAAGCAGGAAACTGTAAAGAAATGATCTGTGTAATTCATCCTGTCAAGTAAGAATATAGACAATGAATGTGGGCAATCTTAGTTACAGGTAGAAAATGATACAGATGTTACAAGTTTCTTAGAAATATTGGAAGGGAATTAAAGCAGATTCTGTGTTGAATAAAAAGTAAATTCCTAGAAAATATATTGCTGGGAATTATTGTAACAACAATAACGCTGAAGTCCTTTGAAATCACAAGAAAAATCATTTTTTTTTCTTTATTACATTTTTGTGTTTTATTTAACTGGATTTAATGGATTACATTAATAGATTTTGGCTGGTGATTTTATATAGCATTGCACATGAGAGAAAGGTATCTTTGTAACTGTATCCCGAGGAACCAGACATTTATTGAAGATAATTAAAGCGGGAAAGTGGTAATTATACATGTTGTACTTTTACATTTCTGTCATTCATTTCCTTCTTGGACAAGAAGAGCAAATGCAGTAGGATCAGTATGTGAAGGACTTTTCCACAATGTACAGTGCGGGTCCTTTATTAAATGAATGAGAGATGCACAGTGCATCACTCATCTGGAACAGGCAACAGATACACTACCATCTTACTGTGTGTGATGCAGCACCAATTTGCCAGTGGAATCTTTATTTTCATCCAGTCTACAAAACCAACTAATCCCCTCATGTTGAATCTTAATTAACTGTGGCCATGAAGGCCATTAAAATGCCACATGCACCCCCTGTGTATCTTGGATTTCTCCTGTGACGTGTCATAGTGCATCACATCAGACCATCATTCTGTTAGCAGTACACATGTGCTTTTGCTCCTGTCTGTTTGCATTGACCATGCACATACCTGGGAACATACTAACACATACATTCTAACAAATAGGGGACACATATAGTCAACATGTACCCCTGTAAAACAAGACAGGTACAGTCATGCAGATGCTCTGGAGGTCTAGTAGCGCCAATGAAGAACTGATACCTGTCTGTGTTTGTGATTTATGGGGACAACCTGTTTATGGCAGCTGCCCTTTACAGGGGAAGCTGCACATGCATGTTTCCAGTACACAGAGCACCTTCTGTTTGAAGCTGCCGTGCTCAGCAAGAAAACGCTGGACCCTCATTCTTCAAAATGCGCATTAGCATGCGCTCGTCTTTAGCATCTGATCCCTTTTAGCATTTTCACTGATTTTTAAAAGGAGCCACTTAACTCCCTGGTTACACAAGCAAAGTTGCGGCAATCCTACATAAAGCCAACAGTTGTGAATAATATATAATGAGAACATATTGCATAAAGGGTAATATATTTCATATAATACATATTTGGCATTTCTTACCACAAGAATAATCATTGTTTATAGGGAACTGTCTAGAGGAATTAAAAAAAACATTGGAAATCAATTAGCAGAATTTAGTAACAAAGCAATGAGGGAATTCATTCTTTGCAAACCTGCTGTGAATTAATTTATTTTTGCCATCTGGTTAGTTTTAGGAAATCTCTAGCATTTCATAGTGATTCCTTCCTTTTTTTTGAGCACCTTCTGTGCACCTTCTGATTAAGAGTCAGGGGACACGGAAGCAGCTCTTGAATGCCTCCGTAAATCTACGCTTTACTGCCTGTGGTGCGACCCACCTTTCACATGGGGCTGACTGCTGACATAGAAATGCAAGCGACTCCTATACCAGGAGGGGACGGTTGCCTGCTCCCTTAAGGAGGAGCAGCCTGGTCCTCACACCTGCCACACCAGGTGCATTATGGGTGGTGGAAAACATATCTTGCCAAAGGCATGCAGAGAGCTCAATTGAAACACTCACACATGCCTCTACCTAGAATATGAAGACAATATGGATGATGACAAGTGTTTAACAATGAGTAGTATAGCAACAATGAAATGTATGCAGTAAGTGTCCATATTTAGAATGTCAGACAACTCATACTTAACAGAATATATTTTAAAAAATTGTTAAATACAATGGTGCCTAATAACGAATGCATGCGTGATTCTGTAATTCTCATTAGAATATTGCATGGTTTCAGTGGTTCATAGGCTCGAGAAAACACTGTCTGCCATTTTAATTCGAATCACTTTGCCGTTAACACTGATCTGATTTGCCTACAATCTCGATTTAAAGACCTCGTAACTCAGGACTGCCTGTACTGTACACTCACACACACACACACACACATACACACACACACACACACACACACACGCACGCAAACACATACACACACAATTATTTTCATGGTTGATTCTCTTTATCAGGGGCATCGATAGGGAGCATGTATCCCCCCAAAATTTAATTTTGCTTCATTAGTCCCCCTATAAATAGTCATTTGCCTTTATATTATTTTCCCTTTATATTACTCATTTCAGCTCTTCCCAATTTCAAACTCTCTCCTACGCTATTGCTTTTCATGGCTGGGTCAGTCTGAATGTTTTGTGCGTAACGACCATACAGTAAATATAACTATTAAAGGTGGAACATGTGGAATGGAAGCCTGCTTCACTAAATATTCACACACATGTACACACAAGGCACACACTTGCACGCTGGTATTTTGGCTAGCACTTTAGCTCACATGCTCAGTCAGAGCCACACAAGCAGAGTGCAGCCTCGCCCATTCAGGGCTATTACGCATTGCTGCAGTGCTTCCCTAACAACCTGTTGGAAGGTTTCTAAATATGATTTGTGTTACTATGGTAACTAGACTGACTCACAAGCTTGCTGCCGCCAGTATATAATGAAAGATACATTTTTGCAGGAGTAAGAGGGGTGAACTTTGCTAAAACCAGCGACACTATTCAATGCAAATTAACTGCCTGCAAAAAATTATACGAATTTATTCAATTCGGTTCAACAAGTATGTGCAACACTGCTTTAGCTACTGTGTTATTTTTCCGCAAATACAAATAAAACATAATAAAATATGGAATTTGCCTCTTGCTTCAGTGGTTGTGTCCTGTGTGAAGGGCGTGCAGTACTCTGTACATCACCCTTATAACCCCAATATTATCTGAACACCAATAACAAATCTGGCAATTTGCATGTATACAATGGCACAATGTCAAGCCAGTATTATAAAATTATAGACAATCTGCAGATAATCTATAATTTTTCAATGCAGATATTTCATAGATTAGATCTACTATGAGATGAGTGACAATGATAAGTGAATTACAATGTTTAAATAAATATCATGTAACAAGTCAGTTCCGTTATGTGTTGCCTTTTTCTAGGATGACAGCACTAGGAGAAGGAAATAAAATCAGTCCTCAGTCCTCTGCTTCAGACATTATTATCAGTCAGAAATTAACAAGTGATTGTCTGCTGGGTCCTAATTACCAGGCCGGTCACACTAATGACTGTACAGTACCTCCTTTACTTTGTTATGAAGCTTCAAAGATGCAAAAAGTGCTTCCCAGCGTGCAGTCGCTCAGCCCTGGCTGCAGCCCTGCTGTCCCTCCCCCCATTCTCCCACACCCCCTCTGGCTCAGCTCTCCACCCCATTTCCCTCTGGCAAGCAGACGGAAAGGAGCTTCATTTATCAAGATTGCAGAGCTTCACCACGTCGGCAGCTTCCAGACCAGCCGGTCCCTGTGCTCCGGGAGTGCTGGGCTTGCCACACGGCGAGGCTTCGAATGGCTCCCGGGGAGTTTGGCTCCAGCGGGGCCCGGGGCCTCTGAGCCGGAGAAGGGCTTCCGATGGCAGGATGACAGCAAACAGTGTGACATTCCCAGAACACTTCAGCCACAAAACCACTCTGGACTCCCAGTCCCCCCCCTTACCAAGGACAGCCTTCGCTATAATTCACTAAAGCCCTGATTTTCCTCCCCTTGTAAAGCCTAGTCACCTATTCTTCACACATGCCTGCTCCCCTTCCTCACTCTACAAGCCCCGGAAGCCTGTCTTTAGCCCCCAAAACTGAAGCCCTTTCCTGAACTTTAAATCGGACTAACTAACTTTCTCAAACCTCTGAAGGTGAAAGACAAATGAGGTATCTGGTAGCTATTAGCTAACAATGAATTCTGGCCTTTACTACAATTAATTAACTCACAATAAGAAATTAAACAATTGTTGCTAATGTTTTAACCCTTGTCATTTCTTTAAATATGTGTTTTCTGTTTCTGTCCTGTAATTTCCGATGTACAATAGGCCCATTGAAACATCATGACATAACCCTTTTTCCTTAGTGGACTGCTAACATTTAGTTTGTTTATGCTGTACCCTCCATATTTTTTCTAATTTATTTCTGGTTTTTCTGACCCTTGGCTTGTTACATTTATTGGTCACAAATAGGGAAAAAAAACTCCCAGAATGACTTGCTTTGTCACAGGATATTGTGACCCCACTGGTTTCCATAAGCATTGTGCTGATGTATGGCATAGCCTGTGTGCTCCTTTAATTTAGTAATGGAATAATGGCTTGATGATACATGGTAAGTGTGGTGTACGACCTCAGCGTTTCAGCCTCTTCCCCTTAATTTGCTCCTTTCTCTGCTCCCTGTTCGCCTACCGCTCTGCCCTCAGCTCACATAAGCTACCGTGCAGGCAGTTCCGTGACAGATACACCTGCTCTCTTAATTAATTACCACAAAAATGGCGGAGAGAAATTAAAATTATGCCACAAAGTGAGTAATAGCTTGAGTTTAAAATGAAGGTGATGCAATTAATTGTTAGTTCTCAGGAGAAGGGAGGTTGGGGGTGGTTTCGTTACCATGTGTCATTGTTTTCTGGTACAATGGATGGTGGTTCCTTGCTTCTAAACATTCTAAACAAACTTAAATGCCTGAAGAACACTTAGGGAACAGAAACATGCTTTACATTTTAGTTTCAGGAAGGCCAAACTGATTTTCTATCGTTTTACAGCCAACACATACCTTACCTGTTATATTTATTTTCTTAGGAACCAACCTCATGCATAGACAACTGTGAACACAGTGAATAAAAGCACCATGTTTCATTTAATTCTATGGCTCTGACCAGAAAGAGTGGTTGCAATATGGATGGCGGGATTTTTATTTAATCTGGGGAGTATTTACTGAACTAATTAATGTTCTGCCTCCCCCAGGGTATTCTTTGTTTCATAACTGAAACGCCCACAGCACTGTCCAATGAGGCCCCCGCTGCCCGAGATATTCTTAGACCTTCTACATTGTTCAGATCAGTTTGATTGGATTGTACACAGCCACTCTATTTCCATCACCAAACATTTGCTTGTCATAGCCTTTTTTCATTGCATCACCACTTCCATCAGGGTAAGACTTAAGATTAAAATACCCACTCTTGTCCAATGCCCAATACCATTATTACCATCTTAACAGCAAAGGGGAGAAATCTGAAAGCTTCTGGACAGATATATGGTGCTGCAATGAGCAGGGTTACATGCATATTCTTTTAATTTGAGTTTTCTAAGTGTCACTGTCACAGTGCACAGAAATCCATAACAGTAATTTTTATTATTTTGAGTATGCCTGCTTAAAATCATATTTGTCTATGGTTCAAACCTTGCACTTGTGGCTGTAACAATACTGAAAGTCGTTCTTAAGGACTAATTAGTCCAAATTTGCAGTATTTGGACCCAGCTGAAATAAAGATGCAAAGATGGGTTAGGACAGGCGGTCTCATGTGTGAGCATGAAGAAGGCAGTGTGGCTCACTGAGTCCAGAATCCAGGTCACCTATTACAGACATGTTTCCCTTGGCAAACCCCCCTCCAGATGGGTCCAGACTAGATGTTATCAAGGCTGATCAGCTTTCAGAATTAAACAACTATGTTAGTGGTCTATGTATTTACTATACATACGTTTTATAATAATTGGGGTTGGTTCTGGTTTAACCTCTGGTCCAAGGTCTCTCATAGTGTCCTGGTTTATGCTTGCTGCTCTCCTGAGCCTGATTTGATCAACTTTCTTGTCCTTGGTTACTCTTGGGCAGCTTGGCACTTGAATCCAACCCATCTCTCTCATCTACAGTATGTACCTCACAGTTAGTAGCCTTAGTCTGTAGTAGTGAGTAGTCTCGTCAGTACTCGAAAATTAGCCTGTCAGCAAAGTTCCGACAGCTGACGACTCCTGCATGAGACAATCTGAGGCATGACATGGCTGCGCAGCTCGGGGTGTGTTCACTTGCTGTCGTTAGTGTTTCTTATTTTTAAATTATATTTTATTTTCAGTTCTTTCCTGTGGCTGTGACACAGTGTGATGTTCTGCTCTGCTGGTGACACAATTATGATCTTTACTGAATCCATGGCTATTAGTATGGCCATTAACACTTTAAAGCATGCCAATCCATCAGGATTATCGCTGATTGACCAGATTTACATAGCTAGATATAGAATAAATTTCAAAAATAAAAAAATTGCGTGTTTCCCGAAGCCTTCTTAACGCTACGTCGTTTGTAAGTCCTTAAGATGTCTCTTAACGTTTTTCTGAAACGTTCTTAGTTAAGTATATCTCCTGTGAGATATTCTGTCGTAAGGCTGGTTTGAAGCCTCTCTTAGCTCTCTCTCATTGCCACAAGTACCTGGTTGCAGGAGGGGCCTCTCCTATTCACCATTGCCAGCTAGTGACCCCCACTGTTCGGACCATACATAAATGAGCAATACAGACACTCCTCACTTAACAACCCACCTATTTACGGACCGCCCAGACTTACAACCAGCTCTCTGACCAGTAGATATTGTCTGCTGTGTGAGAATTTTGGTCGTGGAAATGGTCAGTGGCCTTTCAGGTCTATTCTGTTTGTTCCGGTCTCTGATTTATTTGGGTCAGTGAAGGAATGTTACATATGGTTTGTGGTAATTGACCTTTATTTTGATATGTCATATCGGTTTATACTAAACTTTTGAGCAGCTTGAATTGACATTCATTCCAGTGTGTTGCCTTTAGTGTTATGCATATGCTTTGTATTGTGGGACAGGGATCGGGCAGTAGTGAGTAAACCACAGACTTGTTTAAGTTTTCCTCTGTGTTAAACTTTTCTTACACCTTCAAAAGCAATGACATTAAGTTTTTTTAATTGTCTCATATGTTAGTTAATATTGTACAGGCTATGCTAATTTTCTATGAACTGGTTTAGTTCGGTAATGGACGCTAACAGTGATTTACTGGATTGCAGTGATGCAAATTTGCGATACATGTCTATGTATGTTAGTATATTGTTTATTTGTAATTCTGTTTATGATTACCCTTAGCACATAATGGTCAGATTGTTGTAATTTAGCTATGCTAGATAAGAGATCTCCTATGTCTTTTCTCTGTTTTGTTTATTACAGTTTCACTCATAGATTTTCACCTGTCGCATTTGGAGAAAACATGTGTATAGCGCCTGCTTTGCTGCCTCCATGACAATACACCTTTTCCCTTATTGGCTGAAGAGCTTAGTTACACAAATGATGTTGTATCCCAGGGAGTTCTGAAGTGCAATCTACTATTTCTCCCAAATATCAGAAGTGGGAGTGAGAACTGGTTTTCAGTTAATTTACCTGGTAAAATAAAGTTTAAATACAGTAAATGACATAAATGCTCTAATAGTACACGTAAGTTAGTGGTTTATTTATTGTTAGTTACTGTAATGTTGCACTGCTTTATTTAGTTAATCGTCCAGTTTGTGAAGATGACATTCAAGTAAGAATTGCATTGTAGTATGACTCATTTTCTGGCGCATACAATTTAAATTAGGTCAGCGTTCACAGTTCTACTGCTGATATTCAGATTGAGTTCTAGGTTAAACTGTGTTGTTCGACTTTCAAGAAATTTGAGTTCTAGTGAGTTCAAGAACTGAGATCCGACTGTCCAAATTTTGTCGGGTTTTCTCCATGTGCTCTGCATGTAGAGCGAATTGGCCTCAGTAACGTGCGGATTCAGAATGAAACATAAGGAACCTGATGTTTATTTCATTAATGGGAATGGTGGTGATGGGGGTGGGGATTCTGGATGCCGCCTCCTTTCCCCACTCCCCTGGAATGCACACACCTCTCCAAATGTGCCAAAGTCGCAGTATATCAAAACTTTGGTCCATGAGGTTGATGAGAGTTGACACTACAGGTTCATTTATGTACTGTATAGACCTACTGTAATATATCCTCCCACAAGAAATATCCTGGAATAGTCTTTGATTAGTCATTAAAGAAGCATACAGGATATTCTCTTACGTTATGAATGAAAGAATGAATTAATGAATGAATGAAAGTTACATTTATACAGCACTTTTCAAGACAGTTTAAGCGCTTTACGGTAACACAGCGTTTCTTCCGCCTCTTCTGCCATTGCTCCTCCTAATATCAGTGACATGCACATATATTGGTGGTCTTTTATAGAACAAATAAAAATAAAATGGTGATACTTCAATCTGAGGAGGCCGGTTCCTGCACCCAATCTGCAAAAATCATATTTACGGTTAGACGATTCAATTTGTTCATTTTGTATTTTATTTTTAGGTTTTCCACAGTTCTGATTAATGCTGTATTTTGAAACATTCCTGCAGTGTTATATTTATAAAGAACACTTTCTCTCATGCCGCAGTAAAGCAGTTGCATGGAGAGAATAATCAATCCTCCAGCCATCAATGTCAACCAATCAGGCATTCTGGCACAATTTAAGGTACTCTTAAGAAGTTCTCCCTTGAGCAGTCTCTTAAGAGATTGTTTGGGAAATAGACAACAGAAATGTAATACCTTTCATAAGATATATCATATATTCATAAGATGCTAAGAGTCATCGTAATTGCGCTATTCATCCCTGGACTATCCAATCTTTACAGTTTAATCTCAAATAACTAATATGGAATAAATGGGACAGAAGAAAACTATAAGTATCTGCATTCCTGGAAATTGCTGCAAAAGATGAGGGGCCTGTATCACACAGCTAGATTTCTTAATTAGCCAAATAACTCACTGTACTTATGATATGCCAGGGGCTGAAACTTGTTGCTATGGAGTAAAGTGGAGGCTATTGTGAGGAATCCAAGATTTAGAATTAACCTTCAATTTGCCTAATCACTGCTTAAGTGCTCGTTTTTGTATATTGTAATGTACCTTTCATTGTAATCTATTTATAGTAAGAAATGGGAACAAACTCTGTTTTTTAGCATATGTAGTCAGACTTTGTTTGCCACTGTATATTCTACTAATGAAAATGTTCTTGAATTTTGCTTATAAATTGTCCTTATTGCTTTATCCATCTCCAGCATCACATCACAACGTCACATAATTCTGAAAGCTGCATCAGCCTTGATAACGTGAAAACATAACTCTACCTGAGTTACCCCACAGTTAGAGTGTTTAAAGACCAGTAATTTGAAGTTTGAAAATATTGCATACATGGAATAATATTTAGTTGTATAACTGTGATGTGTGAGTATACAGAGCTGTACAAAGATAATGTTTAAATGATCTTACTGTTGGTGTAGTAGTATTATTATGTCTGTAAATGTTTGTTAGAGTAACCATGTCAAAACCACTCATAAATCACTCATGTATTTCCAGCAACCATCCAATATACCTATGTGACTCAACCATTAGTGGTATGGCTATACCTCATTGACTTTTTAAAAACTAGTTTAATCAATCAATCAATCAATCAATCAA
>JAABNY020000108.1:10577636-10616369 GCA_015164015.2 Brevimyrus niger
AGTATTATTAATTTACTACCAACAGCACAGTCTAAAAGCACCTTCTGTACCCCATGTATATGCATATTACATATCTGCTGTAAAATACAGTAAACTCCCGTTATAGTGGACTCGCATATAACAGAATACCGTCTATAACAGATGAGGTCCGCTGGTCCATGCCGTGCGCCTTTAAGAACATGCAGAAAAAGCATTGGATATAGCGGACTCTCATATAATGGAATTAAGCTTATAATGGACAAACAATTTGGTCCGCAGGGCCGCTTTTAGCTGTAGTTTTGTTTGACTATAACAGAGATGCAGGCTCCGCCTACAAGGCGTGTGGCGTGCCAGTGATATCCATCACAGATACCTGGTTATTAATAGTCACGCATCTGGTCAGGTAAGGTTAGATTGCTACATGTACAACATCATATTCTGGGGTGCGGCATGAGTAAATGGTGTCCTGTATTTGTGGATATACAGTAACGGACTGTTTTGCCAGGTCCCTTGAATTCCATTACAAATGGATTTTACTGTACTATACTGTTCAACTCACAGTGCTATTTTAAACAGTTCATCTGAAAATAATTTTTATTTCGGAAGTGATGCACTGCTGTGGCTGTTTGACCATTGTTTTGCATACTGATCTACCACAGGTACATAATCCAAGTCGTTCAGAACAGAAAAGCAATATGAAGCTGACAAAGGGATATATGAGTATTTGAGTAACTAGTAGCTCTTGATGACTCTAAGTTTCAGCACCCTCTATGAAATGTGAAGATTAGTAAACTTGGGTAAGTTTTGCAAAGGTGTTTTCTTTTATATTGGGTAGGCATCTTTCAGGCAGATTTTGGATGGACTGTGTCAGTAGAATGCAGACTGATGTAAAATTACCGTTTCGGTTGGAGCACGGCGAAGTGTCACATTGTCCGTTGCTGAGAAGAGGGCTGATGCACACAGGTTTCGGGTTACGGGGTTACTGAGAAAAGATGGGAAACACACATACTTACACAGTAAGCTACACAAATCGAGGTGAACCCAGAACATCATCTGACTTGCCCTTCCAGGACAAAGGACAGCATCCCTGAATTGTCATTAGGCTTAACAGCACATTATGGATAACACTTATCTTGAGGGGGCAAAAATAATGTTGTAGTTCTCTTACTTATTGTACTAATTAACCAGACACAAGTGTTAGTTACGTACTGATCCCATGATCGTTCATTATAACATCAATCAATTATATCAGTTGATGATCTGGTGATGCCAGAAAACAAGGACACTGGTTGCTCCACCTCGAAAGGCCTCGGTATAACAGTGGTACTCCCGTAAAGTCCTGATCACCTGTTCAGCCTTCGTGGGGACCATGCCCCCTCATTACCCACGTGTACTACCATGATTGTTCCCAGCTGTTTGGTGTTAGTTTTGACCTGTTTAGTGTATATCAGTCCACGTCTGCCTCTGTTTCCCAGATCTGTCATTGTTGTGTTTGTCCCGTGTTCTCCTGTATAAATCCCCGTTTACCTTCCTTCCTGGCTGGATTACTTGTTTGTCCGCTCGTCTGCTCGCACAAAATACAACCCGTAGATGATGTATTTGCACGTTTTCACCTGCCACATGAGCATGTCCGTTTACTCAGGTGAAAAGCAATCTGGTTCACTGGGTAAATGCACCATTGTAATAGCAATCCACAGTGGATCACACGCTCGTTGTCTTTGAAAGGTGAGGTGACATTCCCTTCCAATTGGTTTATTGCTTTTTTGCCCAAAACACACCTCTGAATAATTAAGGGAGTCTGGACAACCTTTTTGCGCCTTGTGCTGAAACAAAAAGTCTTTTTTTTTCTCCTGTCAAAATAGCAAAATTGGTTTGGACACGCCCATAAATGTTACCTGCACTTTGCACACACAGATCATTAAAATAGAACCCTTTGTGTTGTGTTGCAGGACGGTCCTTTAAATGTTTAGCTAAATTTGTGATGTCGCTGTGGCACAACTTATATACTGTATAAGCTTGTCTGTGTCATGTGGTTTTTCCATCTTCATTTGGCACAAAAGCCAAAATATTCACAGATGGCACTCCACCTTTATCAATGGTGAAAGCGATAGGCTAATACAATAGCGAAAAACTTTGACACATCTTTATTGACACCCTGCGTGTGACTGCACTTAGGTGCCTTGGTAGCCTATGAGTCTCAGTGGTCAAAATGAAGTGGAAGTGCAAACTATTGAATCAATACCTTGAAAAACAAGTATTGAAACCGTTTTTTACATGAATGGTAGGATTGATACTTCAGGTACTTTTGACAGCAATACTGTAGGTACGAAGTTACTCATGCAGTAATATTATCACTGTTAGGTCACAGAGCACTTACTCCAAGTGCAAAGTTAAACAGGGTTAGGGTTTCTTGTCCGTGCTCTATGTAATGCTAGGGATTAGGGAATCTGTCTGGTAATGGGGGGCATTACGATTCTCTCATCATGGTGACAGTTATGGGTCTGCAAGGGGTCCCCTGGCCATGAAAGAGTGTAGGAGTTCTCTGTGATTTTAAGAGTGCTATTCTGTTGACACAACAGACCAATCTTCCTTCCACAGTCGCTACGGCTCTGGAGAAGTCCCTGACAACAGCAATAGATTTCTTCAGTGGCGATAAAGACCTCAGTGAGTGTCTTCACATCTTACCCATATTATCCCCCTAGTAGTGACAACAATGTATCCCCCAAAGTGAATGACATGCCTGCAGCCTTTGGGAATATAACATTTTGATCCTCACTCTCAAAAGCTGGCAAAATAATGACAAATCCTGTGTTGTGGCTACAATGAGACCGAGGGTATGAGTCAGTATGTTAGAGATGAATCCTTCCTCTCTAAAAATCGAGTACTGATGAGAAAAATGGCCAAGAAAGTAATTACATAGCTACTGCTTTGGTGATAACCCCATCACGTACAGCCCCCGCATGTCTCATCTTCCAGAGGAATAACAGCTGCTTCCATGAGGCTGGAGCTCTTTTAGTAATCAAAGTCTGCTGTTACACTTACGAAGAACTGTGATTCTATAGTCTCTTAACATATTTTGGTGAATGGGAGATGCCTAATTACATATAAGAATGCTAGTCATGCTAAAGGTGGCATTTATTTTTACTCCATACATTGCTTTGGCAAGTCTCCCTCGTACTTACAGAAGGACTTTTTCCCAGTGGAACACGATACAAGCAATAAAAGTTACATTATTTGAGATCCTTGTATACATGGCAGATTAAGATCTGTGTGTGCGTGTGGTTTCTGTGTTTTCTTTGTAATGTTGTACACATAGACTATTATGTTATTAATTGGGATGTGGTAAGTTTCCGTCAGTCAAATCCCTGGCTAGCTGTGACGTGTGGAAGCGCTGTGCATTTTCTGCACCCTTAGGTTCATTAAGCATGCATATACCCGCAGTCTTATGCCTTCAAGTTGGTATCAAAGTCTTTTTCTCTTTTTTTCTTCTGCATGCCAGAACAGGGCCACTTGAAACTTCTAATGTACTTCTGAGTATATCACATCTCTACTATAAATCCCCGTTTAAACAAATCAGTGATCCATTTTTTTTTTGTTTAAAAAGGCTTTAAATTTTTTGCTTGAGGGAAGACAGAATGATAGGATGAAAAGAAATAGTATGTCATCTATGAGCTCAGTCTGCTACATACCTTTGATCAAACATGTAAATAACTGGGTGTCACATTAAATTATCAAAGATCCAGTCAGTATAACATATGGCCGGTTCTTCCTATAATTCCTGTTCGCCTACTTTTTTCTGTATAATTTTATTAATAGAATTGGCCATCTATTGGGCTTTATCAATGCTTTTACTTAAAAATAATAATAACATGCATAGAAAAGCCAAGAAAGTGTGGTGTTAAGCAAGCTGTGTGTAGATCTGTTTGATGATTGCACCTACAAAATGCTTGCTTTTGCTGCTCAATAGTAAGAGTTGACAAAGGTTAACAAAAGCTTAATGTTTACAACTCAGTTTAAAGTATTTGCAATATTATGTCAGGAAGACAGTAGAGATAGTAGTGACTTGAGCATGTATACTATTTAATACAAAGAAAAAGTTTTTTGTTTAATTTCTAATCTCTAGATGCAACCTCAATTCTAAAACGACTCAGTAGTGAGCAACCTGTGTACCTATTGCTTTATTTTCAGTTTATTAACAGGGGCTCAAATATACAGCAGTTTACAGATTTAGAGTTAGAGTAAGAATGTATGCATCTAGATATTCAGTGAGATAATCAAGGTGCAGAGGTTGTATCTTCATTCCCTCTTAAGATATGATCATATAACTTTAGGGTCAGAGCTTAACTGCTATGCAACACCTGCAATGTTCATTGAGTATATGAATGTTTATAATTTCTGAGAAGACATTATTGCCCTGCCTGAGAACCACTGCACATAATCAAGGCCAAGTGTAACACGGACATTGAAGACTGAGAGCTGTGCATATGAATAGGCTGCTTTCAGGAGCAGCTCAATCCCTGGCTGCTGTGTCTGCTAATCAATAGCTATTAAATGTAGAGCACGCATTGCCTTCCTGTCCTCTGACTGCCCTTTTGCTCGTAACAAGCAGCTGTGTGAACACTGCCTGTTCAGTGATACAAACACGTCAAAGGGCCACGCAGAATTCAATGCAGAGCTCAGAGAAATAAATAAATATAAAATCCTCCACTTCTGACTCTTTGACTTTCTCTATATACAATCTACTGTTCATCTAACTTCCTACCATAAGCTATAAAAATCACTGCACTGTGCTTTTGAATTAACCCAGGTGACGCGGATTCAATTGATTCAGTCCGAAAGTAATCTGGATTTGGCATGCTTTCCAACCACTGATATGATTAATCATGTTTATGCTATTTCTGTCTGGCTTGTGATCTATTTAGTAATGACATCAATTCCACTAATAGAGTTTATCTCAACTGAGGTCATTCAGGTACAGAAATTAGGAAAGTCCAGGTGATCTCCCTACGTTAGTGTTAGTTAACATCTGCCTCACCTCAAACATGCCTCTTGGGAAATGCTGTTTCACTGAGAGGCTTTGGCTGCAGATCCACAGGTACACCCACAGATAGACCTGAAGTCCACTGCAGCAATAGTAGCCTTTTTTGGTTTAGACTGTATGGTGGATTTTTTTGGTATCTGCAACACTGAAATTGATAATGTGCACTATTTAAAAACATATTTTTCCACTTATTGTTTGTTATGTTTCAGATATGAAAAAACTACACCCTCTGGCAATTACTTTTTGGTTTTATATGAAGTAACATTAAGGAAAAGGAAGGTTTTTCCTTCTATTTAGGTAATGTTACTGCTATATAATGTCTGTTTTACCTTTATTTTCTATGAGACGATGCAAAATTTTAATGGAATGGATCTTGTGCACTGCCATTACTCTGTGTTCTTTTAGAGCTATTGGGATTACTGGTTTACTGTTGCTTGGTTTAGTATTGATGTTTGCATTTATTATTTGTGCCACTTATAATGCATGAGTAGTCACACACTTGTATCTGGTAAGCTGAAATGCAGCCTTGTAACATACCTTACATTTATTACATGTCATGCCCCACTTGTCCGCTCCTCCCATGTGCCACGCCCCCTCATCTACCTCATGTGGAACCCCATGTGATCAGCTGTTTTGAGTTGCTGTCATTAGTGCTGTGTATTTACATCTGCATTTAGGTATGTTCCCCATGTCTGGTCAATAGCATTGTGACATCCATTTTATGGTGTATAGTGTTTCTTGTTGTTTTCCTATTAAATAAAATACCTTGTTCACCCGATTTCCCGGCTCCTGTGCTGCTTCTGGGATGTGGTGACCTTAAAAAGATGTTCTGGTCAAAAACCTCCTGCTCACTGAATAAGAACACACCACCATTTTACAGTACATTATAGTTTGTATGTTTCTGTATGAATGTGCCTACATATAACATGCACAACACAATCTATCTTTTGTGGTAATATAGCCCATTCAAGTATTCTGCCCTCAACTTCTGTAAAACTATGTACAGGAAGTAATGACCTTCAAGCCTGTAGTCAAGGCAGCACCCATTTAATATGAATTTTGTTTACGAAATTTAACAAATTATTTTTCAATATATAAACATTCACATTTATTAATTAATTTGACACTTTAATGGAAAAACAGCTTACAAAAACAGGGTTGAGGATGCATTCCTTTTACAGCGATAGTCTTAAGCGATCAAAACATAGACTGTCACGCCCCGATCGTGCCGATCCTCTTGTACCACGCCCCCCTCGTTAACTCCATCTGGTTTCCCAGTGTTTTACAGCTGTTTGTGATTGGTGTCAATAGTCCAGTGTATTTAGTCAGCATTTTCGTTCGTTTCCCGAGTCCGGTCATTAACGTTACGTGTGTCTTTGAGTGTGTCATCCCAGCAATAAAGCCCTTTTGTCTATATTCATGGCTTGTGTCTTGGATCGTGACATAGACAATGCATAACATGGTACAACAAAAATAGGTACAAATTATTGTGTTAATTTAGTTAAATGATTATTGTTATAAAAACATCATCTACTTCATTCACTAGAGTTTATGAAATTTAATTTCATAAATGTAAAAATCTAAGTAGGTTAATATATTTACACAAACCAAATACATCTACAATTAACATACCTTCTTTATTTACATGCATGTCGACATTTCTCTTGGCTCATGGTAACACTTGGTGTGAACGTTGTCACTGGGCATAAAGGCCAATGAAAATGTGTGCAACAGGTAGCATATCTTGATTGCATTATAAAGTTATCTATAGTGCATTATAGATGAACACTTCATAAGGCAGTTATGATGCAAAATAAACATGCCTATAACATATGCCTTTTGATGAATATTTGGCAATGGTTTACATGCATTCTGCATTCTGTCTGTTTTACTGGACGACAATACTTCAAGTGGTGAAATAAATTTGTAGTTTTTTCAGTTGGCTCAAGTTTTCAGCAGATATTTCAATACGGTACAAATGAACTGCATGCTTACTCAGCATGCACGCACAACTACACTATAAAACCCAACAATATTTTTGGAGAACTATAGCATTTAACTCTGCATCCAGCCTAAAGGCAAGAGAAGAAGAAAAAAAGCCATCATCCTGCATGATGCCTCCAATAGCCAAAATAATGCCTGCTCAAAATGCTGTACAATTAAAAAATTGCTCACTTAACAGACTTTTCTACAGTCGCCCTCAAATCTAATATACAGATTTGTTCCTAAGCTACACCTAATCTACAGTCTTGGGAAGGGCAGGAAGATAAATAGGGCGTGAAACGGGTCTTATGTAATTCCACCCTTTAACTAGCACTTCGGTGGTTCATACTCTTCCATCTGTCCCAGGATCTGTATACTGATGTAATTGTCCCTATTGGCCAAAGTGTTCTTGGAGCTTGAGGGTCCACCACCAACACAATGGTTCCCACAGCCAAGTTCTTCTTCTCTGCGAGCCATTCTTGGCATATTTAAAGAGTTGGTAAATAGTACCATATAAAGGCCCTCCAGAATTGGTCGGCCAGAATCTGCCCGTGCCTCCATCTTCGCCGAGTTAGTAGTTCCGACTCAGGATAGGGAACCTGTGGGAGTGCAGAGTCAGGCCACCCCATCAGAAGAGCATTTGCCGTTATGGGGTCTGGGTCCGCAACATCAGAGGATACATAACTCAGTGGTTTGGAGTTAAGTTTTCTTTCAATCTGAACTAAATAGCACCTCTTTGGATACTGTCTGTGCTCCAAGAACAGTATGCATAGCTGACTTTATGGATCAAATCTGCAAAGTGAGGTGCACTGGGTGGATTAAAATAGAAGTCAATTTGTTGCGCTGCTAATGTAACAGAGTAAAAGTGCATCTGCCTTTTTATATAATTATCCAAAGGTCTACCAAAGACTTTTATTTTGATACCTGGTAATGATGCTGATATTCCCAATTTTACTTCCCCTCCCCCACGGGACTCATTCCAGTGGCCCGGAGGCATAGAAGGAGGTAGGAACGGGTCCCTGTTGCGCTCACTCTATTGTAATACTATCTGATATATACTTCATTACTGATAACTTTCCTATGTATAATATAGTTATAAGCATATAGATAGAATTAAGTTATTATATTATAATCGATTACATAATGTTATTACCAGCAATATGGATTTGAATATGGTGAAGCATGGGGTTAGCATCCTGGATTAATCTGCCCTTATAGTTGCCCCTGTCAGCAGAGATGTCTGTTTACCCCAGTATTGTATCAACCAGTGAACAAGTATTTCTGCGATAACCAGATAAAGTATGTGTTTCATTTCTGTCTTTTATTCTGTGGTGCTTCCCTTCCCCTGTGCAGGCTTTCCTGAAGCCCAAGGCATGGAAGGAGGAGAGGTGTCTGTTTACCTCAGTATTGTATCAGCTAGCAAAGAAGTGTTGCTGTGATTACTATGAATAAAACTGGATGGTTCAAACCACGGGTGGACCAGCTAACATCAAACACAACACAGAGGCAACACCCCGTCCGGCCTAGTTACACTAGCTGATCCTGGATAGCAGGTTGAACGGCGGCAAAAGATTGCTGAAGCTCAGTGTTGGATCCTTGAAAATAAGTTCCCTGATCACACAGAACTTCATGCGGTTGTCCTCTTCTGGAGATGAGCCGACAAAGTGCCATCAAAAATGAATCAGTTTCCATGCTTGACAAAAGATTGATATAGCCGGGCCAGGTGGTAAGACATTTAAAAGTCTTCTCACGTCGCCGTCCTACTTTTATAGTAAAAGGACCAAAACAGCCCATGCCTGTGGAGTAAAAGTCTGGCCAGAAGAGCTGGAGACTAGACACAGTTAATTTGGCCATTGTTGGAATGTCTGGATTTCCATGCCACCTCCGACACTCAGGACAGAGGGGCTGTACCTTACGAATGGCCTCTCTTCCTCTGAGGTTTGCTTTAGAACATTCAGTTCACCTGTCCTGTAATCATCTGCTGACAAGACTTTGGATCGTTGGGCCGCCCTGTGCAGTGATCGAGCTGCTGCCTTGATTAGATCCTGGAAAGAGTGACACTGACTTACATCCAAGTGGGGTATTTGTACTTCAGAAGTTACAACTCCACATAATGTAGCCTTCTGCAACTCTTCTTTAATTTGAAGTCTTTCTCGGCTGTTGTGGCTCTTTCCAGTTCTCTTAGGAAAGTTGGGCCTTGACCCTAATGGTTAACTTCAGCCAGCTGTGCTGAAGTCATACCGCAATTAATGTTATCAGCAGGATTGCTGCTGGAATCAACATATCGCTAAGCCTGTGCATCTGTAAGTTCTTGCATTTCTGCAATTCCAGTGCCTATGAAGACTTTATATCTGCAGGATTCAGACTGCAACCATGTAAGCACATGGAATCTGTCCAGTAGACAAAGGAAGAGATAACAAAAGTGAGTTCTTGTCCTAGAAGAGATGCCAGTTGGGCACAGAGTTCTAATCTAGGGATCAACTGTTGGCGTTTTGGAGCCACCCTAGATCTAGCTGTGAGAAATTCCACCCGGACAGTTCCACTGATATCCTCTGTATGAAGATAGACTACTGATCCATATGCCCTTTCTGAGGCATCAGTGAAGATGTGAACACTGCGGCTACAGTTAGAGCAATCAAAGTCCTTACTGGTATAATGCCTAGGTAGTATAACCATATGGCAGCTTCTCTTTCCATACTTTCCATGCCTACAGCAGGTCTCCAGGCAAATCTGGGTCATCCCAGTCATGTTTTTTGCTCCATAACTGCTGAACTATGATCTTAGCTCTACTGTTGTAATGTACAAGAAAACCAAGTGGATTGTATCCTAAGATCCGATATATGCCATGCATGGTAGGTTAAGCTGAAGTCAGCAGATCATGTTTGTAGTTTAGAGTATCAGACTGACAATGCCATAGGAGTCCCAGTGTCTGTTCTTCAGGATCAGCACTGTCCTGTATGAACCAGAGCTCACTACTCTCTGATCTCGATTCCTGGGGTAGATGACAGATGATGTCTGGGTAGTTGCTGGCCCACTGTGTTAGGTCAAAACCCCCTCCTGCTAAAAGCTGGCGAAGCTTCTGTACCAGCTGCTTCACTTCTTCAGTAGAGGGTAGACTCTGCAGACAATTGTCTACATAGAAGCACATCTTGACTGATATGCGGACATCCTCCTCAGGTAGTGTGTGTCCATCACATGTTTCTGGAGGGCAAATGTCACACAGCAGGGACTACAAATAGCTCCAAATGGGAGGACTTGCCACTGGTAAACATCAGGTGGGTCATTCCTCCGCATGCCTCTCCATAGGAATCTAAGCAGTGCTTGATCCACCTGCAGAAGCCTCACTTGATGGAACATTCCCTTTATATCAGTACTCACAGCCAAGCGGTGTTCTTAAAAATGGAGGAGAACACCCAAGAGGGTTGCACCCAGAACAGGTCCAGGCAACAAATGCTCATTTAGGCTAATGCCTTTGCAAGAGAAAGAATAATTAAAAACAGTTCTATTCTTTCCACTGTGTTCTACAAGGTGATGTGGAATGTAGCATCCTGAACTAACTGCCACCTTATTTGGAGGTACCAGTCTCACATAACTAGCCTCCAACACCTTACTGATCTCTCTTTGGTAGGCTGCTGCTTTCTCAGGATCGTGAGCTAGCTGCCTTTTGGTTCTGCACAGATGCCCTAACCCTGCTTCCTTTGGGGCCTCCAAGGGGGGTAGGCTGGTTTTCCATAACAGCGGAGTGGCATACCTCTGGATTCCTCCAACATAGACCTGTACAGTCTTGTCCTCCAACATTCTAATAGCTTCTGCATCTTTCTTGGACCGAGTCACTGACTTTTTGCTCCTGTATGGCAGAATGTCCAGCTGCCAATGCTTCTCCATTTATGGCAGCTGGTCCTCCAGGAGGTCCCAGACGTACTGGCTTTGTGGGTGTTAGCAGGTGTAGATGGTCAGATCCAATGAGTATAAGAGGCTGTGTATGCACGAGGGACTTCAGAAGGATATTCCGAAAATGTTTGTATTTTCCTTTCCGAATAGATATTCATATGAGTGTGGGCCAAGACTAAGTTCTTCAGCTGTGAAGGCTCAATTAATACTAAAGGATTTTTCTGGCTGGGTAGCTGGGGCTACCGGAAATGACACTGTAGCACCATGGACAGTGCGTACGTCTTGTCTCACTGTGCAAAGATTCAATTCCTCTGGGCAGCTTTGTGTAATAAAATGGTACGCTCTGACCCATCATCAAGCAGGACATACATATCCAATGAGCTCTCCCCATTCACTTTAATAACTTTAAGTAACACCTGTAGGTCTGTTAACATAGAGCATCTCAGTAGAGGATCTTCATCATATAATCCGTCCATGGAGCTCTGTGGTTATTGCAGTACCCTTTTGATAGTTAGCCTCATTGACATTATGAAGACTCTCCAGATGGCGCTTATCACATCTCTTGCACTTGGCTCTCAATGTGCACTGCACTGATGAGTGACCTCTGCCACACCTCCAGCATCTATGATTTCTTCTGATCCACTTGTTCCTTGAGGCATTAAGCATTTTATCCTCCATTTGGGTTCCTTGCTGCCTATGGATGGCCCTTTTATCTCTGGTTTGTTGAACAGTTGCGGTTGTGTGCAGAAACCGTCTTTGCGCTGGCTCTTGCCAGGACTCTGGGCTTCCCTGCTGGGGTGGCTTCCAAGCTGCATGGAGTCTACTTGAATCCTCACCTCATTCTCCAACCAATCTGCCAAATCCACAAGCATGGGGATCATGTCCCTATAGGGGGTCATGAACCGATGGAAACTAACCCTCAAGTCCTATGGCAATTTAACAACAAGACGAGAGACATGTGATCCACATTTCACCTCCATATGCCCGTCACAGCCAAGCTGCTCCAACATTCCAACTAGAGCATGCACCTTTAGGGCGAAATGATGGAATGCCTTGGTATCACCAGTCTTTATAGAGGGCTCATCCATTACCTTGGAGATGAAGCGCTAACTAGTGTGGCAGGCCATAGAGCTCTGTCAGAGCGGCCATAGTGTCACTGTAAGGGTATTTGCTGTGGCTGTAAGAATCTGCAATGAGCAGGGCTTTCTCCACTTTCAGGTGATCTAGCAGGATTTGGAATTTAAAGCATTCTGTCGCCTCTAGAGGCAACGGGTTCTCAAGAGCTACCTTTTAACCTCAGATATTCACAGTAAAGTCTGGAATTGAGGGGTTAGGTTCACAATACAACAACTCTCTCTCTCTTGTGACGGATATGAGTGATAATGAGGTAAGTGTGGAGATTCCAGCTTTCTAGAATTTTGTCCTGTTCATTATCACCTATGCTGCAATGGCCATGGGCTCCAGTTCTGTAATACTGATCAAGAGATTCATTGCAATATCATCTAGATGAGTTACCGTGATGGCATTAAGGAGTCACATGGTGAGATTATCATCGAGAGTGGTGTGGTTCATAGCCAGTTGACCAATGGTACTGTTATGTGGCAATGCAATATCTCTGACCCCCTCCATAATCTCATTTACCTCGTCCCCCTCACGTACTGATGGCTTTCAGTGTACCCAAGGTACTGAATTCAGCTGTTGGCCTGTGTGACATGGATCCCGCTGATCACATGACGTCATGACTTCATACTGGGAGATTGGGGGTGCTAATACTGGATGAGGTTGAGGCCCGTTCCTCATCATCTGAGTGCCTTCACCCATTCTGGGACACTACCAGGCGATGAGTGTTTATTCCTTTGCTGTGGGACATCTGCCGGGAAACGATCTGTCATGTATTGTCTCACATCAGGGTGGTGATATGATGCGGGTAATCTTCCTCGTCTGTAATGATGGCCTGTCTCATATTCATCTAGGTAGCACGGGGGATGAATTGCTCTACAAGACCTCCCCTGACTCGGGACAAGATTCTGTTCTCTGTCATCCATCACTATGGCTATAAAACTTACCCTATCTAGCTTGAAGGACCATGAAAAAGGCTGCTGGTTTAGATAAGAGACACTGATTCTCTTCCAGTGGTAACCTGTACAGGGTGTCCGATCAGAACACTGAGATGATTAGTAAACCTCTGACAGGTTATTCTGTAGCTGGTTAGTAGCACATCAACATACTACACTACAAAGCAGTCCTGATACTTCTTGGGTGAATATGTAATTGTGGTTAACTGAAACAGAAAAAGAACATAGGGATTAACATATTATTACCGCTCACAGGTAACATAGATTTATGAACATATAAGTAATATAGATACTAAATGATATTAAACATTTATATTACAGAAGGCAAATAAGCATACAATACACTTAAACCAAGCAGCAATAATAAAACAATACTTCGAACTGCGATTAGTACGATATGCTTATTTTAGATCAGAAACGCATAAGTCAATAAATATTTGCTCCGGTTGCAAAGTATAGTTGCGGTACAGATGAACTGCATACTTACTCAGCATGCACACACAACTACACCATAAAACCCAGCAATACTTTTGGAGAACTGTAGCGTTTAACGCTGCATCCACCCTAAAGGAAAGAGAAGAAGAAAAAAAAACAATGTGGGGTCTTGCATGATGCTTCCAATGGTCAAAATAATGCCCGCTCAAAATGCAGTATAAATAACAAACAACTCACTTAATAGCCTTTTCTACAGTCCTGTTATTGCCTCTTTGCTGCTAGTTCAGTATTTACTACATCACACACCTTTGTGTCGTCTGCAAATTTTACCAGTATTGGTGTCAATATCATGACTGTAAATTAGGAACCACAGTGGTCCTAAAATTGAACCCTGCAGCACCCCACCATGAACTGTGACATTGTGCCTGTAATAACTACCAGCTGCTTCCTGTCTGTAAACCAGTTTTCGATCCAAGCTGCTTCAGTTCCTACAATCCCAGCAGATTTGAGCTTAAACAGGAGCCATTTGCAGGGGACGACATCAAAGGCCTTCTGGAAATCTAAGTAGATCACATTGTAGGCCTTTTTGTGATGACTTTCTCTTGTAGCTTTCTCAAAGCACTGAAGTAGATTTGTTAAACAGGATCTACATCTTCTAAATCCATGTTGAATATCCCTCAGAATGTTATTTGAATCCATGTATCCTACTATTTTCACTTGGATATAGCTTCCTTTACTGTTCCACATATGCAGGTTAAACTGATTTGCTGGAAACAGATATGTCCTCATGCATTTGTGCTTTTTAAAACTTCCCATGCCTCTTCAACAGTGTTGCTATTTAAAGTTTGCAGTTTCAGTCTCATACTATTAAAGTTAGCCTTCCTAACATTATATATTTTTGTTTTGGACTTTGCTCTTCAAACATTAAAATTAATCTCAAATTTAAATAATAATCACCACTGTCAAGTGGTTCTAAAATCTCTAATTTTCCAATCTTATCCTGATTATTAGAAAAAACAAAATGGCTTCTCTGCTAGGTTTTAATAAACAGAGTAAAAAAAACAATCCTGTACCAATTCCACCATCTGAAGTTCATTTCCAGATGAGCCAGAGAGCATGTCCCACTTTAGGTAAACTAAAATCACCCATAACCGCCACATCATTTTTATTACTAATAATCCTGATATCATTACATAACATTCTGCTTGCCTCTGCAGCCTCATTTGGTGCTTTATAAGACCGATAATTAATCCATTTGAGGTTTTAGAATCTAGTTTAATAAATACGGATTCTGTATTATTATTTTTACCAGTAAGCTCCCTTGTTTGCAAGCTTTCTTTCACTACAACACCACCTCCCTGATTTCTACGGAACAACATGTAATCATCTATAATATATTCTTCTCCATAATTGTCACTCATCCATGTTTTGTTATTCCTATAATGTCATGAAATAAAAGCCACTAAATCAATTTTCTTTCTAATAGTCCTAGCGTTTAAGTACAGACAGCAAAGTGTAGACCTTTTACAGTGCCCACTTTTAATATTACAGTAATTGGGGCTTTCCATCTCCCCCCACCTATATTCTGAATTAACCTCCCTGCTCCCTCTAGTCCCTAGTTTAAACATTCCTCAACTACTCTACACATACGCCTCCCCAATACACTGATTCCGTTCTGGTTCAGATGCAATCCGCTTGGCTTGAACAGGTCCCATCTGTTCCAGGAGATCTTCCAGTGCTCCATAAACATGTAAACCCCTCTTTCCTACACCAACCTTTTAGCCACGCGTTTCATTGACTTATCTCAGCTAACTTAGCACGGCCTGCACATGGAACAGGAAGTATTCCAGAGAATACCACCGTGGATGTCCGCTCCTACTGTAAGCTTATCCACGACTTCTATAAATTTATCCTGCAGAACAGCCCTCCTGCCCTTGCCAGTGTTGTTGGTGCCAACATGCACCATGACTGGATCCACCCCGGCTGGGGCCAAAAGCCTCTGCACATGATCCAGAAGGTTCCCTACTGGGCACCATGCAGACAGCACACCGCATGGAACCCTTTATCACAGGGCCACGCATAACTTGTCACACATCACTTCAGTTGATTCCTCCTCTGTAAACTGCGTGTGCCGTTTCTTATGTCTAACACCTATGGTCACCCAGCTCCCTCAACCTATCTGTTCTTCATTCTCCCCCCTCCCTAATTGTGATCAACACACTGTCTTCCTAAAATGTGTATTTAATCTCTCTTCTCCATCTTGTGTCAGATGAGAGCCAGTTGCTCCTCGAGGTCACAAACCTTGACCATGATTGAGTCCACTAATTTACATCGCACGCAGGAGTCCGACTGGACGCAAACATCCAGAAGGGCAAATATGTTGCAAACACAACACTGAACTGGCCCTATTAATTGCCTAACTCATTATGACCCTGTCCCTTACTCCCAGCCCAATATATTTATATAGCGTATTTAACTTTAAGTTGATCTATACCTATAGTTATACCTATAGTTAGTACAATAAAGTGCTGAGTACAATAAAACACTAAGTCAACACTTGTGTTAAAATGGAACTTTGTAAAATGATTTGATAGGGTCAGAGATAATAAAAAAAACCTCTGGAATTAAACTTTTAAAATAACCAATTGCTCTCGGGAGGCCGAAAAACCACAAAAAAACCTGTAAAAGCAGGCTATTGCTGGAGCGGGAAAAAAAGTAGAGAATGTCGTCCTGCCCCTACTGGTGACCGAGCAAAGCTCAGGAGCCATTGTCCTTTTCTGATGCTAGTTAACATTACCAATGTTAGATAATATTACCCCGCTAGTGTTTGTTGTGAAGGTATGTGGACAGAAACGCCGCTCATGTGACACCCACAGCTGCAACTCAATCACTGTCGATAAAACAATCCTTCCAAGCCTGTTGTTTGTGTTCTGCATTATTATTTTGCACTTCCAGTAATTCTCCTAAAACAGATTTATGTGGAACCATGCCTGCTTTCTGCTAGTTTGCACATGAGTAAAGTTTTGGGGAAGTTTGCCATGACAAACAGGACCCGCTATACTCCAAAAGTCAGTGCTGAGAGACATCATCCGAAAAGCCAGGCTTTCTGTGGTTTGCAACCAAGACCTCAGAATTAGCTTAGATTGTACATAAAGACTTAATTTTTGCAAAATGTATGAAGATTACTGTAATTCTCTTTGGCTTTGAATAAATCAAATTGGTGATATGTATGAATTTTCAATAAAAAAAGATACATCTGGCAACCCATTCTAAGATGATTTTAACTATTTAATAGGGCATGTGACAAGATGGAACACTGGAACACTGTATGCCTATATTTAGACACTAGCTTTATAGAGTTGGCACAGTGTGAGCTTTGGAACCAGAGATCTTGATTGGGGTGGAGTCTCCCCTGCTCTGGACTTCCTCAAGGTGAATGACCTCAGGTCAGCGAGGGGATATTTGTAGGTCCCGGGCTGAAGGCTGAGGGTTTTTTTTCCCAGTAGACAAGAAGGTTGCCTCTATGTGACAGCTGGTCACAGAGATGTAAACTCTGGTTGTTTTTTGTTTGTCCGCAGAGAACAATTGATAGAGGGGTGCTCAAAAGGAAACTGTCTATGTCCTACTGGTGAAGTTAAATTTTCACATGGAAAACAATAAGTGGAGTGGTGTGATTAGGAAGAATGACTTCCCTCATCTAAACCTGAACGGTCACTTATCATTGGCCTAAATGCCATTAATCATATATTATTTGGATGTGTTTCATCTACCCCCCCTATCAATGATCCTCTGCAGAGAAAAGTTTTCTGAAAATGATGATAATGGCGACGCATTAAATATGTACAGGTACGTAAAAACAGTACGATAAAAATGATCAACTGTATTGTGTGTGTTTCACATTTGCTTGAGGACTCTAATCAGTTATGATAAATGTTCACTTGGTCTGGTGAGCCAGATGGCTGTGTTGCTGCTTGATTCAACAGGCCAGTCTCACTTACAGCATTTGTCACCCATGTGGGGAGACAGCGATTCACTAACATGACAAAATAAGTACATTCAGAAACAGATCTCAAACTGGGCATTTCAACCGGTAGCCCTGCTATATAGTTTTCACACATTAATTTGAAATACTGACAAAGAGAACTTAGTAAAACCTGCTAATGATGGAGTTCAGTCACAAGCCAGTTTGTTTGTTTGACCCTGTAAATTTTAAATCTGCCCTGAAATCAAGCCCCATTTCTGGCTTTACATCTCCAGTGCTGTGCTTCCTTAGTGTGGCCACTACCCATTACCTAACTTGCAAAGAACCCCTATTTAACAAAATTATTGTTAGGGTTACGGAGCAAGGTCTTTTCTTTTTGAATCAACCCCTGAAAAATAAAGATGTAATGGAGTATAGTTGTACAAAAGGTGGAAAATAGACGGGTAATGACATGGATTCATGTCCGTAATTGACCTAATCGAATGGATTGTTCAGGGTCATCCAGGAGGTTGTGGGAGAATTAGTGTGACCGCGACAGCCAAAGCAAACATGGTCACGGCTAACAGATAAAAGAAAAAAAAAACATCTGCTAGTGGGGACAGATTGATGTTATAAGCTGTTCATGAACAGACAGACAAGAAATTTCACAGTTGTCCCCAAAGGTTAGTTTCCCCATTAGAAAAGGTGCCCTGTGTTTTTGCACTAAGAAATTAGCACGAAGGCACATTGAGATTTCATAAAGGTAGGGAAATGGGACAATAGGGAGCACTTAATCTAGATTATTAGAAATGGGGGCGTTTTTCAATAAACAGCCAGGGTGTGTGTGGTTTGAAATATAACTTCTGTAAGATAAGTCAATACATTTAATAGAAGAAAAGCAACAACCTTGTGAGTCTAAATGGAATAAAATTTTGCAACCATTGTGTAAAAAAAATAGGTTTGTGTGATTTCATAGCAGAAATCCTTCCATCCATCTATCCATCCATCCATCCATCCATCCATTTATCCATCCATCCATCCATCCATCCATCAATCCCACTTATCCAGTACATGGTCATGAACAGCCTGGAACATTTCCCAGGAAGTACAGCGCACACAGCAAGGGAGATCCTAGACGGGATGCCAGTCTATTGCAGATGGAGAACAGCTGGTTATTTCTGTTTGCTCACTTGTGCTCCTGCTAAACCAAAGTAGACAAGTGGAGGAGGTCCCTGTTATCCTTTGAATGGATTAAATATTAGATTCTTAGATGATAGTATAATTCTGATATTCAAATGTGACTTTACTAGTGTTCTAATGTTCTACCATTACATAGAAAATAGTTTCCAGAACGAAACGAGCGAATGTTCATTCACACACACAGTTCATGTACATTGGCATTTACATTTATTTATAAACAATATATAATTGTTCAAGTTAAGATACATGTTATAATAATTAGTTGGAATAATTATTCAGCTATGGATGCTTTTTCGGATTTATCGATTTACAGCTGGTTCCTCGTGATTTTTTGCTTATTAACAGAGGTAAGCTATTGTACCCAGAACTCCTAATTTCAGAACAGAGCTCAGAAGCATCAGCCATTCTATATTTTGGAAAGAACTTTATATTGGCATGCAACAACAAGATTAATTAGTACAAATATCTGATCTGCATGAAGAGACAAGTTATTAAAACTGGAGGCTCTGCCACGGTTGCTTGCAATGCGCAGACAGAGGATTTTTGTTGTTGTGTATTCTGCTGGGAAGATAACACTCATGTTGTGCTCGGTAACCTGCATATCTCCTATGAAATACAGCATATGGGACCATTATTCCTCGTGCTATGCATCTGGTGGTGGTGTGTGGGGGGCGGGGAGGGGGGGGGGGGAGTTCAGTTTCATCTGATGATCTCACACGGACAAGGTTTGTGATGCTTGGTGCTGCATCATTGCTGTACCTCGGCTCCTTTTAGCTAGATATTCAGCAGCATTTTTCTTACAGAGAGCTTCTGTCCCATCATTCACTTTGTTCACTCTGTCAGAAGAGTGTTTTTGTTATTGACTAAATGTGGGGAGAGCAGAATGCTGAACAAGTACATACAAGTTTGTATTATTTTATTGTGATAGTGTTTCAATGTGCTTTTATTAAGAATAACTCTTATAAGTACACAAAAAAAAACATTTCTTTACAAAGAAAGGCACAAAATGGTTTAAGTACTGCCTAAAAACACATTTACAGTCTACATTCATTTGAATGACTGTTCACTTATTATGTGCTGCATCAGCCCAGAAACCAAGTAACAGCTGTAGTTTTGCTTCATTGTGTTAATTTAAAATGATTGCTTAGTTTGTCAAATTAGACTCCAAGTCATTTACCAAAAGTAAAGTATTTAACCGGCTTTGTAGTGTCAGCATTCTGGCTTTTTGCATAATCCCTTACAGTAATATCTGCACATGAGTGGATTACCAAAGAATGTGCAGAGTTATTGTACTAGTTCATGGCTTGTCCAGCTTGATTGGACACAATCAGTCATCACTGACCAATCTCCCAATGGCTTTCTTGGGGTTTGTCCCCCAGGGAGAACTGCAGACGGAAACGATTGCACCTTTTCCCAAAACCTGTCAACAGGTCATCGTGAGCCATCGAGATGAGCAGGACTTCTTTCTGTTTTTATCAGTGCTTGGCAGGGGTGAGCACTCTGTCAGAGCACATGCTCAGGTTTCTTTCTGCAGAATAGTGACAATTCTGGCTGTTTTGGTGGGATTGTGTAAATACAACATAATAAAATACCAAGCACAGACAAACTAGCCTGGAAGATGGTGTGGAACAGTTGTCATTACATATGGTTTGCTGACAGAAACGGTAATAGAAGTACTGTATTACAGGTTACTACTTCCTTACAGCCTATTAAGTAAAGTATGATCGCATTCACATCCAAAGTCCATAGTAAATACAGCATTTTGCAAATTAATTGAAACAAATTATCACACAGACATGCATGCAGTGGCCTGGGACCTGCTGTTTTGCACAGCAAACAAGGAAGGCAGAGAGTATGCTGAGTGGATGGAGAAAGCAGGCAGGGCGCCCACAGACTGGCAGGCCTGCTTAGGTGGGGTTAGAGCTGGGTGGTATGACTGATTGGACGGAGAGAGCAGGCACTGTGCCCACAGACTGGCAGGCCTGGTTGGGTGGAGTTAGGGCTGGGTGGTATCACTGAGTGGATGGACAGAGCAGGCACTGTGCCCACAGAGTGGCAAGCCTGGTTGGGTGGAGTTAGGGCTGGGTGGTATGGCTGACTAAATGGAGAGAGCAGGCACTGTGCCCACAGAGTGGCAGGCCTGGTTGGGTGGAGTTAGGGCTGGGTGGTATCACTGAGTGGATGGACAAAGAAGGCACTGTTCCCCCAGAGTGGCAGGCCTGCTCGGGTGGGGTTAGAGCTGGGTGGATAGACAGAGGAGGCACTGTGACCACAGACTGGCAGGCCTGCTCGGGTGGGGTTAGGGTTGGTTGAAGGACAAAGGAGGCACTGTGCCCACAGACTGGCAGACCTGCGCGGGTGGGGTTAGAGCTGGGTGGTATGACTGTGCTTCTGCCATCCATGTATGCTTCAGGTGAATCCTCTTGGGGTTGGGCACTTCCCCATGTTGTCATGGGATTTCCTCTGGGTTTTCTGGTTTCCCCCCACAGTTCAAAATCACAATTCAAAAATCATTGGAGGTGCCAAATTCCCTATAGGCATGAATGGTGGATTGGCGCCTCATCCTGGGTTATTCCCATGCATTTTTTATCAGTCTATCAGATCCTAAATCCGGACCCAAGGCGATAGGTATGAATTAATGTGTCTGTGATGTATGTCTTAATTGTGGCCAGTCTCTGTCCACATGTAGACACAACAACTTGTTTCAGTTAATTTGCACAAGGACGTAATATACACCAATCAGGTGATGTCTGAAAGTAAGCAAGTAACTGCACTTTTCATAATACAGCAATCACATAAGTCCATCCTTGAAGAAAAACCTACAACTCTACAAATTTGCAAATTGGAAAATTCTATTTAGTGCCCTGAACAACTAAGCATTCAAAAAGTACTTAGAGATCTGCTAATCAATATTCCCCCAAGCATCTTGTTAGGTACCTTAAAGCATTTATACATTTTAAATTAAATGGACATCTGCATACTGCTGGAATTTAACTGAAACACGGTTTGCATGTTTAACAAGAAGAAAGCAAAAACATACAATGCTGGAGATAATATATTGTGTACAGTAAGTATATGTTTAATTTCTTAACAGAATAGGTGGTGGGAAAATGGGAGGATGGATGGATGGATGGATGGATGGATGGATGGACGGACGGACGGACGGACGGACGCATGCATGGATATGTCATGATGGGGCAACCAGAGGGAACACAAGCAAAACAATTACAGCAAGATTAGCCACTTCAGAGAACACAAAAGAACCAACCACAGTGACCAACCAGGGTAAAAGGCAAGGGCAGGCACCATATATACACACAAGAGTAACAACGTACAAACAAGCAACAGGTGTGAGCCAGTACAATCAACCAAATACTAAAGACTAGTGGCAACATGAAGCAGGTGTGGATCATTAGCACTAAACAAGAATCAGTTGTGGGTCAATTCGGTCAAAACAAGACTCAAACGCTAGGAAAGGGGTGACCAGCAACACCTGCTGGCCAGGGAGGGAAATGACAGGGCAGGGGCTGATCCTGATAATAAGTTTATACATACTTATTTTCCCAGTGGCAGCTTAGGAGTTATTGCCTTGGCATCAGCTTAATTGGAAGTACATGTCATTGTGTGTGTGTGTGTTTGTGTGTGTGTGTGAATATGCATTAAAACTTCAACCTGCAGTGTTAAGAGGATGTGAGATTATTTTTATTAAGACTGCTACTAGGCCCAATAATGACTTGTAGTAAGTAGTATTATAATAATAGTGATACTGTCATTGTTGTCAGAAATGATCTGATGCATTATTTTCACAGCAGAAATAAGAAATATGTGCGGGTTGCTAACGACCGTAAATTCAGTTATTATGCATGCATTTATGAATAGAGGCTGTGATTTGTAGAACGGCCATGTAAACTGGAATGTTTTGCTAGCAGCAATTCTCACTAGAATTCGAATTAGACTTCATTGCGTAAGCTGTCCAGTAAGTGCTGTTGCCTTCATAATTAAAAGTATATGTTTAAATGAATGAAAAGGACATGGCGCGGGTCCGAGCCACAACAGCAGCGCTGGAGCCTGGAGACAGAACTGCTGCCAAGGCTTGCTCTGGGCCTCGGTCTGCCTGGCCATGAGCCACTCCACCCCACCAGCAGGAGCTGTCATGAGACAGCTGGCAAATTCAGTTGTGTGCCTTGACATCCACGGCTTTGATGTCGCTATTCCAAACAGCACTGGGGAACCAAGCTCCGTGGATGCTTACAAGTCTGTGCAAGTGGTCACAGGTGAAAGATCAGGGCTGGCACTTTAAGAGGATATTAAGGTGAGGGGGGGGGGGGAATTTAGTAGCAAGATCAGAAGCACAAATAAGGGACGAGAATCAGCTTTTGGTCATTTTTGGCCGTTTACCAGCAGGATGTTGATTGGCTTGCTTTTCGTCCTGCTGCTTCGATAGGAGACGAGCTCCCAAGCCCAGGGCAAGTGCGCGTCAGTTGTGCTTCTCCTACCTTTGCCCTCCACTGTGCAGAGGTGCTGCCATAGGCTCCCCTGGCCACTGACAGTGCTCCTTCTAGAGACTTTTTCCTGCTGCACAGCGAGACCTATTTCCTTGCTCAGCAGGCTGCCTGCTGCATGGTCTCTGGGGCTCCTTTGATGAAAGCGAGCTGAACTAAATGCATTACGGGTAAATCGCAGCAGCAAGGTGTTTTTTTTTCCTTTGGGAGGGGAGGGAAAGAATGGGCAGGGATAGGGAGGAGGCAGGAAGCGGGAGGCAGGAGGCGGGGCTAGACCGGAGTCCTCAAAGGAGTCATGGTCAAGAACAGTTTAGACTCCATAAAGGCAGAAAACCTGAATTCTTACCGAAATTGATTATTTTTAGAAGAGCCATACATATTTTTAATGCCATAATATTACATTTCAATATCAGTATAAAAAACTATATGAAATGAAGTAGAATAAATATTTAAAATGGCAATACAGTGGTACCGCAGAACTTGAAACTAATCTGTTCAGAACTCCAATCCAAATCCTAAAAAGTTTGAGTTCTGATCAAATTTCCCCCATAAGAAATAATGGAAAACCAATTAATTGGTTCCGACCTCAAAAAATAACACCAAAATATGTTTTTTTAGCATTTAAACGTAAAATGAACCAGACAAAACAAGAAAAGCATATACTGTACTAAACACATCTAAGCATATTTATCAAAACAGAAATTTTTAAAGTAAGAAAATTAATGTATCCAAGTAATGTGTAAAGTAAAAAAAACAATGTGCAATGCCCCGATCGATCGTCCGCTCCTTCCATGTGCTACGCCCCCTGGTTAACCCCTTGTGGAATCCTCGTGTGATCAGCTGTTTCTGGTTGTTGTCATTAACCCTCTGTATTTCATCTTCGTTTCAGTTTCAATGTTAAAATAATTCACAAGAAAACTTTATTTTTAAATGTATTTTGTTAATAATTATAATAATTACTGTTACTGTCTATTATTGTCAATGTATTTTTACTGTCTAAATATATATGTATTCAGCTAGTGTAAACATGCACGATGCTATCACAGTGAATGCGAGGCTGAGACTGAGGCGTTTTGTTTTGTTTCCGCTGAGAGACGTGCCACGTGGCTCATTTCCCTGCACATAGAAATTATCTTAGGTCAGCGTTCACAGTTTTGACTTCTGAGATTCAGATTGAGTTCTAGGTCATTTTTTTAATTAGATGGTTTGACTTTTAAGAAATTCAAGTTCTAATGAGTTCAGGAACTGAGGGACCGCTGTACAGTAAGTCGTTTAATGTTAGTAGTAGGTCTTTAATTTTTTCTGATGGCACATATATATACATATATATTTTTTGGTGATCAGTGGACATTGTTAACACACCCCAGCACACAGTGCCCAACAACAAAATGAGTCCTCTGCATTTAACTCATACGTGACTTTTGTGACGTAGCAGGGCCGGGACAGCTAATTTAGCGCCCAGGGAGTGTAATATCAAAAAGCAAGATTTTTTCTTAGCTAGACAACTTGTTGGTTTATGGTACCTCAGTTTAAACTGTCTTTATCTTTGTTGACTTACAGTTAGCCCAAACTACCATAAATCCAACAAATAATCTGACTAATCATGAAATCCAATTCTACCCTGGTTAATTGCTATTGTTAGCTATATCAGTTGATAACACATTACGCGCAGTGCTTTACATATAAAACTCTGTAGCAACATGTCCACAGATAGGTTGGACGGTATAGTGAGTGTGACCGATTTAATGAGCCACAAATGAGATGTAGTGCTTAAACAGTATAAAACTACAACTTTCTCTTCTCTTGATAAAAGGTGCAACCATCTTGGATTCTGAACTCGGGATCCTCTGTGCTGATCCAAGATATTTCTGGGATCTCCGAGAAATAGGAGCGTGCATGCCGTCACTTCCGACAGCAAAACTCCGAAATCCAACTCGGAATACGAGTTCCCAGGGCAAATGAAACACACAAAAACTGCCCGAAATAAAAATGAATGGGAGGAAAGACAAAATTGTAGAAGGGGAGTCTTTTTGTGAGATCTCACCATATTTTTGTGTTATATCACAAAACTTTTGCAAGATCTTACAAAAGGAGCCATTATGTTTTTTTTTCCTTCCATAATTTTTTTCTTCTCCCACAGCGCTCCTCAGGGGCTCCATACTTCACATACTTTAACAGCATTTTAAAGGTAATGAAAACTAAAATCCTTTTGTATGATGTAAGAAATTAATGAGGCAAGACCGAGTTGGGAAAGAAAAAAAAATGTTCATTTCCAAGTTTGTACCTCAAAATTGCCAAGATCAAGAAAACTGAGAGGTTTGGAGAAAGCTGGACATAAATATGGCAGCTACTGTAAGAAGTGAAGTTCTGGATGCTGAGAGCACACAGTACTTTACAAGGGGTGACTAAAATTAGTTACCATTATTATTACTGTTATCATTATTATCAGTGTTAGACAGAGTCTCTGAAAACCATACTACAGTAAAAGCAGAGAAAAGTCACTCATTATAGTAATAAGACACCCATTATAATACTATTTTAGCATAAGTCTTGAAGTATCTGACACTAACTTAACTCCCTCTGGAGTACCAAATACCAAAGGTATTTCGCTAGTATTACATGCAGGCTTAAGCAATATCATGAAAAAAATTACTCAGTCAGGTACAATGACTTTCTGTATCATTTTCCAAAAGAAAAACAACCTCCCGTCACAATACTTTTATGAGATCTAGTAACAGGCCTACTTTGTGTTACCTTGCAATACATATTTATTATACATTCAAAGTACAAAAGGTAGAATGTGATAAAATGGACTCATTACGAAATTTAATGACATAGACATGTCCAGTAAAGTGTATGACTGAGGGTCAATGCACATCATATAATTTTCAAATGATGTATTTTATACATACAGTATTTATTAACAATTGCACTGTGCCCATTTTCAAGCAGCAAATGATTTGGGCACTAGCACAAAAACCCAAGTGATCCATATACTTCTTGAAGTGCTAATACTAGAGAATTATTCTAGAAAGGTTTTTGGCTTCAAACCTAAACTCTGACACAGCTATGGAAAAGTTAGCTTTATATTCTAAATTCAGATTTCCAGGTGCAATATCTTTCAACAAAATCAGAAAACACTTCTTGTCTTTCCAGATTTATTTGTCTGTATGGTAAGATAATTAAATATCAATGACTATCTCAGTCCTACCCTTTGTAATTTGAGTGAACAGAGTGCAGTTGTGAATAGTAATTCAAAAGTAATCCTAGATCTTGAAAAATCTTATTATTTTTTTACTCCTCCCATGTGATAGGTGCTCCACAGATACGCATCTGTGGCTGTCGGCACAATACAATTATTTGTGTTTTTACTACCCCACTGTAGGCAAAATGATGCTGACTATATAAAATGTAATGTGTAACGACCGTAATCAATAGAAATAAAGTATAGACCTTTTTATAATTGTAGTTCATTAGAAAGTGAAAGTTAATACCAACACATAGATTTATCATTATTATGATTATTGATAATGCTAATGACAATAATAATAATAATAATGATAATAATAATAATGCATATAGTGCAATTCAAGAACCCCAAAATGCTTGCATCTGGCAAGAGAAAAAAGAGCACAGTGAGGCATAATATGAGAAATGAGAAAATTAACATACAATTTGATAAAGCGAAGCATGTACACTGTGGCAAGCAATGCAATAATGAAGACATGCAAGTATTAAATGGTGAATTCCTAGCTCTACAATGGAAGAGGAAATTTAGCACCACAATAAATAACAAAAAACACAGAATACATAATTTGATCTGATGAAGACAGCTAGTAGGACAGGGGTGTCAAACTCCAATCCTGGAGGCCCCCAGCCCTGTGTAGCTTAGCTCTTTCCCTGTTCCAGCACAAATGATTCAGCTCAAGAGCTGTGTGGTAATTAGCACAAGAAGTTGAATCAGGTGTGTTAAACAAGGGTAAACCCAAAAATGTGCAGGGCTCTGGCCCCCCAGTACTGGAGTCTGGCACCTGTGATGTAGGACATAGGCGACAGGTGGGGCTGGGCATGGCGGAATGTTTGACTGGATGTTTGAGCTGCTTCGCCCTACACTTCAGATTGTATTTTTATTGTGAACGTTGAGTTGATCATTAAGCATACACAATGATTCATAAATAAGGGGAAGGATTATTTCTAGAAGCCTAAAAGTTCATAGCCTTACGACATGGAACGCTTCAGTGAAGCCTGCGATTTATAGAAGCGTAATCTAGTGAGTCCTGTTGGCTCTTGTAGCTCTCAGACTCTTTTGGCTGTGGCCTGAGAGGCTTCAAGCTGGAGTTAAATCAAAATGAAGATTTTGGCATGGACCCTGCGTGCACTAAACACCGGCTTAAGGCTTAATGAAGTTTCACTACAAAAAACACATACAACTAAATAGCTTTGAATGGGATCTAATGGAGCATTCATACTTTATTGTGCATTAGGACAGACATTCTTCAGAGTGCATATTCAAGTAGGGGAAAAATATAGAAATTTTCAGGCGAGAGGAAAGGATCCCCTTACTGCAGTTTTGGGGAATGAATAAATATGAGCAGATATTGCATATATTAAAGTTAAAAAAGGAAAGGGAAAAAAAGAAAAAAAAATTCACATGCGTCTGGTTTGGGTCGCCCGTTGGGACTGTTTAATCAGGGGAACGCAGAGGTATCTGTTCCCAGCATGTGATCACATGCGCATGGTCCTACTCGTCTGAGGGGAGACACCACACCAGTCAATGTCAAGATCCCTGCGATAAATGTCATCTGCAAATGAGGCAGGATGCCTTTTCTGTTCTGCTATTTTCATTCTTGTAAAAGAAGTGAACACGTCTGTAGGGTAACCTTGTCAAAAGCTGAACTGTCCTCCTGTGATTGTTCTAATCACTTGCATGCTTGCCTGACTTATAGAGGTAGACAGTTATTGAACTGTTTATTTTAATAAACAAGTAAACAATTCGGTCTGAATGCAGTATATAATCCTGTAAACAATTCAGTCTGAATACAGTATATAATGCTTCCTCATTGTTAGCCACAGTTAATGAGATTTATTCTTGCTGTTAATATAGGAAACAGTAGCTGCATTAGGTTAAAAGATTTTTATACCGTAAACATAAAACAAGTAAAATCTGGTCTGAATTATGTGTGATGCTTTCTTGTTGTCAGCCACCGTTAATGAAATATAATCTTGCTAGAAAACAGTAGCTGCGTCAGGTGCAAAAGCTTTTATCGATTTTGCTGAAAATTAGATATTTGATGCAAAATATAAACTTTTGCAGTAGAATCACTTGTAAAATTCACAGAAATGAAACAACTTATTCTCTGCTCCTTCGAAACTGGTCCTTTTGTTTTTCAGTACCATTTATCCAATCGGTTAAATTCAATATTGCCAATTGGTTGAATGTTCATGAGCTCTAGGTAGTAATTGCAAGCATGAGATCACAGAATCCAACAACACAAATGAGTTTCCTCCGAAGGGTGTCTGGGCACAGCCTCAGAGACAGAGTGAGGAGCTCAGACATTCCAGAGGAGCTCAAAGTGGAGCTGCTGCTCCCCAGCATCGAAAGGAGCTAGATGAGGTGGTTCAGACATCTATCTGGGATGCCTCCTGGACGGCTCCCTGGGGAAGTGTTTTGGGCGTGTCCAACCAGACGAGGCCCTGGGGCAGACCCAGGACACGATGGACAGGTTATATCTCTGGCTTGGGAACGCCTTGGTATTCCTCTGGTGGAGCTGGAGGAGCTGGCTGGGGAGAGGGAGGTCAGGGAATCCCTGCTTAGACTGCTGCCCCCACGTCCTGACACCAGATAAGTGGCAGATGATAGATGGATGGATGGATGGGCAATTGGTTAATTCAGTTGCACATATTAGCTGCACAATGCAATCAAATTTAGTCAGACTGGATGGAGACCTTCCCAGTCTAGTAGCACTGCAGCCACTGTATGCTTTGCCCTGTGTCCTTTATTCACGAAAATGACAGAAGAAGCGAATTTGAAGTTGTGACACAAAAATTTTAAAAAGTGATAAAAGCATCATATTTCACCAGTAAAATGTGAACATATTTTGCAAATTAATATGTTTTCTGAAAAGGGCAATTACTTGCATTCTACAAAAATGGGCAGGGGCAATTGCTACCTGCCCCAGTGATGTGCGTGCCAGTGTCAGTGGTTCTGAAAAAATACAAGATACTTACTAATCTTTGTATTTCACCGAATTATCGAAACCACTGACATTCATAAAGAAGAGCTTCTCTTTTTTCCCATTATATCGGTATTGACCTGAACTGAGTAAATCAATCCAACATTAGCATGGCTATGCTTTTTGCTTCCCAGGGGGCATCTGAGGACTGAACTTTGAACTACATCCTCCAGTCGCCTTGGTCATTTATCTTTGTTGGTACCCAGGACTGCACATAGAAGGTATCACTAGTGTCTGTCCAGTGTACAGGTGGTACTTCCCCCCCGCCTCGACTTGCACTGAAACACTGCGAGACCTATTCAGCTCCATCCATTCGCCTACCACTGGGCTGTGTGTGATCTCTAAACGTCATAGAAGAAACCTGAGTTCAATACTCCTGCCATGCCTGTAGCCTTTGGAGCACAATAAAAAAAAGAGAGAAAGTTGTCCTAACCCCGAGCAGGCGAGCAGATGAAGCTATTTTAAAATGCCCTCTCTTTGTTTTCTCTATCGCTCTTCTGGGATACGAATTGTGTTCATTATGTCGTCTTTCTGGTTCATTCATTAAAATTTCTTATTTTCGTACCGGGCACTTGGCATGTTGGAAAATTGCTTGCTTCACTAGTATTTTAGTAGCACCCATGAGTGTTAACCTGTATATATATACACACACACACACACACACACACACACACACACACACACACACACACACACACACACGCACACACGCGCACACACACAAAGCACATAAAAAAGAAAGAAAAAAACATATATTTATCTGTTTTTTTGTGCTGTGTGTGTGTGCATACATATATATTCTGTACACACACACACACACACAAATATAAAATTCCATCATTGCTTACAGCCCAGGTGTTTGGCCCTGGGTTATAATGGCAGCTGTCAGAGTCACAGATGCCTGTCCCACGAACGGAGACGCTGCGTCAGCCGCTGGCCAAACCTTGCCATCACCCCCATATCGCCCTGCTATCATCCTAATCTCTTCTTTCACCGGCACCCAGTCAGCTGTGGCCCACAGGAGATGAATCTTATTTAATAGAATCATTAATCTTCCCCAACAGTATTCTGGCTGAGAAGGAGGGAGAGACAGAAAGAGAGCGAGGGAGCGAGAAACAGAGAGAGATGAATTGCTAAGGGCTTGTAAGAAACACAAACAGAAAGGACTGGGATTTTAATTGAGCCTAAGCAGCATCCTCCCCCCCCAAACCCAATGTGGGGCTCACTTACTGCTGCAATGAAAAGCCTGTGGGCTTCGGCGACTTCATTGAAAACTGCCATGTCTTTCTCATCTAGCCGTTTTCTGATGGAGATGAAAATCTGAGACAAAGCAGCAATGCTATGAAGGAGAAAATAAACGTTTACACTTCTTTCACTTTTTTTGTTTATTCCTCATATGTTTATGCAGAAACTGGATAACTATTGTGGTAGGATGGGATACTATTTCATATCAAAAATTATATATCATTAGTGACTGGATTGCCAGTTATCAAAGTTCAGCTGGTGCTAAGGAAAACATTCGGATACCTCACTGGAAATTTGCATGGTTTCAAAGATGTTAGACACAGAAAAGAAGCAGAACATCCTGCATCTGCGCTAAAAAATGCTTATTGCTAACACCATTATTTGCATACACACCGCAGACTTTTCTAGAAGGCATCCAGTGCCCCCCAGAATGTCTACGTGCGACATACGAGGTGTGTGAAGTCATTGGTTTGATAGCTGCGGCAAAATCACTTGAGTCTTGTTGAGTTAAAATGTGCCAGCGTTTCACATTGGCCAGAAGGAGTGATGGTTTGCAGGGAATCATGAAGATGAAGCAGAGGATGGTGAGGACAGCACTAATATGTATGAGTTTCCTAAGGGCAATGAGATCATACCCTTATTGAACATGTGTACCGATATCGCCTACCATACCCTCCTGGTCCTGTTAGCACCCCCTAGTGTTTGGGATGCTCCATGAACTAGTAACCTCAAATGTAAAGCTGTGAGCACAAAGTGACAAACCCAGAGTATTACTATGTTTGCTGGGGTTAGTAGCCTATGAGAAGAATCCATTTACAGTAACACAGTCACAGACCATTTACGTTCCCCCAGAAAGGTCAGCGGTTTGGGTGCTGTGAAGGATTTATGGATTTGCTGCTTGTGGGGTCTTGTTCAGATTCTGCACCAAGGCTTCAATCAAAGGCAGCAACAGGAAAACACATCAGGGTGCCCTCAGAGACATTCTACGTTATATCGACGTAAGCGCACATGAAGTCAGTTGTACAGAGGCGGCAGGTATTCATCAGTGAGAAGCATGATAGCTGAAAGGTGCCCACATCTCTGTCCCTGAGCCTTGTGCTGTGAGCTCGGCTGGAATAAGGAAGCTTTGGCGGACTCACTCGCACGAACAGCCCACAGCTCAGCTGGTGCGTTTTGGAATTAAAGCGCTTATCAGGTCCATTATTCACACGCCATCCTGTGTTAATATAAACACACGTCCGCCGACTAGGTCCCGCTCAGCAAGCAAAGAAGCACAATTACCAGCCATTGCATTATCGATCGTCACCATTGTTCTCGGGTGTGATTTTTTTTTCTTCGTTTTTTTTACTCATTGCATGAGGTCTTCCAGGGTGATCTCTGTGTAGCAAACCATATCACTGTATAATTGCATTCTAATTATCCTTTAATAACTAATTTACTCCATTATTTATAAAGAAAATAAATAATGAAATAGCATCTGGATTATTTTACTGTTCAATTCATCATTTTAACAACGGCACTGTCCTTGAGCAGGATCATTTCATATAAACTCAGGCAGAGGAATACTTGGTGCCTGGTTCCCTTGTACTGTTTGTATTTACTACCAAATGCTATAGTGCAATTAAACTTCTGCATTGAGCAGTGGTGGCATGGCATGGTAAACCTTCAGAGATCTGTGAAATCCTTGGAATTGCAATAACCCCAGTACAGTCTGTGTGACATGCTGAATTATAAGAAAAAAATAACAGGAATTGAATAGAAGAACTAATTTTGTTGTAATTATTGTATGATTTTACTTGTCAGACATAACCATGCTCAGTACCATAAAGGTAATGTTAGAATCCATGTTGGAAACATTAATCTTCTATATTGCTTGTCCTGTACAGCCCAGAGCCAATCCTGGAAACAACAGGCTCAGGCTAGGGAATAACCCTGGATGGGGCACCCACACATTGCAGGGCAAGCACATCATTCACACATACATGTTGGAAATAATGATATAAACAATGTTTATACCAGTGTTTCTCAACCCAGTCATTGGGGACCCAGGTGATCCACATTTTTACTCTCTCCCTGCTCCCTGCCAGACAGACCACAATTTTGCTCCCTCCTGCATGGACTGTTTGGGGATCCCCAAGAACTGGGTTGAGAAACTCTAGTATATACAAATCTATAATGAGTTATACTGTAGTGATATGTTGTGCCTTATACACCTGAACCGTGTGAGGATTTCTGTAGGAAGTAAGAGCAAAATGCTAAACCACTAAAAAGTATTTTAGGTGCTCCTTGACTTATGACCTATGCAACTTACAGTATAAACAATCAACTTTATAATCGTTCTAAGACTGCAGATACGTGGCCAGGACAACGCGACGGCTTACAGCAGGAGTGTTGCCCTGTGTGAGTATATGACAGTTTCCAGCCTGACTGCTGGTCATCTGGCATCCCCGAGAGATGCTCACTGATTCGTGTCGTGCTCAGGCTACTGTCCGCAATGCTCACAGTACAGTATACAATCGTATCTGTTTGTGTAACAATAATGAAAATGGTGATAAAAAGGTTATAACAATAATTAATTAAAAAAAATGGTGATTAAAATGGGTAAAAAAACACCAAACAATATGACTTGAAGGTTATATAATTTTATCATACACTATACTATACCTGTATGATTGTATACTATACCTGTATTGCAGTAGGAACAGAATTCGGTTGATTAAGTACATTTTTTTTGTTTTATAATGTCCTTATGTTTATTACTTCAATAAAGACATGTTTTGTTTTTCTCTTTTTACAAAGATGGGAATTTTCAGCTACTAGGTGTTTGTGATTGGTGTATTTTGCTTAAATACTCTATGGATGAATGATAAAGGGTTGAAAAATACTTCACAGCAAAATATCTTTTAGACACTTCCATTAAAATGCATAGGAGCACTTTGGTTCTTGGACAGATTATCGAAATCTATCTTTTCTGTTATAACCCTTCTAATCTTCACACAGCAACTGTGAGGTACTTTTGTTTTACACCAAACAAAGAAACCTTTTTGAAACCTTTGTGATTTTAAACATCATATTTTCCATTTTTAAAATTAATTTGCTTTTAGAGTATCCTGCAGCACAAATATGAAGTATTACTGGATGAAATAGCTTTGATGAAGCTCGCTGCTTGCAGTGTAGCTGACAGCTGTTAAAACAGTAGCTTGGCTGTAGCTTAGCTACTTTTAACAAGTAGCTTGTAGTTTGAAAAGCTACCATTTACCACGTCCCCAACCATGAATGAACATGTGAAGAGTATTTTCAGATAACTGATTTGTAATTCCTGTGATGGGATATTCCGGTCCTGCGCCCATAGTTTCTGGTTTGGGCTTCCGACCCACACGGCCACGCATAGGACAAGTGTGTACCAAAAATGGATGGATGGATAGATCATTTGTAATTCAGTCTGAGAGTAAATGTAATTCTTTATCTTTTAAGGATACATTGATTTCATTCTTCATTTATTCAATAGGGCTGTTCAGCTGAGGATATCAGTGCTTGCCGGGAAGATGACAAATTACTCACTATCCTATAGTTTTTGAACCACTGTAAGGACCATTTGATTTTAAACCACTGAATTCAGTTTTAATTTGCATGAAATGTATATTTGAATATTACAAAAACTTTCAAATTTTACAGAATTAAATAATGTTATATCAAATTATTTAATAAAATAGGAGATCGGTTCACCAGTTAGCTCTGCATTTGTGCTTTTTTCTTGAATCAACTTTTCTTCGACTCTTGTTTGGGGAGGAGGAGAAAAACAGAATAAAGAATTTGACCCTGACTCCGAATGTGAAATAAAAATAGCACATTTTTTCAGACTTGATGCCCTAGCTGAAGTGCCTTTAGTGTATCTCTCCAAATCAGGGTGCTGTTTGTCTCTTCAACCTCAGGAATTATCAGAGCTGCTGAAGTGAGAAATTCTATCAGACTCACCAAAATAGGCTGCCGGAGGGTCTTGCTCCACATGGGAGAACAATTAGGGTGACCTTGTCCGCTGGCGGGCGATGGCGAGGTGTGCTGCTGAGCTACGGGCCCCCGAACTCCGGCAGCTGAGTGTGGAGCAGGTCCCATCGTTTCCACATGCCAATCACAGCTCCTGTTTGAAGCCAGTGATGCCGAGCCAGAGACTGCAGGCAATGGCATGTAAAAGCCGGCATCGCTGCCACTAAAGAAACGCTGTCGAAAGTCTTTTTGACTTCACATGCTGAGCGACTATCAATATATAAAGCATTAAAGGATTTGTTATTTATTGTGTGACTGCTTGTATGAATCACCATTATTCTGTTTATGTTTGAATTTCTGTATATGAAAAATTATCTATCCATCCATACATCCATTCATCCATCTATTAACCCATCTGTCCCTTTTTATACGGTTATAGCCGCCCTAAAACCTATCCATGGAATCCCAAGGCATGAGAGAATCGTTTATGCCACCTTTACAAATTTACGGATTATTGGTATTGATTGTGTTGGGGGAGTTTTGGGTTGGGGTTACTGGCGGCAGATCGACCATCTTTTAACCCTCTGGGGTTGAGTGCATCGTTGGCGAAGCAGCATACGTTTTGAGTCTATTTCAGTTTATATCTTGCTGAAATCTTAATATAGAATCACAAAAAAAACGCTGGATAAATCCATGAGCTGTCTTCTTTTCAAAACGTCTATTGTCGGAAATAGTTTTTAAAGTTTTTAAAAATCAATAAAATCGGCAAAAAAGTAAACCATGTCACCTTACTGTGTTTTACCTGCATCGGGGGCGTGTAGTACCGCTCTCTCCTGAACATTGCTATTCACATTATAAATAGCCGCATTAACACACATTCAGATCGCATTCACATGGTAATTTCATTAACTGTGCAACGGTAAAACGCAATCCAAATACATCCCCATCGGTGCCATAAAAGGGGGGTAGGGACGTGGCCAGGTGACAATGGATCATTCATACACATTAAAGTTGCATATTCAATGAAATGAGCCAGAAATAGTGACATGAGTTACCTTTTTCTTGTTTATTTATCTAACTGAATGTTGCAACTACACCATTTAGATCAGATATCTGCGATCAAAACAAACTGCCAGCACTGCTTACTATGTACTTTTACAATGTGTCTGCAATTGTTCCAAACTGCAATTTGCAATGTCTATGCTTTGATGTCAAATTACAAATTTAACATAAATCTGACATACTTACAATATACATTAAAGTACAGATGAGTGTAATGGCAGAACAAATATATAAGAAATAATTTATTTGGCATGAATTAAGTTTATGACATTTGTAGCAATGTGTGACCATGCCCCAGTCAGTGAAAGTGTGTTTCTTACCCCTAGACCCCAGAGGGTTAATGTTAGGGGTCATAAAACAGCCATAGCTTGAAAATGTATACTTTGTTTTTAGAAATCAGCAAACCCCCTTCTCCCATCATCTAGAGTTCTACGGACTGGCGTTTGGGAAACATGGCTCTGCGGCACTTAGAGGCATCTAGAAAAGGCCGAGGGCTGCCAGTCCATCACAGATATAGTCACACACTGTTTGTATGCTTTTTTTGAACTGCTAGAAGAAAGCAGAGTACCCAGAGGAAAACTGCAGAAGCGCAGGGAGAGCATGCAAAATCCACAAGCACAACGCCAGGGGGGGATACCTAAGCCTATAGGCCTGGGGGGTATGAGGTCACAGCACCAGGGGGGGATACCTAAGCCTATAGGCCTGGGGGGTATGAGGTCACAGCGCCAGTCACTGAGCCACCCTGCTGCCAAAATGTGTGCTTTTTTGAAAGGATACATTTCCTCAAGAAATGAAATTATTAAAGCTATGCAGCACAGCAGTAAGATTATTATTGTTACCATGAAGGGCTCTTGAGTATTCTTGAGTGGCAGTAGCTCTGTCTTGCCAGCTTTAAATAAAACATTAATGCGCAAGAAATTACACAAACATTTCATGATTTTCATGTATATTCAACATACATGAGTGGCTTTAATAGGTCCTACTACAGTTTTATTATGTTTCTTTGTTGTGGTCAAATGGGAGCATTAAGAATTTATGGCCAACACAAAGACAGCATGACCTGACAAATGGTGCCCCTTTTCCAGGGCCAAACATTGCCAGATGTGTGTCTGATATCAAAATATAACATGTTGTTGATGAAGCAGCATTTCCAAAGTCAGATGCCGTTATAGTCACATGCTTCTAAAACCTGGGCTGCTAAATTTGCACCATGGAATCCATGACAATAACAAGTTGTTGCCCTCCCCCGTTTAGCACTTTTTTCAGCTTTGTGCAGATATTTTTGATATTTTTTTCATGAGTGGGTGACTCTGGGCTCTTAGTGATTGACAGTCCTGCCCTTGGAGGAACTGTGAATGTGTAGTGGTGTATACAAACCCAGGTCCTCTCTATAATTCTCTTTGCAATTCCACTCTCTGATGATTGCAGCAGACTGCGACCCCAGAGGTGCTGGGATTACGGTTTATTTCCATAATCTCCAATTAAAGAAGAGGAGCACCCTGGCACCCATCCAAACCCAAACCGTCACATCTGAAGCTTGCCTTCACCCCTAAGCATGGCAGACATAACATCTGCATGGCATACACCTATATGGAATTATACAACAGGAAGATCCTGCTTTATACATATGGCAGAGAGTTTTTATGTATTTCTACTGTTTTAGGTAGGGTAATGTGGAATTCCCTGCTTGTTTTCATGAAAGTGCCTTCTACTGTGACTAGCATGACGGCCTTTGCCTTCATCTGGGCCAGGGCAGTCCTCTTCATCGTCCATGCCCAATTTGTTGGCAGATTACTTAAACGGTAGGTGGTGTCATGGTTCCAAGGAGCAGGACCCCGTTCACAGCTGGACATGCTGTTCTAATGGGCTGGAACTGCGGTTCCCAAACCTCTCAGAGTGGTGAGGCGGGCTTGCAGGTTCTCTGGTGTTAATGCCAGAAGCACCTACTCTTGGCAGGTGCCACTCCTTAAACTGTAGCAGGGTGAGCAGTATAACATGCATGAGCAGCTGTTCCACTCTGTTCATGTGAGCAGAACACTAGCTGTAAGGGCACATTGGCACTGATGTGGCTGATATAATAGTGGTGGATACTGCTGTGTGGCTCGAACAGTAAAACTCTAGCCCAGAGTACAGGGTTTGTATTTTTTTTTTTACTTGAATGTTCTTTCCACATTGCTTTGTTTCCCCCCCTGCAGACCTGCGTACAGGCGAATGTGAGAATTACCCAAAGTGTGATTTACCTTGTGATAGACTGGTATCCTGCCTAGGGTGTAGCCCTGCCTTATACCTTACACTGCCTGGGATAAGATCCAAGCCCCCATCACCCAGATCTGGATCAACAGTTGGAAGGTAGATGGATGCTGTTGGCTATGAAATGTCCTTTTGCCCATTTTCACAGGCTCTCTCTGTTCTAAATTACCGGCACTACATGATGATTTGCTTCTTCCTTCCCTCCTGGTCCTCCGCTTTTCCACTTTGATCTCCTGTCGCTAACTTGTTGGTCCCTGTCAGTTCACTAACCTACATTCCAGGCACAAACAGGTGTACGCACTACCTGCTACTCACACTGTCACTTGTACCTCCCATTGTTTGCCTGCCTCCCCATCAGGACCCCTTCATATTAAGTCTTTATGGTTCATGGTTCACCCAAGAGCCAGAATGTGGCACCACTGTGGACAAGCAGTCTAAGACTTTAAGACCCTCAAGACTGTGGGAACATTATATAGATCAAGTGGGACTTTTTTGAAATCTTGTTAATAATTCCCTTATTTATAGTCCAGTTAATTTGCTAGACTATACTGGAGGCCAGCTGTTAAAATGTATGCTTATCCCTATCTAAGTCTATATACCTGTCCCTATTTACGTCAATATTCCTGTCCCTATCTAAATCTATAATCCTCTCCCTATCTAAATCTATATTCCTCTCCCTATCTAAATCTATATAGCTGTCCCTATCTAAATCTATATACCTGTCCCTTTCTAAATCTATATACCTTTTCCTATCAAAATTTATATACCATTCCCTATCAAAATCCATATACCTATCCCTGTCTAAATCAATATACTTACCAGTGATGCGCGGGTCAATGTATAAACAACCCGAACCCGACCGACGTTTTCAATAACCCGCCCGCAACTCGGA
>JAABNY020000108.1:10616469-10631760 GCA_015164015.2 Brevimyrus niger
CTCTCGTACCAGGCTCGGCCTTGTCTCAGGCCACCTGGAATTTAGGCCCTGTGATATGTGCATGTGTGATCCTACACAGGACATTTACCAAGTTGGACTTATTCCAAAGCAGGCGTATACCATGGTACCGCTGGACCTATCTCAATCTAAATCTACAGTATATACCTTTTCCTATTTAAATCTATATACCTCTCCCTATCTAAATGTCTATACATATCCCTGTCAAAATCTATATACCTATTCCTATCTAAATATCTATACATATCCCTATCTAAATATCTATACATATCCCTATCTAAATATCTATACATATCCCTATCTAAATCTATATACCTCACCCTATCTAAATATCTATACATATACCTATCTAAGTCTATGAAACTGTTGGCCATTTGAAATATAATTGTGGTAGCAGGTCATGGCTGTCTCTAATGGTACTGTAGTTGAAAGGGGCATTGCCCCCCCCCCCACTTCCCTTTTTCTTGTGCTCCTCCTACATCTGTTTAGGTGCACAAGAATTTCTTTTTTTCTTTTTTATATCAATTCTGATTTTGATTACTCACAAGTTAGCTGTGAATTAATAAATATTTTTGGATGACCTGTAAGCCTAAAAATATAAACAATACCAAGAATGATCTGTATGACATTAGTATTATTTAATATTTGATACTGTAAGTGCATACTACATGTTTAATTTTGAAAGAACTGTGGAATCTACAAAACTTGGCTTGGGTACATCTTGCATATTTGTCTTGGCAACCAACTTCACTCATATTAACTGTCTCTGTGACCATGGAAACTTTTCAGTGCTGTAGCATTTTTAATAATGGGATGAAGTTAAATTTGCGAATTTTCACAATTGCAGGAAACTTCGGTCCCAAAGCTATGTGAATCTGAAGGGGCGACTGTATCATAAAATCTTTAAATGAAACTGCCTTTCCGATAAATGAGAAGATATCAAAATGATTCCCAACCAAAATGTCTGATTGCCACTCCAAGTCAAACCTCTGTAGTGCCAGACCTGTACTATGTGTGTTCTGGCCGTCACCTGGGGGATGGTGAGATTATGAGAGAGAATCAGAGAGAGAATACATTTCCCACAATCCAATTTAGAATACATCTCCCACAACCCAATGCGCAAATCCCTGCATTATGCAATTCAGCACCTCTTCCAGTGGTGGCGCTCTCCAACGGTCCAGCTTGGGCTTATTAAGTCATTACAGCATACACAATTGCACTTCCTTCTCCAATTACCTGCCTCTGCCTCTCACCTGCTCCCAGCTCAGCCCAGAAGAGTTTCACTGGTGTGACCTTCATTAGCAGCAGTGTCAGATCAGTGATCTGGAACATTGAGAGAAATCGGCAATTAACATCTCAGGACATTGTACTTCTTTGGAGGATTAATAGGACGGCGCGGTCTCACTCTTCACGGTTTGTCCTCCCACAATTTCTCCCCTCTTTCTGCAGTTGCAAGCTCCCTGATGTCTACTGGTACATTCCCTCTATTCTTCCACGGAAATCATCAGAAATGGCTGCCCGTGTCAGTGGCACCCATGTAGGGTGTAGTTCAGTGTTTCTCAGCCCAGTTCTAAAGGACCCCAAGGTGGTCCACAGTCTTGCTCCTTCCCAACTCCCAGCACATCCTAACCAAGCAATCAAGTGATTAAGTAGTGGTGCGGAGTGTGTGTTTGGGAGCTGGAAAGGAGAAAAAGTGTGAGGAATTGGTTAAGAAAAACTGCATTTGGCCCATTTAGGTGCCAGAAGAATCAAAGAAAATAGTGGGGATGTGGGTAAGAATTCAGCTTAATATCAGTACACTGCTATTAAGACCTTACAGATAAGCTGGAGTCAGGCATTTCAACTTTTGGGTGACTGTCCCCATAGCATTGCCACAGTGCAACAATAATACACAGTGGACACACTTGCAAAACAGAGGAACAAATGCCCTCATTGCCCTCAGATGGAGAAGGAGGTGCAGAGGCAGTCTGTGTGCTGGGGGCAGGCAGCCAATCAGAATCAGGATTAAGCTGCCCCTGCCCTCGGTGGAGCTGGAGCTGCAGCTGCTGGCCATGTGCTGGGGGCAGGCAGCGGGGAGGGCAGCCGATCAGACTGATGATAAAGTTACCCCTGCCTTTAACAGAGTAGGAGCTACAGTGGCAGGCTGTGTGCTGGGGGCAGGCAGAAGGGAGGGCAGGTGATCAGAATCCGGATAAATGTGGCCCCGCCCTCGGTGGAGCTGGAGCTGCAGCAGGAGGCTGTGTGCTGGGCCCTCCCCAGGGCAGCTCCATCAGCTCCGACTTATTTTATTACCTCATGTTTATTCTGCAGTGGTTGTAAATCCCACTTCAGATGCCCTGAAATTCCCCACTGGGGGAGAAAGTAGGTCTGGCGAAACATCCTCATTTATTCAATGGATTAAAGATGTGTTGAAATATATTAATATATCTAATCTTGTGATTATATTGTTATCTCTGCCTTAGCCCGGTTAAATTAGAGGAAGTTTTCATTGACTGAGCAGTCATTATGCATGGACCAAACTCTTTTGGCTCTCTGACACGTACGAGGTGAGGTTTTTCCCTCCGGAGTGGCATCCACGGCATGTGTTTTTGTAGATAGTGTTTTCAACTTTAATCTTCATTACAAGTGCTGTTTCAGTAGCCTGTAGAGACTGCTGACTAAGAAATAAGGTGAAAAATAAAATGCAAAAATACACGCACGCCAACATCTTTCATTTTTAATTAGCATTTTAAAAGCAAATGTACTGATTATTCATTCTTTTTTGAAATACAGGAACAAAATACTCATTATTTCCTTATATTTAAAAGATCAGTGAATATTCAGTGAAAACACTTTTAAACACAGTAAAGCCATTGCCAATCAAATCCAGTGAGCAGAATGAGCAGCACCAACAGATAATCGTCTTATGGATGCTAAGAATGACTAATTTTTACTGTTTGAAAATGTATTAATATTCTGCTACTAGATCAATGGATATTGACACATAATAGCTGAATTGTTAGATGCATTTAACACTCATTAATCAACAGAAACTGAATAAACGTTATTCATTTATTTAGCCATGGATAGGAAATATAATTTTTCCAATGGTGAGTTGCCTGTCTCCACATTTACATTGCATTGGTAGACCTCATGTGTTTCATTACATGTTGCTATGCTCTCATAATTGCACAGGAAGATTGAAGGTTAGCCCTAGAAATTCTGCTGTCTTTCATGCCTGGACGGACTCCATTACAGCGAGCCTTTTATAGTTCAGTACTTTCGGAAAATCTGAAGGGGTATAAGTAAATGTCAAGACGGAGCATGCATAAAGTTCGGCCTGAGGATTTGTGTTTGGAAATTACAGCACATCGCTCATGTCTGCTGCTATTTTATTGCGGACGTGACGTCGAATTGCCTTGTTGCTATCAAGTGGCTCTCGAAATGCCGATAAGGATCCTCAGTGTGAGGGGCAGCCTTCTGTACACTGATGTTTAATTAATTGATAGCAATTGATACCTGAATGATGTAAAAAAAAAAGACTTTAGCTTGCTGAAGGCGACAGATTCAGAAAATCAGAAACTTAAAATTAACATATTTAAAAGCTTATTTTATATTTTTTTAATGTAATGTTTAAAGGTTTAATCCATTCTTTCGGCCATTTCTAGGGTGGAACAACTTTGACCTTTAACAAAAAATACAATTTTAAAATTAAGATGGACATGTCCCCCCAGCCCGCTGGTGCACAGACAGCGTATGAGGTCTAAGCAGATGGTGAGGCAGGAGCTGGCCGGAGTCTCACGCTCCCTGAGGGCTGCGCTGGGCCTGTTGCTGCCAAGAGACCCTATGGCTACGTCAGGCCTGCAGGTTCAGCCTCGGGGCACGGCGGGAGTCAGGGGTCCAGCAGGCCTGCATGCTTTGTTCTTAAATTGCCCGAGAACCCCTCCCCCGGGAAAAGAAACGGGATCTGTGTTGCCCCCTCATCTGCAACTCCGAAGCTTTAATTACAGGGCTTAAGAATTAAACTAAACGACAATAATCCGTCATATTAGACCAGGCATGGACAAAATGCCTCTTCATATGTCTCTGAGGCAGGTTTTACGCATGTTTGGTTTTATTATACGTTACCACGTTGCCTTCATGTCTGACCATACTCTGATCATACCTTATTATGTTTCATTATACATGCATTGCGGCACTTTATAGATGCCATATTAGGGTAATCGCTCACATACCTATTTTCCGCCGTTTTTATGTCCGTTTTGGTTGGCGCCACACACAGTGCTGGATTATCTGGAACACGCTCAGAAGGAAGGAGCAGAAGTTTGGCTTAAGAGTCAGGGGTCTGCTGCCTGACAGGTGACCATCTGCATATCTGGCAGATGCCATACATGAGCTGTACCTGAGTCACAGCACCAGTGAATGACTCATATGGCCACCTTATTCCGTGAACAGGAAGTGCTTTTTTTGCCATACTTCCTGTTATGGACATACTCATCCTTGTGTTTCTGGCAAGGGCATTTTTGTTTGCCGTTGAAAAGGAATCACTATTAGCAGGCAAGTGCAAGTTTTTCTTGATTTAGAAAGATATTGCTTCTTTCCAACTGGGCTGGACAATTACAGACATCAGGCTGAAATTCCCCATGCTGGAACAGGAAGGTCAGCCTTTATGCATGAGATGAATGCTTTCACAGTACTAACTCCATCTCCATTAGTATGAGGACACTGCATAATCCTTTTCTATTAGGTGATCAAGGCTACGCCATTAGTCCCAGGAGAAGAAAAGACGCTACAACCTGGTAGAATCCTAGGTCTTTGAAGCAATGAGATCAGGTTGAGTAGGAAGTGAAGCGGGCGGGTGGAGGGGGGTGGTTTGTGAAGACCCCGGTAGGCTTTATTTTGGAATTCATTTATATGACTCGCTCTCGACTGCTTTTCAGAAATAAAATTGTCACGCTAATATATTTTGATTGCTGCATTAGGACAGCTAAATAAAATGAATCACTTTGCCAGATGTGGTCGCTGAAGCATTCAGTTGATATTTCATAGCGAATTACCCAGATGTACACAGTGGCTTCTGACGCATTGTTTGTGGATGTTTTGTTCTTCATCTTTAATGCCAGGCTGCACACTCGTGAATCAAAATTCGTCATATTGCTTTTGCGTCAATCTTGTTGAACCAGAGCGAGCAGAGCCATGTTTAGGCAACGGGGGGCACCAAGTGTTCCTAAGATCCCAGGATCTCTGTGACCACAGTAAATATTTAAGGCTGACATATCTACTTGGCTTGTTTGACACTAGCTTTGTGACGATGGCCATGATTCCAAGAAAAAATATCCTCTTGTCACTATTATGCTATGACATGAAATAGAAAAGAAAATTTAAATAAGAACACCTGCTCTATCTCCTTTTCTCTCACACACTCTCAATCTCTCTTTCTGGTGTATTCTTATGTTCTGTTTTATTGTTCATTTTTATCAGCCCCCCCCCCCCAAAAAAATTTTTTATAATTTTTTTTTTAAATGATGTAGTCAAACTTTCTGCGAGCTGGCATCCAAAGGAGTGTGACACGAGGGGAGCCATACTGACTTGCCAGGTGCCCGTTGAGCCTGTCACAAATCCCTCTTTAGAAACCGCGGACCTATTTTGTTCGAAATCTAATTTTGAATTTTCTTCTGGTATAAAGTGCTATAACTGGAGAACAGACAAAACTCTGCAGAAAATCTCCCAGCAGAAATCTGCTTAGGGAATAACATCAAGACTTTAAAATGTCCTATTTCACAAAGCGCCCCCCCCCACACCCCTTCTTTTTATTTTTCCCATTTCTGTGCTAGAATTTGTAAGTATATGTGCATAAAAATATTAATAGTATAAAACATACAGCTGCTATATTTCATAAGATATTGTAAAGATATCAGTATGGTTTAACATTACAAAATATACAGAGAATCTACTGTGAATATCTGCTTCCCGCTTTCTTTATTACTGTCATGCATTTAGTATCTGTTTCCTGTCTATTCTAACAGACCATTCTTGGAGACACATGGTTTTAAAAGAACACATGACTGTTCCTTGTGTGAAGTTTGCAGGTGTTGATTCCTGCACACATCCCAACTGAAAAGATCACGAGGGGTCAGATGTGGGGATTTTTTGGTTCCTTGTACGAGTGGCTCGACTGCAGGCTTTTCCTCAAAAAGCAGAATGCTACGGCAACAGGAAAAGCATGTTCTGCTGAGGACCATCTGGACCAGGGTCTTCTGGGGAAGTCGGCCGGCTCAGTGGGTAACTTAAAGCCCTTACAGAAATCATGCATTAAGAATGATATTGATGCATGTTTCAATTATGCATTGGTTTTATAGTGGAAGGATGATTGTAATTGGCTCCAGTATTTACCTTCATGTAAAGTGCCCTAAACCATTCTAAATATTTGAACGCAGCATCCTCCATCTGCCCCAGCTCTATGTGCAGAAGCAGGTGTATAGCCTGAAATTATGAAACCATATGTCAGTCATTCTGAGAACAGGCATACAGAGATCTGTTTTTAATCTATTTGGGAAAATGGTAATTGTTTCATCCTGAATTTTTGTAAATATTGATAAGGAGCAGGAGAATATTAATCCTGAAATTGTTTTTTATGTGCTGAATGGAAAAAAGAGCACATGATCTGCCTCATATCTTTTCCCTCCAGTTTGTCATAATTTGCCTTGATCAGGATCTGTATTCCCCTCTCATTTATTTCTCATAACTGCTTATGCAATACTGGGTCACAGCAAGTCAGAACACGCTGGACAGGTCGTCAATCCTTCACTTAGAAACAAGCATGCCATGTTACTGAGGCTTTTCCGGACATTGGGAGTACATACAAAGCCCTAGAGGTGTGAGATCACAGAGCTGCCCACTGCAGCACCAATCAAAGCCCATGTACTGCTCTCAGCAAGCTTCATCAAACCCCCCCCAACTTCACTGCCCAGTTTCACTCTGCAACTGTTTGATAAGTTGATGCCCGTCAGAAGATACCACCCTGGTGGAAATTTGCCAACCATGTCCTTGCCAGGATCAACCCCCGATTTGCACAAGAAGAAGTGGTAACACTTTACTTAATACCATGGTATTAGTAATATATAAACACATTCATAGTGCATTATAATGCATTCATAATGCATTAAAGCAGTATATAAATATTTATAAAAAAGCACAACACATTATAGCCATGTTTATTATTGCATTACGAATGCTTTGTGAAGTTCTCATCTATAATAATACACTATAAACACCTTTATAATGCAGTACAAAGCATCTTTAATGCTTCTATTGACCATTATAATGCATTACAAAGATTGCTATACTGCATCATTATAGATGAGAGTTTCATAAAGCATTCCAATAATGTGTTATGCCTTTTATACATATTTATAGTAATGTTTATAATGTTTAATGTGTGTGCATTATGTTTATATTATATTGTGTGGAAAATGTAAAAAAAAAAACATTATTTTGATGTTGCAATTTTTCAGGACCACAATAAGAACTGCGAATGCAATCAAAAACCAAAAACTGCTTACTTATCACTTTCTTATGATTAAGGATAGGGCTGGGTAGGGGTTAAGGTCATCATATTGGGATTTGAGCTTTCTCCTTATAAATGAATGGAGAGTCCCCACAAAGATATAATTACAAATGTCTGTGTGTGTGTGTGTGTGTGTCCATGTATATGTGCGCAAGCGCGTGTGTGTGTGCGTGCATGTGTGTGACTAGGTATATGTGTGCAGGTGTGTGTGCTTGTGCATACATGTGTTTGTGCGCACACACTGTGTGGAGGATTAATAGACTCTCTGCTGTGGTCATTAAGTGCTTTTCCCCAGGACATGCACAGTAATAATGGTCTCAAAGCCTGAGGATCACATGCCCATTGGTCTTGAGCCAAAAGTTCAGACCCACTCATTGCTCACGGTCCTGTGCAGGAGCTCCTCACACCACATACATCTACCATGCTTTAAATAATGGAGAAACCACCATTTCATTTGGCAGAACAGCCTGGGAGAAATAGCAGAAGCTACTTTTTAGAGCAACCTTCATGATAAAGCATGAGGTTTCTGTGTATTATAATGGCCTCCCTGGGGCAGCTCAGAACATTGGGGAGCTGTGGCTGAGGCTGTGGGTGGAAGGTTGTGGGTTCAAATATTGTAGCCAATAGAATAATCACATCAAATCTGCTTCTGCCATGAAAATCAAGATGGGATATGCAAACACTGCCCAATTTACCTGGGGGATGAATAAAGTACTACTATACACAAAACATTTGTATATTTGATTTGCTGTGTGTATCTATTACAGTGCATTCTGTTGACACAAATACAAAAGGCATATCTGATGGATACAGCTTGTTTTAATTTGTTATGCCATTTTATTGTGTGTGTTTTTTTTTAATTAGTATTTCTTTAGTTTTTGAAACACCTCATTTAAGGCAAATCATCCATATTGCTATACTGGCGACAATACTGACTTGCTTAGCTCAATTTCCTTAATTAATTGGTATTTTGTGCATCATTATAGCTGTATGAATATTGAATGTTTTAGTATAACATTCTGCTGTGAAGCTATGAAGAGACAGGATAATCAATAATGAGTTTATCATGATTCAGAAGATTTTAAATCATGTTCATTTAGATTTATTAAATATAATTTTTGCTCTGAGTTATGCTAACTTTAATTAACTATAAACTGTGTCCCTACTAGACTGTTAGAAATTCAATTCCAAGCACCTAATTAGTGACCACAGATCTCTATCTGAAATCTTCATAGGAATATTTTTTTATTGTGATGTATCTATGTAAGATGGCAAAAATACCAGTCACCATGTTGACCAATGTAAGGATTCCCTGTAATAATATTGCGATATGCTGATGATATCGTATCGCCGGTGAGACCTGCGCATTAGGGTGGGGTGAAAAAAACAAAATTTCCAACAGCAATTTCTAATAATGCGGAAACGTTGTCACTGGACCTCGTTATTAAACATGCAGGATAGCTTTGAAATAGGTTAATATTTTCAGTGTGAATAACCTTCGTATTAATGTTATTGTTGTAGTAGTTATGGTTAAGACTTTTTTCCCCATTGTGGCGTGTACCTTGTGTACCCTGTCCGATCCTTGCGTGTCCTTAGCTTGTATAAATCTCCCACTGTGTGTGTACCTTACAGTGCGGCGTCTAACCACATGGTGCATCCACCATCAAATTTATTAACGAACTCATCAGGTATTACGTTAAGGACTGCGTTATTAAGAACTGCGTAGTTTGACATTGTCGCACGCAATGCCTTTGTTTGCGAGTCATTACAACATATTCACGAGTTTACTTTGCATGAATATATTGCTGCTCCTCCAAACTGTACAATAAACCTGAAAAAAATCTGTGTGGTGCATAAGGATAATTATTATATTATTAGCAGAATAGGTGTTCATACGTATTGTCTTCTTATTCACTATTTTGAAACTGGTGGCATTCAATCCTTTTCTACTTCTCACACATTGTTTTTGAGAATTTTTATTGTTTATACAAAGAGGTTAAGGTATGCAGCTTAAATATACACTAAAGTGAATAGAATTATGTAGATCGATGGCCTCGTTCTTTTGCAAGGTGAGGGAGCAGCAACGTATCTGGTCACTGCTCTTGACTTATTGCACCAAGATTGTGGCCATTTTTACGTCCTAATTCAATAAAGATGTTTCAAACCCCTAACATGCTGTATGTTCTTCGGCAGGCAGACACACGGGCCCTAAGGACGTCTCTGAGTGACAGCGCTGTGATGCGTTGACTGGTGCGAGAGGGGGAGACGTGCGGAGGAAAGGGGCACGGCAGGATGTGAAAACAGGCCAGGGAATCCTATCAGTCCTCAGTCAGATATAGCTGGGAGGTTTCATGGGGGGCAAATTTAAAGTTTGCTCTCTGGCTGACACTGTCACTGGTCATAAAAAATCCCAGGTCTCCTGATAATTCCCCAACAGCCCCTCCTCCTCCTGTCTGATCCTCCACACCACACCACTCCAACAGGGCATGTGCAGTGTATACACATGGCCACTGTCCAGTTTTTAAATGTAGTTTTATCCCTTTAATAGCAAATATCATTAGGCACTATGGAGGCAAGAGCTTCAAATCAATAGCTAACTAAAAACGAATGATGAATGCTAAATCAGGCAAGACATTTTCAGGTCTAAACAAATCCTGGTTCACCCGGCCCCAGTCATGCTCCACATTCTGGATAAGCCCTGTTCTGCTTCTTCTAGTGCAATTTCTACTTCATTTTCTACTTTACCAAGCCCATAATTTATTAGCATTTATGTATCAGAGACTTTGTTATTTATGCAAAGCCGCAACTGGCAGGATCATTCATATTTCGATCCATATGGGTAATTTTATTATCGCATAATAATCATAATATACATTTGATCTGAATGTATCTAGTAAAAATGTTGTTTAACGTTAATTTTTTTTCCACTTCCATTACTTATTCATACTTCATTTTTTAATTTGCACTGTGTCTCGATAATTCAGTGCTACAGAGTTCAAGATTAAACCGCAAACAAATCTGTTTTGGTGTCGCAGCTGAAAAGTTAATATCCATAGCAAAATACAACACGTAGTGGAGGTAATTGCCATCGTGTGAATTTATGCAGTTAACTGGAATTTGCTCGTGATGCCATAACTAATCTTAATGCAGCAGTTCTACCTCCATGCAATATTTATGGCGCAGCAGTGTGCAGGTGTGTAATACATGCTTCATTATATGAAAGACAAAAATGTTTTTTTAAGTAATGCTAGAGAAAAAAAAACATTTGATTCATACACAGATTCTCTGTTTTGCTTTCCCAGTAACCTTTATATTCTTGGTAAATATGCATTATATGCTTTTTTGTAACTATGTTGCCAAAATTCTGGCCTGGAACCAAAAAAGTCCATCTTTATCTTATCTTATCTTATCTTATCTTATCTTATCTTATCTTATCTTATCTTATCTTATCTTTGTCTTGTCCTGTCCTATCCTACCTTATGTTGAGGAGGCTGCTGAATGAACATTTTTTGAATGGCATGGACTGCTCAGAGGGCACCATGATGCAGTGAGGAGCATCGTTGCGCCTCTAGGGTCGGAGGGAATAATCCTGCCTTGGCGCTGTGTCTGTGAAGTTGCCTGTCCTTGCAGTGTTGCACATGTTTCCACTGGGGGTAGCGGTTCCCTCCCATTTTTCAAAGGCAGTTATGCAGTTAGGCTCTAAGTGGCCCATAGTGCATGGTAGAGTATGTGTCCTGCACTGTAGTGGTATTTCATTCAGGCTGTGCCCCAGTGCCATGTTCTGCCTGAGTCTGGGGGCCACCCTGTGACTCTGAGCAGCATAAGTAGTTGGACAATGGATGGATGGATGGATAATAATGTTGGCATTTGTTTACAGACTCGATTAGGAATTACATTACTAGTTAAGTAATTCAAATTATTAAATTAACTCTGGCAATATATCGTATCACGTACAGTGACTGCAACAAATTAGAAACCCACCTGAAAGAGCCTGGACTACATAATTTCTTCCTGGTTTGGCTAAAATGGCTACGCCCATCTTTCATCATCTTGAGATCCTAACTGTTTAGTCTGTTGGGAAGACAAGTGAGGAAGCTGAGCAGAAACAATTTACTGCATTACTGCCTATAGGAAGGATACATTTTTGAGGCAGCAAGTCATTCATCTCAGTGAATATTAAGCACCTTTGGGCTCCTGTTCTGCGTTGTGCTGCTTTCTTCTTTATCCTCCATTAGTGTTGATATTATCTAATACAGTATTTATCCAGCTTCCAGCATTTTCACAGCACTACAGCAGAATTACAATTTGATGTACAGTTTATTACTATTATATGCTGTATATTGTATAACCCTATGTATATATGGTATCTGACAGCAAAAGTTAAGATTAAGCTAATTATTCATTCTTCTATTCACCCAAAAGCTACTGATTGGTGTTTATAAAGTTGCATAAATTTTTATTTAAAAATAAAAAGATTATCCTATAGCAAGCAAGAAATAAATGTTATAATTTATCAATAAAATGTATTCTTAAAATCTCAGCAATAAAAGATCCCTTATTGTTTATGCACCAGGTGCTTTGTTTTCAGGTGATTAGGAAGCTCAGTCTAGTTTAGTTCTTATTTTGGCAATACAAGTGAGTTGATTGGTTGAAATAAAAAGCTTGAGTCAGGTGTGGCAAAAAACTAGAGGGCAGTTTTTACAGCTGTGGATTTAATGTACAAGTAACTGGGTCAAGGGAACAGATGGTGAATATTTATCCTGTATATATAAACACTATATGGCTAAAAGAATGTGGGCATCCCTATTAATTAGATGAACTGCCTTATTAAACCACGCCCCTTACTGATACGGTATATAATTAAGCCACGTCCATTACCAGTACTGGTGTATAATTAAGCACACAGTCACGTAGTCTTCTGCAAGAAGCATAAGCAGCAGAATGGGGGAGGGGGTGTATAGAGGTTAGTGACTGCCCGACCACATTTTTGCCGTGCTAGGGTGGTCCTCATGAAATGCAAGTGAAGTGACAGAGAAGATAAAAATGTCTGTGAGCAAGTTCATTTGCCAAGTACAAGGCTTATAAGCTAACAGATAGGGACTTGTCACCCAACATCAATATCCAGCCTAAAATGGCAAGAGCCCCCACCGCAATGATCCAACATCTAATGGAAAACCTTTCCAAAAAAGCAAAGTCTATTATAGCAACAATAGACTGACCAACTAGGTATTAATACTGTTGGCCATGCAGCGTCCATAGGAGCCTTGTGATTGTGAACAGAGAAGCACAGTGGAGTTGGGCCTGTTCTTGTGCCTCTTACATACTCTGTAGGCAAACAGCTATGAAAGCATAATGCCAGCATTCATCTGTAGCCTCACTGATGAGGTTTGGGCAACTGAAAAATCTAAACGAATGTGAAGTTAGAGAATTTCTCTAACCGAGATTGTCATTGAATATACAGTATACAGTGAATGTAATGTATAGATATTATTAGTACTAATTATATATATGCATATATTGTTACGTGCCGTTGTAAGTTCAGCTTTGCCCACAGCCCTTGTCTTCTCAGCTCGGCTTCTATTCGTCGTTCGTATGGCCTCCATGTCCAGGCCCCGCCCATGACACTCCTCATGCCTCATTCGTCACTTCCGTTTCCCAGAAGTGAAAAGCTTCCAGCAAGACATCTCGAGAGTCCTGCTCGTTTACTGCTGTTGTTGGTTTGCTTTTCTTTGATGGCTATTACTGTGTATGATATGTGTCACGCCCTGCCCCGGACGCTCCTTATTGTGCGCCACGCCCACCTCCTTACCTCCTGTTTTTGCCTGATTGTGGTCACCTGTTGCTCGTTCAGTCTAGCTTGTGTTTTGTATTTAGTCCATGTCTCTGTCAGTTTCCCCAGATCAGTCATTGAAGTCATATGTTTGTGAGTACCTGGTCTGTTTTCCCCCATTAAATCCTGCTATTTACCTGAACCTGGCTTCTCTCGCCTACCCTGCTTGCTCGCTGCTCACAGAACGTGACAATGTTTGTTTTATTAGATTTTTGATTTTTGCTTTGCCCTTGTCTGAACTTTCGTTTGCTTGATTTGCCATTTGGTTTCAAACTCTCACCCGTTTTTGGTGTGTGTGCATTTTTAAATGTGTCTGTTATTTAATTGGCCGAATCATTTGCTAATATTTGATACAAAATACATTAGTTTTTGCTTATAATTTTGACAAACCTCGTAAAGATGCTCGGTGTTCGATTTGCAGCGTGTTGGGCGACTAATGTCTGCCTGCAGGAGGAGGTCCAATATTGCGCTTAGCTCCTCCAGTTCTGTGTGACCCTCTACCTGCGGCGTCGGCCTCTGCGAGGCAAAAGGAGCAGCGTTCGGTCCCTGGCACCAACCTCACCCTCCACCCCTCTGCGTCCTGTCAGCTTTGTGTGCCGCACTTTGATTTTAATCACACAGCATGTTTTATAATCACTCGGAATGAATATTTGCTCTGCTGGCTTTGATCCTGTCTGCGCTGTGATATATCCCTGTGGGGCCCAGAATAGGGAGGAAGAGAACGAGTTAGTAGATAAATATGTATAGAGGCACACAGGGTTGGGCAGAGGTGTAAGCGGGAGGCCAAGAGGTCGCTTCCCAACGTAATCAGAATGTGTCTGTTTCGGCGTGTGTTTCTCTGATTTTATGAGGGATTTTCACTAAGCAGCATAAAGACAGAGATGGCGATATTGTTGGCTGCATTCTTCACTCTAATCAGTTTTCTGAAGTTGATGGAGTGCATGTACCTTGCTGGCACTCATTAGGGTCCAAGAAGCACGTGCCTTGCTTAATCTTCTTCACAATTAGTGATGTGACCACCATATGAATGTCATTAAACAGACCGGTTAGACAAAAGAAATCAATATCAGATATCTGGTACAGAACAAAACATTAGGCCAAACCTCTATATCTGAAAGCCCTAGAAAGTAGCGACAACACAAGATGCCTCCTGTAGCGACACTGAAGGACGTGGCAATGGCCACAGCCATTAATACCAGGAATATTTCCCAGATGCTACAGAATTTCCTGGAGGTTTGACCAAAGCCCTATTTGTTCCAAGGACACTACCTTTAACAAGGTGGTTGCTGTTGTAAAATTTAAGGAAGCATAAAATTTATTGTGCTCCAGTGGTTCAGTTTTTCCAAAAAACTCCATAATTAAACATCTAGCATACTGAAATAAAACAGGTGATGGTAAGGTCCGTCTCTTTCAAAACCCATCAATATTTTGTGACACCTGGAACAGTGATAGCTTAATAAAAGTCTCTCACAGCTAGTGATCAGTCTGGAGAATCTTTTTAAAAGGATTCTCCCCAAATCCCCCCGACTGCCACTGAATCTTGATTAGTTTTATGTCGGGCCTTGGCTTCTTCAGTCCAATAGGTTCTTTCTCCTGAAACTCTCTTTGGAAGTTTTGCTTGAATGCTTTGGAGTATCGTTTTGTTGAGACACTTACTTTGGCTTATGGACTGATGACCCATCTTCCAGGTGCTCCGATAATCACACTCCATACACCGGGGCTGACCCCAGTGATTACCGTATTTTTCGGACCATAAGACGCACCTAGTTTTAGCGGAAGAAAATTAAGAAAAAAAAGATTCTGAACCAAATAGTGTCCTGAAATATTTTATGTCAACCGTCCTTACCTGGCCACATCCCTCCCCCCTTTTATGGCGCTGATGAGGATGTATCTGGAT
>JAABNY020000108.1:10641902-10653982 GCA_015164015.2 Brevimyrus niger
GAAGGGGGGGGGCAGAACGGTAGTCCGCAATGGATGTGAGCTCTTCTGGAGCTGGCAGAGGAGAAGGGTGCTGGGACAGATGGATGGAGACAAGACATGTTCCCGGTGAGTGATCTCTTTGTCGACGATGGTCATAAGACCTGTGGAGAAGGGGGGGGGGGGGTAAGAAAAAGAAGGCAGTCAAACTCCATCCAGGACAGGAAAGGCCTTCATTATGCAGTATCACCATCAGAAAGGAGTCAGAAGGTCCAGGCCACTGCACTTTCAGGATGGAAGTCCCTGGAGATTTCCTCACATGTTCAGTACTGATGGCTGCGGAAACCCCAACAAATAAACACACACAAACACACAGTTTTGTATTGATTTTGTAATTATTTCTATCCACTCGCTCAACACTCAATACATTTATGTGCACTGTTACCACGCCTTAGCTGTGTAACACTAGCTGCTGCATTAATCATCTGCTGCAGACCCACACGTGACATTACTGTCCTTTCTTATGTATCTGCCATTTCCATCAGCTCACTTGTCGCAAAATCATTACATGTCTTACGTGCGTTTGTAATACATAAACATTCTTTGAAGAGCTTAAACTGCCGTTAAATATTAATTGAAGAGCCTCGGGTTAAAACACGTAGCTTCTGCGTCGGCCTGGGGCGGCCGGGCCTGCTGCTGCAGTTTGCCTTTGCTCTCGGGGGCCCCATGTGAGGCCGGTGGGGACGGTTCCACCGACATAGAGGGGCTCCGGACAGCAGAAGCTGCATCTCACTGGCTGTCTGTGCTGTCGTGCATGAAGCAGCCTGAAGGGATGGGAGTGTGGACTTGCATACCAAGAGAGGGCAATGCAGTGCGGCACCTCGCTCCCCCCTCGCTCCCCCCTCGCCACTTTCTCTCTCCCTCGCCTTCCACCCAGCCTCTCCTTCCTATGTCTTTCTGCTCCGCCTTCATTCTCATGCCAGCTCTCTGCCCCCCCCCCCCACCCACACGCCTCGCCTCGCCTCTTTAATCATCATTCAGCTAACTAGATGGCCAATGCTGGTTTGATTGACACGCTACAGCGGAGGTTAGGAATCCCAATTGCTGCAATTCAGTCCGCATTTAGCACTTGTTTGGACCTGGAATGGAACCTGAACTAGCTGATGATTTGACCCGACCCGCCGACGGATAATTAAGATCTGAGTGGGACTGAATGCTAACAGAAGAAGCTGCCAAACTGGATGCGGCATCAATCGTCAGGAGATTAGCTTTAATTACAGGTCAGCGCAGTGGCTTAGTAGGTAGGGTTGGCACCACAGCCCCCCCCTCCAGCTGCATGTGTCCCCCTCCTATGCCTCGTGACAGCTTCCTCCCAGAGCCTAAAGACTGTGTGACCCAGGTGAACTTCTGACTTTAAATTTCCTGTCTGGTGCCTCTTGCTGGAACATATCCTCCTTCACACTCCTGGGTCTCTGGCACTGGCTCTCTGGCACTGGCTCTCTGGCACTGGCTCTCTGGCACTGGCTCTCAGTCACTGCGTCCTGATTGTATATGTGGTTTAAGACGACACGCGGATGACATGAAATGATATATGGATAGATTGCTTTAACTTCAGGACTGCTTTAATCCTAGCAATTATATCCATCCATCTATCTTACAACCATTTTTCCTGGTCAGGGTCGTGTCTTGGGGGGGGGAGGGTGGGTGGAATGTCAACCTATTACAGGGTACACAGACACACAATTATAGTCTATGGGTAATTTAGAAATAGCAATTAGCCTAACTGCATGTCTGCAGGCTGTGAGAGCCTGCAGAATGCACACGCACAGAGCAGGCTGGAAATCAAGCCCCCGTCCCGGGGGGTGTCAGGTGCTGAGTGCGACCCTCTGCACTTCCGGGCTGGGATATATTACATGACAAAACGGGAGCTTGGGGTTCGGTGTTCTTTATGGCGACCCCCATCTGCTCCACTCCCCTACGCCTGTGATGTCATACAGGTACAACAAGAGCTATTCCATTATCAGTTAAGGAGCTCCTGGAACATTCCAGAAAAACACATTCCACTTATCTCTGATTAGAACAGCGGTTGGGTCGCAAACCAACTGAACGCTTCTGCCGATTAAACATTGTTTAAAGCTTGAACTGCCTCTCTGTGTGAAATGCCACATAAATAAACTTCCCTTACCTAAAAATATCAGACAAATAATGTGACGATAAACAACATAACACAACAAGGAATGAGATATCAGTCCCAAGTTATATACAGGTACATTGTAATAATGCTATGTTTAATAAGCAATAATACTTGAGGTATTTGCAGATTACTTACAACATGACTAGTTTGCCATTTACAGTCGAAAAAGAAATAGTATATTTGGGATCAGCCAATGCAAACGTGCCTTTAAAATGTTGCATTTTAATTCCACAGAATCACAAATTGAATCAGATTGTAAGTGTATCTGGTCCCTGCCCTCCGAGACATCAGGCCTGTTTAACAAGCATGTAAAAACCCTGTGAAGGCAAATATGGACAAAACGAGAATCACCAGTCAACATTACATAAAATACCCCAACATTGATCTGCTTAAGCTTTTATGGAATTCATGCTGCATTTAAGTCAAGAAAATACTGATTTTACTTTCTGGTTCACAGAATCACCAAAAAAAGCCATCATTTCTATACCAAAGAGCAGTAGCAGTGTATCATGTGCTGCATAACAGTGCTCAAGCCACACAATCTCTCACAACCTATTGTGTTACACATGACCGTGTCCATCCTCAAGGGAACCCCATCGTTCTTAGAGCAAATGCTAAGGATCTCTGAAGAGCACAGCTAAAAGGGTGAGGGAGTCATTCTGGGAGAAACTAAAGTGTCTTAAAGAAACAGTCAGTATGACTGTTCAGTCCCCCACTGCCTGTTTAAGGGAGGAATCTCACTGTATTCATACAACAATTCCTGGCATTCTGTAAAACAAAACAGGACCATTTGTCTCTGTGTTCCCTATGAAAATATTGGATGCAATCATACGGCACTGTGTTGATGTCATAGACGATGGTGCCGATACACATTGAGTCTGAGCGTAATGAAGGAAGCTCGCTGCACGCACTCACGCCTGCAAGTCCCGCCCCTCGCGGGGACCCAGACGGGAACGTGCGCCCGACTCCCTCCGGCGTCCCTGCATAAATGATTCACAGAGGAGATCTGCAAGTCTGACGTTCTAAACCATCAATATGAATCTTTAAAAGATTTAAATCCAATTCTGCACATCCGAACAGAATTCCATGAATCTAAAGCCCCCATAGGTACATATTTATAAGGTGACTATTACCCACTGTCTTCCCTTTGCTAGTAATTGGCGATGATTCATTGGGATTTCTCTGGGGAAGCCTGCAGAGAGATCCATCACTGAATATTCCCTGCCACTTGTGGACACGCCCGTTTGATAAGTGCTCTTAAAATACTGCTTCTTCATTTCCCAACCTCCTCAAAGTGTTTTTCATCATTTTTCAGTGTTCAGTATCACAAAGGGCTGAACAAAAAATCCCTCAGTCAAAGAACTGACCTGCAGTACTGCATTCACAATACACCACCATTACTGTTATTATTATTATTATTATTATGTGAACCAATCACTATAGCCACAGTAAGGTCATGACAGCAGACCGAAGACCACCGCTGGAATCACATAATGGCATCTGATTAAGCAATGAATTATAAAGGAGAACAAATTATGCGTTTTGCTTTAAGTATTTTCCCTACTTAATAAAACCATTCCTTTAAAAACAGGAAAAGCCATCATAGTCAAGATCAATCCATCCATCAATTTTCTGAATCCACTTGTCCTATCTGAGGTCACAGGGAGTCCGAAGCCTATCCTAGACGCTACGGATGCAAGGCAAGTGACCACCCAGGGCTGGGCTCACTCACACATGCACACCGACAGGCGATTTGGTATCTCCAATTAACCTCAGCATGTTTTTGGGCTGTGGGAGGAAGCTGGAGTACCAGGAGGAGACAGCCAAAGATGAGACGGGGAGAAGATGCAAACTCCACACATACGGAGCCCTGAGGGAGACTGCAACCCGGGTCCCAGAGGTGTGAGGTGACTGTTCTAACAGTTGTGGCACCGTGCCACCCCCCGTGGCTGAAACATAATCCAAGTGGAGGCATTGTACCGTTTAAGTCTTCAGGTCAGTCATGGACGGGGAAAAATATGGTCAAATATCGTGACAGTACCATGAGAGCAGCCCGGCCTCATGATCAGAGCTGCCTTTGCCCAAGTCAGCAGAGGACCTCCAAAGGGGAGCGTGACACCCTCAGGACAAGTCAGAGGGAACATCAGAGCAGAGAGGGAGGGGTCCATGCTTCGCGGCTCTGCCTGCACCTTTCTCTACATGCGCTGGATCTTCCCTCAGTGAGCAGCCCACCCAGGGCGAGCTGCAAAGTGTAAGTGATGATGACAAACAGCAGCTGGGCTGTATATTTATCTAGTTAGATGCAGCGCTGGCCGGCGCGCAGCCCCCGCCCCGTCCCGCTTGGCACAGTTACAGGGCGCGGCAGCACTTCGGGGAGCAGGGCTCCGGCAAGTCGACGGCGGGTTCCAGGCAGCAGGTTCCAGGCAGCCGTCTCCGGCTTCAGGTGTCCTGATTAGCCACTAATCCCCTTTCACCACATTGCTGAGGAGGTAAACGGCTCCAGACCAATTGTAATCAAGGAAGGCCTAAAGACAATCGGCCCGATAGAAGTTTTGTATGATTTCATGCCCATTATCTTAGAATGGAGCAGGAATATTTCTGAGACAACAGAAAATGTGCTGCTATCCCTTGTGGCCTCACTGCTATTCGGAGAACATCACCAATCCCGCACCATGCAGTCAGTCCTTGCTGTGTACTCATGTTTGACGAGAAATACCCAATGTGATGAACACTGAGAAATGGCCAAAGAGGAACCAACATGCACAGAAAACAAGGCTGTACACTCACCTCCCCTGGCTCTCCGTGCTTTAAGAGGGCTCCTTCGGCAAAGGCTACAGGTAAAAGACAAGAGTCAGGACAGAAGAACAAAGATAAGCAGCGCGGCAGGTCAGCTGCTGGCTTCCTGTTGGGTTCACAAACAATTCCCATCATTATTCATTCTCATCACCTAAAAGTCTAGACTAGAGAAGACATCAAACACGCACCCATACCCATACCCTGGTAAGAATGAGAACGGTCACAGAAAAAGATGAAAACCGAACATTATTTTTTCAGATTTGTACTCTTCTCCTTCAATATTTTCAAAGGACTGCAAGAGTCAGTTTTGCTGAAGCTGATGATGTCTGATGAATGCAAAGCTATGAATGGTCAGGGATGTGGCACCTTCATTTCCCCCCTTGGTACAGCTGCTTGGAAGCTCACTTGTACAACGATACCCTTGCCAGCATCATCTTGTTGATTTGTATGTCGCCCTTGTTTCCAAGCCACTGAGTCCCCTTCAACGCGTCCGTGTGTCTGAGGACTTTCTGAGAACTGAGGCCCTTCAAACGCAGGATGGCACATTACCATTCTAACTCCTCTCTATCTAGGGAGCACAAAATGATCAATTAACACGTCTGAAGCTTGTGAGCGGCATCGATCTTGCTGCCTGTTTCGTTTGATGGTCTGCTTTTTATACAGTGGCGAAGTACCAGCATATTCATGTTTACACTTTCATCACATAAAATGACAGACTTTTCAGACGTGGAGGTAATAAAAATAATGACAGTGGGCACCATCAAAGGCAGAAAACATCTGCTTCTCTGCTGAATGCTGGAATAGAGTCCATGTCTCAAAAGACAGCATGGTTACTATGTGCATCCCTTCCAATATATCCATCAAGAGAATGTACAGCTGCAGAGAGCCATGCTGGGCTATCAGCGCAATCAGGGAATGGCATTAAGGCTGCTTCTGGCTGATGCCTGCTACATGGTTAATGAAGCTATTTCAGGGCAGCATTGTGTCAGAGTGGGTGGTTCTATAGCCTCACACCTGCAGGGTCCCTAGTTTGGGTCCCACTCCTAGGCTCGGTGCGTGTGTGGAGTTTGCATCTTCTCCCCTGTTAATTCTGGTTATCTCATGCAGTCTAAAAGCATGTGGATAGCTGAGGTTACTAAATTGCGCTCTGAATGTGTCATGTGACAGACCAGCACCTGGTCCAGGGAATGCCGGGGGGTCCAGGGAGTGCTGGGACTCACTGTATATGAAAAGTGGTCATGGAAGGATTAATATACGCATTGAACGTTCCCGAGTAGAGCCGTCTGTCTGCGTTGACTGAATATCTGTAGTAGGCAACACAAAACTAATATTATTACTTTTACTGGACCATCAGAGAAGCACATTCCTGATAGTCCAGTATCACCAAAACTGCTGTATTGTTATTCTACAACCACTGCAGCTAAAATGGTTTTCTAACTGAATTAAATGGGGGGAAAAAACAACTTACAAATCTCTCAATTGTTGGAATCAACCACACTTAAGGAGATAATGAATGGGGTAATTAGTAAATGAATGGGTTGTTCAGTCACTCAATGAGGCGGTGAGACGTGGGTGTCTGAGCTGCATATTGTTATTCCGTCGAAGGGCCCCGCGGCGCCATCTACAGCTGTGTCTGCTCATCTGCACCGTCCACCTCGACAGCTCTATGGCCTGGTTTTAATAAGAAACATAGCAATGTAAAGCATCCGTATACAACTTTCCAAAATGGCTCTAACCTTCCTTTGACAATGCTGCAAAGTGATCGCAAGGCACAAAAAATTGATCAGGAGATACAAACTTGGTGAGAAAGTGCTGACGCGGCAGGTGTGTGTGGTTGCGTGTGCGTGTGTGTGTGTGTGTGTGTGTGCGCGTGTGGGGGGGGGGGTAATTCAGCAGCCAGTGCTAATTAAAAGGCTAACGAGGTGAGCGCGACTCTGTCGAGGCAAGGCTGACAGACCCACTGCGGCTCCTGGCCGACTGCCCCCGGAGGAACAAGGGCGTTGAAGACACATGATCATTACCCCAAAGAGCCGCACTCCGCGGGGGAGAGGGACAGGGTATCCAATATCCTGGGGAGACACGGATCTGCCAGGGTGTGGAGCGTTCATTTTGTTTAATTAGAACAAATTACCTCAGAGCTTCAGTGGTGCTGATTTATTGAGAATATAGCCCTAAACAGACCTTTCTGGTGTTATTAAAACACTGGTTATTGTAAATGCACAGCTTTAGCTGTAAGTAGACTGTGTGGCCGTATGGAGTCTCACATATTAGTTTTCGCCTCCACCGTTAGATGACACTGATGCTCATTTTGTTTTTTAAAAAGATAATTTAGTCATCCATCCATCCATCCATCCATCCATCCATCCATCCATCCATCCATCCATCCATCCATCCATCCATCCATCCATCCAATCACCCAGGGTTGCACATTGTCAGAAAGAGCTTACCAATCTGGACCACCGCAGGTACAATTACTTGTCACTGGAGCTGTGCTCTCAAGGGTCTGCCAATTGTACCCTAGCCACAGGTAAATGTACCTATTCAGGTACAAAAAATGGACTGAGGAGCATCTTACCATAATATACCATTGAGGGTATATTAATGTTGTTTGTACCTCGGGTAGCTAAAAAGGTAGTAGGGCTGGACCCTTTTTCCTGGCAGTGCAGGGGGCCTGCAGTCCCACCCAGCAGGGGACACCCTGACAGGTTGCCAGAAAAACTACAACGAAGCTCCATAAAAGCAATGAAAGAAAAAAAAAAACCCCAAAAGCACAAATGCAGCTTCCTCTGAAAGGCTTTTGCTGTTTTGGTAATGAAGTAGCTCCTGTTCTTCTCTCACACTCGCTCTTTCCATTGCTTTTGTCCTTCGTTTTCTGGCTGTTTCACAGGATGCGAGTACAACCAGGGAATGACTCAGCCCGCAGATCCTATAGGAGGCTGCTAAGATGAGGGGGGGGGGCTCTGTAGGCACCACAGTCCCATTTCTCCCGTGTCTCAACCACCAGCTGCGGGGTAATGGAATCACGTCAAGTTCGGGCTCCGGTCATTTCACAACAGGCAAACTTCATAACAGTCCTCTGGGAGCAAACCAATATGAATAAAATAACAATGGCAGTTCAAAGGGAGGCAGCAAGTGTCTAGCAGACTAAACGTTGTCCGAGAGACAGAGCGCTGAACCGGGGGGGGGTGTTTTTGCTCCGAAGGGGAGGAAAGGGTCGGCTTCCATACTGGAATAAAAGTGATTCCTGTATATGACACAACGTGACATAAGACAGGAAGCAACAAAAGCCCAGGCACAAAGGATACCACTGACATCTGTAAAAAGACATAAGAAAGGACTAAAGAAGACAGGGGATAAACTGAGGAGCCGAATTACTGCAGAGTGAACTGCTATCTTGTGGCCTACAGACAAGCAAAAAGCCAGAATGCGCAAACTGACATCTCAGCACACAGCAGACTCCCATTCCGACTGCGCAGACACAAGCCAAAGAGAAGAGCACAGAGGCTGGGGTGTTAAATCACATTAGTTGTATTGTCTTATTTCAGCCATCTGTTTCTCCATAGCTGTGTATCCAGTGTGGAAAAAAGGATACAGACAACAAGAGACTATGGGAGGATAGCAGTGGACCTACAAAACACTGACCAGGAAGGACAGGGGGATGATCCATACATGTACACCCCAACCTATGCATGCTGATTTCAGGGAGGTGAAGATTTGTGAACTGGAAGGGTCAAGGCGCGGGCAATGAATTTTGTTCATGGGGGGGTGTACCTCTTGTTGGCAAAATTTCAACTTCCGGGAGACTCCTGGAACTTCTGGGAGAGGTAGGGGTTTGGTGCGTATTGTGTTGTGTACTGTGCCGAGCAAAGAATCAGGTCAAGAACGCAGCTACACTGCAGCACATTTCAGCCAGCTGCTCCATTGTCTTAATGCGTGTATGGGATCATATATGCATGTCTGGCATGTCTTAATGCGTGTATGGGAGCATATATATGTCTGGCATGTCTTAATGCGTGTATGGGATCATATATATGTCTGGCATGTCTTAATGCGTGTATGGGATCATATATATGTCTGGCATGTGTTAATGCATGTATGGGATCGTATATGCATGTCTGGAATGTCAGAATGTGTGTATGGGATCACACATGCATGTCTGCCATGTTTCAATGTGTTAATGGAATCACACATGCATACCTGGTTTGTCTTAATGCATGTATGGGATCACAGATGTGTGTTTGTGATCTCATATGCATGCCTGGCATGTTTTAATGCGTGTATGGGAGTCACGCATTAAATCCTTATCTATTCATTTTCTGCCACATGTTTTATCAGGATACAAAAAAGATGGTTGTCAAGTCCAACTCGAGACTAAAAATGAAATATTTTCTCCCCACGGAGGCCGGGTAATCAGAGGGAGAAAAATAAATCCCTTCTAATGAAGCTAATGAATCACATAATGCAGATTGGAGATTTGCTGGAAGGCATGGGCGTTCATTTGGAGACCTGGGCATAATAACAGGGCGACGTGTGTGTGACTGAGCCTGACCACAGTGCCGTCTCACATGCGCCCTGCACATTAATACAGGCAGCTGCTCGGATTTCGAGATAAAAACAAAAGCCTATTCAATTAAAAAGACAGGTGGGATGATAGCTGTCCATCTTATACAATCACGTCATATGACTGGCTGTAAAACTGAAGTAATCCATCATTACCCAATGGAAGTTCACTTATTTCCATCACATTTGACAATATTTTCCCTTGGAGTACAACGAAAAGTACTTATAACATTAGGATTCTAATGGTGGGGTCTAACTGAACCCTCCCTTCAGATAGAGTAACCATGGTACAAAGATGGTACATGGGTAAAAGCTAGCAGGTTGAATATTATAATAATGTGAGTCCAAAGCTATTTACAGACACTGGAAAACAATAAAACAAAAGCTTCAATTACCAATTATCATACCTTTCATTTTATCCTAGATTTAATAAAAACACTGTAGGGAAAGGGTTAGATTACTGGAATATCTGAATAAAAAGTCAAATTTAGTTCATTGTTGTAATTTCATTACATTACAATGACAATTCTTCAAAATTCTTCATTTTAGCACATTTAGGAAATGCCCCAAGGAGGGTAACGCATGACTCTTTTTAAGCGTGTGTGGAGTGTGCAGCTTCTTCCTATGTCGCTCAGCGAGGTCATCCCTCAGTCCATAGATATGCAGTTAGGCTAACTGGTGCCTTTACATTGCCCATAATGCATTGTGTGTGTGAACAAAAGTGTGCGTCCCCACGACAGGATATGGAAGTGGCTAGATGATAGATAGGTGGGTAATAGATGGATGGATGACATCTGTTTAGGGGCAGCTGTAAACTGCTCAGGTTAAAAGAATTCAAAAACATTCTGCATATTCTTTTACTTTTAAAATACTTCTCAAGATCTATGGTTGAAATTGTGGATCTGTATTTACCTGATTTCCCTGTGAAAAGCACCGAAACCTTGACTGAAACACGCAAATAAAATTGGGGCTGGGATGTGCCCCTACGGTCATGCACAGCCGATTCGATTCGGCTTCCTGCATTTCAAAGCAAGAGTGGTGAGATGGTCTGGACAGGGCAGAGAAGAAGACAGGAGGTCAAATATTTCCAATGCTGTGAGCAGTACGTGCACTGCAGGCTATTCAGTTTCACTGCTGATTTTTTCTCAGCTCAGAAACCTTGTTTTCCCCTTTCTGAGCATCAGCGTTTCCTGCACAAAGGGATATGATGGAGTTGGCAGCAGAGCTGTGCTTTGTACATTAAAACGACGGCTGCTCTCTCGCCCCCCCCCCCCCACACACCCCCACACACACAGAGAGCGGCAGGGGGGGGGGCAAATCACGCCATGAAGGGCAACGAGGAAAGGGGGCCGAACTCTCAACAACAAAAAAGCCTTCTGCCTCCTCTGCTGCAGGACGTTTGTGGGCATCAAACAAAGGACAAGAGCAGCAAGGAATGGCGAAGAAACAACAAACTGCCCCCCCCACCCTAGTCAAGTTCTGGTATGAAGGAAACACCTGATGGAGAGCGTCCTCCAGGGGCCAGCTGATCTGGGGGAAGGGGGTTCGTTAAGGTGAGCGCATGGCAGGGAGCCATGAGGACGTCCCTGACACTGTGCAGTCAGGAGGAGACCCCAGATCAGATCAGGGCCTTGCTCCTGGCTGACCGGCAGCCTCACACAGCCGCACAGCCCTCTGCCCGGACAGCCCGCGTCCTGCGGCTTTAAAACGAGGCCCCGAATCATCCATCACAGTGCAATGCGAACACATGGGTCATTTAGAGCAATTAGCCAGAGCTATGGACTCAATGAGCCAATTAGGGATAAAATGTAAAGCAGAGAGGGGGTAAAGCCCAGGGTAAACCACCCTTGGGCTTAGATTTAATGTTTCCCGATATTATGATAAAGGTTCATGCTGTTTCCTAAAGGCTAGATGGGACCACAGATCAGTTAAGTGGTCAAGACTCGCAATAGAAAATGTTGCATCAACTTCAAACATATATAAGATAAAATGATAACAGAGATACAATAAAGAGAGCTGCAGTACTGGCTGACTGTACTCTAATCAAATCAGCAATAATAAAAAATACCTATCACTTGTTAATCAATACTGGCTCAGTTCTGCAAATATTTTAATTTGAAAAATGTGTGTGTGGGGGGGCTGCATTCCATCTGCCCCATTCCCTGTGTCGGTATAATTCTCTGTGATTTCCTACAGATATGAACAAAAATTGTTATGTTGGTATCATCATCTGTAATTGCCGTGTCTCTTTTGGTTCCTCTTCTCTCCACACGCTAAAACTGCACCTAAGGCTGAATCTATTATTTTTTTTTTTTTTACTAAATTACCCCCCTTTAGCCCAACTGCATCCGTTTTTTACTTTTGCTTGGTGGCCCTGTCTACCTGCGAAGACAAATAGACCTTTTTAGTCCTGTATCTCATGGCTCATCCTTCTTCACCTTCCCTGATTAAACATGAGCACAAGCCACACCAACGTGGCACAAGCCACACCAACGCGGCACAAGCCACACCAACGCGGCACAAGCCACACCAACGCGGCACAAGCCACACCAAC
>JAABNY020000108.1:10670981-10701689 GCA_015164015.2 Brevimyrus niger
CAAGGACTGGCATCCCATCCAGGGTGTACCCCAGCCCTGTGCCCTACCAAGGACTGGCATCCCATCCAGGGTGTACCCTAGCCCTGTGCCCTACCAAGGACTGGCATCCCATCCAGGGTGTACCCCAGCCCTGTGCCCTACCAAGGACTGGCATCCCATCCAGGGTGTACCCCAGACCTGTGCCATGTGCTGCCTGGAATAACTCCAGACTCCCTCTGACCCTGACCAGAATTAGCAGCTGGTAAACAGATGAATGACATGCCAGACAAATCTGAAAAATATGGCAAAACAAGATCATTCAGGTTCCTATTCATGCGTTAGCTTTGTGCTGTCAGACTCCAGCGGCTGCCGTGTCACACTGGAGTTAGAGAGTTATAATTATGAGTTGATGAAATCAAGACTTACTTTTTCAAATCCCACCCAGACTTAAATACTACTGCAGCTTGTCTTGGGGAAAAAAAAAGCTTTGTAGTTTCTAACGCGCAGACCGAGGTAGAAGACAAATTTAAGATGCTTGGCATGCGAGTCGGAAAATATCACATTAATAACAGCATTGAAAATAGCAACAAAATAAAATCTGTGCTATAGAAATGGATCCGAATCCAAATTTCAGATCCTGCTGAGGTTACATATTTAATTAACGACCAAAGAAAATTGGCCCATGACAGAGCCTGGGAATCCTCACTGCATTAATGAGTCTTAACAGAGAGATTAACAACCTATTTTACAACGTTTTTTTCCACTGAGCTTATTATTAGTGGGTTTTTTTCCTATGCAAGTGAATTTTGTGTGTCCCAGTAAAAACACTGGCATGCCAGTGGCGTAACTATATATGACAAGACTCACGAGGTCCGTTGTCCCATTTCCATCAACAATCCCACTCAGACAAAGCCGTGTGCTGAATGCAGGGTGCAATTAACACGACCTTTCTGCAGTACTGCTGGCTTTCCTCAGTGTTTTTTGGTTTCTACGTCCCAGTATAAAATCATATGACATACTGGTCAATGCTCTGGCCGCCATCTAGCATCCTGCTCTGAACTTCGCAAAAGCCCCTCATGATGGCGATGATTCAATATTCTCCCCCTGTAGCCCTCAATTCCAGCAACTAGGAGTTTCTGACTGTTCTGGTACCGTTTCCTGGCTGTGTCATACCAACGATATTAACAGCCAACAGGCATTAAAGGTATACTTTCAATTAATCAGTTTTATGACTTTAAGAAAAGGCTGCATGTCCCTTTTCTTCAGAAATAAGGCAGTTAAGGCTGCAACCAGACTGTAGGCTACAGTAAGTGAGCCTCAAAGCCATGAAGTTCAAAGCTCTGCCTGTTTGCTTCCACACCAGCGGGAAAAAACGGCAGAAATTCAGCATCTCTGGGAGTCCGTGAAACTCATAAACACCCATCTGCTCCACTGGCCCCGCATCCAAGCGGCGTGGAGGTAACACTGATTAACCGTGAGTCGGCCTGATTCTCCTGATAACAGGTAGCCGGTGAATTGTATGGCGGCACAGGGCAGGAAGCGGCAGGGATCGAGGTTCCAGCAGGTGCCTAGTTTTCTGCTGAGCAGGTGGATTGAGTTACCATGGTAAAGCGGCGCAGCAAAATAACACAGGAGCACCAGAAAAGAATTCTCATGTAGCAAGCAAAATCACCTGAATGGCAGAAAAAATCCACAAATTCTTTTAAAAGAAATAATCATCTCTCAAATGACCTTATAATGCAAAGTTTAAACATCTAAAAAGCAGATCTTACAGTGATTCTTATTAAAGCCCTCAGCATCACTGTGGTAACCACAAAAACACAGACCTTTAGCTTGCAATACAAATCCACAGTCCTGAAACAAATAGCCGACTGGAAATAAAACTCATCATCAGAAAGATCTGAAATATGAGCTTTCAAGCAGCCAAATAGATTTCTTTCAATTTCCCCATAAATATTCCCTCTGCTTTATAGCTTCATTACATTTTGTGACAGGAGTAGCGCTTTAGACCAAATTTATGGCAAAGATCACCATCACAAACAAGGCCCCAAATTCCCTCATGTTGCTCCCTATTAAAGAAGAAAATGTGGTTTTCAATTTCTATCAAATGTGTCCCTCACCTCTGTGACCAAGTTTCATATCTTGTTTCATATCTTGTTTTACAGTTTCTACAGTCGATATCACTACCAAAGCTCTTTGGAATCTTCGCCGTTCGAGACTCGTAAACCAATATGTTAAATGCTGTGAAGAGTGAAGCTCTACTGTAAACAGCAGCTGACATCTTTTTAATTTAAACCGCATGAATTAACCTCCAACATGTCCTTCCTGCCGCCGACATAATTCAGTTTTCAGTATTTATTTAGATAAAATATGCTAACACAGCTTACTAGAATGCTAAATACTAAGACACGCACTTCAAACATGAGAAATATATACTGTATATATACACTATGTAATGCATAAAAAAAACAGCAGATGCCTCAACAAAATGGAAGGAAAAACATCTATTTTTGGAAAAGAAATATTAATACAGATTACTTCAAAATATATACACGCTTAAGGTATATTGTGAAATGATATGTAGTGTGTATATTTTCATGTGGTGACACTAATATTAAATCAATATAGCTATCATAGTATTATAGTTCAGGTAACGATAGATTTTCTCCTTGGAAAGCTTTAATAAATTCTTTAATCACTGACCTCTGACTATGACAAGGACTATGTGAATGGTGGTGGAGCAAAGACCTGTAACAGATACAGTGGAAACCCTGGCATTTTCAAATTTATTGTTAAATAAACAGGCAGCGTCAAGAGTGCTGACAGGCCATTCGTCTACCTCCGCCGGGGCCCAATGGCATGCGAGAACAGGCAACTGCACTTTGATTTGCTGTCGCCGCCGTGAAGGATGGTGCGGCTTTGTGGGAGAGCTGTCACCGTGCGATTCACAGCCATTGGGTTAAGAGCATTCCCATGTTACTAAGCTACCGGAGAGGCAGGCAGACACAGATGCAAACAAACAAACAAACAAACATGCCCGGAAAAACAAAGTTCAGATATAACCAATAACGTCACAATAAGACAGGCGAACAGAACGTAAAGACAACAGGGAATGCCAAAAGTCAGCCGATCACTAGTATCAGCACTTTGAGCTATTACACGAACACTTGCTTAAGTATGACAGATCTGCACAGATACACACTAATAACATTTGTTTAGAAGAAAAATGAACTCTTAAAGCATAAATTAGCTGTTGTATGTCACCTATAAATAGGCATCTATGCGTTGCAACAATTTCTCCTACAAGAAAATAGTCTGGTCCATAAATCTGTGATCCTTCTTCGCACTATTACCTACAGATCGATAACAGGAAAAAGAAACAGCTTCTAAACTTGTTTGCACGTTACCGAAGCATGAAAAAGGTATCTGATTACTCAGAAGACAAACTAAATGTTTTTAATTTGGCCAAATGTCTCTTTAAAAACATCACAGCAACTAATCTGCTGTGATCCACATTCACAGCTCGAAGGGGAGATTTCCACTGGAGCAATTTGTACGATCTTTGCGCTGTAATCCTGTCCTCATTCAGTCGTAACCTGCATGTATATTACATATCATGAATTAAAATTGTCTGTGGCAAGTCCTTATCAGTGCTGAGCCCACAATGGCTGCAGAGGCCTAGGCCTAAGGGCATCTAGCGGTTATATCCAATCAAACGGGGCCTCAGTTGTGGCTCAGGCTCTGATGGACTAATGTTGTTAAATTCCCCTCAATACTGGGAGCACGTGTGTAAATCAGGATAAACACACACCCCCAGCTCACGATACCCCTATTCACTGTGACCCAGCACTGTATATACAAGTGCAGCGAAGACAGCAATGTAAGGATGGGTATTTCATTACAGTAAATGTAAATTAAATGTTTATAAGAACATTTAATCAGAACAATATATAAACACAAATATAAGAAAAATTGATCATTGTTCATTAATGTGAGGTCTGCTGTAAATCGGGGAAATTTGAATGTAGGGACCACAAAACAGGGGTCAGCAGAGCAGTTGTAGAGGGTCAGCAAGGACATTTTGCAAATTGATTAAATGTCAATATTAACAGCTGGTTTACATGCGACAAAATACAATCATTGGGACTTCAGCAATTTTAGCAATCATACATTATTGGCAGGGGGTCTGTTCTGGTTTGCTTTTGTAAAAGCATTGGATATCATTCACACCATAAGCCAAGAGTGACAGTCCCTCTGTAAGCCTTCACGAGCCTTTCAGTATTAATTGTTCAATATTCTGGTGAATCCAACACGCACCATGGACTACACATCGAAATTGTTTTTTCTTTTTTGCAGTGGATGAAAGTGTCATTAAAGAGATGGAAGTCACTTGTTGTGTATGGAGATGGACAGACAGTTTCTCCTGATTTAGAGTTCTTATGGTATCTTATACAAGCACACTGCAAGGCAAAACAACATTTATGTGTGAACCATTTCAATGAGCGACTGGTTAATGCGAAGTGGCTGTTCTTGCATCTAAACAAAAACAGATTTGTTGCAGATGCCCCTTGGACCTGCAAATATACCAACCAGCCACTGCTTCCTGAGAGAAATACCAGCGGATGCACATACGCAATTGCTGAAAGACACTTTGCACAGCTTTGAACTTGGAGCTGAGGGACCATGTGACGTTGGCTGGAAGAAACGTCAGAGGTAATCCAGAGAGGGAAGAGGGGGGCGGAGGGGCGCGAGGTGTGGGGGAGGCGGAGGGGCGCGAGGCGTGTGGGATGACTCGGCTGGCTGGCAGTGCCGCGAGGCGAAATCCTCCGCTGCAGCAAACCGTCTCTCCCCGGCAAAATCAGCACTAATTACCCCGAAGCCGCAGTGCTTCCCTTCCGAGAAACGGCTCATCCGTCAAAAGTGCATTAACAAACCATTAAATGACTGCACTTGTCGTGAACAATTTAGCGTTCTGGAAATCCGAGGAACTTATTTACTCTGGGATTGTATTTAAGAAAAGCAAGTAAACCATTTTTCTGAGTCAAGATACCAAATCAGTAAAGTTACTTAAAAACTTTATGTGACGCTTCATAATACAAGGAAAAACTACATAGTTTTACACTACACACACACATTAGACAGCAGATATGGCGTTATACGTGTATGATATTGGTTTTCAGTCCATATGGCGTTGCATGAACCCCGTTGTTTGTGTATGAGGCATCAGATAATTCCCTGGCTAGACTCAGATGGTTTTTAGACCTGCTCAGATGTAGTTACAGCCTTCGACAAATGTAATGCATTTTTACTGAATGCACGATGTTATTTTTAAGGGAGGTACACTTTTTACGTCCACACCGTGTCAAAAGCAAGCATTTGAGATTCGACTCAATATTAACATCCCGTCTTCCCAGCAACGCCCCCCACCCCATGCAGTTGAAATAGAATAAGGACGTAACTACTTGCCTTCTCTAAGGAGGTGAGAATAAATCACCCACAGTAAAAGCAGGCAGCAGAGTGACGCACCACTGCCGGCACAAAACGTTCTCACCCCAGCCTGCATTCTCTTCAGTCCCAAAAGACGATCCACCAGTTCCCTTAGTGTTTACTGAAAGGGGTAAGAGCCCCTTCCGGGTTAAAAAAAAACGGCTTATACAGAGAATACACGGTACATCAATAGATACGGAGGCTGTGATACGATCAATCAAAATCAATCCGTAGAGTCTTTTGGGCTTATGTTCGGTTCCATTACATAAAAAAAATTTATATATAAAAAACTGATTCAAGAGAAAAGCTGACGCCGATGATGATATAGGAAAATATTGAACAGAGTAGTTACTGTTTCCGATCTTCCCTTCTCCCGTGAATAACGCCAATGGATTCGTTATTCGTGAATTTTTGTGCGAATATAAGCGCTGAATCTTATAGCAGAAGCGTTAACCCTTTATCACTTAAAAACAGGCATCAGTTTTTGTATATATAATTTTTTCTTGGAAAAAAAATGTAATATTTGTATACAGGTTTGTTTTGTTTTTCGTCTTCAAAAGTAAAAGTTGCATTCCAGTTTTGAAGGAGTCTGGAATAAAGAGATTCCTGGAGTTGCTGGATGGAGATCCTGACCACAGGTAAAAGTGCTGCGGTGGCTGGGTGAAATCACTGCGGGCTCCAAGACTGTCAGGCGCGTGGGGGAAGCCTTCTGCTCCCCGAGATCTGCGTTTAGTCCTCGGCGCTTGCTTCCAAGGATAGATCTCCTCCGACGCTCCTGCAATACTTCGCTTCCACTCATTTCACACCATCAGCCTCCCTTCACCTCAGAGACACACAAAGAGAATAAAACGAATAAGTCTCATTGTATCGCCCTTAACGGAATGGTGGCGACAAAAGCACAAAGTTTAAAGATCTTCCGAAGGCTGGTCTCATACTGGTAAAATTTCCTGGTCTTTTACTTTTCGATAGAATAACAGACTTTAACTTCAAACGGACTGCAACATTCCTTGAATTGCCACATTTTCAAATGAAAACAATATATATTTCTATATTTTCATCATTAACCCTGTCATACGATTGAGTAAACAATCGAAAACACATAAACATTGCTCCTGAAACTGTATATACATCGTCAGTATCTATATTTAAGATGCTCAAATGCATAATCCATTTGAAATACTGAATCTTTGTATTAAAAAGCACGATAAAATAACATTTCAAATGCACGATCAGTTTAATAACATACCACTGGGCGCATCTAAATAGTCAGATCTCGAAAGAAAACGCGTGTAATCTGATCACATTTAAAATCTCAGCCATGAGCACTGACGGGCGCACCTGCAGGACTCAGCACGCCACTAATTTCCCAGCGCAGGCTGCGCTCCGAGCAGAGAATACGAAGCAACGCAACTCCAGTGCCGTTTAACACTTAACATCCTGCAGCCACAGGGATCTGCACCCAACCATAGTCTTCTCGCTATTCATGCAAACTGGACTACCTATTGCAAAAGGCACATCGATGGAGTTTAACTCACGAATCGCGTAATGGCATCTTAAGCAGCACCGCAATAATAACTTCGAGGCCCCGCTTGTTCTAATGGAAATGCAACAGGAGCGTCAAATAGGATAGTTCCTTAAGGACAGACGCATATAATGATTTGCATGTAAATTTCTTTCGTGAAATTCGTACTAGGAGACATTCAAAGCAAGGTCACCAGCAGCAATAATGAAATGAGCGAATGAATTTGCTAAGTTCTGCATTTAGATCTCTAGCATCCGCAAGACGCCCATTTTAAAGAGTTATTCGACTTCTTACAAGGCTTCAGTGCGCTGTACCTTAAATCAACAATGTTATAATTCTTCCTCATTTTTTAATAGTTTTTTATGTCTTCTGTTTATAAGCTTCTTCCCGGAGTATTAATAGTCAGGTATATCCCCCAACCTGATAATGTCTATTCAGAAGCTTTGTCGTGTGGCGCAGGCTCTCCCTGTCGTGCAATTGCGAAAGAAGAGATGTCTGCCCCAATTCTTTGACATTAAGTAGACGGCGGGCACCGCTGTGGCGTAGACTTAAACCATTTACTGTTTCCACTCTTTAAAGAAACGCATCCGATTAAGTGCCAAAATGTCGCTCCCACAAGTCTACTGCATGACAGGAAAGGGGGGCGGGCGATGCGCGGCGCTGCTGCCGCAGTTGAATGTTTATATCCTGCCCGATCACAGCGAGTGATGAGTCGTCCAGTCCCCAAACTCCCCCTCTCTTACCGGCCCACTCACTTATCGAAAACGAGCAGGACCGCCATATCCTCATTATTAAATTGTCTAAATACATTTGAAAAATGCTGTTCTCGGTCTCTGTCATATTTTTCAAATTAACGAATTCCCAGTCTGCAAGTGTGAAATGAATTTGATACAAATGAGTTGCGCTATATTTAATGTTTGTTGCACATGTCAGAAACGAATGCTTTATTGTAATTAAATTTAAAAAGCAAAATTCATAACGTATTTTTTCATAAATTATATTAACGTGTTCATTATGCTTAATAATTACTTTATTAAGGTATGTGTTGTCAGACAGTGCAAACATTCTGTAACAAAAGTAAAACAGGCACTAAAGAAATGCTGGTAATGTCTTACGTTACTCCAGTCACGCTTCACCCCGACGGCCACTTTTCAGACGGTATATGATATTTATCTATGAATCCATATATGTGGACCATGCCTTCTCTATGGTATGTCCATTATGATAAAGTTTCTGGTAAATAAATAAATGTAAATGATCACACATAATGTTATAATCTGAAATTGCGATCTCATTGGCTTCTATACTGACATACGATGCACAGTGAACATCCTGCGCTTTATATAACAACAAATGCAACAATGAACAAGAATAACCAAAGAAGATAGGGATGACAATTTAATTAAATTACACCCAAATTTGTGATAAACACAGCGAATAGAGAATTGTCATGTTTGTTCCTCAAAATAGAAGCTTTCCACTTAATACTGGAAGGTTTGGGTTACTCCCATAACATATCTTTAGTTTTTTTTCCCTGATTTTAATAAATAAAATGCACAAACCTTCAATATACATGTTCAGTTTGTTTAAACGTTTAAATATTTGTTATGTATTCATATTCAAAGTAAAAATCCTCCTCTATGTAGTTTTATATGTTACATGTTTTATATGTAGTTTCTGTTTGAATTGAAAATTGAATTGCAAATTGAAGATGCAAAGAATTGTGTGTGCTTAAATATAATTATTATAAGGAAAAAACAGTGATGTTATAGAATCAAAATGAGTATATATGCCATTTCCTGCTGCATTAAAAAGAAAGAACAAAATACTAGTGGAGCAATAATCTGCCCTGATTTAAAGTTGCCCATAAGGCTTCCTTTTTTCCTCACTGTAATAAAACTAAGTCTTGTTTTGTCTCTATACCCTGTGTTTGATATCAGTCTGTAGCATTTCAGCCAAACCTTCATTTTCATCCACAGTCAATGTTTCATATACATCAGATAAGATATGTAAACAATCCGATAAATCATTCATCCATAGAGCTTAATATGAGACTGCAGGCAGCTCACCTCTACACACTCATGGAGCTGAATCCCCACCAGTATGAGCATCTGAGCAGGACCTCAAGGTAAGCCAGGCAAACATATGAGGAAACTGCATGTGCAGAGGAGAGGCTGGCCTCAGACGTGCCATGCAGCTGAGAGGGCCTGTGGCACCCAGCAAATGCGACGAAGACCATGTCCAAGCATTTGCAGATGCTGTAGTATAACTACAGTATAATATCTGTATATGAGTGTTACTGTGCTGTTGGATAAGTTATTATTATTATTGTTATTCTCATTGTTATTATTGTTATTGTTGTTCATCTTATTATCATTATTCTAATATGATCAGAGTTACTGGCAGAATATATAAGAAAATGATCTAGCATGTGCTGTATGATACACTGGAAACTGGAAGCCCTGCACCGACCTTCCCCTGTTTCACTGCAGTCCACCCAGCATAGCTTACATTCGTTTCATTCTTTTTGTGCAGCGGCTTGTGAAACTTGAAAAGACCTCTGTTTTGTTTTGTATATCTTAATGTTTTTCGCATCATCATGATCGTTTTCAGATAATACATACTGTGCCTCTGCTGGCTTGTACACGAATCTGCAGCTTTTGCATGCAGCAGTGATGCATAACCTCAGCAGCGGACAAAAGCTGCGATTCAGACAGTGCTGCCTAAAAATGCAAGAAAAAAAGAGAAAAAAATACGTGAGCCTCACTAAAACTGGATATCTGAGTCAGTACAGAACTTCTTCTGTATATCTGCTGAAAACGAAGAAATACACAAGTCTAGAGGTGGTAGGCCTCTCCCTTCAGTCGCGCATCTTGTATGATGATTGCACTGATGCTGTAAAAGAAGAAGAAGGAATTGATTTTGAAAGAGGTGCATACAATTTCATTTGGTCTGTTATGAAACACAGATTTCTCTCTGTTCCTACTAAAATGGTGAAATTCCAGCGATGGCACTTGATTTTATTAAAGGCAGACTTTATAATCCTGTAATGGACTTCAAAGTCTGATCTATGTCATGTGTCAATTTGCAGTGGAGAAAGATCATTGTTTTCCAGTGGAAGGGTGGTCTCAAATTGCTTGAGGTAAATCAAATAATGCATGAAGTACTTTCTGTAGATCTCGACACATGTTGGTAGGTGCGACTTGATCCAGACACAGCACTGGTAACATTTATGCAGATGACAATATTTTCTAAGAGCATTTATTTTCTGGTGTTTCAGACTCATTTTTACAACAGAATCTCATGCACCTCTGGATTATGGTGGTCCACAAATGTACTTATAAAATCAGGGAACGTTGAAAACAACACTGGTCTAAGCCCAGTTGTACTGTATGTGAGATGTATCTCCAAGCTGGACCTCGGAGCATAATTCTAAGCAAATGGAGCAGGGAAACGAGAACATCTAGGACAACTGTAATGATGTCCTAAGGGGAACAGTGAGCAGCTAGCATCTGCAACAGGACCACAGTGCTACATGCAGTGTAGCAGAACTACAATATTTTTTGTATTGCTTTAGTGTTCATTTTGAATGTTCCCTTCAGACTTATAACTGCATGACAGAAAGTGCAAATGTGTTGAAGACACACTGAAGTCTTGCATTTTTTTCTGGATGTTACAAGAAAACAACACAAGTCCTGGAGCTGCAGTAGGGCACCTGTGTGAGGACGCGGATAAGCGTGCTTGTATGGGTTTAACACTTTCACATGCTATAACTTTAATGCTTCCTCAGTGAGAACTGGCATTAAAGCGGTGCGGCAACCCAGTGAATCCGCTCTGAACTCTAAATCCTATCCACTTCTCCTCACCATAAAAAAGGCTATATTACAGTATGTTTATTCACTTGTGAGATTAATCCCACTGTCACCATTTATGCTGCATTGCAAAATAAGATTTATGGCTAAAAAAAAAACAATGGTAAATTCATACACTATTTTTATGGGCATATTTCCATTTCCCTGGTTAGTAAACAAATATTTCTTTGTGTATGGCATGCCTTTTGGCCATTACCGAGATTTTAATTTTTACCTTTCCTTGGAAAATATGCTGTTTCACTTTCCAGAATGTCTACAGTGACTTGTCGGGTGCATTCAGCCACCATGTGTCACCTGAGGCTTGGAGTAAAGCTCTGTGGCCGGCAGTGCGATCAATAAGCCTTCCGTGTGGCTCGGCCGGTTGGATTGGATTTCCCGCTGGTGTTCCATCTTCTAAAGCATCACCATTAAAAACTGCCCTCTTGTCGCAGCCATCCCACCTCCCTCATCTCTCTCCTGTTGCACAGGGAGAACCTGTGTGGCTTAACACAACCCACATCTGGTGCACAGCTATGCACTGTCTGTCTATGCTGATGTGCAGCACTAATGCACTGCACTATGTGTCCATGCATGTTCATACCACCATCCTTTGTATCCACGGTAACTCACAATAATGTTATGTGGGTCCACTCGACCATCCAAGGGATTTTCTATGATTACTGTGATTATTTCTTTCTTTCCCCTGCTCCGCTGTGTACAATAACTTGGTGCTCAGATGGAACACTGAGTGCCGGTTTTTCTGGTCCACTGAAATGGAAACCATGTTGACTCGAGTGATTTAATTTGTTTTTCCTTTAAAATCAGTATCCAGAACCAAGGTCTTGACTAGGTGGTAAATTAGAATGCAGGTTCTAACCTAGTGAATGATTTGTAGCTGTGGGACAAACTAATCTGACATAAAACCCTGATAAAATATCAATTTAAAAAAGAATTAGTTACATTTAAGGATCAAAAATATATTTAAAATATTTTAAAAAATGTATGAATTAGCCACACAAAGTGTTGCCAGTTCCCTGGGGCTACATTGATAAAAAAAAAAAATCTGAATTATTTTCATTAGCAAGTTATGTAGAAAGCCTCCTTGTAAATTGAACGTGTCTGTGGAGTTCATGTCCTGTAGGATTCCTCCCACAATCCAAAGACGCAGGTATGCAGATTGCCATATCTAAATTGCCTATAGTGTGTGACTGTGGTTTTTGGCATGTGTCTAAATATGTGCCCCCCAATGGACACGGATGCATTTGTGGTGTATCGATGCCTTATGAGCCAGGCAGCCTGGCATAACATTCTCTCCTAGGGGAGGCAGTTGGAAGTCAGATAGATGGATGTACCTGTAGAGACAGCACATACTAAGGACTGCAGACCGCAAACACAAAACATACCTTGATGACCATGATGACTGCTTTTATTGAAGACTTTATTATCCAGACAGAATGAGTTGAATCTACATGCATATGCTTTATTATCAAGTTTTTTTTTTTTTTTACAGTTTTTTTTTTTTAAAATCACTCTTCCAAAGACAAATTTTCATAAACATTATTCAAAAATTCTGTTCGATGACTCTTTAGGTTCATAATTAAAATTTAAACACCAGGGGTAACAAAAGTGCTATTACCTAAAAAGCAGCCATGATGAAAATCCAGTGTAGTAACAAGTGGGCCATATATTGATTATAATCACCTACCAAGTGTACTCTCCAGAGCAGGATTAAACCCACTACGAGAACATCGAAAAAATAATTCTGCTTTACTTCCGGTGCTAAGAACCTCTTTTGGAACATTTCCTAATTATAGTCATACATTATTTTCTCTTGTACTTATCCATGATATCTCCCAATATGTCCTCTGGCCCAAGAAGCAGACAGCACCCAGATCTCTAATAGGCTTATTCCCCTCCAGCCCTTTTCTTAAACATGCCTAGTACTAAAAAACATGTGTAGTAGGTTGAAGAAGATACATACACAACATGTTGGTTCCATAATCAAAGTGTGTTCAGTTGCTAAAGAACATCCATTTAAAATGGTATGTTTTGTAAAGCCAATTATGGAGGAAACATTTAGAGAGTGATGTTTAGGGTTCTTGGGGTAGTATTGGTCTCTTGGGCATATCCAAGGTCTGCTTCATCATTTTCAGAACAGGGGCTGCAAAATTCCAAAAGACTGCATCCCCTTTTGGGACTTCATGTTAATTATAATGCAAATGTTAAAGGCTGCTCCCCGGTGGACAGCCCCTCATGGCACCGAGCAAGGGAGAACGGAACTGGGATTTTATTTGGCGGGGTTGGATTTAACAAAATGATTTAACGGGATGAAAAACAAAAGAGGGCAGATTCAGATGCCGCGCCAGCAGAGTGGCAAAGACACAAGAAATCCAAATGGCCTTTAGGCCTGGAGACAGAGCCTTAATGGGCTGCCTGCGAAGTGTTCAGGCGAGTCATACAGGAGAATGGAATTTTATATTATTGGTGCTAAGACCCAGGAGATGCTTTCATGACCTGACTTCACCTCAACCTGGGACACACTGCCGCCAACCTTGCTGCTTTGTTATTGTATTCCCAGTGCTATGCAGGCACTTGCGGTACCACAGTCGTCCGGTTTGGCCCCACGATTCTCCACTAACAAGCTGCTATCAGAGGATCCTGGAGCAGCAAGAGTGTAAATATAATATCCCTGCAGGATCTGCCTGGAGTATAATTTAGCTAAGGTGGTCTGCTGTTCTGACTTTAAGAGCAACAGCGGTGTGGCTTTTACTGGCTCAGCATAGATCAGGTGCTAACAGGCTGCAGCGAAGATCGGGCCTGCAGCAGAAGGATTCCTCGGCACTAAATAAAAGCTAAAGAGCTTTCGTTAGACGTACTGGTATTTTGGGCTTTCACTGAAGGGACTGGCAATCCATTCAGATATTAAGATTCCTTTAATGTTTTGAAAGCACCACTGTAATTCTGGGGATTACCAATAATATGATGCTTTTATCATCACTCAAGCATTGTGGATGCAACCTGCCAACCTGTGGAATTGCAGACAGCTTGTGATGCCTTTCTACATTCTCCATTGTCAATCAGTTGGAAATATGTACAGTGTCATTTTTGCCTTTAAAGAATTGTTGTCCTTCACAAAAAATTTATTGTCACGTTCATCACCTCGTTGTACTTAGTGCTAAAAGAATTTGTTTAAATAAACAAAAATATTCACATTACACTTCTCGTGCATTACATTACATTCTTTTTTATTGGTGGAGGAGGGCTGAGGAAAATAATACTTTCATATTACCCTTTCCTTTCTGTTTGCCATCCCCCCTAACATCACCTAAAAGTTTTGTCAGCTTCTTTAAGTTTAATTTAATGCAAATTTTCGCAGTAATTAATCAAGCTCCGAATGCATTATCCCTACCCCTTGGTGGCTGTTGCCATAGAAACAGCATTAGACTAGTAAAGGCAGAGATGAGCCTGGACTGCCAAATCTCTGTCCCAGTAGTTAATTTTGCCCAGTTAAGTGGTCCGTACCTGCCGTAATCACATTCTTTCTTACATGTTATGCCCCAGGGCTGCCGCTATAAATTTTGGACCCCAACCCAGACCAATCCGAAAATGTTCCAGAATTTTAGGGCCCCTGTCACTCACAGGACTTCGGAATCATCCCCCCACCCCCCCAATGGAATCCCAGTATGTCTTTTTATTGTATCTAAAAATGTATGTCTAATTGTATTCTTGATCACAATGCTATTTATTGTATATCTTTCAATATAACTCCATAACAATATGTATATTAATCTAAACTATAGAAGGTGTAATAGGTTGACATGGGGTCTAACCACCACAGTCAACAAAAATGACTTGCACAACCTTCGATTCGTTTTTCGGATTCAGTTAATGCCGCAATTCCCAGAACCAGGAATGTAATTACACTCATCAAACCTTTACCTTGAGTAAATGATGAGTGTGCCGAAGGCTCTTTGGTCAGGTGCAGACTACCACAGGACTCTCCTGCCCATAGAAGCTGTGTCACGCTTCGTGGACGGCGAGCAAGTAGGAGAGCGGAGAGCAGCCAGGTGGACGGGTAAACAGGGGTTTATTGGAAGTACTGGTACAACGAAGGACGAACATCAACCAACATCAACGCACATCAATGACCGATCTGACGAGAACTAACATAGACGTGGATTAAATACACTGGACAACGAGAAACAGGTGATAACAAATCGGGCAAAACAAGAGGTAATGAGGTGGGCGTGGCACATGTGAGGAGCAGACGGTGCTGGGCGTGACAAGCTGCTCCATGGCAGGTGTTATTAACAAGCCGACAAAACAAAACTTTATGTAAGTCCACTGTCATAGTCCTGAACTGAAGATGGCGAAAATGACGACCTTAATATTCTGTAAAGACTGGTCTGTGCAAGAGGGCCTTCTGGTTCACATTAGATAAGAATGAATTTCTGCCTACAAGGAGCACTTCTTAGGAAACTCACTTGTGAAAATGTTCGATATTAAATTCAGATGCACTGTATTTATTTCAGCTGTTTGATTAGTAGATTGACTGACTAAAAAAAGGTTCTGTTCAAATAAATGCGTATGTGTGTGTTTTATATATATATATTTATATATAAATAATTTTGTTTGTGAAATATGTCAGAATCAGCAGTGCGTTAGACACCCAGCTCCAGGCCTCGTTGCCCTTTGCCCCTGTTGACTTCATAGTGATATGTGGTACGGAAGGATCGATGTGATGGCTTTACTTTTCTTGCCAATTAAATTATTTAGCATCCCTAGACATAACACGTGTTTATGGAGAGCCTGACAACAGGGCATAGTTTAAAACAGCTCATTACAGCAACATAAGCACACATGCTCCAGTTCAGACACACTTTTTCTAATAATTTTTATTAACTTCTTAAACATTCAAGATATTTCTCATCGTACCTACAACCCTTTTCTCTTTACTGTTTGTTTAGATTTGTGTAATTTTTTTCATTACTGACATGTATTTTCTAGTGTCATATTAGGATTTCATTTTATTTCATTTTATCTATATGTCTGTCTAGTAAACACTGAAACATAAAAGAACATAGCTTAAGGTGAGGGACACCTTACTCATATACACACATCCATTTACACTGCCATGCATTAAGGTCAATTTCAACTCAGAATCACCATTTCATCTGAAAGGAATTATTGCTTGCAGGGAAATGTTACAGAGTCATTTCCTAGTGGAAATATCTAGGCACAATGCTAAGGTAAAGGCACAATGCTAAGGTGAATGAAATTAAACCCATACACTCTGAAGCAGCACAACCAGCTTTCATATGCTTTCTGTAGACAGTATAGTTCTCTTTTTCAAATGGGGAAACAAAGCTAACCGCTGATTGTACACTGTTACTGATTCAATTCAAATATTTTAGACACATGTTCTTTATCCAGTAAAACAAGGAATCCTTGTGTAAAACAATTTGCTTGTATAGTAAGAGATAAGGAAAAAAATACATTATACATTATGGCTATACAAATTAAATAAATGTAAAATTTTTTAAAAGGCTCTTTTCCGACAACTTTCGTCTGGGGCATTAAACAGCCATCATAAGCTGTAAGGAGATATAAGAGCAGAAACCAGGAAACAGCTGCATTTCTGATATATCCAGTGAGCACCTGTGTGCAGTTACCACTGATGGAAGCTGCCACTAAACAGAACACATTTCTCCTCAAGCATGTTAAAATCACATTGTTTTCAAAAGACATAAGAAAATTTAAAGTTTTTTTTTTTTTTTTAAAGTGAGTGCTTCCAAGTACGTTAATGTCTTTAACAAAAAAAAGCACAAGATTCAGTTCCATCTGAAAAAATGTGCTACTTCTGAGGAAAATCGTGGAGAGAAAACACACACACACACACACATACAATAGTTAAAATTCAACCTAGAAGCAGCACCCTATCATTTGTGCTTGGCAAGGGGTTCAACTGCAACCTTGGCAACCTGCTTTGAAGAGTCATAACCAGTTCTGAGCAGAGCTGTCTTCAAAGAGCCAGCTCACATTTGACCCCCTCGCCTTTCCAGAGACAGATCATGCAGATTAGGCAGCACCTCGGATATGGAATTTCTTCAGGGTGATTATCCTGTAGAAGCCCATTAACAACATGCTCATCTAATTAGGCAAATATTTCTATACCTTTTCTAAAGAGGCATGTGGGCTTCCCCTCGTGAAAGAACTCTCCTCCTCCCAAATTAGCTGGTCTTGGCATATTCTTTTTCTAGTTAAGTACAGAAAATGTATCCATCCATCCACGTTCAAACAGCTAATCGTGTACAGGGTCACTTGAAACTTATATCAGGCAGTCCAGGGTACAAAGTCATACACAAAGGTACGCTCTGGACAGGATGTCAGTCCATCGCAGGGCACACATATAATCATACTCTGCTGGCAATTTGAAGATGCATCCAACATTCTTTTGGACTGCAGGAGGAGCCCAGAGTACTGGTGTAATGACGCCGGGGGACGGTGCTGGCAGCTAAAAGCAATGATCCACTTAAGGTTTCAAGGAACACAGGATTTATTTAATGAAACAATAATACAAAAGCAGGGTGGCATGGTGGTGCAGTGGTTAGCACTGTTGCCTCACACCTCTGGGACCCAGGTTCGAGTCTCTGCCTGGGTTACATGTGTGTGGAGTTTGCATGTTCTCCCCGTGCCGTCGTGGGGTTTCCTCCAGGTACTCCGGTTTCCCCCCACGGTCCAAAGACATGCCGAGGCTGGTTGGAGTTGCTAAATTGACCATAGGTGTGCATGTGTGAGTGACTGGTGTGCGAGTGTGCCCTGTGATAGGCTGGCCCCCTGTCCAGGGTTGTTCCCTGCCTCGTGCCCATTGCTTCCGGGATAGGCATTCTGATCCTCGGCTAACAAAACTGGCTTTCGGGACATGGAATGTCACCTCTCTGGTGGGGAAGGAGCCTGAGCTTGTGTGTGAGGTTGAGAAATATCGGCTAGATATAGTTCTGAAACAGATCTCCTGGAGAGGGGCTGGACGTTCTTTTATTCTGGAGTTGCGGCAGGTGAGCGACGCCAGGCTGGGGTGGGGCTATTGGTAGCCCCACAGCTCGGTGGTTTAACAACTGAGCTTACCCCGGTGAACGAGAGAGCTGTTTCCCTGCGCCTTCAGGTAGAGGATAGGTCTCTGACTGTCATCTGCGCTTATGCGCCAAATGTCAGTTCGGAGTACCCAGTCTTCTTGGATTCCCTTAGTGGTATGCTGGTTAGCATGCCACGGAGGGATTCCATCGTTTTGCTATGACAGTGTGACCTGGAGGGGGGTGATTGGGAGGAACGGCCTCCCTGACTTGAACCTGAGCGGTGTTCTGTTATTGGACTTCTGTGCAATGCATGGTTTGTCCATAACGAATACCATGTTCGAGCATAAGGGTGTCCATAAATGGACATGGTATGAACAGGCACGGGGCTACAGGTTGATGATCGATTTTATAATCATATCATCTGACCTGTGGCCTTCTGTCTTGGACACTCGGGTGAAGAGAGGGGCAGAGCTGTCAACTGATCACCACCTGGTGGTGAGTTGGCTCAAGTGGTAGGGGAGGAAGCCGGTCAGACCTGGTAGGCCGAAACGTATAGTGAGGGTCTGATGGGAACTTCTGGCAGAGGCTCCTATCCACCTCTGGCAGAATTCCAACTGCATACCGGGGTAGGTCAGGGACATTGAGTCTGAATGGACACTGTTCCGGACCTCCATTGTGGAAGCGGCCGTACGGAGTTGTGGCTGCAGGGTGGATTGTGCCAGTCGTGGCAGTAACCCCCGTACCCGATGGTGGACACCAGAGGAGAGGGGGGCCATCATGCTGAAGAAGGAGGCTTACCGGGAATTATTTGTCCGGGGGTCTCCGGAAGCAGCAGGCAGGTACCGGCAGGCCAGGCAGAATGCGGCTCGGGCAGTCGCTGAAGCAAAAACCCGGGCGTGGGAGGATTTTGGTGAGGCCATGGAGAGTGACTTTCGGGCGGCCTCAAAAAGGTTCTGGCAAACCATTCGGAATATCAGGAGGGGGAAACAGCTCCTGGTTCCTACTATTTATAGTGGGGAGGGGGTGCTGTTGACCTCACCTGGGGACATCACCCGGAGGTGAAGGAATACTTTGAGGACCTCCTCAACCCTGCCTCAGATACATCTACGTACACTGCCTTTGAGACATCTGAGGGCGCGGAGCCCGAGGGTGCTGGGGGGGGGCTTGTCTATCACTGGGTTTGAGGTGGCTATGGTGGTTAAAGAGCTACATGGTGGCCGGGCCCCAGGGGTGGACGAGATCCACCCGGAATACCTGAAGGCTGGATGGATGTTGTGGGGCTGTCATGGCTGACACGCCTTCTCAACAGTACATGGAGGTCAGGGACAGTGCCGCTGGATTGGTGGCCTGGGGTGGTGGTCCTCTTATTTAAGAAGGGGGACCGGAGGGTGTGTTCCAACTACAGGGGGCTTACACTTCTCAGCCTCCCTGGGAAGGTCTACGCCAGGGTACTGGAGTGGAGAGTGAGATCGATAGTCGATTCTCGGATTCACGAGGAACAATGTGGTTTTCGTCCTGGCCGTGGAACACTTGACTGGAGGGGGCCTGGGAGTTTGCCTATCCAGTCTACATGTGTTTTGTGGATTTGGAAAAGGCTTAAGACTGGGTACCCCAGGGTGTTCTGTGGGGGGTGCTATGGAATTATGGGGTCCGGGGTCCACTGTTGAGTGCCATTCGGTCCCTGAATGAACGGGGCAGAAGCTTGGTCCGCATTGCGGGTTATAAGTTGGACATGTTCCCAGTGCGGGGTTGGGCTCCGCCAGGGCTGCCCTTTGTCATCAATCCTGTTTATAATATTTATGGACAGGATTTCTAGGCGCAGTCAGGGTGTTGAGGGTGTCCAGTTCGGTGACCTCAGGATTGCCTCACTGCTTTTTACAGACGATGTAGTCCTGTTGGCTTCAACTGCTGGGGACCTCCAGCCTGCTCTGGGGCGGTTCGCAGCCGAGTGCGAAGCAGCGGGGATGAGGATTAGCACCTCCAAGTCCAAGACCATGGTTCTCAGCTGAAAACAGGTGGATTGCCCTCTTCAGGTCAGGGAAGATGTACTGCCTCAAGTGGAGGAGTTTAAGTATCTCGGGGTCTTATTCACGAGTGAGGGTAGGCAAGATCGGGAGCTGGACAGACGAATCGGAGCGGCATCTACAGTTTTGCAGGCACTTAACCAGTTTGCCGTGGCTAAGAAAGAACTGAGCCAAAAAGCAAAGCTCTCAATCTATTGGTCCATCTTCATTCCTACCCTCATCTATGGTCATAAGCTATAGGTAATGACCGAAAGAATGAGATCGCGAATACAGGCGGCTGAAATGAGGTTTCCCCGCAGGGTGTCTAGGCTCTCCCTTAGGGATAGGGTGAGAAGTTCGGATATCCGAGAGAGCCTCAGAGTAGAACCACTGCTCATCCATGTCGAAAGGAGCCAGTTGAGGTGGTTTGGACATCTGGTGTGGATGCCTCCTGGGCGACTACCTGGAGAGGTTTTCCGTGCATGTCCTACAGGGAGGAGGCCCCGGGGCAGACTCAGGACTTGCTGGAGAGATTATATCTCTCAGCTGGCCTGAGAACGCCTCGGCGTCCTCCCCGAGGAGCTGGTAGAGGTAGCTGGGGAGAGGGAGGTCTGGGTATCTCTCCTGAAGCTGCTACCCCCATGACCCGAACCCCGGAGAAGCGGAAGATGATGGATGGATGGATGGATGGACAAAAGCAAACCAGCAGCACTAGAACCAGAACTAGGAGGAAACAGAGTGACACACATTAGCACTAACCTAGCACAATGATCAACCAGGCATCAAAATAAGGCAATTATTTAATAACACCTAGAAAACTGGAGCAAACAAGGAACAGGTGTAAGTTATAATCAATCAGCTGAGGTAGAAGAACAACGACAAGCAGTTGTGATACTAAACACAGAAAACACTGAAACTAGGAACACTAATCATACACTAGGAAACTTTAACTTAGAACAAAAATACACACAGGGAAAACTTAAGAGCAAGGGAACCAAAACAGAACATAAACATGGGGGAAACGGAAACACAAATAAATACTACTCATCAGGGGTCTCATGTATAACGATGTGTGTAGAAGTCAAAGTAAAATATGGCGTACGGACAAAACTAGGAATGTGCATAAGCAAGAAAAAATCCAAATGCATAAAACTTTGCGTAAGCACAGATCTATGCACATTCCTTTTATAAACCCCAATGAGCGTGAAATTTTACATACATGAACGAACCCACAGCCACTCCCCCAATCAGGCCATAATTATGTACATTTGCATATGTAAATCTGTATAGATACCCACTTTGTTCTATGTTTTCTTAAACAACAATGAATAAACCACATGGGAAAAAGAAGTATTTCAGCGAGTGCAAAGTGGAGGTCATGTTAACAGAAATTGAGAAAAGAAAAGTGATATTATTTGGTGGTTTAAGTATGCATCAGCAATAAATGAAAATTGGCGGAGTGGCACAGCGTGGCAGAGTCAGTTAAAAGTGTTGGTTCAAAATTTTAAAATGGGAAAAATCATCTTACCGAGCAGCCAGTCATTACGTACCACCACATTTTCAAGTTTGTTTCCAACACTACTGTTTCTGAAAACGAACGAATCATGGGATGAGCCAGGCTATCTAGTCAACATTAATGTAGGGGCGTCATAAGCATTTTGAATGTGGGGGGATTCAAACGAATAATTATGAAATGTGAGGGGGGACACATCCCTCTCAGATTTAATGGTGGCGACGCCCATGCATTAATTAGATGTTCCAATCACACATATTTTGTACATTAATAGAGTGAAAATGCTTTCTGTCACGCCCTGCTCCGTACGATCCTTCCTGTGTGCCACGCCCACCTCGTTACCTCTTGTTTTGCCCGATTGTGTTCACCTGTTGCTCGTTCGGTCTAGCCTGTCTTTTGTATTTAGTCCGTGTCTCAGTCCGTCTACCCCAGATCCGTCATTGACGTCTGCATGTGTGTGAGTACCCTGTCCGTTCAGACCAATAAACCCTGTTTCTTCCTACAACCTGGCTGCTCTCGCCTCCCCTGCTTGCTCACCGCACCTCGCATTACGACACTTTCTATTTAAATAAGCAAATTCGTTCTCTAAAGGTGCCTTTATAGCAGTCAATGGCTCTGATTACATTGGGAAAACCGGATATCGCTGCAAATTGCGCTTTAATCTTTGCCTGTTCAACCACAGTATAAGGAAATATTATATATCTGGGTGACAAGCCGATTATGTCGTCCCATATAGCTAGCATGGTGCGACTCAGTGTTGACTGAAAAGCACCTGTGGCTAAGAACCCGTGAGTGGACAGAACTTGTAAAGGAACAGGTACAACGCAATTCCTCATCATCTGCCTTTGTAATGCTGGCCCCAGTGTTCAGCACACAGCTCCAAAAGGAATGCTCTTGGAGATCATCATGGGCCAAGCCATCACTATGATTCCTGAATGCACGCTCTCTTCTAATTCTTTCATAAGTCTTCCAGTAACGCAAGAGCTGCCATGGTAGTTGTAATAGTTCGGTCATTTTCTGCCCTGCTGTATTGCTACAAATTGATTAAAAATCAGGTGCCGTACATTTGTAAACAATTTACAATTAATGTAAATGTGTTGGATAAAGTCAGCATCATGATTGTGAGTTTACAAAGGGAAACCACATCCCGTAGCAATGACTTGCCACTGAGTGCCGTCCATTTACAAAACAGAGCAGAAATGTACATACGCCATGACAGGAGCTGCCGTGAGAATGTGTGTAGCGGTATGCCAAGTTTAGTTTTTATACATCTCGATGTGACCGTGGAAACGGATGTACGCAACATTTTTGTGTGTACGCACCATTTATACATGAGGGCCCAGGTGAGGCTAGACAAAGGCTGGTCCTGATCTCATGACTCTCAGGTTTACAGGCTGAGCTGCACACTCAGAGCACTACTCTGTGGAGCACTCTGGGGGATCATACAAGGTAGACTGGGAACGAAGACAGAGAGGGGGGAAGGCAGAATGGGCAGCAATGCCTGCTGGCCAAATGGGGGAGAGTCACAGAGGGCAGGGTCAGACAGTACAGACCCTGACAAGTTGGAGGAAACTCACACAGTCGGGGGTAATCAAGTGCATAAACAGAATGGAGTGTGCCATCTACTGCATGTTTACAAAAATCCATATTTTAAGTCTCATATCTTTACATGGCTGTCATAGATTTATATAGCCTTAGCACTCACTATTAGGTACACCTGCTCATTAATGCAAATAGTCTGCTCCTCCATTCAAATCATCTGCCTGCAACTGAATATGTACAGCATGCAGACGGGGTCAATGGGTTCACTAACTGTGTGGGGAAGCATTAGAAGGCCTCAGACGTGTGATGGATATGAAACATAATATGATTGCTGGTGCCGGACGCGGTAGTTGCAGCATCTCAGAGATAGCCCACCCTCCTGGGCTGTCCGGAGTTTACAGAGTTGGTTGCAGTTCGGTGGATTCTTGTTAGCAGGTCAGAGAATTGCCAAACTCATCTCCTTTCGTTTATGCTGTCGGCCAGGAAGGGCTCAAGTGCAAAAATGACAACCTAAAAAAACAACAGCAATGTGCAGTAAGGGTTCCCTAAATGCACCACTGATCTACCCTTGAAGCAATTCCGATGACAAAAGGTCCTACTTGCTAGCTAGGTGTGCCTAATAAAATGGCGACATGTACACACTTGTCTGATTTCCCATCATAAAAACAGCAATGAGGTTAGTGCGGGAATAGCTCTCAAAAATGAAAAATTAAATGGAAAGGTCTTTACAGCAGTCTCCCAAACACTGTCTCATGGCGTGTGTGCCTTCATCTCCGCCGATTCCCTACACACGGCATTTAGCAGCTAACTGACACTCATGCTCTCTCTCCCTCTCTCTCTCTCTTTCCATTCCTTGAAACAGTCAGTACATTTCAGAAGCACAGGCAGGGCAGTGGGTGTCACACAGAAATCGATAGCGAAGGCCAGTTGTGACAATTTGAACAAGTTCAGACTCTAGAGCTGCTTCAGCCGCGGCCCGATCAGACTGTTGCTTCCTATTAGCTTCTGTAAAGAAAACAATAATGGGAGCAGTGGAGCGTCGCGCTAGAAAACACTGACTAATCAATAGGGAGAAAACTCATTTCAAGGATGATAAAAGGAAATCTTTAAGAGCTTAAACAAGCTGGGTAAAGAGGAATTAAAGGTTTGTGACATATAAGCAGAGGCGCAGAGGCAGACAGATTGACACACACATCCAGATAAGAGCTACCACATGATTTATAATGTAACTCCAGTAAATAAGTGAATCTCATGAAGTCTGATATTACAATGACTGTGTTTCGGTGACAAAGTGACCGGCAATGTCAATCCTTCTATGTTGCTTATCCAGGGGAGGGTCACAGTGACAAAGATATCAAGATTACCAAAATGATTCTATTATTCTTACATTAATAATCACATGAAAGGTAGGAAGAATATTACAGGATCTGCCTAGGAGTCCCCTCCATAGCTAATACCACAGAACAGGAAGAATCAGTGAATTATTCAATGACTATGCAGGAATTTTTGCAACCAATGTGTGAATGTTCACTTCAGCAATAAAACAAAACGTTATGGGAGCCAGTGGAAGTCCAAAGTTCTTTAAATCTCCACAAGACACCATGACAAATGGGAGCCACATGAGCTCTTCTGCCGGTTCACAGCAGTGCCTTGGGTCAGCTGTCTGAGGCCTGGGGGTGTGTGGGTATGTTCCTTTGGGGATGGTGTGTCGCTCAGCGGGTTACTACTCAGTGCTTGTGATCGGAAGGTCGCTCGTTCGAATTCCGGGGCCAGCAGATTAAAGGCACAGTTGGGCCCCTGAGTAAGGCCCTTAATCCCCAGCTCCAGGGGTGCCGCACTACAGCTGAGCCTATGCTGTGACGCCCAAGCTTGCTCTCACCTGCATTTGTGTCTGTGCATCTCATGGAGCAGGGGAAAGGAAGATTTCCCTATTGTGATCAATAAAGTATCATTATTCTATCCCATGCAGAGTATGACTCTGTCTGATTCCAAGAAAACTGTGTGTGTGTGTTTGTGTGTGTGTGTGTGGGGGGGGGGGGATCATGTCTTCGCAGATTTTTATGTGTGTGTGTGAGAGAGACATCCGTCAGTGAAGGCCAGGACCTCGCCTTGAATGCTTCCCAATGCAATCCAAGAATAACACAGCATTTCCTGGCAAGATAAAGTTGTTTTTTTGGTGTAAACAAAAACATACAAAACAAAGGGAGGCAAATCATGTTAAAAGCCATGGATTGCATCCGTTAACGAAAGTCAGTTCCCCGTACAGTTGTTACTGAGGAAATAATTTTCATATATTTATGAATTACTGCTCCATTTCACTCCTTACCAATCTACTGTGTTTTATGCTGTCGACCATATAATACAGCAGATGTGGGACCGTCTCTGAGCGAAACAAACAAGCCCTGTGGTTGCCATGTGTTTATGAATGATCGTCCTTGTTTTTCTACAGCACACACAAGACAGGAGGAGTTCATTTAAATAAAGGCATTTAAATGTGTTACTGTTCATTGTTCTTGCCAGTTCAGCCTTTTCACATACCTGGAAAATGGGAGTGAAAAGTTTCCAAAGACGATCTTCCTCCCGTACAACATTTTCTGACAACGTGACTGTTCATCTACAGAATGTGATTATGACCGACAAGCAGTCAAACAGTGTAGCACTGACTGCATTCTTTTTTTCAATCATTAATTAGAAATTTATCAAATGAGACTGAATGTATAATGAGTTTCTCGGCTTCAAAGAATGTCATGATTTGCTCAAATAGAAACTACTGTTCCCTGGTTAAGAACAAACCCACATAAAATACAGTGACCATATGTGTTGTACAATAAATTGAAATGTCTAGCATGAAAGTACTCTGTGGCTCCTAACCCCCTAAATGTACATCACATGTTAAATATTGAGATAAATAGATGAAAACATGCAATCAATGCATGGGCATTAATAATTAGTGGGTAATGTCGAGGATCCAAGTTTACACTTCAAAAATACACGGCATACATGACATTTAACAAAAGGTTTGATTTTCAGAGATGAATTCTATCCATGGAAGCAGAATCGACTGTTGTGTGGTATGAAACAGGCTGTGTTGTCAATAAAAAAGGATCACGCTTACAGGAAGGGAAAATTGGACTTGGCTCCCCTTCACTTTCTTATAACGCGCTTTTGCCAAAGTCATGACAGATGATCATCCCCAGTACAGAATGTCGCTGAGCCTCCATCAAAGTTTAAATTGATAACAAAAATAAATGTCCCATATAAAGGATGGTGGTAAAATGACATTCTTTTTCCCGCATTCATTGCAGCTGTCGGAGAGCGCACCTTAGCTAAGGCCACTTCATAAATCCTCCCTCTCTGCTTTCTGTTTGTTCCCGCTTCAGACCGCAGCGATGGAATAGAGAGTAAAAAGAAAAACAGCACAAAGAGATAACAAATGCCAGCACGCTCATGGATATCGATTGTCTTCCGCCTGTGAGTTTGACTCGGTTCCGTCTAATGTGGCTGAGACTCCCTGCTGAACTCTTATTCCTGCAACAGGTTCACACCCACACACACATACATACATGCACACACTCACGCATGCACACACACACGCATGCACACACACATACATGCACGCACACACACACCCGCACAGACACACACATACATGCACACACACACACATACATGCACACACACACACCCGCACACACACACACACACACACACACACACACACACACATAACAGACAGTACATACACGCACACACACAGACACACACACACAAAATACCACTCAATACCACTCACTGGATTGTTATGCACATAAATGCCAGCCATTACCAAACTAATCATAGCCACAAATATACAGTATGAGGACATATAATATTCTGATGCTCATGGCAAACAAAAAGTGCCCCTCCCTTTCAGGTCTCACCCTCCCTACTTTCTGTACTTTTTCATTCTTGCTGACTGAAGCCCGGCTTCTTTCCTGTAACCCTCAGCACACTCTCTTGCCCTGGAGAGGTGTACGGCACCACAGGGCGACGACCGAACATGGGGCCTCGGGGCAGGGATTTCTCCTCTTTGCTCCATAGATCAGGGAGGCAGAACAACACATGGGACTCGCCTGCCTGCCATCCATTCAGAGCCTCTGTCACGCTTCACTTGACTCCATGCTAATCAGCTTGAATTCCGTGGCCATAATTCCTTGTGATTAACTAAGACATCGTCTCAGCTCACTTCTAATCTCCATCCTTTCCAACTCTCTGAAGAAACTGTGTTTGTGTAATACTATATTCCGTGCAGCTACCAAACAAAATTTACTCTGATTTTGTGTAACCCGGAACCCAGGCAGCAAACAGCATAAGACAGGATCACTCCACTATGTGCTGTTTTGATTATTGATTAATTTAATACATAATATAATAGCTTTTTGTTGATCCATTCCTAACTACAGTACATATAATATAATGTGACCACGTTTCATTTCTTGGTAACTCGTAGCCATTTCCCCACCTCAGTTAACAAAATTATTCTTTATTAACATCTTTGTTTTTTTCAATAAAAAGTATGTATAGACTGCCCTTCACCACCAAATATTAATATAACGCATAAAGGGCGTCAAACATGATTGTTCCAGGCCAGGATGGAAAATCCTTGTCCACGGTGGAAGATCAGTCTCAAGGGATAGTAAATAAGCCATAATCCTTCTTGAATTCTGGGCTGGACAGAATTTTGTGGCCATTTGTTTTGTAACAGCTAAGGGGGACATGATTGCAGCAGCCTTGCGGACTTCCACAATGAGGGGAGATCAAAGACAGGAAGCGAATTCATCCTATTCAAGCTGAGAGTCCCTGTTGTCTTCGCTCAGAGTTATGGCCATGGCTTTGCTAACTACCTCAATCATGTGTCCTCAGACAGTTATATTCGAGCTTTTAAAATCAGCCGTTATTTTTTTACTGCTCCATTTCAGCTTAATAATTCATTTGTCCGTTTATTACCTCATAAAAACTCAAATTTATGCAATAGGTGAGAGGGGATAATTACATTTGTTAAAAATGGTAAGGCTTTATGTTTACCTGTCAAAAATAATGTATATAGTAAGGGTGGCTTTTGTAGAGATTTATAAGACACTTTTCAGCCCACATGGTCAATATCTTAGATAAAGTTATTTTGCAAATTAGAGTAGAAAGGAACTAAAAGCTAGAACAATGAAAACAATAGATCTAATTGCTGAATCATAAAAAAAAAACATTACAATCTTAATAAAGCTGGGAATTATGCAGTAGCTTGTATAGAACAATTTTTGAGCTACCAAAAAAACTTTATAAATAAACGGATGATATAACACTGATTTTTCACATTTGGTGAAAGGATTTAAGGTTTTTCATTTTTTGATTAGGTATTCTGTTTCTCTGTGAACTCCTAATTCTTCGCATTAAGGTTCCATATAGACATGCACGGACTTGCACACGAGCAGGCGATGTGAGTATGCAGAGAACACCATGGGTGTCTCACGCCTTCAGGGCTGCATTTTCCAGTCTCCGTTCTTTGTGTGGAGTTTCCCAGTTTCCACTTCGTCAGTAAGCTATGCTTGTCAGTCAAGTGACCAACTTTACCCAGGAAATGACCTGGCTTCCTACTAGATGCCAAAGCAGAAAATAAGAGAAAAGCTAATAGGCTTTTCTTTCTGCGTCTTGCCATCTAGATCTAATCCCACTCAAATCGGATTAAAGAGAAAATGCAATTAAATGTTTAATTAAACTGAAAATCAATTATTCCATCATTAACTGGGAAGTCTTGGTTCTGGGGTAACCACAGCGCAGTTAAAAATGTCAGCACTAGATGAATTTGTAGACGAAAAGCAACATATAACTGGAGTCAGCCAGAAAAGCAATGTTCCGTGCATTTCAACACTCGTGGTTGGTGCTTTTCCTAATGTATGACCTACATAATTAATTAAACTAAAATAAATAAACAGTGTTTTACACTAGTGCTCTTTGTAAAGCTTTTTTGCTAATGGAATAGCTTGTTTGTGCTCATGGGTTTGCTGTGCTATTTCGGCGTCTCGGTTTGGATCTGCACTGCAAAGCTCTGGCTCAGGGAACCAAACAAGCAAGGCTTTACTGACCAGGACGAGCCAGCAGATACCCAAGGGCCAAACCGGTAACTTGCTTCCTGTGGGCGGCCGGTGCTCAGAGCTCTACCTGGCATCAGCGTGTGAACATTGGCAGCTGAATAGCTGGTGACCAACAATGACAATAATGTAATGGTGAAAAGCACCAGCTGAATTAATTAATCATGATAGACACAACTGTAATGTGGCATTTCCTACACTAACTTACAAACTTACTAATGAAATCAAATAATAAACACATTTTTTAACATGCCAAATGTGTGCTTCCTCTCTGTAACTACAGCAAATCTTTCCATTAGAAATTGAATAGATTTAGGGGCATATGACATCACTTTGGGGCACATGTTAAACCGTGTGATGTACTGTACACTTGCAGACTTGTCAGTTATGCTGAGTGCCCAGAGTTTTCAAACCTTGTATCTCGGATATCCCAATACGTACTGAAATGCTGAATATACAAAAACAGTCCCTTTATCAGCCATGCTAATTTGTATTTGCATATGGGGGGGGGGCACTTATGACCACATAGAGCCGAAGTAAGACAGTGCTTGTGCCCCAAGTCCCAAAGCGATAAATGCCTCTCACTGCAGAATCGCAGCACAGGTGCACTCTCAGCAAGTAAATACAGTACTGCATAAACAGGGCTAATGCTGACAATTAGATTTAAGGACAGAACTGTGCAGTGGAAGGCTGCGCAGTTAAATTATTGGACAAATTAAAGATTAAATAGCTAAAGGCAAGCTGGAGAATGAAGATTAATGGAGGGCAGAGGGGTTCCATTAAGAGAGAGGGTCACTGGCACTGTAGCTGCTGTGACCCTCAGCTCCCGGTCCACTCGTATCCTCGCTCAAGTTCACGGCCCCCTCAGCTCTCATGTGGTTCTGCTCTTTCAGACGTCACAGGGCCGCCTCCCAAAGCCCCCCCCCCCACCCCATGCTACCATTAAGCAGCCTTTGGCGCACAGTGGATCGTTGAATACTCGATTATGGGCCCTTATCTCCGTCCTAGTGTCTCCATCCTCCGTGCCCTTTTGTGAGCGTGTTCTGTGCCAGTACAGCTTCTGGGGGCTGTTTTGGGAAGCTGGCTTAATGTTGGATTAATTAATGGCTAGGCATTAACTTCCCTCAAGGCAGGGGTTTCCAAAGTAGGGGCCGTGAGACACTGGTGAGCAAGATGATTTACAGGGTATGTTTGAAAAATATGTAATTTTTTTGGTTATTAATTTGTTTGTTTTGATTTTAAAACATGAAAAAATCCATTGCAAACATAATGAGATCAATTAACTGAGAAGGACACCCCCCCTCCTATTGATGAAATATTCTAAAGCAGACCCCCGACACACCTCCAGGCAAGAAAATCTACCAAGGGGAGCCCATGCTATAAGGCATCATTGAAACTCCAAACTCCTTACAAGTGTCCTTCCTTATAGGGTTCTTTACAGTTGCCCTTCCTTACAAGCTTCCATACAGGTCCCCTTCCTTACAGGTCCCCTTCTTTACAGGAGCCCTTCCTTGCAGGCTTCCTTACAGGTGCCCTTCTTTACAGGTGCCCTTCTTTACAGGTGCCCTTCCTTACAGGTGCCTTTCCTTGCAGGCTTCCTTACAGGTGCCCTTCTT
>JAABNY020000108.1:10735664-10750711 GCA_015164015.2 Brevimyrus niger
GATAGATAGATAGATAGATAGATAGATAGATAGATAGATAGATAGATAGATAGATAGATAGATAGATAGATAGCCTTGGGTGAACTGCATCGCAGACGGTGCCTTTATAGAGAGAGACATGCAATTTTGCAGACTTTAATATGGCTGACAAAGGAAATGTCAGATTGCGTTGCTTTACTGGGAACTTGGTAGCAGAGGTATCCTGGGAAGGAGGGGTGACCCGCATGGCCTCCATACAGCACTGCAAATATCAGACTGTGCGAGGGGTGCAAATACACATTGCACACGGGGAAAAGCATAGTGACCCCATCCATCCATATCATCACAAGGCTGCACTATCTGTAGTCCGTCGTGAAAGGTAACATTATCACTATGGAACGTTAATTGACTTGGCATTATCGCGCTCCATAATTTCACCAATCATGAACAATGAATGCATGACACTACATGTAATTCTAATTAAGAACTTGTGACTCACAGCTGGCACAAAAAAAACGACAGATGAAAAGTGACACGCACAAATCATATTATGAGAAGATATATTTCATATAAACAAAAGGCAAATATATAGCAAGTCACTCCTCTTTTATTAAGGCTCAAAAAAAGCATAGACCACAGAAGTATGAAGTGGACAAACAAAAAGTAATGACTATTTTGGCATCACATGGTGGAGGGGGGGTAACAGTAAATAAAATTGGTAACGTCAGAGGTACTTTGAGTTCATAACGGGACAGTGCAGGTAAATGGATGCCGGACCAGCCAGACTCTTGATGGACACGGCCCTTCAAGAGGCAAAATTACCAACCACACCAAACAAAAGTCCAGGATAAATTAAATGCTACGGTTCACAGCACAAAACGAAAGCAATAACGTGGCATTAAACACCATCTTTGTTTTACGTCGAAGGCAAATATTTAACATGTCATAGTTTGTCAATGGCAGTACAGAAGGACCAAAGTCACCCGGCTGTGTATTTGTTCAGCCTGCTGACGTCTCTGTGTCAGCGACTAGCCAGGGCGTCGTGGGCTGGGAAAACCAGGAAGCAGACGATGACGAACAGCACCGGCGTAAGATATGCCCCTGGGGCGGCACTCAGGTGCACGCAGTCTGAATGAGGGGGTTTTCACCAGTTTGACAGATTCTTGAATATTTTTACCAACAGGGCACAAGATTCTCATTTATTTCTGTACCATCTTCTGCGAACAGACTAGACACGACTATAGTTCTATAGATTGGCCATCATAATCATAAATTAAGTTAATTTATTTCCAACCTATTATGTAGACTAAATACTGACGCTTGCCCAACAAAGCTAATGTGTGCTGCTTTGTTTGCTGTTACGAATTATTATTGTTGTTGCTGCTGACTAGAATGACCTGCATCGTACCTCTTTCGTTAGCAGGAAATCCTATGAGAGTGATTCCAAAGATGCAGTAAGTACTTTCTGAAACTTGAACCCCTTAATTTCGGTCTTAATCCTCTGCTGCCTGCTTCCTGATACAAATCTCTGCCTACTTTGCCCTGCATTTAAACTGAAAATCAGCTAATTCCGACTGGCAGTCTTAAATGTCTCTATTCTGCATGGGAACAGATTGGTTTGGATCGATGCCCCTTCCCAGGTCTGTATTTCAAAATCACTACTGAATGTCACAGTGAAGCAGCCTACAAACACTGCTTCCAAACCAACTTCAAGCTTTAATATAGGGTAGTCAATTACTACTGCCTTCAATATGCTACAATTACACTTATACTATAATAATGGCTGGGTCCAAATTACATAACCAATATTAAGGATACTTCTGGGATTTCTCAACGTCATAATGCATTTTAACTACAGTAGAAAGAAAACATGACACAAAGGAGCGGCTGCTGACCTGAGGCACGTGGAAAGCTGGATCGCTTTTATTGCAAACAATATTGTGCCATACAGACAAACAGAACCCAAATCCAATCACTGCCATGTTCTTACACTTTCTTGAGGATTACCTAAAAAAGTGAAATGGCGATATTCTGACAGCTCACTCCTCCCGTAGGTTAAAAATAAGAGCACACCAGTAAACACGGCCGGGAGAAATTTGACGGCAAGCTTCTAGAAAAACCCTTTCCCACCGCTGAAGTGGAAATAAAACTCAGATATAAATCTGCAGTGCACTCCTAGAACTGCGCTGCGGTTCGGACGCAGGAGAATAAAATAAAAATTATCGATTAGTCGACAGAAGAGTGTAATTCACAACAGCCGAGGAAAATGATTGCTGTAGAAAGAAGGGAATGTATTCAAACAATGCAGCGCTGCTTTGGAACCCATAGAAAATAGTCATGTTGAAGAGAGCTGTGCTGTGAGCAGGCAAGGTGAAGGCGGGTGTGGGGAGGGGGGGGGGCAAATGGCAATCAAACTAAATCTCTTAAATACCTTTTATAACCATTCAACATAAAAATGTTCTGAAGTACAGAGCCATTGTCAATAGCCCTTCAAAATTAAGAATTTCGATTAGCTCTCGGGTACAAGTAAAAATTATCAGGTAATTAAAAGCAAATGAATGAACTTGTGAATGCGGGGTGTTGTGAATGCAAGGTAATTCGGTAGTTAATTATTAATAAATATATAAAACAATTACGACAAACGCTTGACAGCCCAGAAAGAGCAAGCGGCAAGGAGTTTTTCTCCAATGAGCGCCCTCTGCAGGGAAGAGGGGGACAGCACAGGAAGAGGGCAGAGGGCTCTCCTGTAGGCGCCCTGGCTGGACCTCGGTCTCCGCTTGCAAGCCAAGCAGCCGCTGCAGTCTCACACCAGACGGCATGTAAGAGCCAGTTATTATGGCCTGGAGAGCCGTGCTGCAGATCCCACAGAAAGTCCCAGCCTGCGTGAGCATCCCGTCAAAAAAGAGGCCCTTCAGCCAGTTTCAAGACATTCCCAGTATCCTTACGTCGCAGTAATAATTTCTTTGTAATAAATGATTTCACCCACCAAAAAAAAAAAAAACAAAGGCAAAACGTATTAACACTAACAGACTCATAACCTTGATATGCTTCAAAACTATCTTCACCCATGCATAGGTCTTTCTACTGCAGGGGCCGATGAAGTAATTGCAGTAACATCCGCGTGTGATCTCATTTATCAAAGGAGTCGGCCTCGCAGAAAGTCATATTCCCTTCCAAGACATTTCGACTGGCAGCCCATTGGGCACCAGGGAAATGTGCGGCAGCATGAGATTTCCTCCAAGGAATTTAAGCACACCAGAGCTGCGAGTTCCGATTACAGGCACTCTTATGATAGCACAGAAATGAAGTCCCACACAATCAGCAGGCCATTCCATTCCCCCTGTTTTTGTTTGTTTTCTTTCATTACTCATTACTGTAAAACAATATATGAAACAAGTTCAAGAAAGAGTCAAGAAAATCCTTCATTGTGTGAAAATGTTCCAAATTCTTTATTAAAATCACTAATACACTGTTGAGATGGGATAAGAGGTTTGTTTTTGATCCCCAGTATCACTTTCAGGCTTTGGTCCAACGTTATCAAGTCCAAAGGCAGCCAAACTCAAATCCCTGTGACACCAAATTATTTGAATTGTCCGCATTTCATGAGCAATTAGTGCAAATCAGCTATGCTACTCCTTTAAGGGAAAAATGTCTAGCGGAACACAGTACATCTTAGGTAGCACAGCATAAATTATTAATGTTTGTGGATATATGTCTGGTATATCTCCTATTTCACAGTCCAGGGCCAGGCAGCTGTGCATCGAGCTGCACAGAGCACTGTGTGTGTAACAATTAAACTTTAAAACTTTGATAAAAGCACAACAGGAAAGGTCTACTGATTTTCTTCAGGAAGATGAATTCTTAGACACTTTCTAGGCTTTCCACATGATAAGGGATTTTCAGATATATTCAATAATACACAAGGTAAAAAAAACAAAAACAAAACAAAAACAACCAGATTCAGCCTTTGCTACACTCTCCCAAGAAATCTCTATGGCCATCTCTGTCTATAAGGAGACTGTGGGAGCAGCACTGCTGGGGTGGGGTGGGGGTTTTAAGGCAAACAAAGAGTGAATTCTGTCTGCATGACAGAAGGCAGGCTTGGGCTGGGGTCTGGCCGTCGGGTCTCACCACAGGGGCCGAGGCCCCGGCTGCCCAAACTGCCCCCCAAGGCCTGGCCCCAGCTGAGCGCGGCAGCAGCCAAGCCTGGCAGCGGCTGCCTCTTATACCTGCACTGAGCCGGACACAAGAGGCAAGTCGGGGGACTAATGCGCTGTTTCACTGATAGCTGCATGTCTGGAAAGGTCATAACTCTAAATTTAATACACTAACACCATGCCCACAGTTTTTAAAATCACTCCCATTGAATGGCAGCTAATGCAGTTAAACTTTTCTCTATTTTTCCCCATTTCCATAGAACATTTCCCCTCCAGTGACTGACTTATGTAGCTGGTTCAAATAGAATAAGATTATCTATAAGTATTTACAGTACCTCTATTTTTTGTTATCCAATACAGACTAAAATAATAACAAAAAAATCCCAGAGTGAGAACCAGGCACACCCGCAGTGATCCTTTGCACTGATCTGTTTGCACTGGTTACACAATGCCGCCAATTTCGCAACGAGTGTGGCTGGTCCTCGTGTTCACAGGCTGAATACAGTGGAGGAGACTGAGGGCAAAGCACACACACGATTGCCCTCCCACTGTGCAGCAGCTACGCAGCCTTACAGCTGTGCACGGCCTCCGGTTCCACACAGCAGAGCTCTAGGACGGCTGCACAGATGCGCCCCACCGTCTGGTGGCACCTCAGGTCCAGAGCTGCATGCTTTAATCCCAGTACAGCTCTGCAACGCTGACCAGGCGCACTGTGCAGGCAGACTGCAAGAGCTGCAGTCCATGCAAACACTAAACTGTAACAGACGCAAAGAATGCAGAAAGGGACAGCAGGTCGGAGGTCGGGGGAAGTGGACGGTGCCGGGAGCAGAGTCGCGTCTGCTGTGGAGATGCAGGAGAGATGGAGGGTACTGGACCAAGCAGAAGCTGCACTAAGTTCTGGGCCAGCAGCTTCAAAATGACAGAACCAGAGTACATCTCTCTGTTTCCGTACCCTTGAGGGACAACATCACAGAGTCTTAGGCTTTACGCCCCTAGGCAGGTATCATAAAGGAAAAGAGAGGCCTGATGGATTATATCGGAAGGGTTGTGTTTTTTGTTTTTTTTTCTTCCCGTTCCCTGGCAATCAGAGTGCTCAGTCCTCCAGTGCTTCCTGGAAGTGAGTCTGCTGACAGACTGGGAATGTCCAGCCACTCCTTGAGTGCTTTATCAGAAACTGTAACAGACAAGTAGGTAGACAGTTCTAACCCATGGTTTTGAAAATTGAATGCTGGGTCCCAAAGAAAACTTTACCAGGCGCACCAGAGACTGGGTAGGGAATGCCCAAATAAGGGGCAATCAAGGGATTGGCACCCTGCTCCTTCAGCCATGGGGCTACATGTGCATTTTCTGTGCATGTATGATATAAATTGGGTCTATGTCTGTAAATGTCTTATGTCAAAGCGGGAGGACTTGAGTTCCTCATCCAGCAAGTTCCAAAGCACATCTGTATCACTATCGAGGTATACACACTCCATCCGTGGATGCAATTATCTTCGGTAGTGGTTGGGCGCATCTGCAAACATGTACTTCAGCCTGTAGGCTTCAGCGAGCAGCAGTCCCACTTCTTCGTTGCCCCAGTGAATTGTGGGTAGGTTCTGGAGCAGCATGAGCAAGCTCTGGAAAAGACCAGGAAAGATTCCAGTCTTATTGAAGGTAAAACACTGTGGGAACAGCACAGAGATCTGTGCTCTCAAAACACCATAGAATTCATGGATTTAGTGGATGTGGTCAAGCAGCACAGCAAGGTCAGGAGGGGGTTACGCTTCTAATGGCCAAGCATGAGTGATGGGGGAAGAAATCACCAGAACCATCAAAGGTGAAAGAGAAAGTTCCGGAAAATAATAACTGAATTTTTCATTTCTCATTTGGTGACCACTGAGCTATGAAAACCATTAGGGTGTGAAATATGTTTGTGAGATGCCTGTTAAACTGGGAGGCCAATTATTTCAACTGCAATGAAGTGTTTGACCAGCCATGGTGGGTCTAAAGGTTTTATTTTCGACAGAGAAACAGGCAGGCAGGCATTATATACATACATACGTACATACATGAATACATACAGTATCTCACAAAAGTGAGTACACCCCTCACCCTGCAAGGTGTGTGGCGTGCCGGTGATATCCAGCACAGATACGTAGTCGGGATTATTAATAGTCATGCATCTGCTCAGGTAAAGCTGGATTACTACATGTACAGTATAATAATCTATACCACAAGTGTGTCTGCTGAGGTGTGGCATGAGTAAATAGTGTCCTGTAGTTGTGTTCTGCGCATACAACAACTCTGGATATAACGGATCTAGGATATAATGGACTGATTTGCCAGGTCCCTTGAAGCCCGTTATAACTGGATTTTACTGGAATTTGAGGGGACGGCAAATTTACACTGATATACAAGCTGTACACTGGCGACTTTACATTGTATCAAAGTGCCATATCTTCAGTCTTGTCCCATGAAAAGATATAAAATACTTACAAGATTGTGAGGGGTGTTTTGTGCAACACTATCTGTACATACATACATACATACATATGTACATGCGACTGGCTGTGTGTACCTGGAAGTCCACCATGGACAAGATTTCCTTCCTCCATTCGATCAGAAAGGCAGCGCAGACATAGAGGTGAAAGTGAGAGAAGCCCTCAGCTTCAGCCTGCAGAAACATGTGGATAAAACGTCTAAATAAAAAGCAACAACATCAACACACACACACACACACACACACACACACACACACACACACACACACACACACACACACACAAGGGATAACTCAATATCAGAAAGGGCAACCCACCAACAGACAGGGCTAACCCACCAACAGACAGGGCTAAACCACCAACAATAAGGGCTAACCCATCAACAGACAGGGCTAAACCACCAACAGACAGGACTAATCCACCAACAATAAGGGCTAACCCATCAACAGACAGGGCTAACCCACCAACAGACAGGACTAATCCACCAACAATAAGGGCTAACCCATTAACAGACAGGGCTAAACCACCAACAGACAGGACTAATCCACCAACAATAAGGGCTAACCCACCAATAGACAGAGTTAACCCACCCAGCACTAACAGCCTCGCAGCTTTGTGTTTCATTCCGAAAGGAAATGCAAATGACAGCCTTCTCTGCTAATCCAGGATGCAAAGGTTGGATGTGACTGCAGCTCCAGCACAGAGCTGCTGTCATACCTATAAAATGGCGGCCTCTCGGCCAAGCCACCTCTCCCCATTTGGCCTCCTTCACTCAGATCATTTTCCTTTATTCTCAAAGTGTGCTCCTCACTAGACACGAGAAACAAAAGCATTCTTCCGCTCGCTTTTGTCTCACTCGACCCATCGGAGAGGCTGGCTGTGAAACGTTCATCTGCCGTGAGGTGGGGGTGACGAGCGCTGGGGCAAGACGGCGTGCGGCGGGAGCCCACGTTAGCGCACCCCGCTAATGGCCTGTCACGCTAACGACCCGCGAACGAGAGGCAGCCGCCGCCGCTTCACCTCCCCACCTCGCTCTGGCCCCCTCTCTTCCTCCTCTTCACACATTCTCAGAGTAGCCAGGCTCCAAGACGTCCTCTTCTGTGTCTCTCGTTATGATGCCACAATAAGCCCACAGACTTCATAAAGGACTGTTAAGGAAAAACAGCTTCAAGACTGGGAGGATATAATAGAGCTGCAGTGCTGCAAGCATCAGGCAACCTGAAGAAGATCCAGGAACCTGGGCCGTTCCTCTCTGCACAAACACACCCAGGTACGTAGAAAACTGCGATGAAAGCCTAAGCCTGACCTGGCGTTCAAGGGAGATGGTGGCTAATCTGGAGTTTGACTGCAGCATTTTGTATATCTGTGGCATCAAAGTGCACATTGTCCCTGCTAGATATACATTACTGGCCATATACCACCAGACTGGCACGGGTGATGGAGCTGAAGTAATCAATGAATTAACCTTAGGGGCTGTAGTCTCTTTAAATGCATCTGACCCCCCCCCCCTCAATACTTGTGCAAATACACTGTGAGGAGAAATCCTGACAGCAGTCGCCAAGCGGGATGCTCATGGCTCCCGTCACTGACCTGATCTCACGACAGACCAGCAGGGCGTCAAATACTGAGCAGGATGGCGACAGAGGTGAACGGAAGCGAGGGCGGCGGCAAGCGGGGATACCAGACAAAGGCCGAAAATACGGAGAAGAACCAACAACAACAAGAACAAGAGATCACCATAGCTGGCTCTCAACTTTAATCCTCTCACACGGATTAATCTGTTCAAGGCTGGCTGCACTGTATCTCCGAGAGTCCAACCTCACTGCAAGGGCAGCATAACGCAGCGTGATTCAGAATCTGCTCACATCCGCTAATTACCATTAGGATCAGTGTGCCGAGTTCATAATAGTAATAGTTAGTCTTTCACTTTTGAGGAAGTTTTTTCAACACTTGAATCCAGTGGTACTGCATGCATGGACTGGCAGTAATTACTATACATCAGCTAACTAGCTGATACAGCCTCTGCCCCAGAGAACTGGTTATTTTCACGGTGAAAGCTGGGCTTTGAACTCCAGGAGAGGAGACGGAGTCAGGCGTGGGGGTTACCGAGAGCACTAGGGGAATACAAAAAAGATCGACACTGTGAGCTTCACTGCAAGAAAACACACTGCCCGTTTATAATCGCTATGCGGCCACTGGTACTGATTTTGGTGAGGCTTGAGAAAAGCTACCTTGATGATAATGGGAGATGGAGGAGATGAGAGAAGGAAGGGAGGAGCACGGGGGGGGGGGGGGGCTGTAAGGGCGTCCTGCAGTCCCTGGGGAAGAGACAGCGACCCCATAAGGCAGGGGTCACCAACACCGTGCCCGCGGTCACCAGGATGCCCCCAAGGACCACAAGTCGCCCGCTGACCTGTTCTAAAAATAGCCCAACTCACCAGTGAGCAGCGTCTAAAATTGAATTTTATCCTGTCTCTGTTCTTCTTTAATCACATTTGCATTTATATAGATGTGAAAATGACAATATCAAAAAAAAAAAGCATTTAAAACATGTTTATTATACATGAAGTTTATATAAGTTTAGGAGGGCGTTTCAGACTGCTAGCCCTTCGTATGGCTCAGTACCCGTGAAGTAGCTCTCAGTTTCGAAAAGGTTGGTGACCCCTGTCATAAGGGGCAGGACACCTGGGGACCGAGCTGGTGCCGTAAAGCCAGCCCAAGCAGCTGTGTGTGGGTGGGGAGGGACGCCCCAGAGTCTAGCCATCGTGCAAGCAGTAAGGCTCCCTTCAGATCAGCAGTGGTGATAAGGAAGAGCGGAGAGCTTTCTGATCCTGAGAGCGCAGCAAGACACCCCCGTGTCAAAAGGTACTGGCTTGCTCTCGCATGGGACGCTTATACCTGAATGCCTACCCAGGGCTATAACAGTACGGCGGGCCGAGGGCACTGGGTGAGGCGGACACATTCACGGCACTGTCGAGGTTCGAGTGTGGCGCAAGTGCACGAGGCGTGCCATGTAGTGGGCCTGTGTGTCGGTGGGGCACTAACACTCTGATCTTTCAGGAATCCCATTAAGCTGAACGCACTCATGGCTAAACTCCCCACCCCCTTGGAAGGCTTCTCGCTGTCATTCTCCCCTCAGCCTTGATCAGCTCTAGTGACCCACGTGTGTGAACCTTGTCTTATTACCTCATTGCTTCCTCCCCCAATAATACCCCCCCATCCTCCAATCATTTGGAGTCTGTCTACCTTGCCTCTAATATCCTACCCCCCTTCTGGGACGTCTGTCTTCTCTCTCTTCATCTACCACGATCACCCTGCTTCTGAAAACTGATACTTAAACTGATAGTCGCAAGATATTTTTTCATATCCAGATGATTACTGAGCATTTATGAGTGGACATACATATGTATGCTAGGGCTGGGACGATGTTGATTATAAAAATGCGTCAACATGGAATTTCAGTGTCGACGCATTGTGTAAAACTACATTAATGTTTTGTAACTGCAATGCACTAAGTGATAAGCTAAACATATTGTAAGGGCACACGTTAACACTGTCCTTTTAAGAATCATGCAATAAAACAGTCTGCTAATAACTGAACTTTACTGTCCACCTGATGATCTTTACTCGAGAGCTACAATATTTTATTTATTGGACCTGCGGCGTGGTTTTCATTTACAACACAAAGTTATTCTGCTAATAAGCCGGCTTGTTGTTTCACTGCTGGCACCATTAAAACTATATCAATTATAGACTGAATTCTGATATGGTTTTGTCTATCATTGCTGGTGCCGGCAGTTGCACACTATTTTGTAAGGCATGCACTGGCCAATCATGTAGCACTTCTTCATAAATATTAATGAGACGTCACCTACCACCCTGCAAAAGGGAAATTTGCCATCCGCCCCGCCCCCCCACACAAGAGGCAACGTGGCTGCGTCTACCAGCAGAGCTCCGGAGCCTCTGGAGAAACACGCCGCAAGAAAGGCTCGCACACGGTCTTCCAAAGTTTGGCAATACTTCAGTCATGACACCTTTTCGGCATCTCTACTGTAGCTGACGTTCATGACACTATTTCGGCTGTTTTATATTTTCTGTTTACTTATTCTGTCATGTAAGAGTGAGACAAATTATCGTTTATGACTACTCTTACACACTATAGCCTAAATTGTTCCTTGCTCACTGAAGTAAGCTTAACTAGGCTATAAGCTACCTTTGCTAGTGTTTCTTAATTATCTCTAGTTATGAAATCATTCCATGTCTTCGCATCTTAGCGTCTGTTTCTACATTAAAGTTAAATTTGTGTACTGAAATAAGTAAAAACTACTGCAGTGATTATTAACTTCAGTCTAACATAGAAGTCCTATTGAATCTCTTAAGATTTGCCCTTTTCATATTGCTGTAATGTTTAAGAAATGTTTAAATAAATTGAAATGTTAATGAGAATTTGAGATTTGTGTGTGAGGGGCTGAATTGTACTTAAGGACTAACTTGAAAATAATTGCTTATCAATAAATTTATCAGATCAATCGAAAAATTAGTTGTTAGATTAGTCGAATAATCAAAACAATCACTAGATTAATCTTTTAAAGAATAACAGTTTGAGACAGCACTAATGCATGCATATATGTTTTATGTTACATATCTTAGTGAGCAGTTGCAGATTGAGTAACAGTATGTTAAATGACACACATGAACACAAGTATGTATACAAAACACAGGGTCAATGCAGAGGGCAGCAGGTGGATCGTGGCATAACCCTGCAGCCTCATGCTTCCAGGGTTAAGGGTTGAAATTTAGCCTCTGGCTCTCCCATACAGGTCTATGTATATGGTATGTGCGACGGCTTCCCGTACAGACAAGCGTACACAGATGGTGTGTGAAGGTGCCGGCATTCAGTTTCCCACCTGGTAAGTGTCCCAGAGGCGGATAGTGCAGCGGAGGGGAAGTTCTCGCATTAGGAGGTTATTCATCCACCGAAAGGCAAACTGCAGGTACTCCACTTCGTACCGCTGGAAGTGGCTGTGCACGTCCTCTGTGGGGAGAGATGCAATGACATAGTCTGCCAGCAGGTGGTGTGCTGGCTAAGGACCAAAAAGCTGCAGGTTTAGTTCCCTCTAGCTTGCTATACAAGCTGGAAAAACTCTAAATAAAAATTAAAAGCTATGCATATGTTGGTGATCTGCTACATAACAATATGACATGACATGAATATTCATCCAGTTAGTTACAGTACAACACTGACAGCATTGTGTGACGTCTGCTGGCTGTCCAACTCCACTCTGTTTGAAGGAATCCATCAAGCGGCTTGCAATTTAGGGCGTATCATCCGGGCAGGCCCCCAGGCTGCCGCAGACTACGCCATCGCTCACGGCGGAAAAGCCCAGAAGCAGCTAGGAGACTCCCATAATAAATCACGCCACGCTGCGTCTTTACCTCGCACCCCAATTAACCTCTTTATCTCCAGACTGGGGGCCTCAGTCAGCAGGCAGCATCTTAATCACACGCTCGAGCCCCCGCTTGTGAACCCCGGCGTGGAACTCGGCCACCAGCTCTCACTTGATTCTCACTACATGACACGAAAACTTCTTTGGTTTCTTTGAATGGGGCTTCTGCGGGGTGCAGGGTGCGGGGTGCGGGGTGCTAACCCTGGCCACGCTCATCGGCGGAACCTCGAGCTCCCGCGTCTGATCCCAATGGCGGCCGAGAGCCACAGACAAAGAGAGCGAACGGCTGCGGTTCGGCCACCGACAGCGTGGGGCTGTGCTTTTATGCTTTCTTCTGGCCGCTATTAATCAGCTACATTAGAAGGAAAGAAAATTAACTTCCTAAAGAGAAGAGCATGCTGCCATTACCGATTAATGCTAGCCGGCTTATTGGGGACGTTGACTGCAACGAGGAGGAGGGAGGATGAGGGGTAAGCCTCAAACGTGCGCGTTCGGCCGGGTCCGGACCCGACACGGATACAGGGAAAGGGGTGGGACTGACGGCCACGCGCTTAACGGTGGGGGTGACGGCCGGTCCCTCGCTCTTCGCCAGCGTGTTCTTTGGTATGAGCCGGTAATGGCTAGTAAGGGCCCCGGCCTGCAGCAGAGCTCCGAGCGCACAGATTCACTGAGCTCCATATTGCCGCCCCCATGACGCGCGCTCATTCCTCTGCGGCGTAGTGCTGCTTACGCCGCGGCGACGTCGCCGACCTCGCCAGCCGTTGATTGATGGCGCGCAGGCGCCCCCCCCCCGGCGGCCGCTGCCTTTTACGGGCCCCGCTGTCGATCGGCATTCAGCTTATTATTGCAGCAAACAATAACAGCGGCGGCAGTAACAGGCGGGTGGTAAATCAGGGCTGTGCAAGACGACAGGCGGGTCCAAGGCTTAGGAGCGTAGGTGACTGCGGGAGGGACCCGCTAGGGAGCCGGGGGAGGCGACGGGAGGAGGCGGGAGGAGGCGCCAGGCGGTGCACACACCGACCGAGCGACGCTCCTTACTGTGAGGCGGAGGACAGGCTGGCTCTCTACAGCGATTCGTGCAGATGAGTCAGAGCTCCGCGTATCCATCCAGCATCCCGGCAGCGAGGTTTAAAACGAGCCGCGTCCCCAGAAGACGGATGACGACGACGGCGGGTACGGGGCAAACATCTCACCATCGATCCTGCTGACCAGCTCCTCCAGGGCCTTGACCTTGATCTGGATCCCGGGCTGAGCAAAAGTGTAGTTATCCTACACAGAGAGAAGGAGTGGGGTGGAGGGAAAACAAAAAGCACAAGAAGTTTAAAGGTGCTGATCAATCTTCCCCTTTTCCTTTTCTCTTATCCATCTTCTTTCAGCCACCAGAGAAAATGGAAAACTCCCAGCATCCCTTTCTCTTGCCCATTCAGAGTTTAACTGATTTTGCTGCAGAGCTTCTGGCCACCCCTGTAGACTAATAAATCCAGAGGCAGGAGCCTGTGTGTCTGGGACCCGACACTGAAAGCCATGGAAGGCGCGTCGGACCGTGAGGTCAGGCTGTGCTGACCATCCAGGAATGGGCCAAGACTACCAATACTAGACTTCAAATATCAGCAATGGAATCATACTGATTTTGGCTTAAGAGAATGGACCTTCACATATCTGTTTATGTGCCAAGAAATGATCAAATTTGCATAAAAGTTGATATGTTTAAAACTTCCCACTGACATTGCCATGGAGAGTCATGGAGAGTGACGTGGGAGGAGAGGAGCAGGCAGAGCGGTGCAGTTGGAGCTGGATGGGTAGAGCAGCACAGGCAGGTGGAGCTACACAGGCAGGAGGGGCTACACAGGAGGAGCTACGCAGATGGGGTGGAGCAGGCGGAGCTACGCAGATGGGGTGGAGCAGGCGGAGCTACGCAGATGGGGTGGAGCAGGCGGAGCCACGCAGAGCTACGCAGATGGGGTGGAGCAGGCGGAGCTACGCAGGCAGGGCGGCAGGGACAGACCTGGATGCCATCCAGAAGCTTGCTCAGACACCAGAAGCTGTCCGCCTCAATGTTCCTCTGCGTGTCCAGAGGCAGCGCTGAAACTTCAAAGTTTTCCACATCTTCCTCTGCATACACACAAAATGGAGAGACACGCAGAGCATAAGCTCAGAGCTCCCGCTCTGTATCGTGGGGAGTCATGTGGAGCCCAGCCTGCTCCCTGTACAGAGCAGCAGCGTCAGGGAATATCTGACAGAAACATGCACTTGTTCTTGACATTCATGGGCTCCTTCTCTGGGGTACCCCTCACAACTCTGACCTTTAAATGGTCTTTAAACAACAGCACCAAACTGCATCGATACACAGATGGGAGAAGCAAGACCAGCATTACCCTGAAGGGGATCCTCAGCACACGCTAATAATTTACGTAGAGGCATAAGGCTAATTTCAGGAGAAGAGAAAAGTAACCGGCGAACATGGAGGTGCACTCGGATACTGTAACGAGTGATGAAAGGAGTGGAAGAAAGATGACAGAGATCTAAAAGGCTGCAGTGATAAGAGGACAAGCAGGAACGTTCAATATGGGGCATCAGTGCCTTGCTGTTGTTTGTTTGTTTAGAAGCAGCTCGGCACAGAAGGCGACGCTCTACTGATTATTAAGATGTTTTATTGCATTTCTTCCAAGTGCATAGTGCTGGAATGGTCAGTGCATACCAATGAGCAGGAGTGTAGGGGGGGGAGGTTGGGGGGTGCCCCATTTAGATGTCAGGCCACAAACGTACTCTGCTGTGTTCTGGAGACGGGGGGGGGGGGCAACAAACACACCCTGCAGAGCCGCAAGACCATCGGCCGACTGCAGATTAACACGTGGTGGACAGTTGCCCTTGCACACACGCGTGGCAGGAAGTCGCCCCCGCTCACGGGCACACACGCGTGGCAGGAAGTCGCCCCCGCTCACGGGCACACACGCGTGGCAGGAAGTCGCCCCCGCTCACGGGCA
>JAABNY020000108.1:10753233-10767469 GCA_015164015.2 Brevimyrus niger
GGCACAAAACAAAAGAAAGAAAAAAAAACCCTTTTTTCCTCCCCCCCAAACCTTAACCACCCTTATTAGAATAAACCCGCACGGGGGAGGGGGGGGGGGGGGGGGGGGGGGGGGGGGCACTTTCATTCCGGATCGGTACTGACGCGGGTCGGTCCGGGGCTCTGGCGTGCCGCCAGGCATCGGCCTCTGGGCTTTTACCTGGTGTTTTCAGAACCAATTAGTGGGCTCTGTGGGTCAACAGGCAGTGCCTTTCACACAGTGCAATCTAAAAGCTGTTAAAACCTGGATGGTGTTTATGGAGGACAGGGTCAGAACCTTCTGTTCGGTGCTGGAACAATTTGGATTTCTAACGGTCCATTATAATTCTCTTTCAGAAAGGAATAGTGAAATTTACCTCGGACCTAAAGAAAACAGGGGCTCGATAAGTAGATACGGTCCGCACCCCACTATCCATCTTCCAACTGCTTATCCTGGGTCAGGACTCCAGAAATGGGGGATGAACCTTATCCAGTGAGGTCTGTGGCAATCATGATACCCACTGAGTCACCACGCCACCTATGAAGTATTCATTCATACACTATAACACAGCTCTGCAAAACTAGGTTTATGCCCAGTTTCACAGCAATGGTGGTAAACAGAATTCTGTCATTTTAGGAATACTAGTACTATATAGCAGGTTAAGGGTTGGTTTATATTCTAAGCGTGTTGTCGCTATGCAAGCAGTGTTACTGCTGGTACTTGCATGCGTGGTTAACATCAACCTGGAGAAGTAAAGGTTATGTCCACCAGGGGGCAGTGTGAGAAAACCGTCTTGGTCGGCTCCTTTGTTTCCAGCCTCACTTGTTTGTATGAGGTTGTGACATGAAATGTTTTACACTCGCTGCCTCTACAGCGAGTTGCTAATTTTGTAATACTGCTGCAGCATTTTCTATATTCCTATTCCTATTTCTATATGCTCCACATCGTACAGGGACTTCGTTCTGTCACACATCACTTTACTACTTTATGCTGAATGTTGCATTTTATGTTGTTAGATATCTCATGGTAGTACTTCATACTTATTATTACAGCTGCACGAATAAAAATCAATTTTTGTGATAACTATTGCAATATTTACAAAGAAAAATGAGTTCAAAATAAATTTTATTACCAAGATTAAATCCCAGAACTGTACTGTAAAATATTACTGCTTGTGAAAGTTAGAATATTAATGTACTTTGTACACGACACTGCTTTCTTGCCTCAGATTGAATTCGGAAGCAGAAGAAACTTAAACTGCCATTACATTTTGAATATGCTGTACACAGAGGTACACAGTAGTCCTTGGAATATTCTCTCTCACCTCTGGAGATGTTCAGTTTTGGCTACTCATTCTAAATAAAATCAGTTGGTACTTTAATACTAACTGTACCATATAAAAACACGTAGGCCTGTGACAAAAGGTGACCATACTGCCACCCCAATTTTTGGTGGTACTGCATCTCGCGTACACGTCGCGTTTCTTGCTTGTGTAGATGCACAGATAACCGCATGGAAGCAATGCAGAAAACGCATGCTGGCCATGACATGGATGCATTGCATTAAGCAGCCCTAACACACATCCATATGGAAACACAAAAGAAACACAATCTGGATGACTAAAGGGCACAAGACACATTTTCCCCCGTTTTTAAAAGTCTTCTGTCTTTTAACAGCAATGACAGCCTATTCTCAGTGCACCTCAGGGCCAGTCTAGGTAACAGCACAAACGACAGGCTGCCCTCTCCGTCTGCCAGCAGCTACGCTCACACCAGCCTGTCCGTGTCTCCGGCGCCATCGATATAACCCTGGGGAGGTGCGGACGGGCCAGACACGTCAAGCCTGCTACTGACAAAAAAGGCAGCTCTCCATTAGCCTCCAACACTGACAAAGACAAGCGAGGTGAATGTCCGTCCTCAGTGCCACTCAGGGGGTGAAGCCAGTGAATCCGGGAAGTGAGGATCGGGCCGTGGATGTGAGCCGCCGGCTAGCGGAAGCCCCTTGGCGGACCCGGCTCTGGAATAGACAGGCAGGGCCCGTACCTCCAGGTTTTACCCAGGCGGCTTTGATCTTCACGCTGTCCCTTCATTTTAAGAAGAAATTCCATCTTAAACCAATTTGATCTCAAACATGCATACAGTACTGGTCCAACGGTTATGGCTTGTTCTCCACGTATTCCGTTCATAGGTAGCAGATTTATACCATTTAACCTCTTTTCTGATGACCCCGGCGCTGCCGGTTCACGTTGATCAACGTTATCACAGACCCCTCTGCCGCAGGGAGCTGGTACACGGCACTGGTCCAGTTGCCTGGGTCCTCAGCAATGAGGATCTCATGGGCCGGATCACATTAGGGTCATAAGTGACACGTTAGGTAACGTACAGGTAATGTACCTCATTCAGGACTCCTCTAGCAACCACTCGTTCGACATAAAGTCAAACCAGCGGTACCCAAGGATTCTCCGAAGAGACACAGTACTGAAGGAGTCCAGTCTTCATCTCAGCTCACTGGATAGCGTCCACGTCCCGCAGCCGTACAGCAAGACAGAAAGCACCAGGACTCTAAAGAGTTGGACCCTCATCCTCTTGTAAAGGTATTGGGAGCGCCACACATCCCTTTCCAGCAACCTCAGGACCCACTATGTCCCTGAAAACCATACTTGAAATAGTTTCTAAGTCATCGTCGACACCCCTGGAATTTCTGTTCCTATTCTTATTCCCTTCCATTCATTTCTCATCTTCCTTGCCTCTATTTTTGTAAACCATATGATTTTCCCTCAATCACTCATGTCATTTTCCCAGCAAACAGTACATATCTACGTGTTTTCACTGCAAACATATTAAATTGTTCATATTTCTTTTGTATTTACATCATGTGACAGTTTTGCCAAAATGTAATTTTCTGCTCCGTACTGTCATCATTCTGTTATTATGGTCTGTCTAACTGCATGTGCGACATTTAGAAGCCTGTTGGACAGTCACTTTATTATTCACTCTAGTCCAAGGCAACATACAGCCACTGCACTCCAGAGGCAAGCAATGAATGACATTTCTGATTTGAAACTTTCATGCACTCTGTTCTGTCGGTACATCTGCTTGGTGTGCCACATTTGGCGGTGAAAGACAGATGGTACAGGCCACCCATGTTTTGCTATTTAAAGGATGATTTACAATCCATTAAACATTAGCTGTTTTCCAAGACACACTTCCCAAGTGTGGGGTATGGGAACTACACAAACCTTAAATAAGCATTGTTTTGTCTTGAACAATAACCGAAACAATATTAATGGAAACGAGCGTTGAAAGCAGCACCACTTCTCTGGAGGAGTCCCTAGAGAAATTTTAAGAAACTCAATCAACCTTACGACAAGACCAATTACTAAGGATTCTAACCAAAATAAATGAGTATATATACCAGATTAGTGTAACATCAGAAAATAAGGCTGATTTTAAAGATGCCTGAAAGGATAAAATGTAAAGAGAGACAGAATCTTAAAAAGAAACATGCAAAAAAAATCACTTCAAAGTTTTTGTAAATCTTGTGCTGGTCAAGATACCAGGGGAGACTTACCCACAAACTCAGAAAGGAAGACCACAAAGAATGGGGTGACCAGATCGTTGATGCCTTGTACATAGCCACTGGCGGGGTGGCGAATTGCCCAGATAAACAGGATTCTCTCAAACACCTAGGTGGTAAACAAAGACAAGAGACCCGGATCACGATAATGATGATTGTGCATCAGTGATGATGTGTCATGGTGATGATGACTAAGATTGTGGTGGCTGCAGTGGTGATGGTGATTAAGATGATGGTGGTGGTTGTATCAGCAATGATGCCGACTGTGGTGGTTGCATCAGCGATGATGATGATGATGATAATTGCATTCGTAATGCTTGCATCAGCAATGATAGTTACAGTATGACGGTTGTTATAGTGATGAGGTTGAAGATGACTGTGGTGGTGGTGATGATGATGATGTAATTATGATGGGTATTGCATTTTATATCCATAACTCAGGGCTGTAAATATCAGGATTGTAAGCACTTGCCAAACTAACACTTAGCTTTAAATTTGTATTTCAAATTTAATTCAGTCCATTGGTAAACCACTGCACCTGGGTCAATTTCATTCTAGTCCATTCTCTTTCATTGCCACTCCCTATACGCGTCTCTTATTCTCTGAAACTAAAGCAGTGAAAATAGCCTGAACATGGCTGATGTCATGTCTGCTGGAGCAGCTGATTCCCAGCAGGGCTGGAGCGTGAGCGCCGCTGGGAGACGCCAGACTGGGGGGGCGGGGGGGGGAGGGGGTGCGAGTGGAGGAAGAGGGGGACCGTCTGCTGTCCCTCCGGGGAGAGGCGGCACTAAACTGCTCCCCCTGGAGGCATCGCCGGCGCGTGTCAGGGACAATGAGGGGTAAATAACGCACAGGCCTCCCCGAAGGAGACCGCAGCCAGTACCGCAGTGTCAGGCAGGTGCTTCGGAGGGCCCTGCGTTTCACCTGAAACATCACTCTTCCTTCTTTATATCTTCTTTCTGTAAATGATTACCACCGGCTTTGAGGCACATGAAGAACGACTGGGATGTGAAATGCGTGCCTGCATTAACGAGAGGACACGGAAGTACGCGGCGTTCCGAGGGGATTCCTTCCTAACTCGGGCTTCCCGGCCTCGACTGGCAGGGCTGCCTCACACTCCTGTGTCTCCCTGATGGCTGACAGTGTGCTGCTCACTTTCAGTACATGGCTGAACTTGCAAAAAAAAAAAAATTGTTCCTCCTATACAAGTACAAATGGAAAATCTGATTTTACAGAGTGTCTCTGCTGTAAATGGCCATATCTTCCTGTTATAGCATTGTCATCTTGCGGCTGCTTTTCCAGAAGCTTCCACTCCTTACAATGTAGCTGACCTCTTTTCAGCCTAAACCTGTAGCAGTTTTAAAGCAGAGCCTGTTGCCATGAGGACAATTCTCCTAAAACAGCCCGTGGAGCCCAAAGTCCTTCACACTTAACTTTAATTTCCTATAGAATGAAACAGTCTGTGGGCCTCTAATCTCACATGCATGCGGCACAGAGTGAAAGCTAAGAAAAATATATATTCTGAAGAAATTATCTTCACCAGAATTATTCTAGAACCATATTAAAGTTTAATGTAATTTCCCAAAGTTCAAGGCAAATTGAATTATCTGATTTTTGCATTTTCTCTATCTCAGAAAGAAAAAAATGAAATGGAAAGTATGGCTATGAATAATGATGGAGGGGGGGGGGGTTCAGAAATTCTGTCTGCTGCCCTTTGACCCCATGCCTCTCCTTTTCCTTACCAAATCAAGAGGGACAATTCAGATATATTTCTGACACACCCACAGCACCCCCTGCTGGGATGTAGCATTAATACATTATACAGGCCCCCACCACACACGCACCCAACAGAGCATCCATCATTGACACCTTCCCCAAAATAACATACTGAAACACCTGGTAATGCATGGTTGTCAAGGCGTGCACACACCAGCATGCAAACACACACACACACACACACACACAAACACACACAAAGACAGCCTTTGCACATGCCTGCCCTTCATTTGCACAACCCGCAGATACACGGCTGCAGGAGAGACTGCTCGCGGTGACCTCTCCCATTAACACCATGTTAACACCCTTCCGCCCCACTCATAATCACACGTCTCAACCCTCCACCCCACCCCCCCACAGGAGTTGACTGTGTTCAGATATGATAGGCATTGGGAGATGCGGCCAAAAATGCTGCTGCACACGGGGGGGGTGGGCTGGGTCTCACCTCTTGCACCAGTGGCTGCTGGAAGAGTGGGATGAGGGGGTTCGTCCGGGGGATGTCGATGTGGATCTGCGGAAGAAAGCAGCATGGGGGCGTGAGCGAGCAGATCGCTGTCGAGGGACTCGGAGAGCCGCCGACCTCGGGGTTAAAGTGAAGGTACCTCGCACACACAGCCTTCCTGCAGAGACCCTCAGGCAGGCAGCCCAGGCCCCACCCACCCTCCCCCAAAGCCATGATGTCATAGGGGACGCTGCGGCACCGCACTGGAGGAGAGGGATGGCAGCACAGGTTAATGCCAAACCAACACGGCATCCCAGCGCAAGCGGGGGCCTTAAATTACACAGCATGAGAGTGCTGCCCACTGGAGGGGCCCTTTTTAAAAGCCTGCTCGGTCCTCTTAGACACCTCATTCAGCTTTAAATACAGCTAAAGCCTCTCCAGCACAGTAGGTCGTACTGGGGCAGGACGAGGGTCGATGGCCACCCCCAGGGGAGGCCTTCGAGGAGGGGGGGGGTTTGCATCGGTGACCGGCTCCAGACCAACAGAGGCCTCGCCGATGAGATTCAGCGGGCCATAAATGTACAAAGATCTGATTTACTCTTGGCGAGGGAGAAGCTCAGAGGAATCATGAAGGGAGAGTAAAGAGGTAAAATGCAAGAGACACAGAGCATGAGTGCTGCACCATTAACTTGAGTTTTACAGGCTGTGGGAGTATCGATTTTGCCCAGAGTCATTAATGAAACGCTGTTTAAAAGAAATAAATAAAGAAAAATAAAGAAAGTAAAATTAAACCAAATAAATAAAGGAGAAGGTCATTCATTTTCGTAAACATTTCTGTGGCTACTTTAAAAAGGCCCAAAGCTTCCTGGGAGCCCAGATTCCTGGAAGGGGGACTGGGCCCGGGTTCGAGTCCTCAGACCATGCTGATCTGGCCTCCCCCCTCATCAGGCCCCTCTGCCCCTTCAAAAGCTCTCCTGGAAAATTTATAATGTGCTTCAAACTCCCTTCCAAGTTGATACATATTTAACAACTTTTGGGAAGGTGAAACCGAAGCAGTCGAAGAAAATAAGGTAAATATTTAAAAAGGGGAGATCTTTTATCACCACGAAAACCAGAATCCAGCAGGCTCCGCTACACCTCGTTGCTGGGAGAGCTAATTTAATGACGGGGAGTAGCTGTGCAGTCTTCAGCTGCCAGGCTGTAATGAAGCCAGTGGTCTCTTCCTGCACTAATGAGGAATATTTGATTATTGACAAATCCACGGTCTTCTCTGCACGTCCATTGTAACCACTCTTGAAATCCACAGAGCAAAGCGAAGTCTGGCTGGCTGTCGGCACTGGTTTGACAGAGCTCCCTTAATGCTCTCCCAAGCACACCTGTGATGGTCAGACCAAGGTCTCTGCAGGTGGACTGAAAGGAGGAGATCTGAAGGAGCTCGGCCAGCGTCGGTGCTGCAAACACACCGCCGAATGACAGATAACGTTACTGAAAAGCGTGGGCGGCTCGGGGTGCGACGTGGGAATGTGGGAGAGCAGCACCGGGCGAGAGCGCCGGGGGTCTGCGAGGGCAATAGGGCCGGGCGGAGGCTGCCGCTGTATCACTCTGTCATTTGAGCCCCACGAGGGAGTAAACTGTCAGGTCAGAGAAACATGATCCCGCTCGTCAGTCTCTCCTTAGACGTGTGCGGAGCCTTCAAGGCGCCAGGCTTTCTTTCCGTGCCGCGTGTATGATGCCGTGCAGAGCACTGGGGGGCAGGGATGGGCCCGATGTCACCCTTATGCAACCCCGGAGGCTACTCATCATCGCCTCCTGCTGGCGGGGAGGGGGACTAACCTGCCTGTAGGTGTCCCTGTGGTGCTCGTCCGTCCTGGAGTGGTAATACTGCTCGATGAAGCCAAAATACTCCTCCCTCTTCCTCTTCAGCACCAGCTCCCTGCGCTCCATGTTGGCTGGAAGGTAACCCTAAGAGGGAGGGGGGAGAGTAACAGTGACCTCGGCGTCTGCCGTCACTCCGCCCCGTCCTCTCGCTCTGCGCTGTGACTCATCGCACCCCTGGGCTCGCAGCCTGCCGGGCCCCTAATCCCTCCACCGGCGCTCGCGCTCTAATGCCCACATCAACGGAAGTGATGACAGAGACTGGCGACATTGTGAATGCAAACGAAAAAGCTCTTCACAGGGACAGGGCATGGCAGTCATCGTGTGGCCCTGCTCACCACCCTGCTCACACGCACGTATTTCTGATCACATTCCAGGCCTGTGGAAGGGGCATGAGAATATTCACATTGCACTGTGCTGCTGGTTTGAACATGTATACAGAGAGGAACGTGCATAGACAAAGGACAGACAGGCAGACAGACAGACAGAGCACACACACACACACAAATACATTAACATACACACACACACACACACAGGCATTAACATACAGTCACACACACACACACACAGTACACATGACTGAAGATGCGCTCCTCGAGACCGTTTTGTCTGCTCTCACCCAGACGATCTCCATTTGTCCCTCTCTCCCCAGTCCCCGCAAGTTCCCCAGTCTATCCCTCCCCAGTTTGTATTCCTCCTGACTCGTATTCAATCAGGAGCCAATTCAAACACACCTGGTCGGCGTGGCAGTCCGCAGGGCCCTAACAAACATTCCCAGTCACGGCATCTACGTGGTCTGCTTATCTGTAGCCAATCATGGCCTAGAATGGATAGCAGGACTCCGTACCCCTCGTACAGGTTGTGAGCCAGGCAGCTGTGCACCTGGGTGCATTTATCACTGGCAACCACCAGGGCGGCGCTTCTTCTGCTGGATGCCGTCTTAGTCTGTGATAACTATCTCTGTATCCTGCTGCACCCAAAGGGGAGGAGACCCCAGATGACTCAGCCCAGAAACAGATAAGCTGTCATTTATGGTTTCCAGCTTCAGATGCCACCCAGTGCCAACCCTACTGTGCTTTATGTATGAATAATATAGAGGATTTCATATGACAGATTGGGGCTGCTACACGCCTTTCATGTTTCCCATTGGCTGCTCCCGCGTGCCCGTCTTCCCTGCCAAACATCTCAGGTGAATGCTGTACATGATGAGCAGGGATGACTCTCGCCGCAGGGTAAGCGGCATACTGCAAGTATATACCAGTACACAAACTCCAGTCACGGAGCTGGCCCACTTTCTACATCCACATACTGCATCCAATCCGGGTCATCTTAGGACTGCAGGAAACCAAAGCACACGGAGAAAAGCAGCCCAACACAGGGGGGAGGATGTGCCAACAACGGAGCAGGCATGGGATTCGAACCCGCAACCCCGGAGGTGTGAGGGCACCATGTCATCACTGCTGGTAATTATGATTAATATGGTCGCTCCAGGCTGGATCTGTTAAGGTCATGTGCAGATTTATCAGCATATCGCAGAATTCTATTAAAATAATTATTACTGTAATTTAACCTTTTTCCAGCTGCCCCCGGTGTTTAAAAACACAGATGTGGAGAATAAAACAGGCCGATCCATACTGCTGGCCTCTAAGACAGGGTCTCTTACGGCTACATGAAACTGGACCAGATCACTTCTGATTCCTATACTGAGCTATGCAGGAATGATGAGCGAACAGGCTCAGGATCAGTGCCCCCCTACGGCACCGCTCAACGAGCCTTGGGCTCCAGGTACCGCTCACAGACAAGCAGGCATCCGGGGCCATGGCAGGGCTGCTGTCAGGGAGATAAAGATTCCTATATGACGGTCAATCCAGTGCGAAGGAAGAGTGAAAACGCATGGATAAATAAAATATATCAATAAACTGCTGTACAAGCAGGCCTGAGTATCCAAAGTGGAGTGTCTGCAGCCAGGCTGAAGTCTTTGGCATCTGGGCAGCACACCTCAGCTACAGCTGGACGGTCACATTCTCTGCTCGTGGGACTTTTACTTGCATGAAAATGTTCTTAGAGCAGAACGAATTGATTGGTTCCGAGGGACAAACCAAACAGATTGTAGAGGAGGCAGGACCAAGACATTTGATTGTTTCAGAGAGATAACCAACCAATCATTTTTTTCAACTCCTATGATGAGTGCTTTCCCTTTGGATATTATGCTAAACCTGCAGGGCTCACATATTCAAAATTCTTACTGATGACACATACTGGGGTGAGAGCTGATTGGTCGCTATGGAGCAGTGGATGTGAGAGAGTGTCATCAGGCATCGGCCCTGAAGCTCACCTGTGCAAACACTCAGATGCAAGTGTGTCAACTTGTGCTTCAGTGTGTACTGGGTATGATTATGGATTTCTCAACTCCACAAAGGCTCCACCACCACCCCCCCCCCCATATCAGTAAGCAGCAAAAACAAGGTCATTGCCTACAGAGAGAGGACCAGCAACACAGCATTGCCCACTCAGTCAAAAAAAACAGCAATCTGACTTGGGGGGCACGTGGGTAATTAACCTTGCACAAAGTGAACCCTAGTTACACAACATGCCTTTTGGCTTGTGCCCAGGATTTTGGGCAGGAGACCCTTTTAGTGAGTCCCTGGCTAATCTGAATTATGAAGGACTCCAGAGAAAAAGAGAGGGAATCCAGCGGGGGTCCATAGAAGGCTGACAAGACACTGCTGACCTCTGGCTTTCTGTCAGCTGACGGTACACAGTCCTGGAGCCACGGGCCCCAGCTTCAGGGCTTTGACCAAACGCTGGCCAGTTCCGCTCCACCTCTCTCACAGAATACAAGTAGCCTTTCAAAGGCCACAGTCTGCATTGTGACCACAACTCCTTGGCAAGTACAGCACCTCCCCTGCTGCGCTTTATTGTTCTGTAAAATATCACACATTGCCAAGCTCATTCTCTCCAGTGCAGCTTTCCTGGGGTTCGGTGCACAATCTCAGTCCTCCAGGGCTACAGAGGGCACTGGTTTTCACTTAGTCAGGCAGTTACTTGAATCTTGAACCACCTCCAGCTGCCTTTCAGTTGCTAGTCAAGTAGCATAAAAACACACTCCAAAGTTTGAATTACAACCTAAATTACACCAAATCAGACAAAATTCTAATTCCTCGTTTCCGTTTTAACACGGCCAGTATAAACAAAGAACAGTAAGCTATGGAAGTCACCCCAGATCCACGTTACCCGGCACCGAGAGCCGAAAGTTCTGCACCTGACCATGACGCCCAAGCTTGCCCGAGGTTCTCCACTTTCCTTAAGCCACAGGAAGGACAGAGACCTACGTAGCAACTGGGAATGGGCAGAGAGGCTCACCGATAGGAGTCTCCAGGTGACGGGCCGCACCTCCCGTGGAATCCCGGACCAGCTGTGCTTCCGGAGCTCTTCTGCGGAAAGAAACAAAGCAAAAAGAGAGAGAGAGAGAGAGAGAGAGAGAGAGAGAGAGAACTGAAGCCGGTACACAGCCACCCAAAGGAACCAATCCTCAAACGTATAAACTGCTAGATTAAAACACAGTGTATGTAAAACCTTCAACAAAATAAAATACTGCATGTATGAATCATCTTTAGCCATTAGAATAATGAGACAGGCGACACATATGCTTACGAAAGATTGAGAAAGCATGATAAATCATGCTCAGCAAAATAATATTAATCTGAAATAATGCGATTGCCTGTGCATTTTAAACCACTAGAAAGGGATGTCTTCAAAATACCTAAACAAAAACAGAGGCTGTGTGTGAGGGTGAGTCAGAGAGACAGAGAGAGAGAGAGAGAGAATGTACTAGAAGGCTGGCATAATAGGCCCAGTCTGATTTCCTTTGACTGGACATTAACATTGATCTGACTGAGTCCCGGATTAATGCTTTGAAAAATGATATTTAGCAGTGTGTGTGCTATGAGTAGAATAAGGCCAGCCACAGAACACAGTCCAGGAAAACACAAAGCTTGGTGTCAGTTCAAAGGATTGTAGAGAAGCAGCTCTGACTGACTGGGAACCACTTGCCCTGATTTACTGTCCTTATGAAGTCTAGTGGTAGAGCACTGGCTCCCTCACATGGTACTAAGGTAAAATTGCAGGTATTTGGGCAGTAGCACTTTTACATTTGTGACAAACAATAATGATTATATCTTTAACCATGTCATGTTGTGTTTGAATGTTTAAAAACTGTAGACTTCCATTTCAAATGGGTGAGAATTCTGGGACCGTCAGTGCGTTTGCGTGCCATTGACACCCCACAATGCACAACAGCACTGACTGCACTTTTGCATGATATAAAATCCCTACTGAATTTCTATTCCATTAAAATTACCTATCAAAACTAGATGGATTAAAATTACTTCATTACTTGAAAACCTTCAAATACCTTTACTATAATTTAATAGTCTATATATCAATGTAAGATGGCTGGAATTAATTAAAAACGCTGGTTATAATTATTATTTTAACATTAGATATCTAGACTTCTTACAATCTGCCATCTATACTCACTGTAAAAATTCCCTAACGTGTGTGCTCAGTAAGAGTAACACAATCTCTCTGACAGTGATTTGTCATAGGGACGATCTCTTGCTTTTGTGATTGGATGCCCTGTACTACGGCTCACCATTACAGTGTATGACGCAGTGAAGTAGTATTCACCCATAGTAATTCTATCGAGCACCATATTTCCTTGACAGTGCAGGGCAACCTGATGCGTGGGTTTGCCGGAAGTTATAAAATTTCCTGTTCCGGCGAGTGATGGCTTTCTGCTTTGGACCATCTAATAGAAATAACTGCTATCCTTTGCCCTCTCTGGCTCTCTCTCCCTCAGACTTGCCAGGATTCAGACAGATGGCTGGGGAGGAGGAGCGGGCGGAGCTCACCCAGGTCTGTGTTGGGACTGGCCAGCAGCTGACGGAACTTGTCGAGTCGGCTCTTCTCCCGGACGGTCATGGGCGGGGCTCCGGAGGCATTCTGGTCTGAAATGCGGGCCACCAGAGGGATGATGGGACGGAGTGGGAGGGACTGCTGCTTCTGTAGGGGGGAGCGAACTGGAGGAGAGAAGGAAGCCCATTTTACACTAGCAAACCTGACAAATGCTACACTGACAATTTGCTTTATTCTGCTGACAGTGGCAATGAAGTAACAGACACTATTATCCAAGGCATTAGAAATAACATGCGGTCCCAGTCCATACAGAAAACAATGCAAGCTACTTGCTGCTAGGGACAAGTTCCAGGACACTCCATGACCATAAGACTGGCGGGTGATTAAAAAAAAAAGTCTGAAACATATACCTATAAGCCAAAATATGATCACGCCCATATGAAGTGAATAATCTTGGCAGTGCTGTAAAAACGGTACATATATATGCTCAAAAGTGTTACATCATCACCTGTTGCAGTGCTGAGCTGGACCTCACTGTTTGACTTCACCACTCTCCCATTGGTTTGTCTGCTGCCCATCTTCACCTTGTCCCGCCCATCTTCTGCTTTGAACTCCGCCTGTTCATCCATATCCAGTGCTTCCGTCACACTGAGGCAGCTGGGGGGCGCCGGTGCTGACGTGGGCGCTGGTGGGGGAAGGGCCGTGTGACGGCCGGCTGCCAGGAACTCTTCGTCCTCATCGTCCCCAATGTCCCACGCGTCATTGGTGCTGCGGGCGAACTCGTGGAAGCTGGACACCTTCTTGGACTTTATAGAGAGAGCGTTTGGCTTGGGAGCTTCTTTTACAAAGCTGCAGGGGACAGGAAGAGTGAACATTTAGGAAAAATATTAATGTGGAGGGCAGGGAGACGGTCTACTCTCAGCTGACAGCACTATAAACACTAAACTACTCTTGGTCTGGAGTCAAAACCAAAATCTGACAACTGGTTTTAACCCAGAAGACAGACAAAGCAAAAACGGGGGAAATATGAATTGAAATATGAAATGGGATGTGAACATAATTTAAGGCTGTGAAGGTTGTCAGGGGCAGGGTCTGTAGAACCAATGCCTGACCTCAAATCTCCCTTAGTAAGACTCAAGGCCAGACAAACACTCTCATTGAAAAAAATGGGGGGAGGGGGCTCTATAGACAGCAGGCATTCGCATCCATTGCTTAAACTGATCACATTTAACAGATGGGTATTAGCAAGTCGGATAATGAAGCATTAACGCAACAATATATTCGGATCAAAATGAAGACCGGCATGCAACCCACGCGGGGGTCTTACGTTCCCTTCAAGTGCGTCATGGGAAATATGATTTTAGCAGCCCACGCAGCCCGGGGATAAAGGCACTGGATGTGACATGACGTAAACACATAAGCCAGTTACGCACAAACAACTCAGACGTTCAAATGGAGGTATGTGCAGAATGTTAAGGGAGGCATTCAGAAAAAGCAACAAAGGAAACAAAGCAATAAAAATAAACTAAAAAAAAAAAAAAAAGAAAAGAATCCCCAAATTAGGGTTAGGGTTAGCAAACTGGGGCTAGGGTTAGGGTTAGAAAAACTGTGGCATATCCAGACATCAAC
>JAABNY020000108.1:10776711-10792080 GCA_015164015.2 Brevimyrus niger
ATTCTCCCCCCTTTACCCACCCGCTGTTTGTCGTCAGCACAAAAGGCCAACCCCCCCCCCCCCCCCCCCGATAAATGTGCACTCCTATTGATCCCCTGCTGTGACACATTCCTGAATTGGGGTTATCAAACAAACCCAGTCACTACCACTGCTGGCTTCATCAACACAGCCTCAAACGGGAAATACTGTGTTCTGTCACCCCCGTGGATATTTCCTGGACAACATTCTTATCCTGGATGCCCAGCTTGTTTGCTTTGGGGTGGTGCATGTGATTCTAAAAGTGAAAGAGTTTTTTTTTAAATATCTTTGTCTTTTTTATAAGCGCTCACTTGTGATTTGTGGACGCCTTACCTCTATAAGTGTAGAAGCCTCACCGTAAGGTTATTAGTTATGCTTGTATGCCTCAACACTATTTGTAGTGAGGTCAGTCTGATGGGATAAGGTGAAGCGACTTGCTAGAATGACCTGACTGGTTGTTGTAGGAGAATGCCAGCCACTGGTTTGGTGAGGGCTACTAGTCCTGAACTCCAGGCTGAACATTGGAGGCATGTTATGTAAGTGGCCAATTTTGGGCCAGTAAGGAGGCCTACAAAGTGGGTCATTGCATGGAGGAAGTATGTCAGACTGTCAGGAAGTAGATCACTGTGCTGTCTCAATAAAAACCAGGAACAAAAAGTGGTTCTCCCTCACATTAATATTAATGCAGAATTAGACCTGCACAATGCTGCAAGCTAAAAGCAAATTAACAACTTCTATTTCCAAACACACTTAGCTCAGAGAATAAAAATGAAGAGCTGAATCATTAAACACACAAATTTGCGTGTGTCCTTGAAGTAGTCAAGAATTTGTCCTGAAGGGTACATACCTGCTGTTTTTTTTCACTGAGCTATACTGAGTTCAGGGTCAGTGTCATGATGAAGTAAACAACAGAGCAGCTGAATTATTTATTTATTTTTTTTAGGGTGGGGGGTCACTGCAGTTTTAGTTTAGGATATATGCAATTTTTAGGCAGGACCATAAATGAGTTTAAAAGGAGAGTTAACAACACCAATGTCCCAGTTTATAGTTGCCTCATTTGAACATAGATGATCAATAAATGGCCCTTTGATGTCGGCAGTGTTTAGTTTGAGGCGTCCCCTTTCATGGCGATCAAAGGGCCGGCCAGCCCAGTGGTCCCGGTGCTTCCATGACAAATATGGAGCTTGTGTGCACAAAGGTCTGCTGAGCCCCATAAGCTCAGGAGACACATGGCTTGGAAAACACAGCTACCCAGGCTGATGCTTTAATGACAGCATCTCCCCTGCAGTCATTCCTTACTAATCGATTGACAAGTATGAATCACCAATTGAATTATGCAGGATGATTTCAGTTACTTACAATATACTGTAAAGTAGCCTACATATTAATGTGGATAGTTACTGAAGTTATTTGCATCCATCAACTTTTCCAAGAAAATAGCTAATAGCTGCCTTTCTTTCCTGTTGTTTTAAGGTTAAATGAGCTCCCGGTTGAGGTTTAGTTTTTTCTTTTATACTGAAAAGTAAGTAATATGGGAGATAAACATGTGCATGTGCATGTGTGTCTGTGTACATGTATGTGTCCTGTGACTGGCTGACATTCTATAGAACCACAGTACCGCAGTCTTTTGCCCCATGTTACTTGGGATTGGTTCCTGACCCGACCCGCTCTGTTTACATGTTTTATTCTCATTAAACTGTCTGCCTTTCCAGTGAAATAAGATTAGTACCGGTCCTCGATGCCGACATCCATGTTTCCTTAAAGCGAGTGGCCAGTCCAGAGCTGTGGCCAACACTTACTTATCTGGCCAGGATCTGAATGTTCGTGTAAGGCGTCCGAGGGCCTGAGCCAGTAATGCTAACTCTCAGACCAGAATTTGGAGTAACTTTGAAACTGTCTGATGGTTTTGCTGAATCAGAGGATGACTTTGAGGAAAAAAATAGCAGAAAGAGAGAGGGGGGGGCAGCCTTCCGGTGTTCTGATCAGATAGTGTCCCCTGTCAGCAGGTCAAAAACTGGGGTGAGCAGGAAGTCACACCGGCAGCAGCAGCACGAAAGGCTGAACGGATATCCACCTGGGCAGGCAGGCTGAGGCCACGCTCCACGGTCAAATGCCACTTGTGGGAGCATTGTGCTAATTTGAGAGCACATCCTGTTTTCAATCTAGCGATGTCAAGCTCCAAAGCTAAATGTTGTGCAATTTGGGTTGGGCCCATTTTATTTACACACACATGCACAGGCCTGTAATTATATATTTGTGGGGACTCCATTCATTTCTATGGGGAAAGCTCTAACCTTACCCATACATAACCAAACTAAATGCAAGACTTTTGGTATTTTTAATTTTTTCATCGCATTCACGGATTTTTATAAATTTCAGTTTTCCCTTATGAGGACCGACAAAAAATGTCCATGCAATGTGAAAAAAACGGGACATTTGGACCCACAATTTAATATATAAATACATACATACCTATGAATAAATAAATGCATACTGTATACTGTATGCTGTGTGTGTGTGTTTATTTCAGACAAACTGTAAAGGTATGACTTTAAGCTGCAGCCTATTACATGAGGTTGCTTTGCCAAAAATGCTAATTGACAGTATCATTTCACGTGAAAATCCCCTATTAATGAATAAAGGCTTACACACGAGAATACTGAAATAAAATCACACATAGCTTGTGACCCTGGAAGTATGGATAGTGTCAAACACAAGTATGCACAGGACACGCTCAAAGGTGAAATTTGGTCTCCTGTCAAGGCTGCAAGCCAGCTACGTGGCACAAAGAGATTAGATAGGTGGCTGAAGCTTATCTGTACAGTAGGAATGCAGAGTGTAAGGAGTATCTGTCCCTGAATCCAGATCTCTGCAGACCAACTGCAGTGCGAAGTGGAAGCAGCCTCCTGCTGTTTACGTCAGAGGAGACGGGCAGGAATGGGGAAGTGAGCACAGTCTTACGGGAATCCAGTGGGAGGGCTTTTTGGGGAAGAGGCGGGGAGAGTATTTGAAAACAAACATGTCATGAACATTGGTCTTCCTGATGGATTAATATATATATATATTGCTAGTAAAAATGTTCAGTAATAAGACATTGAATTACAGAGATGTAAGTCAGAGATGAAATCACTGGAATGTGATCATATTAACAGGGTCTGTCACAGTTTTGCAAGGATTTAAAGTTCCAACCATTACTGCGATAGCTATACCATTAATGTGATACCTATACCATTACTGTACTACTTATACAATTACTGCGATACCTATAATATTACTGCGATATCTGCACCATTACTGCAATATTTATTGCATGGGTAAAGGCACCACTCTTTTTTCATTGTAATGCCATAAATTATAATTGTTGTAAATTTGCATGTATTGTATATTTGTAATTAGCACAGTATTTACTATTTATGTTATTGACTGTTCATATTATTTTGTTTGCCTGTGATTAAACAAATTCTCCCATACTTTATGAAGATACAAACATTATGTAAACCATAAAACTTGTCTAAACATAATGTCACTACATTGCATTAAATCCAATTAAATCCAAAAGCAAACTTTCAAATTTGCAACCAATCACATGCACTGACGCCCTTGTCCCTGGTGAAATATAAAATAAGTGGAGTGGAGCAGTCATCTCATTCTGCGGACAGAGTAAACAACGCTGAACACAGTCTTGTGGTAACGGCTATCTTCTCGGGTGCTAAGTTTCAAATTCACTGGGATTGTCGGCATGTTTGTGCGTATTGTTTCAAATAAAGCAGTTGCTCCTAGTCCCTCCCACAGTAAGGCTGCCAGAACTCTCCCGCCTGCTTCCAGCGCTCTGCCTTTTCCTCAGAGAACAAGCTGACCTTTTCCCTCGATGACTGATCTAACTGCCGCCGTACATCACTGCGAGTCAGAGGGCGGGAATGTGCTCTGCTCCCCCCAGGACGTGTCTCCACAGGAAAGTCTGACGAAAGCTCGCGGGGATAGACGGCCGAAGAGTGCAGGTGCCTCCCAGCCAAGCCCGGCAGTGTGTGGGGTCCCAGTCCGCTTCCTTCACGCCAGTGTAATGCACCCCAACCTCCTTCAGCCTCAACCTTGCCCAGTGTCCCAGCTGCAGCAGATTCCACTTGCATTGTTGTCGGGAGATGTGGTGTCTTTCGTCACCATAGCTACACAGAACCTGTACCTACTGAAGATACCTGAACAGAATGAAAAAGACCTGTTAAGAAGTCTGCAGCTCTCGCACGTAGTATCTTACTTTACGCAGCCAAACTGTTTAGCTCATTTAACCCTAAGGAAGTCCTGCTCACAGTCGTTGAGCACAAGGCTAACATACCTGGGCTGTTTCACTAACACACCTGTGCTGCAGAGACAGGGAGCCCTTAGATTATACCCAAGGGAACATGGTGCTCCTTCAGACAGGAGCCACGGCAACCCAGAGCAGAACACACTGTTCTGATGTTGGTACAGCTAACCAGACACTATGAGACCAATTACCTGTCAGATTCTCTACAGTGAGAGATGGTGAGCTGTGTGTGTGTGTGTGTGTGTCCGGGAACTCTGGCTTCTGTCTGGTGTCTACAAAACACGAGGTAAGGAGAACTGGGATCTCTAAATTGAGCAGAGTGTGTGTGTGTGTTCTGCAATGGACTGATATCTCGCACAAGGCTTTCCCTGCCTTCTGCTTATTGACTTTCAGACTTTCTGCAGTCTGAAACTGGATGTTCATGGAAAATGCACGTGTGCATGTTTGTGTAAAGGTGTGAGAGGTGAACATCTATGTGTGTATATGTCCTTACATAAGAAAGAACGAGCATGTGCTCTCAGTTTGTTTGTGTACATGTTTGTGAGTGTGAGGGAATTGTTGTGAGGATCTGCAGTGACCCAGCCCTTCCCTTTGGCTGAAATTCCTGCTGGTGCTAGAGCACAGCAGACTGGCAGTTTCTCTTTCTGTTCTGCAGAAGTCAGGGGTGAACTCCAGTAAAGGGAGGGGCAACTGGAACTCACATAAACAAGGGTGGAAAGTGAATGAATTATGAGCCATAACACAAACCGTGTTAAAAGAATCTACAGAAAACCTTTGCCATTTTATCTTAAAAGTGAACTTTAATTGGCTGTGATGTACCTCCGAACTGACCCTGGAAGCAGACTTTAACTTGTTACGGTCCTTCGCTCACACGCTTACAGCTCCTGTACACTCACCATTCACATGCCCTGCAGGCCATAGATCTCTCTCCCTCTATTCTACATTTTAAACAGTTGCCTCCTGCAGTTATTAAACTGGTATCATTCAAGATGTCTTGTCATATGTATTAGGGCAGGATGTACTACAATACAATGACATTCTTCCTTGCGTATCTCCTTACAGCCTGACACTTAAGTGATAGGTCAGCAAATCTTATTAATAATCAATTTTTTTATATTTTTGCCACTAACCTTCTCCCAACCCCACCATAGCAACCTCAGTACTATGCTTTACTGAGAAGCATAACTGTGTTGTCACATGCAGAGATCCGCTGGTGCTCATCCTATAACACTTTGAGTTTGTGTGGATTTTGGAGCACTTCAACAGAGCTTTCATTCTCACTGTGCGCCCGCAGGTCATGGCTGCTGTAAAGCAGCTAACGACTTTGCAACCTGAACTGATTCAGTAAATTTGCATAAATTGTTAAAATGCAGAATTAATTCAGTGTCATTCATTGACGTGGCCACTAGGCAAATGTGTTCTGCAGTTTGATTGAAATGTCCTGCAGATGTTTTTTTTTTCTGTGACAGACGTATGAATGGATTGTGTGATCTTCAGAAAACTATAGGGTTTTTTGTGCCTGGCAGAGCAGTGATCCACCCAGGAAAACACAGTCACACCCAAAGCAGAGGCTGAAGCTCTCATCTGTCTGCCTGCATGCCTCCAGCATTCCGATGATCCCTCAGATAAGGGCCCCGTGTGTCAATAGCAAAACCCCCTGTGATCTGCACTGCAGCATCATGCTTCCGTCCAGAATGTTTGTACTGCACCTGCCTGCTTGAAGGTTAACTGAAATGATGAGCCAATTTTCATGGCTTAACTAAGTAAACCGAAGTACTGGGAGATACAATGGCCCGGTACCTTCAAAGGCGATAAGAAGGTATTCGATTTCCATGAGCAGCGAGTCTGGAAGTGGTTCTCTGCATTGTTCATGTAATGCACGGGGATGCTGTCTTAAGCGGAAGGGGATTCTATATGTCTGACCAGATCTACACTTAACACTTATAATAAGGGCAAAGGGTAACATTTTGTCACCTCAACCCTGTCCAGGATACGCAGTATGGACAGCTAATGGATGTCTCTAAATGTTCTGTATGTGTGTGTGTGTGTGTGTGTGTGTGTATGTGTGCCCATCTCTTACCCCCTTGTCCTGATCGGGTATGATATGTACACCCTATCTTTGCCAAGCTTGTTCCTACATGCCCCATAATGCACTTTGGGATTTAATGCAATGGTATTGGACATCCAAGCTTTTCTTTGGAGAGAAACTTCAAAAGTATTTAACAGGAGAAAGAACAGTGAAAATGGTGCCTTGCTCGTCCCTTTAAACTGCGTGTCCCACACATGCACTACTGTTCGTGGAAGTACAAAGTGAATGAAAGGTCGATCATATTGCAACAGGGGAAGATTAAGATAAGGATGAACTATCTGATAATGCAAAGACCGTTTTCAAACATAGTACTACAAGCACGACACCTATTTACAGTAATAGTGCATGACAGGTGCGTGACCTTCCTTCCTGCAACGATACCGGTATTTAGTGCGACTGCATGTGCCTGGGTGTGTCTGTGCTTAACCCTGTATGCACACTGGGTTTTCTCTCCTTGAGGCCAGATAAGACACTTAAAGTCTGCAGGCTGTGGATTATCAGAGGACTTTAGAATCATGAGGTTTTAATGCCCTCCAAACCCCCTGTCCCACCATCCAAAGAGAGTGAGGATGGTGTTAGCAGTGTGGAGGGGGCTCTGCCATCAGGATTGGATAAAAATTCAGAGCTGGGACCGAATGGGAGCTGCGAAAAGGAGCAACAGGAAATGAATGAACGTCAAATGCCTTTCAACGCACAAATATATCTGACCCAATCTGCCAGTTTCTGCAGGGTGATGACTGAGTTACAGATGGCAGCTCACTCACTGCACACCCTAATTGTGAGGCCAGTACCCGCAGCATAATCATCTTTGTCTAAATGTGTCATTTCATCCTGATAAGCTGTTAATAGCATAATCAGTTCGATAACAGGATTTGCCAGTAGACGAACACCCTGTCTATGGCATGTCTGTAGCTGCAAAATCTGTAACTCCAAAATCTGGTAATTGTCTGTTCCGGTGGTCCCCCTCCTTCCTGTCTTCCACACGAGGCAGCTAAACTAGAAGGGGGGGAGAGGTGAGCAGAAGGATAGTTCTCTGCTTCACCTCCGGAGAACCATGTTATCATCCTTACCACATTCTTCACACAAACGTCACAGCATAAGCCTTAATTAAAAGCGGATTCTGCTCTTTGGCTCAACCTCTAAACTCAAGCCCATTAACATTGAGATTTATTTTGAGGATCCTTAAACCAAATATGCACGGCAGCAATTTTAACTTTAATTTTAAGCAAGTACTTAAGGAGGACAGAAATGCTGCAGGGCTTCTAACCTTGACAAAGTAGCTGAAAGAACACATCCATAAGAATTAGGAAGTACTCAAACCGCAAAATAAGTAATGAATTACAGCATCAAATATGTGTCTCGTGTTTCTTTAACGGGCTTCCCCCAGAAACTTCTGAACTTACAAACGGAAAAGCCTAATTTCGACAGCTGAAGTTAAAAAAATAGATTTTTTTTCCAATGGAATTCTGAATATGTGGGTGTGTTAAGTGACTCATGAATTATAGCACATAACTCATTGGGCCTACTGAAGCAAGCCAGCTGTACAACAGGTAAAATTGCACCAGATGAGTAACTAAAATAGACCAGTGCCATTTCATTAAACCCTACCGACAGCAGGTTCATGGCACAGCAGCCTCCCTTTGAACCCAAAGATACACTCCCATCTCCAACTACACATACCACTGCACTTACCCAACAGCTCCGTGAAACATCACAATTTTGGTTACTTACACCTCTGAGATACTCAAGTGCAACAAGGCTTTTTTTTCTCCTACTCTTGTGTATACCACGTGTTTAAGGGTAATATACAGAGATATGTACACATCAAGCAGTATTCAATAAAACGATCTTGTAAAAGACAAATGCAGATGCATGTGTGAATGTAGCACTGAAATAACGTAATCCAATGACATTTGGCTTTCATTGGCTAGTTGGTGGGACAGCACTTTGTAATGGTGTGCTATCCTGGCCAACAGATGACCAACAGATGACACAAAGGCAGTGAGAGAAGAATCACAAAGGTCTCTGAAGTGAAACAAGACTCAAATTAAGGCTAAAAAAATTTATTGAAACTGTATAAAAAATAATTTTGACGTATGTACAATTCTAATCCAATTCAAAAGAGGGGAAACGAACAAGCTGCAATCAAGCAACTGCTAGTGAACACATATCTACACAAAAAAAGTGGGGTACAATTTGATTGCGTTAAAAAATCCTGCTCACCTTTTAAATAGGCATCCAGTACATCATGCATTAAAAACAGAAGTGCTCTGGAGGTTATCTACACAAAAATCTGCTTGAAAAACCCATTCAATCCATAAATATGAGATAAAATATATATTTAAATAATCTGTGGGCCCTTCAATAAGTGTGGAATGAAACTTGAAAAAATCTTTATAAATAAATAAATAATCCCACTAATTTTTTGTACAGAAAAAAATCTTTACAAAGCCCAAATTTTAAATCAAAAAAAGCATAAAAAAGCCAAAATACAGTACATATATACACAAATCAGAAGTAACATCATGTAGCATTTTGTTACTGCGGTTGCATTGCTGTGTGCATTCATGACTAAGTGAGTGGTAATTTTTTAGGAGAAGTTCAAGGTGAGGGTGGAAGAATGCATTAGTGAGGTAAGGCTGCTATCAAATGGAGTTTGCACAGGCTGTCTGAGGTCATCTGGTTGTTGTTGACAATGGAACATGGACAGAGAGCCAAGAGACCCCAGTAAATGAAACCGATGCAAGAAAGAGCAAAGTTAAGGAACAAAGTGGTATAATAATTGTAATTTTAAAAATTCAAGTATTTCTGCAGTCCCCAGTGATTTAACTCACGTAAGGCACTATGTTAATCTTTAATCTGCATCATAGAAGTCCCGTACTGTAATCTGCTTTAGTTCTCTCTAGTTTTTGTCATAAAAAGTACAGTGGCTGTTTTAATAGCTGCAACAGACAGCCAAAGGAGCACGCCCAGGACATGGTCATAGGCTGGGATATCGCTGTGCAGAGCTCAAGGCTCACCTGGACTGGCCCACCCAAAAAGCTACTTAGGCCTTTTGTCTCTCCTTACAAAATTCTTTGCACCAAAGAAGCTGAACACAGTGGACACCTTGGCCGAGCCGCAACCCCCGGCCGACACAGCCAGCCCCGCCCAGATCATACTGGCATCAGCCACCTTTTCTACACAAAAACAAATATAAACCGGAACATTCTCCATACAGTCCAAGTTGTCCTCATTGAGGAGAAACAAAACAAAGCAAACAAAAAAATGTCAGTGCTTTCTTTATCTGAAATTGTCCAAATGTCCTTCTTCCGGCAGCTGTTTGATTAATTACTGGTCGAAGACTCATGGCTGAGACTGTGTAGCCGGATGTCCGTGGGCTCTGACGGGGTCGACGAGCTCTGCATCCAAGGGTGGTTGGTTATGTCCTCAAACGAAGGCCTCTCTGATGGCCGCAGTGACAGACAAAGTTTTATTAGCTGCTGACAATCTGTAAAAAAACAGAAAAAAATTGTAAGTGCAAAATAATGGACAAAAGTTGAAGGATGTAACATTGATATTCTAGAAAGGGATTCTAGTTGCCTATTTCAAGCATACCTGTAGAGATTTTCCTGCGGAAAAGAACTTGACCGCGCAGTATTTCTTCATCTTGCTCAAAGGGGATGTCTCCGCACACCATGTCATAGAGAAGGACACCTAGAGACCACACCGTGGCGGACCGGCCGTGATATCGGTGATACTTAATCCATTCTGGTGGGCTGTACACTCGAGTCCCTGTTAAACACAAAGTAAAAGATATGTTAAGATTTTAATTCTACTTGATTTTCTCGCAAAAGCCAGCATAAACCATCAGAAAACTAAATTTAAATTTTACAGCGTAGCGTAGGAGGGACTAAAGGATTTAAAAAAAAACCTCCAGTGTCCTGTCTTGCCCTTTGTTGACTCATGTTCACGTGAGCCTAACAATGGCGCGCGCACGCGGTCGACTCGGGGTTGCCATGTGACAGTGTTTACAAAACACTGTTGTAAAAACGCCGGTTCCCTCCGGAGGGTGGCGCTAAAGACGCGAAAGACGTGTGTGACTCCCCGCTTCTAGCCTCAAATGAGAACCTCCGACAATAAAATAAAAATATCCAGACAAATGTATCCCTGTCAACTGAATGTGATGCGACTCGTCCCGCAAACATGCCGGCTTTTCGATTTCTGTCTAAATCCAAGCATCCAGAGTCTTTCACCATATTCTGTCAACAGCAGCGCAGACGCCCATAAACAAATACTACAAATACGGGTTTGCGTAATTCTTTCGGGGACAGGAATGCCGCCGTGTGGGCTTGTACGGTCAGGATTTCAAAATATTCGGCGAAACGTCAGAAACAGTGGAAACGCGGCAACTCCTTTGGTCGAAGCGGGAGCTTTTGTTTTCGGACAGATGCTACGTCGGGCGTCTTTCTAGCTGATGAACTTGTAAACACGAGAACGAAAACGGAACGAAGCTCGGGAGATTGTTTTTTTTTTTTTTGCCCAACCGCGCCGATCGTTTCGGCTGCTTCTGCTCGGCATAGTAATGACCTTCAGAGGCCACTTTAATCCGTCATATCCCCGTAATGCGAACGATCACTACAGCGCTGCGCCATGGAAGTAAGCGGCTCAGGCGGAGACCCCTAGCGTTAGCTGGAGACCCCCCCAATCACCATAAACAAACCACGCTTTCACGAAATACAAAAAGAATACATCCAACGACACATTAAAACTGCAGTTTATTTTTGAATAGTATATTTTAGCGTGACACATTGGCATATAATAATAATAATAATAATGTCAACCGGCTTACCGTCAAAATCCGTGTAAACGGTGTCTTTGAGCAGAGCTCCCGAACCAAAATCTATCAACTTCATCTCGCCGGTGCGCAGGTCGATCAGGATGTTCTCGTCCTTGATGTCCCTGTGCACGACGCCGCAGTTGTGGCAATGCCGCACCGCCTCCAAAATCTGACGGAAAAAGTTCCTGGCCAGCTCCTCGGGTAGCGCTCCCCTTTCCGTGATGAAGTCGAACAAGTCCTTAACGTGCTCCGGTCTTTCCATGACGATGATGAAGCTATCTGGCCGCTCGTACCAGTCCAGCATTCTTATCACGCCCCGGAACCCCGTCCCGACTTTCTTCAGCAGCAAAATCTCCATGGGGACCCGGGAGCCATTGGGCTGAAATCAAAACCATGATAACACCCCAATTAAACGTCGGTCCAGACGTTAATACACAAGCCGTCGGTTTATTCAGGCTCGTCGTGCATCCTTACCAGCTCCCCCCAGTCGGAGACCCGGTCCTTGGCCACATGCTTGACTGCAACCTGCGTAACAGAAACACAACACACGGTAAATCGTATAGAAACGCAGCGATCCCGGCCAAACGCCGCCGAGCAGTCCATTCTAAATTCTAAACTCTCCCATATACAACAATATAAGCATCCAATATCCGCATCAATTTAGATTTAGTAGACAACGAGGCAAATGGCTGAGACATACCGGCACACCGTCAGCAATTCTCAGTCCCGCATAGACTGTGCCGAAGCCACCGCTGCCCAGCACCGAGCCGACTTGGTAAACCTTTTCGAAAGGTTCCTTCTCCTTGACTGCAGTTATAAAAATATATAGAAATCATTAATTAGTAGCATGTCATTAGAATATCCTCAGATCCCAGTCCCAGATGCCAGAAAGTGCCGGGTGTGCTTCGTCAAACACCCCGCCTTCCTCCCCTTTCCCCCCAACAACCACATTGATAGGAGAGAAAAATCCAAATAGAACATTTCCGCTGGCTAACCTTGCTGAACTTGAAGCTGGATCTTCGCCGGCATGTCCACCGTAGAAATATGAGCAAATGAGTTAAACTTGGATAGCAGCATTACTTAGATCTGGTAAAACGCAGGGGAAATGCCTCCGATAATCCCAGAATGCGTGCCGAGGTCTCCTGTCCGCCGCTACAGATCCACGTAGAGACCAACGAAATTGATATCCCTTTTCATCTAGCAAGAGGATTCAGTTTACGTTTCAGTTTTAACCAACTTGCTTAAATGCTAGATACAAATACAAAGGATAACATAGGTATCCTGTAAACAAATACAAATGAGATAGAAATATAAATAAATAATGATTAAGGTATTGCCACTCTATCCTATCAACAATGACACCGGCTTCCTCTGATGGGGCCGAACTGCACTCTCTATCTATATATTACATCCATAGTAAAGGCTGAGGTTACGGCCCATCTGCGTCATCGTGGCCCCACCCCTCCACCAATCATCTGCCGGCATCAGCGTCCTTTGAGCAAGACAAAATATAAGAGAAAATAACCGACTAGACTTGACGTGGCGGGAATTAAAACGCGCCAAAAGAAGACATAAGGCTTTTTCTTCATTTTTTTTGAGGAGCAGGGGAGGGCGATAGACATATTCAAATAAAGAGTGTGCATGAAACTACATAATAGGCGCTCAGACAGAACCTTTACTATACAGTTTTTAACATTTAAAGTGTGTGCCTGTGCTGCAGTATAAAAAGGAAAATGGATTATGAATAATAGCTATATGTTATCAAATGCAGTATTAAATTTTAAACCTGTATACGCACAATCTGCTTTTTCGCTACATGATACCTTGGGTAAGTTTTCGCACACGAGCTGCACTTAATTCGTATTCAAAGAAAGTGACTCCTTTTGGAAAACTGGGTATAAGAGGGAAAGTATCCACATAATTTACACCCATCTACATAATATGGCTCATTAACATGCAGTTATTTTTTATCCTCTGACAATGTTCTGCTTAGTTGGTTAGACGAACAATGAAGCCTACTGGCCCACAATGAGTTATGGAAAAGAGGCGCATACCATGCATTTTTTCAAATTGGGTGGCCGCGTTTTCATTTGCTTGCAGGATGTGGGAAACGTCAGATAAAAGGGATTGCTTACACCCCCCCATGGTTTCCCGCGCGCTACATTGTGTAACGGCTGCATGTGCTTCACATAGAGAGAGAGCGAGAGAGAGAGACCGGGGGGGAGTCAGTTCAAGTTACAAAAAAATGTGTGCTCCCCTCTTAATATTTTATCGGGGTGTTATTAATGACAGATCAGGTGTTATTTTCTGCGAAACTATTTTAACATTTATTTTTAGTGATGGAAGCATTCCGTATTCATATTTGCATCGATATATGCATTCAAATACTGTTATATTTAGTATTGAATAATATGTAGTATTCAAATACTGTCGATGGGCAGCTTATCGCGAATTAAAAACTATACCAATGTGGGAAAATAATAGTTTCCATTGCCTTTTATATTATGAAGAGACTAAGAGACGGAGTTTAATACTAAGTTTCCAGTTTTCTGCTGTAGTTTAAAACGTGCTGTTAGATCAATTGGTGTCCTTAAATTGTCCATAGTACCTGATTGTGTTCCTTTGTGTCCTCTGGTGACCTTTTGTGCTGGTCTGGATGGGCCCCGTTCTTCATGGCATAACCTCAAGGCTTGCTGTCAGCCAGTACTGCACATGCTGTTGTGCAAGATGGGTGAATTTGAAATAGTGTATTACTTTAGTATATTTACTTTAGCATAACATACAAATGTGTAAATATAATATACAAATTTGGAAAAAATGCAGAGACCACTACACAAATTTTTGTTTCACTCATTTCTCAATTTACGGGTGTGAGTCTGTGAGCTATATATATGTGTATGCAAACTGCAGTCTGGTTCTTTGTTTCTCTTTGATGAAGGGCTTCTTCCTTGCTTTATTCCTGTTTTTAGCAGCCTGATATGAACTATCCTAGCGGTGCGCTTCACACCTGCACTTAATGTTTCCCAATCCTTTTGAAGGTCACTTGATGTTATCCTCTGATTCATGAGAAACTGTCGGAAAAGTTAACAGTCATCTCTGGCATTCGAAAGTTGCTTCCACCCTTCACCTGTCTGGTTAGTGGCCATTCCCAGTGTCTCCTACTTCTCTGTATTCTTGTGTACTGCTCTCAGAAATTTTGAACCTGGAAGCAACCTCCTCAGTGTAGCCTTCTGCCAGGAGAACCATCATTAAACCAGGATTTTTTTAAAAATGCAGATTTTTAAAAAAATATATAGAGTGTTTTTTTTTCCAGAGCTGTCTTGACATGTATCCTCCAGTAAATCAGATTAAAAAATAATATATTTTTTTTGGTGACCATATGACCATACTCACAATCACACCACATGTCTGTAATGCTGTGGACTTTTGTAACCCCAGTTGGAGAGATTTTTTTTTAAATGATCTGTAAATGCACAAGTGAATTTTGCGAACATTGAAATTTTAAGACAATAGAGGCCTGATAGCAGAAGAGATTGATGAGGCAAAAACGGTGTACGAATGATTAGTGAACAAAGAAAGACCCCCAGCGCCACTGCTGTCAAGGGGAAAGACCTGAAATGTGAAGCCATGGTGCTGTGGTTTTTTAGTGTTCTGCCAGTTCATGCTTCAGTCCCTTCATTATGTTGTCATCATTCAAGAAGTTCAGAGTATCCATGTGTGACTGGCTGTTTGCATGGTCAAGCTGCAAAAGAACCATCAGCTGCTTGGAGACATCAGACTCTAAACTTGGGACAGTTGAACTTGGATGGATGCCGAAGTTTGATTCGCAGGCCCAGCATGCCCCCAAAATATGTGCATTGAAGCATTTCCACTTATTCTACAGTTAAGCGCACCCCCCCCCCCCCCAAAAAAAAAAAAACGAAATGGTTTGCAGGTGGTCTGTGATAATATCATGCATATTTTCAGAGCAAAATTATATACCAGGTAGAATGAGTGAAGAGCTGTAATATACAATTGCTTTCAGAATTACAGTGAGTGTCATCCCTTATAGAAGGGGTAGCCAATCTTATCCACAAAGGGCCGGTGTGTGTGCGGGTTTTTGCTGCAACTCCTTAATTAGATCACTAATTAGAGGACTGATTG
>JAABNY020000108.1:10792723-10806436 GCA_015164015.2 Brevimyrus niger
TACACCCCCCTCCCCCAAAAAAATGTCTTGCCTCCCCCACCCCCCTCTAACTAGTAGCACTCTTGTGATGCTTTTTATTTTGTAATTGCCCTTCCTCCACAATAACAATCACTGCCAGGATTCCAGATTCCAGGCAAAGACTTCTGCCTTCAGGGGTGAATTAGTTTAATTACTTTAAACTATTCACATATTTCTGCGAAAGTGGTCATTTGCTTCCATTATACTGGCCCACTGCTGAGTGTACTGCATACGTACTGCTGATTAAGACCATGATGATAAGACCAAATGTCGTATTACCTTTAGTTAGACACGCTCAAGTCTTGACAAAAAATGTGACATAATTTTTTTTTTTAATTATTTTTTTTCACCGGGATCAATGATTTCTTTTAGGTGTAGAAGTTTAGCCTCATTTAAACCCAGTGTTAACTTACTTTGGTGTGATGTCATTGAGGGTTAAGGTTGATCTCAGAAATGCCTGGGATTGACTGGGAGGCACGCAAATAGTCAAGGACACTGTATAAATGGCAAAGAGCCATAATGGGCCTGGGGAATCGCTGCTACGGCTAGCGGAACTTCAGAGGCGAACTCTGTGCTTGCAGTGCCTGAGTATAACCTGTGGAATAGAGGGCTGAGGTCACCAGCTTTGGGTGTGGGCTGGGAGTGCATTCCTAAGGTGACCTGCTGGGAACTAAGACAGGTAATCTGCAATATGTTTAACCCAAACAGAGGTCCGGTCTATAATGCATCATTGGTATTAGAGCTTTTCCTTTTTGGAAATTTGTTTTCAGGAAATTGTATAATTAATATTATAATATTGTATTAAAATGCATTTTAAGGTTAAATATAAAACAGACTAACAATCTCAAACAAAAATATGACACACCAGTAATACTTGAACACATGATGAAGTCGATCTTAAGTAATGTGACGATTTTAGCTTTGCGGCCGTAACACTGCAGCCAAGTACCAACCTAAGCCGCTTCATAACTGCCCAGAAATAGAAGCCCAACTATGACCTTCAACCTTGCTTGTTTGAATATGACAGATGAGCGGGAGAGGGGCATGGAATCTCAGTGAGCTCATCACTGCCTGTGTTATACCGATAGGTGACAAGCACACAGCACACCCTGCACCAGCAGAGCTGCTTTCATAGTCAGGGTGTTACTTTTCAGTCAAAGTCCTTTACATCATCTCCAATACCTGTCATGTAGCTGGATAATTCACACTTCCGTACCAATTACCTGGTGCCTACACAGGATTGTCCCACCTATCTGTAAATTGTAGTAAAAATAATTTGACAGAGAGTAACCATTCTGGATTGCCTCCTTTTACTTGCAGTAACACTGAAATAGGGAAGAACTAGGACACCTAACACTTATAGCCAGAAATGCAGCCTGAACCCCCCCCCCCCACCCCCGCCAAAATGAGCAGCTCAAAATACCAGGGCTGCTCTGACCAGTAAGATCTCTGCTTCATGCTTAGAGACCACAGCCACATCGGGGAGTCTGGTATCTGTGTGGGAAAGTATTTTAGCTCGCAGGCGCTACCTGTGCATACGTCTGCATATTCACTGCATCCTCGGCTAGGAGAGTGTTAGCAGAGTCATGGAGCGAAGCTATTTGACTACCTGATCAGCATAGCACTGGACTGACAAGGATATGATGGCCCATCTGCTTAAAGCAGCTCAGTCTTTAAATAGATTTGCTCATGGAGACATGTGACAGACCAGCTGACGTACAGCTCCAGAATGGCTCTTCTTCCTACAGTACTGAGCTTTACATTTCTTGCTCCTGCTCCAGCCCACCTGGTTAAGTAACACTCCCTGGTAAAATTTCTTAAACCCCCCTCCCCTCCCCCAAAAGGGAAAAAAAAAACATCACGTGAGTCACCTGAGAGATCAGAAAAGCGGGCTGCAGGTGCTACACCAGCACTCCCACAGGTATTAACTGCCCTCGCATACTGGCAACAGGGCTGACATGTTGGGCCTGGCTGAGCCAAAGCCAATCCCCAGTGACTCAGAGACTGCTGTGGGAACCTGCGAGCTCTGCGTCTCTCATCCCATCCCGCACTGACCTGCATGAAAGCCTCAACCATTGAGCAACAGTTGGAAGGAGACAGACAAACCTAGACCTTCGCACAGCAGGCCCCTGTACATCATTACTCATTTTCAGGGTTACTGAGATGAGTGTGTGATTAACGAGAGACCATTTCAATCTGTATAATGAAGGGAGCAAAAAACAATTGGAGCAATTTCCTTGATTGCAATGGTGGATTAGTGGCAATGGTACTTTGTCTGAGTGTTGTTGTATTTAAAGTGCAAATCGCATTCCAGACATTGTGTTTATTTTTTATCACATCCATACCTTTTCTTTAGTTCCTCTTGCTTTTCATCTTAGTCATTTGTGAGACAACGGGGCTTTAGATCTCCTTTGGTTTTTACCTAATTAAAAAACATTAATTCTTATAATAGTATTAGTTTCTCTCCAGAGAAAACATCTCTTTCTGAAATGTTGATTTTGATACTCAGGGGGGAAAATGATGATGATACTTTCTGGAGAATTATAAGAGGACATGTGACTTCAGTCTCCGTAGGACCAGTGCTTCTAGAACAGGACAGTCTATGGAAAGAAGCGTTGGAACTACAGCCTAAATCTCTCCACTCTATAAGTTCAATGACAATAACATATTAAATAGCAGGACAGCATCAGCGGATTGTGCAGGACGTTTTATCAGTCATGATCCATTTTTATGGATGCAGCTCTCCTGGAATATGTGAAGATCTGCACAAATGAAGATGTACACGTTTGAAAGGGACATTAGCTGAACAGAGATGACAGGCCCTGCTTAACCATTCTCTGCTCCCAAACACTTGTTTGGCCATCAATTAAAGGTGACAACCTAACACCCCTCAGCTGCCTCAGCACCCCACCTGTTTGGGGGCAGAGGGAAAACAGATAAGGAGGAAAACAGGCAAAGAAGAACATAAATTCTACTCTGATATGTGTCAAATATCTCTTGTGGCTGGTTGAGTAAGATATGAACAGAGGTGTCACAGGCAGAAGCTCATGGCTTGTAAAATAACCATGATAATAATAAGTTAAAATTTGTGGTTTTATCTCCTGGGCATACCAGTATGTGCTATGATGTAATGATAAACACAGCCCCTTCATTATCATTATATTCAGCATACTATTGATTCTTCCACTAACTAAAAGTAATGTTGCACGCACTTATGGCTTAAGAACTGTCTTAATAATTGTTTTGTTGATGACTATTAGTGTGAGGAATGGCTGGAGAATCTCAGTTGAACAAGAGCAATCTAAGTGGAGTGCTAGAAAATAAGCAACAGCCATCACCACACAACGGACTAGTACAGGAGAGTGGGGGCTTTCTCATCTTCTCATAATAACATGTAAAACAACACAACAGAGCAAAACAGACTGTTATTGACCTACAAAGCTCTCCCCAGATGATCATGATGCAGAACCAGGTTTCTGGTTAATGCAGTAGGCTTTCTCAGCACAGCACATGGTAACATAATACAAAGCATAGATTAACCCTGCAAATACCTCTGCTTATGTACAGCTTGAATGATTTAAGACGTCGGTGATGTAGAAAAAATGGAAAATGCAGCTTGTGGATCTGGGGTATATGCACGCCTTTCTGAACAGTGAAAGTAAATATTTTTACAAGTCCATCCATAGTGTAGTATTGCCTTTTTCCGTTCTGCAGATCGGCATGATGCAGATTTAACAAAGTAATACTTTTGGAAAGGAATAGCTTACATGGGGTGCTGCAGTGTTTGTTTCACACCTCTGACACTGAGCTTAGAGTCTCAGTCCTGAATCTTTGTGTGGAGTTTGCATGTTCTATCTGTATCATCATCTGAGTTTCTCCGGTTTCCCCCCACGGTCCAAAAACATGCTAAGGTGAAGTTACCAAGATGCTTGTAGGTGTGAATGGTAGCTTCCAGGATAGGCTTTGGACCCCCGTTTCTCAGAATAGGACAAGCGGGTGCAGAAAATGGGTATGAGATGAGTGAAGGTTATACTAATGCATGACATTCCAGTGTCTCCTTTTTGAGGTGTGATCTACCTAGCAGGAAGTGTAATGCATGTCTTCTTGTTTCTCAGTAAATCCTGAATGTGAACCTACTCACACATTCAGCCATGGAGTCTCTGGTTAATCCACGAGGAACGCAGGATTGTAAAGTGCTTTAATTTCCACAATCATAAACATTTTCACATGACTGAGTAACCTTTACCCTGCTGCAGACTGGACTGCATTATGTTGCTAAATCAACAAGTAGAGCAGTTTTCCAGACTATGCAGACCACCTGATTTTCAAATAGGGGGACACAAGCCAAGACAATGTGGCTCTTTACTTGTGTGCTGGTGCTGATAGGTAATTTATGAGCAACGTTTGGTGAAAGTCCAGCAAGGTTTGCAGGGATCTAATTTTGATCATATTAGCATCTGCTATAGTTTGAGATAATTTTGAGATATAATAAGAAATAAGTCTGAAGTGCCTTCAGTCAGTTAGTGAAAAAATCAATTTGAAATTGCATGGGTCACTAAATTCGTTTTTCCCTTCTTAGACAAAAACATTCAGTTTGTGATCAGTTAAACGGCTCTACCGTTATAGAAAAACTAGAAGTCTTTCGCCTTTTCTATCCCACTCCCAGCCTTCTGCTGCTAAATTAAGGGGATATGACACTGGAATTGCTTCCCAAAAAGGAAGCAAGGAGAAAAAAGTATTTTTAGAAGGATTTAGAGAAAGGAGCCGGGCCTCTTGCAGGCCCCCTATGGAGCCCCCCTATCTTCAGGTACCCGTACCCCCTGCTCGGGTTTCACAAGGTCTTGACCTCCAGAACGACAGGAAAGGCTTCTGGTCAACATCAAACACTGGGACCATGAGGGGGGTGGGGGGTCTTTGGGGCTGCCATGTATTAAGGAGGGTAATTCACAACAGTAGCAGCCTGGTTCTATATTTCACCTTGTCTTAGAGAGCTGCTGCTGAAAAGCCTTGCGTGGTGTAAGATGGGGCTTAAATAACCAGAGTTGATATTATGATCTGGATGGGGCTCCTTCCTGGGTTTGCTATACTTACGCAGCCAGCTCTCTCTTTCCGGTCCCTCCCCAACACCGGCCTCTTTTGTTTAGTCTGGTTAGGGTCTTCTGCTACTTTTGTCCATGCTCTACCTGTGTACCGGGGAGATCCCAGTGTGACATCCATCTGTGGCCAGACTCAATGGATATGCATGCAGACATTGCTTCTCTTAATCAGCCCCATTGTGAAAAGTAGAACAGTGAGAAAGTGGCTTGATATCTGTAATCTCTGATATCCAAAGTAAAAAGAAGCAACTGAAAGACATAGCCAAGGAAAGGCACTGCAGTTAAGGAAACCACATTTCACTGTATTTACATAGACAAGGAAAGATGACTGGCATTTTGTGACAAATATCTGACATTCTTGTACTTGACAATTGAAAGGTGCAGGAAGCTTGGTGCCAGGTGCATGGAGGCCCCCAGTTCATCCACACTACTGCATTTAGGATGACTGCACTGCAAATGTCTCCAGTGCAACATATTCAATTAGCAAGGAATCTCTAGAAGCATAGGTAATGCCTGTCGAATGTCATCTTCATGTGTCGAACGTCGGCTTCATGTGTCGTCATCAACCAGCATGACATGAACTACACCCTGAATCTCCAGTCTATAAGCTCTAGTTTTACTCTTGCAGGGGGTGCTTTTTGGGGGAAGCATAATGTTATAATTTTCCATGACTTGCTACCAAAACAAAACCTTAAAAGGAGGCACAAATGTGACTAATTCTTGCTGTATTTTTCTTTCTTACTAAGTTTACCCATTTCTCTGAGGTACTTTCGTTTTGTTCTGTTCTATCGGACTTCCTTATTGACTTTGATTCTATGTTTATATTTATTCTAACAAAGAAAGCTGGTTATGGTGGGGTTTTCCCAAGAAGGCTTTTCCCTTTTTTGTCCTCAGGATCATAACAGTCCGTTATGATCACAGAAAAGCAGTCACAGACTTTTGCTCTAAAACCAGTTAAAGTGACTACCCAGAGATTATAATACAGTACAATATTTTACTGTAGAAGATTGTCAAGAATACCTGTTTTTACAACAGTCTAAGGACATTGGATCCTTTGGAGTCAATTCTTTAAGAAAGAACAAGTCGTTTTCAAAATTGTAGGCTTGTTTGTTATTCATAAGGAGAGAGTGAGTTGATTACGGTACTCTCCATGTGCTCAGATCATGATCATTTTTTGAATCTGGACCATGTCTTTTGTTGATTACTCCCAGAAGCCCCTTGAGGTGTAATAAATTGACTTTTCTCCATCATGGTCGGAACCAACAATCAGCATTCCTCAAAATCGCATCAAGCCTGCAAAGCAGCAAGTAACTGGTTTCCAGTGGTGAGGATGACTGGCACACAGTATGTTTTGGTAAGCCATGTGAAAAGCGGGTGTAGTAGGTGGACAAAGGCCTACAGCATGCAGAGATGACTAAATTTAGGCTGAAAACCTTGATGAAAATTTAAAGATACATACAATGTTAAAGAAAAGGGAAACTCCATCTTACCAAATGGAGAATTACCATTTTTTTCTCCTGAAAGACATCGTGCTTGGATCTCACTCCTTATACATAAACACAAACCTGTGCTGGGCATTTCAGGTCCAGAAGCTGCAAGATTTTGTTTCTACCAGCCAGTTGAAGACTCTTCTGTTTTGTAGAAATAATGTCTTGGTCTGGATAAGTAGCTTAACCTGATGCATTGAATTGGCAATGGAAATTAAAATTGTGTTGTCCTCCGTGGAGGGGGAGTGGTGGCGGGATTCATTTAAAAAAAAAAAAAAAGACATTGCCCTTCTGAACACAGAGTCTGGTGACAAACACACAGGAAACATCAAGAGTTAACCAGTCATACTGTCAAATGACTCCAGAGCAGAGGTGTCAGACAAAAACAAGTTGAAAGCTTTTATTTGAACTTTGTAGCACTTCCACTTTCAAGAAAAACTATTCAGGTTAAAAGCAAAAAGTTATTTCTGTCTGGGGTCACAGTCGCTTCTCTGAAGCCACATGTAAAGTTGAATAAATCCACGCCATATAAAACCTTGTACAAACCATGTAACCAAACATGTTCAGATTTTTGCAACTTCACTGGTATCTAAATAACATTTCCCTTCACAACAGAAGCGGTTATAGTGGTATAGCAAACTAAATTAAATCCTCAACTTTGGCTCAAAGTCCAGGATGATGCTTCTTTTATATCTACATACATTTAGTAAACATGACAGTTGAAGCTAAGGAAAGAAGATATGACCACCAATAAAATGCTGCAGAACTGTACAGAACACTTTGGTATCAGCTCCAGCTAGAGGTGAGAGTGGTCTTACGCTAGGGCTTCAACACCTACCTAGAGCAACCTAGACCTCTACTACACACCTTAATTCAGGCGTAGATGGTTGATGGGCATTGGCTGAGTTGAGGCTGTTGAGGCTCTGCTGGGGGTAGCGCGGGAGCAGCAGCTGTAGAAGATTCCTCACTAAGATGCCTAATCCCTAATTGCATCTCTGATAGGCTAAGCCCTCTTAGCATGGCTACCGGGCTCACTGCCTGAGACTGTCTTTTCCTAGTTGGATTTTCCTGCCGTGTCCTGATAATTTGTGCCATTATCTGTTTGGAGGTCAACCTACCTGCCCCAGATGAATCCAGCCTTCTGCTTGCAGGTTTTTTTTTTTTTTTTTTTTAAAAAAACATGCCCCACAATAACCCCCCATCCCCCACTTGCTCCTAGGCCAATGGTGGCCTCCCCCAAACCCCAGCCATTCTCGACAGCAGGCGACAAGTTCAGTGGAATGTGTTGTGAGACTGTTTTGGGGGCATGAAGCTGCGCTGGGTTCCTCTCGCTAAGCCTGGTGTGACTGAGGTTGCACACATGAACGCCCTTCCATGTCCATGCGGCTGCCTGGTCACATGCAGCCCCCCCTCCAAAAAAAAAAAAAGTCATTGACTGCTAATTACTTATTCTTTGAGTCAGAGAGTGACTTTTTCATTTTTTTTGGAATTTCGCAGAGTTGTCACAGCACTTCAGTTATGTAGAGCAGAGGTGAAGATTCCAGGTCCAGCAAGTACAAATCCAGACCAAGATTTTGTTTCAACTGACCAGGTGAGTACTCTGTGACTGTGACTCTTTATACTCGACTGGTTGGTTGAAACTGAAATCTCCACCTCTGGTGTAGAGTCTAATCAGTGGACAGTACCCATATGGTGTAAGTGATCATCCAGGTCACTGCTGGCCTGATAGTTAGGGAAGTGCACTTGTAATCTTGAAAGATTACAGGTTCAAATCCCTGACCTGCAAGGCACCACTGAGGTACCCTGAGCAAGGTACTGCCCCCAAGCACTGCTCCCCGGGTGCTGAATTAGCTGCCCCCTGCCATGTCATGAAAGTCACATATGGGTCAAATGCAGGGGTCACATTTTGTTGTGGTGTGTTGACAATGACCACTGATCACTAAATTCTAATTATGTCAAGAACTCTCCATTCACATACCAATGGCTTAATCCTAACACGCAGAACAGATGAATCGTATTCGCCCCGGAGGACTTCAGTCTGAGTGCAAAGGCCTCTCTGCAAATAGAAGGAGCTCATTACAAAGCAGTCAAAATAGTTTGAGTTTTTTTCATCTGTTATCAGCAAAGCGTAGCCCCTTCATCCCTCACCTTTCTGAGAAGCAGAGCAGTCGGTGCTGACACCAAACGAATAAGAGGGACCTTTCTCACAGCCACCCCTATTTGACAAGCAGAATTCCGTTGTTATCCTGGCTAATTCCCCAAGTCAGCAAGTACTGATACTACACTAACTATTCATTTCCCAGTCATCAGCCAAACACACACGCTGCTCTCCTTACAGCTGCAATGACCTTACTTGTTTTTCTCTGAGAAAATGGTAGGAAGCACATGGTGACTGTAATAGAGCACAAATCATCCCCTGCATTCTGGCACCCAGGAGGAGCTGATGGTACTGGAGGGCAGGAGTGCAGCAGAGAGGGGGAAGGGGGAGAGCAGAGAATGGTGGGAGAAAAGGCAAGGGCACAGAGAGAGGAGGGAAGGGGGGTGGCAAGGAATAAAGGCAGGTACAGAAAGACAGATGAAAGAAATCTAGGATAGGAATTCATTAACGTGCATACACAGAGGCACACACACACACACACGTATGTATGTATGCATATAAACATAAACACACACATACATACATATATATATGTATACAGGTTATATATATATACAGGTTATATATATATATATATATATATATATATATATATATGTATGTATGTATGTGTGTGTGCGTGTATGTATTCTTATTATATTTATATTGCTTTGAATGGCAGCTGGTTGAAATGAATAAGATGATCATTTCCCCTATGCTGAATTTGGTCATCTGCGTCTAAAAATTGTGCGAGTCACACACAGCTGCTGTGTTGCACATGGCCGCCTGTCTGAAGCCCTTGGTGCAGCCCGCAGCCACGGCACGCTCAGGGCAGCTCAGCGGGGGCAGGGCAGCGCGCGTGCTTGGCCTCTCTCCGCAGTGCTCACGTGTTGGCCTGCCTCCCCGCTTCAGTCTCGGTGGGACCTGTGCTTCTCCCACGTGCGGCTGCATGCTGAGGGGGAGGGTTTGTGTACAGTCCACCCCGACATATGACCAGGCTGCTGGCTTTCCTCCTCTTGTCCTTCACACTTGGCCACAGCGATCATGGCAGCGGGTAGGAAATAATCCTTACGGTTCCACAAGGACGTCTAATAAATAAAAGTCCACAATGTCCAGACAGCATGTACGAAATGATACCCAGATGAAGGGTAATTAGAGTATTTTTTTCCACAACAGTAGCAGGCTATTTATAGACAGTAATATCGCTCCCCTTTGTTCCCAGCTCTGTCTCCAGTTTCTCTCTTCGTCACATAAGAGTGTAACCTTTTGCAAACAAAAATAAATCAAACAACTAGGTGGCGAAAGAGTTGGGAAGCAGATCCAGTTCATGCTTACATTCAGATAGCCTGACGTCAGACCTGGGCAGGTGCAAGTCAGGCTGGCATAAGTACTGACCCAGAGAGAGACTGTATTTGCTCACCAGCCTACAGAGACATGACAGATTCTGCACTGAATTTGTATGTTGCAGAGATTAAGAGTAAGTGTGTGTACCTTTGTTTGTTGTGACGGATGTGGATAGGAGTGCTTGCCTGTGTGTATGTGCTTCGACCTGTCAGAAACACTCTGCTGGTGTGTGTATGCGGATATGCATGTGCGCATATATGGGTGTCAGTAAGCTTGCCCTGGTAATGCGACAGCTATCAGGATCACCTGACCCAGCAAGAGGTGGAAGAGATGAGGAACCTGAGCCTTCACCTGACGTCAACACCTGACACTGGAGATTCCCCGCTAAACCCCCACACCCCCCCAAAGCTGCCCGCAATCCTTCTCACTACCTCTTTTCACTCAGCCCTCTTCCTATTTCGTCCAGGTTTTCCCTGGGATCTGTGAAACGGAATTTGCTTATTGAGGAACTTTGCCATGAATTCAGTCACCTGCTGTGGAAAAAGTCCCTATAGTGATAACAATTATCTAATTTTTCTAAGGGCAGAACTTTATAATTATTATTATTTAACAGACTTGGCCATAAACATTTCTGCACATTAATGCACGCCCATGCCCTTCATTTATGACTGCAAAGAGGGATAACAGCTAAAATGTCTCATATGCAAGTATTCCTTAAGCCTTCCTGCTTCTTTCATAGTGAGGCATGAGACTACATGTTTGGTTTTGCCGGCTGAGTCAACTGCTCTTTCAGGTATTCTGAATGCCAAGTTAATATTTGCCGTCGCAGCGAAAGTTGTTGCACGAGCCATTAAGTATTAGGCAGTGCATTGCGATATCCGTGGCACCTGTGCTCTGACTGATCTTTAGCCCCAGGTGCATACCAGAGATGCTTGCTGGGCCTTCCCCAGCCTGTCCACATCCCCAGGCAGAGGTGCGTTTCTCAAATAGTTTGAGTACTTCACCAGTTTGTTCAAATTGCACATTCCTGTTTCTCACCTTCAAGGAGACAACCTTTACTCTGCAGGTAAATCAAGTGCTTCTACTGTATTTAAAAAGGTAAATCCAAATTTGTGTCAACATCCCTTCAAAGTTCCTTCCTCTTCTGTTGAGTCCCAGATGAATGATTTTATATGAAGAAGTGCAGACTGCTGGACTCAAGCAAACGTGTGAGATACTGAATAATGCATATGGCCATGTGGGTGAGATGCTCACTTAACCGTGTGCTGGACACTCGCGGGTTATTAGGAGAAACCTGCACCCTAAAACGATTAAGAGGCGTGTCTTGAGAGAAAGGGTGCTTGTAGTGGGTGGAATTCTCAGCATTCTTCAAATGAACAGCTTGACACAGGCACATTCCTCTAAGTGTACTAGGTGGAAGAATCTGGAGATGCCAGCTGGCCTTTAACAAAAAGCTGGGTGCAGAAATGGAAATGACCGGTTTGGCTAACCTGAATTAAACTTTTCATGTTAAGCCAGATAAACAGCGAATCTCAGGATGAACCATTTGAAAATTAAGGTCAAAATTAAGGGATAGATTATTTCGGGTTATCCGAGGCATCTGGCAGACACCATAGCCTGCTGTCCATTACATGCATGTAGTTTTCCTAAACGTCAAGCCTTCCGAGACCTTGACCTTGATAATATATAGAAAACATCTAATGGTATGGCACTGCATGTGACCAAAACTGGGCAGAGCACTTTGTGGCAGTGTCCAACTAAATTGCTCCTGTCACTGTGTCCCCTGGAGTTTTTTTTATAGCTTATTTCTTTATAAAGCTTGGTTTATAGCTGTGCTGACAGCTCACCTCCTTTATAATAACAAGGGAGATAGAAGAGAGAAGCTGTTGGCCAGGCCTCAGTGGAAACTGACAACGCAGAGAACACTGGACTGTGATTATGACAGTGTTATTCCTCACAAAGTACTTCAGAGCTGCGCTTTAAAGCCGTCAGAGGAGGTACACGTGTCCTGTGATGGGTATTTTTACCACCCTCAGTTAGCAGTGCATTATGATCAGAGGCTTTTGCTAAATATAGTAAGATGAACTATGATTTTATAATGATGACATGAGTACGGGAATGATGAAATCACAAACAATATCATACCTTTCACAATGATGCAAAGATTACAAACTCCAGAACAGGGATCATCTTCGAAAATACCGAATTTAAATGATATATTATTGAATAAAACATGTCACTTGGGAATTGTGGCGTTTTTGTTTTAACTGCTAACATCTCACAGCCATGGAGAAGAGAAATACACACCATGGCACTCACCCAGAGAAGCGATCTGGGGGTGCGTGGATGGATGGTATATGCACTGTAAGCTAAAGTAAAAATTCACAGAATGCTGTAGGCAGCAGTTTTTATATGTCCGACACTTTCAGAGGCAATAAACTGAAGCAAATGAAATAAACAGATTTTTCACATTATGCTTTTAGCGGTGAGTGTGAAGTGTTCATACAGTGAACACTAATGGGAGCTGAGTACAACATTATTATGCCCTTGCCATATACAGGTCAGCATGGTCTAGTAATACACACACACACACTATATTGGCAAAAGTATCGAGAAACCTGCCTTTACCCACACATGAACTTTAATGGCATCCCCTTCTTAATACTTAGGCTTTAACATAAAGTTGGCCCACCCTTTGCAGCGATAATAGCTTCAACTCTTCTGGGAAGGCCGTTCATAAGGTTTAGGAGTGAGTTTATGGGAACTTTTGACTATTCTTCCAGGAGAGCATTTGTGAGGTCAAGCACTGATGTTGGACGAGAAGGCCTGGCTCACAGTCTCCATTCTAATTAATCTAGAACAGTGTTCTATTGGATTGATGTCAGGGCTCTGTGCAGGCCAATCAAGTTCCTCCACACCAGACTCACTCATCCATGTCCTTATGGACCTTGTTTTGTGCACTGGTGCTCAGTCATGTTGGAACAGGAAGGGGCCATCTCTAAACTATTCCCACACATTTGAGAGCGTGAAATTATCCAAAATAGCTTTGAATGCTGCAGCATTAAGCATTCCGTTCACTGGAACTAAGGGGCCAAATTCAACCCCTGAAAACAACCCCACACCATAATCCCCTCATACCACCAAACTTTACACTTGGCACAGTGCAGTCAGACAAGTACCGTTCTCCTGGTAACTGCCAAGAGAAGCATGATTCGTCACTCCAGTGAACACGTCTCCACTGATCCAGAGTCCAGTGGATGCATGTTTTACACCATTGACACTTTGCATTGCACTTGGTGATCTAAGGCTTGGATGCAGCTGCACGCCATGGAAACCCATTACATGAAGTCCTCTATGTACTGATCTTGAGCTAATCTGAAGCCACACGAAGTTTGGAAGTCTGTAGCGGTTGACTACCTGGCGAATTCTGCACACTGTGCGCCTCAGCATGCGTTGTCCCCCCTCTGTGATTTTATTTGGCCTATCACTTTGTGGCTGAGTTGCTGTTATTTCCAGAAGCTTCCACTTTATTATAATACCACTAACAGTTGACTGTGGAATATTTAGTAGTAAGGAAATTTCACATATGAACTTATTGCACAAGTGGCACCCTATCACGGTACCACACTTG
>JAABNY020000108.1:10854427-10866805 GCA_015164015.2 Brevimyrus niger
GTTATTGTAGTGATGTGCAGCTGTGTGTCCGTGTGACAGCGGAGTGTTATTGTAGTGATGTGCAGCTGTGTGTCCGTGTGACAGCGGAGTGTTATTGTAGTGATGTGCAGCTGTGTGTCCGTGTGACAGCGGAGTGTTATTGTAGTGATGTGCAGCTGTGTGTTCGTGTGACAGCGGAGTGTTATTGTAGTGATGTGCAGCTGTGTGTCCGTGTGACAGCGGAGTGTTATTGTATGATGGCAGGCAACACAATGTCACCTGTTTGGGACATCACTGGAAACTGAAGAGATTGTTGTTCTCATCCAATTTCACAGCGGTCACGTTTTTCGGCTAGAGATATGACCAGATGTGATCGATCAGGCGCAGGAGGGCATGTGAGCACAAAAGGCCGTTGTGAACGTGACCGGAGCAGGTGACCAGTGGGCCGTACTGGTGACGGGCTGGCGTCAGGTGAATGTGTGAACCGTGGATTTGCGAGACCCCACCGCATGTCTCACTTTCAGAATTACACACTGAATTTGACTGGCACCTTTCATACATATTGCTTTTGGAGTGTTCATACAGTACATAGCTCCACACTGTTATATAATATCCATCCATCTGTCTTACATAACTGCATATGCGGTGGAGGGTGACGACCAGCCTGGAGCCCATCCCAGTAAAGACAGAGTGTGAGGTAGGGGACACCCTGTACAGGATGCCAGTCCATCACAGCTCTATTTATAACAGTCTAACAAATTTATATAACTAGATAGTACTAAAAAAAGGCTAGTACTATCTGCCTATACAGGGTAATGATTTCGTTTTCATTATTCACTGATATTCTCTATAAATGTTTATCATGTTTATTGTGCATTATGAATGCTTTATAAAGCTCTCATCTATAATGCAGTGTAGATACCTACATACTGCAGTACAACGCACCCTTAGTGCATATTGTAACCATTATAATGCATTATAAAGGTATCTGTAGTATATTATAGATGAAAGCTTCATTGGAGCTTATGAAGCATTGTAATGCTGGACAAATCAAAGTATTGTAGCGATGACAAGGAGACAAGGCAAGATGGTTTGACACAAAGCTGCTCTTTACTTGTGGTCTTTTTAAAACGACCACACACAAGCAAGAACAACACTCCGACACCACGTGGCATGGAAACGTGGGGGGGTTCCATACTGTAATGGACGGGAGGGCTCACATACAGTAGGTCATTACACAAGGGCTAGAGACAAGTGAAGATCAGGCAAAAATCAAGTACAAACACAGGTGAGGGCACATGTGACAATTGGGTACACGGTACAACAACTATTTACACTAACAAATACATACAGGGGCTATGTACAAAACATACACAGGGCCATGTACAGGACATACACAGGGTCATGTACAACACATACACAGGGCTATTTCCAACCCAATACTGGGACACGCAGACAGCTCTGCTACTTGGAGCTATCTCATAATCAACATTATAATGCCTTATAACTGTCAATAGGAGATGCTGTAATGCTTTATGAAGTCTTATACCGACTATTACAATGCATAATGAATCCAGTATAAAGGATAAAGCTTTAAATAAAGTTTTACCCATGCTAAATTGGAGTGACTAAACATATCTTATAGCTTATCCTAATTGTATCCGATAAAAAGTGGAATTGATAATTAGAATGAGCTGTTTTTACGTGTCAGTTTGAAGATGAGGGTTTAAGGAATACTTGCTATTTTTGCTGGTAATAATGGCTAGAAGCTACACCCTCCCTTCACATCCATTTTTTTTGTCAATTAACAGATGCATTGTTGCAGATCACTTTGTTAGATCAGTATTATACCATTATTGGTGAATCTGATCTATTCAAACTTGCTCAGTGCATTTTTTTTAATTCACCACTGCAGTTGCATAATCACCAGCCCTCCATCCCTGAATGCCCTAGCGTAACTCATGCATTCACAGAAAGTGGCCTCGCTGTCTATTTTGCTCATGCACGCATTGCAATAATTACATGCAATAATCAGCAAGGGGCTGGCGAGGCATGCGAGTGAGTAATTAGCACGAAGAGCTCACAGGCCTCTATAGGTTTGTTTACTTGAACATGGGCCCTTGACTTGCCAACTGCTTACTTCAAAAGAAAAACTAGTCGATGCATGTATTCTGCAGGAAGATCCGGAGATGCGGAAAGTTGGGCTTGTGGCGTGTAAATCTTTAATCGGGAGCGGGGTGTGTAAATGTTTCCAGTGTGATGTATAACAGGATGCGTAAGAAGACACCTAGGAAACGACCAGCGTGATTCTGTTACAGGACATGCAGGTGGCCGTGTGTGGCCTCCATGTACCTGATTCTGGAAGTAGGACACACAAGGCAAGTAGCTTTAAGTTGCACGGCATGTAGAGCTGATATTGGACAGCAGAAAAAAAAATAGGTTTAACTCTCCACTACACTGACATAGACGTCTGACATCAAGGGACAGATGAAAGAAGAGATGCTTCAATGAATCTTATTTAAGAGACCCCCCCCCCTCCCCTCTCCATTCCACACTACCATCCTCCATTGAACACACACTGCTCTATTTTCATTATAGTTACCCCTCCCCCACCCTCATTATAGGAGAGGATTAGTGCAAGAGCACAAGAAGAATGGAGAACTGGAGCTGAGCTGACTAAACTGCCAGTAAGGGAGAGATGGTTAGTATGCAGCCTAAAGATGCACATGTTGGCAGTAATTATTCCTGCATATTGCCTGTGTCTCTGCATAAAGAGCATACCTGGGAGGAAGCTGGGGGCTGACCCCCCCAGCCCTGCTCCTGCCTCTGCACAAAGAGACTGTCTCAGGACATTTGACTTTGCATAAAGCATCGCGATAAAGTCTGTAATATTGACTGAAGCTGTTTCGCTGGATGAGACTCTGAATTTCCTGCTCAGGTGATGCTTTTTGACATGACTCCTAAGTGCGTTGAAACCATGTCCCAGTAAGACCATCCCTCCGTTGCCCTTACCGCCATTTAATCTCCATGTCATCGGCTGACCTTTTTCCTCAGCGACCACATGGGGTCTCTTTCTTTATTTGGGCTCCCAGTTTCTGACAATCGTAACTCCCACGACCATTAATGTCTCCAGGAACACCGAAGCGGCAAGATCAGTAGGGGTTAAACCGCTTCACAATGGCATTGTTCGGATAAAAGGTGAACCATTCAGTGATCGCTGACCCTTAGTGACCACCGTCTCCTCCATGCATCTGACAGCAGGGGGACAGTGTGTGTGGGTGGAGAGGTGGTCTGGCTATGGACTTGAGATGTTCAGGCTGAAGGGATCATAAACACAGAGCGACTTTCCTACACATGTTATCAGAGCAGCAGTGATTAATAAAATTCCTGAAATTCACAAAAAAGGAGTATCTCACATGTACCGTGGAGACGGGATCTCAGACCCCCAGACAATGCTGCAGAGCCCCCCCCCCCCTTTTGTAAACATCAGACATTCCAGTCACCCTGATTCCAGAAGGGCAGTCCTCAGCCCCCGCAGTTGCTCCCAATGCTGATCTCTGAGATATCGCACACCTGCCCTTAACATCAGCTCACGCTGAGGATCCTTCAGAATCCACAGAACATGCCAGTAACTGGGGCAAAGTATGGAAGGAAGTCACCAGGACAGTGGGCTGGGGTTTGAGAAGAACACAGCGTACCCTATCAGGGCATGGTAGCACCCACTGTTCCTGAAGACAGACCACAGTAAACCTTTCCTAACGTGTTTTTTTTTTTTCTTCTTGAAAACAATATTGTACCACAAAAAATCTTCAGACGGAAAGGAAGGGGAAATTTTACCTATGATCCTTGGCCAAAATAAAGCCGTATTGCCTGAAGTGAATGTGACATTTTGAGGTTCCGCAAAGTAGGGGGCATAATAAAGTGTGTGTGTGTGTGTGTGTGCGCGTACAGTGGTGAGGCAGCACTCCTTACCCCAGGAATGATTTTAATTTGTATTAAAATTACTGCACACCCCAAGCCAGGGAATCAGGCAAGTTATGTACTTCTGTTCAGGTTAAGCTCCCAAATGTTTAGAAGAAGAAAAAAAAACATCAGGCAATCTCAGATCTATGTCCCATCTTAATCCAGAACATTTTTCTATGCCCAGACTGCAGCATCTCTCACATCCTCAGCATGGGAGACCCCCCCCCACGGCCCCCCCGGCCAACCTGCCAGACCATCAGCAAGCTCCTCACACCAAGGGGGCAAAAGTGGGCTGTCCAATGGCCAACAGCCCAGCGCCTCCCCCCGAAGGACCCGGCATTGAGAGCCACTGGCCATGAAACAGGATTTGGGAACGCAGTGGCGGGAATCCCACCAGACGAGGCTGTGGGAATCGTCTACCCTGCTCCCCTCTCGGGCCCCTCCCCCACAGCAGGCTGGCGGGAGCAGCGCCTCTGTCCTCCTGCACGCCATAAAGGTCGGGGCTCTTCCTGACTGGCCGGCCACGGCTGCCAGGGCCGCCGAATGTCAAACAACGGCTCCTTCACCTACTGCCAGAAATCCCTCGGATGCAGTCAGGACAGGAATCCCCCAAGGTCAGGCTATACAGTGAGGGAACAAGGCCTGCTTAAAATTTTGATTGATTGCATTATAATTGGGGGGGGGGGATACCAGGAGGAAGCACTTTAACATTAAGTATTTAAACATGGCTTTGGTTGGTGGGAAGCACACAGTGTTTCTGTGTACGTGTAAAATGACAATAAAGACTATTCTATTCTATTCTATTCTATTCTATTCTATTCTATTCTATTCTATTCTATTCTATTCTATTCCACTTGCTATTTTATCCTGAAGATTCCTAGAGATGTGCTTACTAGCTTATTTGACCCAACAGCAGAAAGCACTGTAGACCACTAATGGAGCTCATTCAATAAGAGATGCTGTGACTTCCAGGCCGGATGCTATTAAACAAACCGCATCTCAGAGAGCTATTTAAACCCCACCTTTCTGTTTCTTGGAAAACCTAAATGGAGCAATCTCCCCGTTATGGTGTTTATTTGATTTTGATCGTTTTGTTTCTCCCTGACAGAATGGGAGAAGAGTATTTAGGCGTCAGCGGGTCTAATGAGGCGGGATAGCTTTTTTATCCAGGGGAGAGGGGGTTCTATCAAGGGAAACAGGAGACGATGGAAAAGCGACGCCCCCCAGCAGTAAGGCATGTCTCATGGAGCAGAAAAATATGTTGCCATAACGGAACATCGATGAAGGTGCTAATGCTGACGAGGCAAGATTCCATCCATCCATCCATCCATCCATCCATCCATCCATCCATCCATCCATCCATCCATCCATCCATCCATTTTTTCCAGTATAAGGTCATAGGGCAGCCTGAAATATATTTGTCAGCGATAAAAACATAAAAAATACGGTATAGATTATGAAACATAGACTTTATTGTTTAATTTAATGAATAAATATGATTCACGTGGCACGTCATTATATTTTATTTTAATAATACTAATTCATATATTACATTTAGGAAATGTCCAAATTAATGTAAATGTAATCAATATTTAGTGGCAAAACTCCAAAGAATAGTTTAATGAATGAAACACACTCACAGGTTTGTAATTATGTCTTTGTGGGAACTCTCCTTGGATTTCTGTGGAGAAAACCCTAATCTCAACATGGCAAGCCCTACCCTTAACCATAAGTAACCAAACTAAATACAAGACTTCTAGAATTTTTAGGTATTTTACTTAAGTTGCAGATTTTTTTTTTATAAGAAATGATCCCCACAATGTTAAATTTGCAGTTTTTTATCACTTTGTAGTAAGATTTGGTCATACACATATCTTCTTCCCCACCACACACACACACACACACACACACACTTTTCCTTGCCAGAAGTTGGCCAGAAAAGTGACTCATATTTGCATACGGATTTTGGTGCACATTATCACTACAGCAGTAGAAGATGTTTAATGGTATCCAAATTAAAAATGCCATACAGCCAATATCACCCAGTTTGAGATATATTGCAATGCAGCAATGGATTTTATGCCTTTATGATTTTTGTAATAAATTACACCTCCAATTTTATTTCGGCATTCATGTCCAGGGTGTCCATGGGAAAGAGGTTCCTACGATGAGCAATGGATGGGTGGATATTACTCAAACTAATATTCCAGATTCCACAACACCATTGACAGAGGACCCATCTGATCTTAAGCAGTAAACACCCATCTTTATGTTCTTTTAAGAGACTGTCCCAGACGTCGTCCTACTGAAAAAAGTCCACAGTGGCAGGGGAGGGGCTCTTCAAGTGGTTTAAAGAAATGGTCATAAATAGAAGCTAAACTCTTGTGAAAACTTCCTAGTTCATTTCCTTGCCTCTGACCCTATTGAATCCCACCCACAATGCCCTGCTGGATTGCCTGGTGGGTGGGCGGATCTCCGTGGCCAGCCACATTCCGATGGCTGGGATTCCAGCCGCTCACGGCAGATGAAAGGCAGAGGGGCCCAGAAGAGGGATGGTTTGGAGGCCGCTTCCCATGGCCTCAACAGCCACGGGACCCCACCAAGTCCAACACTCAGGCTTATCGAGAAGAAAACCAGTCAGAAACAATTACCATTGATGGCCAGTTTCTAAGGAGGGGACGAGCAGGGAGGGAAGCTGGGACATTCGGTCATTTCATTCGCCAGATTAGGATTACCCTATATAACTCCTATTATTTTACTCGTAGTATAAAAATATTCTCTTGAGAAACAGCAGCAAAGAGTGCATAGTTCACGGGTTCAACAGCGCTATAGATGATTTTTTAAAAGGTTGCCTTAATGTTTTCAAACATGCTTGCTTGCTTTCTGAAGCTGATACACGCAAAATCTTTGCGGAAATCCCTTATGTGCGCACATTCTTATTTTATGAGGAGGAGAAAGAGCAAATGAGCTCCACATCTCTGTACATTTTCATTTACACTGAGCTATAATCTCCCGGCTCCCGGCAGTGGAACTGCGTGCACTGTGAGCTGGCTGGGGAGAGCCACGTGCAGGAGGGGTAGCCATGCAGGGCCGTCGGGCAGGTCTAAGGCCCCCTCCACCCCCACCAGCCGCCCCCCCNNNNGCCCTCGGGACTCTGAACTGACTGCACCTCGCTGCTACAGAGAAAGTCTCTGTTCTGTGAGGGCTGGAATTGCTGGCAGAGGCGGAAAATGGCTGCCCAGCTTTGAGAAATTAGAGGGAATGAATAAGAATTCCCCAGGCCTTTGTACTGGCTGGAAATACTGAAACAGTGTCATATGATCACGTCTGATCTTCCATGTCACGCTTATTCCTGGGAACTCTGGCCCGCGCCACTAACCTTCTTAGCTGGAAATTCTTTTTGTTGCCCAAGGTCTGAGAGAATGTCTAATACGTCATTACTGCAGGGATTCATCTATCTGCAGATTTATATATACTGAAGAACAAGCAGCAGAAACGTGCTCATGGCACAGGGTTTGCAGTGATAAAATAACAGCCTCCTCATCTGGACATTGTAACCCCCCTGCAGGATTGGAAGCGCGTGCCGTCTCCAATATCAGAGACTGATTTGGTGGGCAGTCGTCATGGAAGGAGTACAGACGTCCGGTGTGTTCCTCAAGGGCGTGGGGGGGTGTGCATGGGGCTCCAGGTTCATGGTGACGCTCTGGCGTTTGCCCACGTTCTGACGATTCGGTCCATCTTTCGCCCTCTTCCTGTGCTCCTCCCACTCTCTTCATCCCTGGCAGCCCACCCCCACCCTGTCGTACGCTGGTGTGCCGGGCAGACCGAGCACTTGCCCAGAATGACCCCCCTCCAAAAAAAAAAGGCTCAGTTTTTACATACCATTTTATCTACAGTGTTTCCATAAAATATACATAAATATGGCCACATGACTCTGGAATGACTCCGGGCCGGCAGAAGGCGGGTTGGGAACAGCCCCTCTTGAGTGGCGATGCGCTGTGTACGTGTGCCAGTGTATTTTCGTGTTGCGTGTGTATATTTAGGTTGCTGTCTGTGTGGTGGCGCTCAGCACTGCAAGGCTTGGCTGCCAGCCAAAATCCCACTGTTACCTTGGAAACCATTTACTACAGCGTGAGGGAAAAAAAGAGAGAGAAAATCCACGTCCGGCCTTCTAAACGCAGCGGCGGCTAGCTGGGCCGACGTCACACTGAACGAACCCCCAAAAGCCGTGCGTCCGTGCGTGCGTCCGTGCTTGCGTCCGTGCTTGCGTCCGTGTGTGTTGTGAATCACGATGACGGCGACTCCTGTGGAAAGGTACCCTCCGCCTCGCAGGAAATGCGGCGGCAAATGCGATTGGCCTCATTCTAAAACGGTGGGACAAATGAACAAGCTATTCTGATTCACATTCTGGAGGAGTGAGGTTTCATCGCAAGGAGCTTAAACTGGCCAATCGGCTTGATTGGCTCCTGATTACAGCCATGTCATTCAAACGAGGTTTGCTATTTCGGTGGGGTTAAACTGAGTTGCGAGTTCAGCTGCACAACTGGGATTTTAAGCTCACTTCAAACATATGTACATTCCCCTGCCACAAGGGGCGCTGTGACGGGGATGGTGTTTTGGGAAGGAGAACATCGCGTGCGGCTGGCTTTCCTCACACTGTAAGCACCACACAATGATCGGCGGCATGATCGACATCCCAGTGGGCCTGAGCAGGCCCCAGCATGAGGGCACGAGGCAAGCTCCAATCAGCAAGCCCCAATCAGCGAGCTCCAATCAGTGAGCTCCAATCAGCGAGCCCCTGGCGAGCCGCTCGGCAGCCTGGGGCCGTCCTCAGCCGCACCGCAGGGAAAAACACGCCGTACCATGTTGCGGCCACAGGGGCCCCGGCCCAGTGGATGGAAACGTAAACAATCAGACTCCTGCACGTGTGTCACTGGCTGGGAGGCGGTGCATGGCCGTGGCGTGGGGCTGCATGTCCTGGGGGATCACGCCAGCGGAGCGTGCTCGCTCCAGGGACAGCTCAGCCCGGGCGCTGCTAATTAGGGGACACAGTACACAGGAAGGAGCCGCTGCGAGCAGTACAGTTGACCGTTAACTAGAGCACTTCTGCCGGGGACACGAAGACAGCGAGATGGTCAGTGAGGGGGTAATAGCCCAGCATATAAGTCTCATTTTACACCAAAAGCCATGCAGGTAAGCAGAAATAAAACAGCATCATTAAATATAACTTAAGTTAGCATGTCTTGATGCTTAATAAATACCCAAGGTCCAAATCCTGAGGCAATATTAATATCACCTACTTAGACCACAGGAAACAGCGTGGCAGAGAAAAGGGGGGGGGGGGGGGTCCCAAGCCTTTTTTGGTGGCTGCAGGTGCATGGCAGGACATTATGAGTATCATTAATAAAAATCAACGTAAAGCAGTGTGTTATTTGTGTTGAATACAGTATAATAAAAATTAAGAATGGCTTGTTACGAGAAGCGAGTAAACAACATTCAAAGAAATGAACAAAAGGTCAGAGGGCTGAGTCAGTAATGGTACTGTGTGAGAGGTTTAGCCCAGACTCGATTTGCTCAATGCCTTGCATTATCTCTTGTCGCCCCCTGTAGGCTTCCACTGGAAAAATCCTTGCTGACCATTAGGCTTTGGTGCATGGTATGTTTTCAGGATGCGCTTGGAAGCCATTGGACAGACTGCAACACAAAATTCCAGTTTTGCACTGGAATTCCAACTGCAATTCCTCAGTGGCCATGCCAACCTACCTCTGCAGAGACTCACAGTCCAGACAGAGCGACGGTCCACCAGTGAGACTCCTGCTAACTGCCCTGTATAACTTAACTTCAGACTTCATTGTCAATGGGGAACTTTACTCTCTTTGTATGATTTTAAGTATCACTCCAGATTTCAACTTCTGGCCCAGGCAGTAAAAATGGTGCCGGCATTTCATTGTGTCATAAGTGGAACTGCCACTAACTGGAAGGAACTGGGGCTTTTCCAGTAACAGAACGGGTCACTTCTCCTTTCTTGTGAAGAGGAACCACTTTATCTCACTTTCCGAATTTGTAAATCGCTCTGGGGAGGCTTCTGGTTCTCATAGTGTTGCATATTGCTGCACATTGAGCTCCTCCACAACAATGCAGCACTGACTTTGGGGGAAACACACATGCAGACAGAAATAGGGTCAATATGCTTTCTCATAATGGCTGTTTCTGCACATTCTTGTAAGACCAGAAATCTAAAATAAGTCACACTCACACACACCTCATTCCTGACGTCAGATACTGGGTTTCGCGTTCTTTTTGTGATTTATAGCGGCCTGGTTTAGTCATTCCCATTTGATGCTCATGAGATGCAGATTACAGTAGAGTTTGAGGTCCGGCTTGGGGGAGCGGGGGGGTTTGCTAAAGCTTGTCACACTCCAGCCTCCTTTCCGCCTGCTAGAGGATGAGTGTGGGGGCAGCACTAATGACGAGCCTTGAGGGGTCAGTTGAAATGGGTACCCCCCCCCCCAGGGTGACCACCCCCAGGGCGACCGCCGTCACAAAGGCAGCCCCTGTATCACAGCAGCATACCTAACCCTGCGGCCTCGTCGCTGGCGATAACACTCCTGAAGGACGAGGCCACACCACGCAGCTCCGTGACAGAAGCACGTCCTTAGTGGGCGTGACTCAAGCATTAGTGACGATCCCCACGTACAGTAACAGCAACCCAGACACCCACCAAGAGGGATCCTCTGTCCTTCAATAAATAAATATCACTGGGCAAAAGTCTCACTTTACACTGCCATCCCAAATCGTTAATAGCAGCTAAAATACCTCTTGGTCTGATAACTTTGCCAAATTAAACATTATTCATGTTGTTATGCTGACATATGCGTATTTGTAGTCCATACTCAAGGGTATGCTCATTCAGGCTAATGCACGGCATGTGCAGCTGGACGAAAAAATTTATGATAACGCAACTCTTCCTTTCGATTTTCATAAAACAAGAAAGTGAAACTGTAACATAGAACCACTGCCTCAGCTGGAGGGGTTTCTCTTCCATGTGGACTTGAGTGACCTTTTGGGAGGGCGGGGTTAGCTGCATCCGTTTTGAACTGAATTTGTCCTAAAGTGCAGTGAAATGAATGGCAAGTAAATGAAATATTCATCAAAGCCGCTGAAGCGTGCATGTTGGCATTCCTCTGTAAATTAAGCACGGTTGTATATTCACTACACCAATGGCAAAAGTTTAATCCATAGTCTATATTTAACTAAAACCAGATTTCATTCAGAATTTACCAGAGAAAGTTTAGGTTTCAGACCTGAGGGTTGACTGGCTGATCCTGAGGTACAGGTGAGTGTGACATCAGCAAAGCACAGGCCTGTAGGGAAAGCAGAAACAGAAAGAGAGCGAGTGAAACCGCGTCTGTCTGGATATTGCTGCTTCATTCAGCCTTTCTCCGACATGCAGCTCCACCAGCCATCCATCCATCCATCCATCCATCCATCCATCCATCCATCCATCCAGCCATCCATCCATCCAACCATCTATCCATCCATCCCCAGCAGTATGCACATACGTGCATGCGTACGCACACACACACACACACACACACACACACACACACACACACACACACACACACACACACACACACACACACACACACAGGTTTGTATTTATACCCTTATGGGGACTCTTTCATTCATTTCTATGGGGAAAACTCTAATCAAAGCATTACAACCTTAAGCCCTACCCAGCCCTAACATTAATCATAAGTAACCAAACAAAATACAAGACTTTTGGCATTTTTAGTTTTCGAACTGGATTCACCAATTTTTATAAAATCGTTTCCCATTTTTGTCCAAATAACCAGTTTTTATCACACTGCAGTGACATTTACTTCCCACAATACCACAATATAATATAAACATAACACACTCACACACAGATACACAGACAGATATACACACACAAAACGGGAAATTTTTAAATGCCAGTTAGCCAAATTGTTTGTATAAGGACTACAAGAGGAAATGAAGGCCCTTGAAATTTTGGTTTAAATAAATAAATTATAAAATAAAAATGTACAGTCTATCACAGAAATTACATTTTTTAAATAATCATCAGCCTCATGTTCAGCATGGTAGGGTAATACAGCCTAACTGTAACTGCTCAGGTGCCCATATTGTTTATGTTGCTTTTTCTCACCTGAAACAAAGAGCAGGTGGATGTACATGTGTGGCAGCTACGATTACATCACAGGCAACTGGTACATATAAATACTATTACTGTGGAAAGTATTTTGGTTGTTTTGTTTTGTTTCCGGGGCGGCATGGTGGTGCAGTGGTTAACACCTCTGGGACCCGGGTTCGCGTCTCTGCCTGGGTTACATGTGTGTGGAGTTTGCATGTTCTCCCCGTGCCGTCGTGGGGTTTCCTCCGGGTACTCCG
>JAABNY020000108.1:10873513-10894426 GCA_015164015.2 Brevimyrus niger
TGGTACTTTGTTTTGTGAGCATAATTTGAAATGTGCTCGTAATCTAAAGCACTCGTATAGCAAAGCAAATTTTCCCATAACAAATAATGGAAACTCCACAACCCAAAAATATTCATAGAAAAATTATTTATACAAAATATAAAGTAAAAATGCATAAAACAAATTAACCTGCATTTTACCTTTGAAAAGAATCATGGATGGTGTGAGGGAGACGAGAGAGAAGAGGACGGTTATTTTATAGAACAACTTTCACCATAACTAACAGAATCATGCAGTGCTATCTGTTGGCTCACTGGAACCTTTTTCTTTTTGTGTGACTTTAACAAGGAACCTATCCAATGACGACCGCTTTTGCCTCCTTTACTATTTCGCGAAAATGTGGACACTGCATTGTCATTAAACAGATTCATTGATTGCACTGCTACACGCTTATTTGCGTGGTGCTTTTCTATAAAATTTTGACTATACGAGTGAGGCATGCCGACTGAGACCGAGCATGGGAAACGATTACCCACAATCCCTCAGAAACTGCCCGGAATCACCAAAGCCTGTAGTCGATAGCAAAGATGCTATTAAGAAATTAGCTAAACTAAGAGAATCAAAATATATGAAATTCCTTATTGGCCAAAGCATAGCACAGTGTGGTTTGTGGCTCAGTATGTCTGACGCAACAAGCAAAAGTACAGGCTGTAAATCCCTCAGCCTTGTTTACAGAAGGCAGCCCAGGCAAAAGCAGCTTTTGTGGGAGGAAAGAATGAACGGTATGGGTGAGTTCTCTCACCTTGTAGCCAGCATGCAGTCATCTAACATGTTACAGCATTTCACTTGTAATTGCTGACCTTTTAAATTACATGCTCTCACTCTAACATATTTAGAGGATCTGATGTTCTTCTGTCCATGGAGAAGCAATTATCCAAAGTTGTTTTTTAGCGATAGCTAACCACTGTCAAATATAGCCCCACTGAGACCATGTATCTCTCTCTCTCTGATTCTGTCTTTCTGTATGCACACAGGCATGCGCAACATATGTGGAAAATGTTGCCTAACCAGCCCCATCCATTAATAATCATCAAAGTCATTTGTCTAGCAGCAAGACCAAAAAAAAAAAATGTTCTTTGACATGAGTGTATTAATAGAATCGAGGTGTGCGGCCCTTAATGACCAGTCAGCATTAATACCCGGCAAATGCTTAATAATTAAACACTTAATGTCACCTTTTTGTGTCAAACCAAGGTAATCCTGCTGTGGAGTTAGTTATGCTTGTCTCACCACAGATGTCGTCATGTAACACTCTCTTAAAGAGCTTAGGTCTTTTACTAGCTAACAGATACAGCATCAGTTTTTTTCAAACAGCTTTAGTCTATTAAGACTGTGGTTGGACCAAAAGCCGGTGTACATGAGTCCTCAAGAACAGGATTAAGATGTGTATTTTTAAAAAGTTACACCATATCCCAAGGGGACAGTCATTTTACATACAAACACTCTGGGGCCTCGGGACATCAATTCATCACTGAGGACAGGTTCCACTAGTGCCAGGAACACTGGCAGGCATGCTGAGCTGAAACTGTATCCCACTGGCCTGTCCTCACACACGCTGTCTACACTCTGTAACCCATCTCCCCCACCAGAACTGTTTATTAACCTTTCTATATTAAGCAAGCGGCTTCCTCTCTTTAAACCCTTTCTACTCTCCATGCAACACTTCTAGCTGGCAAACATTAAGTTCCCTGCTATTCCTAACCCGCTTGAATCTATTTTTATGCTTTTGTTTCAAAAAGAAATTGTCTGTATCTTCAGTTCATTAGTAATTAGGCTGAGGAAAAAGAAGCAAGATGCAGTCAAAGGAAACAAGGCTAAAAATGATAAAAACTATACAAGTCTATGATAAACGGCCGTCCGAATTTCCAAAGCACCAACAAACAAATGATGGCAAACCTAATAAAGTTTACTCATTAGCTAATGACCTGAAATGCCGTTAAACTCGCAGTTTTAATTAGTTTGTTAGCGTCTTTTTCACCTGTCTGTGGCATTTCTAACAGACCTGCATTACTGGGGAGAGGGACTTGGGGTCGTATTATACCCTGACACAAAGCGCAAGGCAAAGTGATTTTGCTAGTTTCATAGCAGCGCATTGCTCATTTTCACGCCATATGCACCTGCTTTCCATGTCTGTGCCTACTAAGGCCTGGCAGTTCATCCAATTTTAATTTCAACTGCACACCATGTTGGAGATCTTTTCTGGGACTGGAGGTCATCTACGAGAATCACCAGTTGTGTGACTAGGGTAGGGTGGAATCGTTGGGCCAGCCTGTTGCTCTGAGGGTGAAGGGTCTCCGCAACACCCCGCCTGCCAACCTCGTAAATACCTGAGCCCCAGAGTTTCTCCACTGGCTCCTTGGGGGTCCCAATCCTGCAAAAGTACTCCACGACCAGTTTAGTTGCTGTGGTGGTGGCATTATGATACGCCTTGGGCCACTTCGTGAAATAGTTGATGACCATAAGTATGTAGCTGTTCCTGGCCTTGGTGTGGGGGATGGGGCACAGGATGTCCACCTCCACATGCTCCAGGGAAGCATCCCCCAGGTATGGCTGCAGGGGAGCCTGGAACCTCTGGCTAGGACCCTTTCTGAGCTATGCATGTATCACAACAGTGCATGAAGTGCTTGGTGTCCTGCAGCTTCCTGGGGCGATGCTGGACCTTGAAATCAAACTCCACCAACATTTCCAACCAACAGGGTGGAGGGGTCCATTCTCACCCGGAACTGCTGGCCACTGGCGTAGAGACAGAAATGCTTACATGCCTGCATCATGGCTAGCAGTTCCCTTCGAGTCACAGTCGTGTTCCTGCCTACTTAGCGTTTGGCTGAAATACGCAAACAATCGCTCCCCTCCCGGTGCTACCTGCGAAAGCACAGTGCCGAGTCCCTCGCTGCTAGCAAGGATGACACCGCTCTGGGTACACTAGCAGGGGAGCATCAGCAAACGCAGAGCGGAACTAGTTAAATGTAGTGGCACAGACATCAATCCACATAAAACCGCCTCTGTCTTCTCTGGGTTGATGGCCACGCCTTCCCTGCTGACAATGTGACCCAGGAAGTATATTTGACTCTGGAGGATAGAGCACTTCTGAAGGTTCAGTTTTTAAGTTCCAGAGTGCCCTGGTAAAGTCAATGGCACACGTGAGCAGACGTAACTTTACGTTAGCCGGGATGCGCCCCATGAGCACCTTGAAAATGACTTGAGCATTGCACAAGCTGAACGGCATTGACTGAAGTGTCATAGTCTGAGGTGAGCTGAATCACGTCGACCCAGCATGTCGTGAATGCACAGCAGCGAAGAGGTGTCCTTCCACATCTCCACGTTGAGTTGTTGGTAATCAACACAGGACCGACAAGGCCCATACTTTTTGGCACCATGGACTACTGAATCTAAACCAACAGGCTGTCAGATGTCATTTCTTGGATTGTCTACCACTTGTCGCTTTGCCAGGGATAGTCTTAGATAGTGTGTGGATGCAACTGGATGAGCGGGGCATCTCCTCTATTGATGTGGGTTGGCACTCTTCATCCCTGAAAGCGAAGATGTCCCAGAATGAGTCCACCAGAGCTTTCGTCTCATCTCGCTGCTCCACCATCAGATCCAGGCTGCTACGCTGCCATAACTCCTCACAGCTTGCACCATCTTGGGAGGCAGCCGCTGCAATGTTACTGTGCTCCTCAATCCGGGCTGGACACAGATGGGGCAGGGGTTGTGTCACCAGTGATCTTCCTTCAGAAGGTGTGGGGTGCTCTCTTCCCCATCTGTGATGACTCTTCTTCTTCTCTTGCCCCCCATCGCTGTCCATGGCTGTCAGTGTCACACTGGAGAGCCACCACATTCATACTACGGTGGAACATCGGTGTCAGCCCCGAGGTGAACTAACACGTTCAGCCCAATGATGCATTGGTCAAAGATGTTGGCCAGCCAGACCTCCTGCAACGCCATGTGCGCTGTCGTCGATCCTCCAGCTGCTCCCTCATCTTCCCTTCTCACTGTCGGTGGCCAAACTGCCACTCCCTTACAGTAATCACATGGTCTCTGGTTCTTCTGGAGAGAGGCTTTCAAGATCCTTCAGTGCCACCCCCTCCAGCGACATGGCCAGGCGACCCGCCATTTTCCTAGGGGACCAGGCTCTGAGCCATGCCGTTAACTGGACCTGAGTCAGGTAGGGCTCCAAGTACCCCTTTCCGTCATAGTGGGACAACTTCAGGGAGGTCTTGATCTCGATTATCTGCATCCCCGGTGGGGGTGCTAGCGCCATTGGATCGCTCTGGGAAGGCAAAGTGTTCAGTTCCCGGAGGCTCCCTCTGGTTGACTGTGCCCCTTATATGTTGGGTTCTTCGGAGCTCTTCTTGCTCCCTCTTGAGCTCCTGGATGGTTGTCCCCTGTTCTGTCACCACTGTACAGTAGTCAACTGACCGACCATGGTATCAGAGGGCGTAGTAAGAGGTAGGAGGCAACCACAAGGGGATCCGGTGTTATGTTTAGAGTTCAAACAAATACTTTCAAGTTCAATAAATGCATGACATTTCCAAAGTAATCGTGTTAAACTATTGTGATCTTGATATTGACTAATATAATTATGATTATGATTTGTGCCGTTATCGAGCAGCCCTTGTGCCATTCTTTTTGAAAATTTCAGCCCATTCTGGATACAGTGACTGGTTTCTGTAGCAGTCTCTCATAATGCATAGCTATCACGTGCATCTGTGCAGCTCTACAGAGATTCTAATATACATTTGATGATAATGCAGTGTTCCTGTAACAGTAAGACTTAGGGTTTAAAATAAAATTCTGGGATAGTTTTAGTTTCCCATTTCTGTTAGGAGTGAAAAGATAAGTACGGTGACACCTAAAGTCAAACTGGTATGTAATGACCTATTGCATTAAGCATTGCACTTTCAGTAGCAGCATCTTCATTTATTTTAATGACTCTGCTTTTATGTTTCGATTTCGAGATTCCGCACCAAAGGTCAAGCCAAGAAAAAAAGTTTTAGCTCGAGGTGCTAATCCAAGCAACAGCTGGGCCTCAACATTTTGTAGTAATGATGTTTTGTAAACTAGATCCGGATTTAGGTGCCATAGTAGTGCTAGTCTAAGGATCACCCCGTGCGGCTCTGTAATTCCATGCCCAGACTGAACTCGTGGCTTGCAAGGCGAGATGAATGCAAAAGGGGTGAAATGTGTCACAAGCCAATGTCAACGATGGACGCTGGCGCGCAGAACGGACACCAAGTCACTCCTGTGTGTAACCGTGATACCAATTGCAGGCTGTCAGCTATTTCAGGCTCGACCCCTCAGTGTCTGGAAATTTATTTTGCTTTCGTGCTTCTAATTAGACTTAGTGAGATATAACTTGAGGTTCGCACTGCAAAGCCTATGTTTTGCTGGAGTCCTAAGCGAAAAGGCGTGCTCGCGGGATGTGTCCCATGGCGGGAACATTACGAGATGTGACAGACTTCTGTTTAAGGTCGCAGCATTATATAAATGCTGTGATTAACATCCTTAGTGGTGAGTGACAGAAAGAAGCATGTGTTTGAATGTTGTCATCAGAGTAAATACTAACTGAAATTTCATGTTGTTTTGCTGTTTCCATATTTGTAATTGTGTATTTCAGATTCATAATTATAATTCATATTCTAGGAATACAAGTCAATAAGTGTCTGCATGTAGACAATGTAACAGTATAACTGAGCTTCTGCTGGGTTTGGGGACATCTGTAAATATTTCAAGTATATAATGTGAATAATCGTATAGTAAAGACACGTACAGAGGAGTAAATATCAGTCCTTGGGGTTATTAGACCTACCTTTTCTCAAGGTACTGCATGAAGATAGGCCACAAAAAACCCATTGCTTGTCTACTGTACACTTCTAACAGGAATGCAGTCATAAGCGATGTCAGCAAAGCCTAAGGAAAAGCCACAGGGATACATCTCAGACTGGCTCATTCAGAACTCGAATAGGGGAGAACATTCCCCATCACTTCCCATGATTCGCAATAAATCCCAACTGAGATCTCAGAGTCCATTCGCCCCATTTTGTTCCCAGAAAAGGTTTCGTGTAAAACCCCAGAAGGAGTATTGCTCCCATAGTTACCAAACTGATCTGATGTTATAGAATACAACATCTGTCTGCTCATCTGCTTTGATGTCTGCTGCTTCTCCATGAACCATACCTACCTGAAATTCTCGTGACAAACCAGAGCACCATTGCTTACGCCTCAACACATTATCGAATACTAAAAATACCAAGTTTAGTCAAACTCTATACAAAAGTATTCATAATATAATATAATATAATATAATATAATATAATATAATATAATATAATATAATATAATATAATATGTAGATATGGGATTAGATATCTCTGTAGTGTGCAGGTATCTTGCTTTATCGTATTACCAGCCACACTGCTGGACAGCAGCTGTGCACGGAAGTGCTTAAGGATGCAGAGGGATGCTGGGTGCTGTTCCCAGTCGGTGGTGGGGTGGCGCCCTGCTGAGGACGAGTAAAGATGCCTGGGCCATATAAAGCAGAGCCCATGCCCTCGGCTGAAGCCAGACTCCAGTGGTAGCGGTGGCTGTGTGGAGACTCAGGTGTCAGTCCATGTGCGGGACTGGCGCTCATAGCGGGACAGCGGGACAGCTGCAGCACGACTCGGAGAGAGGCCCGGGGAGAAGCAAGCAGAGGGTACCTGCTATTAGTTAATACATGCCTGCATGCTTTAGGAAAAAGAGTGTGAGTGTGTGTCTGCATGGATGAGACAGTGAGAGGGACAACAAATATTCTTCATGATGTCAAAGATCATTCAATGTACTGACTGTACCAGCGCACAGTTTTATTAGTTATATTCTTTCTTATTTATTAGTTTCCTTCTTTCTGATAAGGTGAATGTATTTCATAATACATACACAGATAAATATACAATAATTTCAGTACTTCATTTCAGTATTATGGTTATAAATATGTAAATTGAAGATTTTTGTAAATTATTTTAGAGTATTGTTACATTTAAATTTGGTTCCTAATTTTTAAATATTAAATATTTATATTTACTCTTCTATACATTGCAACATCATGGTCAGATTTAAGCCAAACAATAGGCAATTGTAATCCCTGAAAAGAAAAGTAAAATTTCCTTAAAAGGATACAGATTACATGTGTTTGTCGCTGTATAACTGAAACATTGTTTAATAAAATTTGTCATTCCCGACATCCTTATACTGAGTGATGAATGCAAGTGTGTTTCAGGAATCTATCTTGTAATACTTTGTTTAAATGGTAACCGCGTTTAAAGCTATGATTTGTTACACAAAATAATAAGATAATTAAAATACTGTATAGATGCACTACAATGTTCATGCATTTATTTAACCAAAATCGCATGCTTAAACTTACGAATCTTCACTTGCAAATGAATAAAAGAATTACAATGTTTGTAACAAACATTGAAATAAAAAGTGAATGAAATGCCTTTATGAAAAATTAAGGTCAGTGGGATTTATTGTTTATAAACAGTATAAGGTGAGTGAAAGGCCTCATTTGAAAGACACAACCCAGAAATTTTGTCTTGCTTGTACTTACCTTCCTATCTATCTGAGATAATATGAACAAGGCAGTAATACAGAATTTTCTACACACGATGCAACAAACTTTTGTCTGAGGTCTATGAATAACCCCCAAAGCAAATGTTTTGTACTTTCCATTGTGCTCATTAGTCCTGGAACAACAGCGTACTGTAATATAGATGATGCAGTGGGAATGTGGAGTTGTATAGTGTCATTAAAGCACTAAAATGCGATATTAGCAGGTTTTACTTGGCTCAGTGTATTTTAGCACCACAGAGGTAAGCATGGTGCACTGTGAAGTACTGGCAGATTCAGGGAATCAATCATGCTTATTAGTGCTGTTTAGCCTCAGGAAGTGCTAACTGTCCCTGATAGGGTTGGGTATTGTGTACAACACCACACACATTAAAAGTACAGTATTCAAACATTAATTGAAAGTGTGAAATGTCATTCATTTGTATCTTTGTTTCTCTTAAGCAGACGTAAATCTTCATACTGAATGAATATAGTGAAACTTGTAACAGCTGAAGATAGATACAGTAGATACGACAATTTTAGTATAATATCCAAATACTTGCAATGCAAGTAGAAATTCAAATTTAGCAAAAAGAACAGATTATTTACCTAGTCAAAGTTTTAAACAGGAGCGTCACTAGTGACTTATGAAAGGGGAGTGAGCTTTTACTAAGGGGGCCAAATATTAATAAAACTGAATAAGAGTCCAATATTTAAACTCAATTACATTACATTTATTGGTGCGGCTAAAGAATATTTTAGGAGGGTTAAAGCCACCCCTAAAACAGTCCCTTCATTTGAAAGGTGAATTATGCATTATTTTTTGTAACCAGCCACAAGGATTGATGCCTTAATTGAATGTGCAAACCTTTTAAAATTATGGATGTTCAGAACAAACTTTGTAACGCCAGGTGGTCGATATAAATAAGTGCTGTTCAGTGTTAACAAGTAAGATAAAAATCATCTCTTCAAAATCAAAATTAAAAATATGCTACAGACCAGGTATAATTTAATTATATAATTTAATTATTTAATTAAATACATTTAATTATATGTATCTTGAAAAATAAAACGTTTGTTAAATAGTTGATGAACTTCATACATTTTATGATATAATTCATTAAATTTCCAGGTAACACCATGTAGCTACAGCTTAGAACTGCTTGTTAAATGCGATCTCAAATTAGTAAATGAACAAGGCCAACAACTTGCTGGTGTTTTGCTTATATGACTGTGCTTTTGATTTCCATGGAAAATTCCCTTCAGATCTAACGTCTGACTCACTCCAGAACCAGCTATGGCAGACGGCAGCCATATTGATGAACTGATGGAGCTGACAGCCCAGAGCTTAAGCTACCTTGAGATCAATGAGCATTTCAACATCATCAAAGAAATTGGCCGTGGAAAATATGGGAAAGTGTTGCTGGTTACTCATCGCTGCAAGGGTATGTCTGTGAAAGATGTCTGCAAAGATTTGTTCATGTTTCATTCTCATAGCAGGGATGCATCTAAATATCCACCATCCATCTTATCAGTGACAAATATTTAAGAATGCATGTTTATTTGTTTTTAAATGAAAAGAATTGAATCTAGATATAAAATCTTACCTGGCCTAACCTGACCATTACTAGTAATTACAATATTACAGTACTAGTTGCAAAATATAACTAACTATAATTGTATTAGGCTTACTCATTGTAAAATCTTTCCTTGTGACATATTGTAGACGTGTACGTATTTTCTGTAATATGTGTGACTGTTTATTTGATCATCACTGTTTTTTCCTGTTGCTCTGTGTACGTATTTTCTGTAATATGTGTGACTGTTTATTTGATCATCACTTTTTTTCCTGTTGCTCTCTAGGTACCCCAATGGCCCTGAAAGTCATGCCAAAGACCTCTACCAAGCTGCAAGGCTTTCTGCGAGAATACTGCATCTCACTGCAGCTGTCCTGCCACCCCTGCATTGTAGGGCTCTTCGGAATCGCCTTCCATTCAGCAGAGCACTATGGATTTGCACAAGAGCTGGTGATAGGGAGGGACCTGTTTGCTGTGATTCAACCGCGGGTGAGTGAAGGACTAGTCACATTAGGACGTAGCCTGTATTTTGTGTGTCATGTTCTATTTTTGCATCAAAAGTTTATGGCCTTAATTTTTTATGGAATTCCACAAAGCTCCCAGTTCTTTGCTATAGTGATTTACACGCCTTCACTTTGGTGACTTATATATATTAGAATTTTTGGGTGGTGTCTAGTTTCAGTTCCAGTTGTAATTTCAGAGATAAAGTCTTCTGAGATCTGTGACTAAGCAGCCCTGAAATCTAAATAAGTAATTAAGGACATGCTCATGTGCAGATCATTTTACAGGAAAGTATCGCGTTTCCATTCAGATTTTGAATATCAAAGCAATAATGCAGTTATTGCAGTTTCGGTGTCCGATTCACTTTGGGTTGAAGCAGAACATATTCCACATCAGCATGTTGTTCATTCCTGGGAGAATAAGGTCTGCTATTCCAAGCTGTAGGAACGATAAAGTGATTAATTTAATTCAGATTCTGCCTGAATGGGTCACACTGCAGAATTCAGAGCAGCATCACCCTTTGCTTGGTGCACAGAAGCACTTTCTTCATGCTGATAGGTGGGCATCCCCGAGGGGGCCGTGAAGCGCTGTGTGCTGCAGGTAGCCAGTGCCCTGGAGTTCATCCACGAGCACGGCCTGGTGCACCGCGACATCAAGCCCGAGAACATCCTGCTGTCGGATCGCCACTGCTGCCGGGTCAAGCTGGCCGACTTCGGTCTATCCCAGAAGAGGGGAACTCTGATCAGCTTCATCTCGGGCACCTTACCCTACATGGCCCCGGAGCTGTGTGCGATGGCCTTGGAGGCTGGGCAGAAGGCCCCCAGAGCTGCCCCGCTGAGTGTAGAGCCAAGCCTCGACACCTGGGCCTTTGGTGTGCTCATCTTTTGTATTCTCACAGGCTTTTTCCCATGGGAGCACTGCACCGCATCTGATGACTTTTACCAGGAGTTCGCCGACTGGTGCCAAGAACCCACTGGGGCCAAATTACCATCTCAGTGGAAGAGATTCACACCGACCTCGATGGAAATGTTCAGCAGGCTGCTGGCGCTAGATGCTAAGAAAAGGTGTAAGGTGGCTGAGGTGAGAGCCTATTTGAATGAAGACTGGGTGAGGACAGTGCCCCCTGGTGGACGGGTAGTAGATCAAGCCAAGGTCAAGGCTAGGTCCACCCTCAGTGTGTCCAGGAGCAGCCCTGTAACCGTAGAGGTGGAATAAAGATTATCAGTCTCGATGACTAATTATTTGGTAATTAAGCTTAATTATTTGTTTTTAGTTGTAATCAAAGTTCAAACATCAAAGTATATTCAAAAATGTTTTTTTAATGTATAGTATTAATACCACTAGATGTGGCTTTCTGTTTAGAGAGTGTATTGCAATTTAGAAATTATACTTAACATACACCGTTCAGCCATAACATTAAAACCACAAGCCTAAAATTGTGTAGATCGTCCCTTTGCCAGCAAAACAGCCATGACCCATCGAAGCATGGACTCCACCATGAAGGTATCTGACACCAAGACGTTAGCAGCAGATCTGTTAAGTCCTGTTAAGTTGTGAGGTGGAGTCTCCATGGATTGGACTTGTTTGTTCAGCACATTCCACAGATGCCCGATCAGATTGAGATGTGGGGAATTTGGAGGCCAAGTCAACACCTTGAATTTTTTTCCCCCTCAAACCATTCATGAAAAATGTTCGCAGTGTGACAGGGCAGATTATCCTACTGAAAGAGGCCTCTGCAGTCGGGGAATAGCGTTGTCTTGTACTTGGTGTGCAACAATGATTAGGTAGGTGGTACCTATCAAAGTAACATCCACATGAACGTCAGGACCCAAGGTTTCCCAGCAAAACAAGCCCTCCAGCTTGCTTTCATCCCATAGAGCATCCTAGTGCCAAACTGATTGTTCACTTTCCCAAAATATAATGGCTCCCTTGACAAGTATCATTTTAACCAGATATTCAATATTATTTACTTCACTTGTCAGTGTTTTTAATGTTATGGCTAATCAGTGCAAAACATTTTGTTTAAAAATACTCATTGTGACCATTGTAACACTGTCAATAAAAAATGCCTTTAAAAAACTTAAACTGAATGTTTTGTTGAGAATGGTAAATGCAGCTGGATGAAATATAAGATGCCTGTCAACTGGCGTGAACAGTTTTTTTTTTGCACGATGAGAGCATGTCAGTGGTTTTCTCTGTAAATTGCTGCGGTTCATTCATCTCATAAACTTTTTAAATGGGCGGAGCCGTCACGATTGCGTGGTGTGGGTGGTGCTTTTCTGTTACTGAGGAACAGCAAGGGTGGCACCACAAATCAATGAACTAATGATTATCCCCACCCAGGGACGCCTCTGTTCCAAATGGCTGCCAAGCTGTTTAGCTCAAGCTGTGATCCAGCAGTCCCTGCTGCTGTAGAAATTACGTCTCCGTGTGTTTGAGACTTCTTAGCTGTAGTTTTGCTGGGTTTCTACATAATCTGGCCTTGGAATAGCCCTAACCGCCAATTCTGACTGATTCTTCCTCCATGCTCCTGAGCGGGGACCAAAGACCAATGCGACCAAAGACCCAGAGCAGATTTATAACAATCTGGTAAGCGGTCTGGAGGCCGCTGAGTCCAGATGTTGATCTGCGGTGGGTGTCCATGCGACAAGAGCACAGATGACCTCAGTGGGTAAATGTGTCAGGACACAGTCGACCACCAGGGCACAGATCAGATTTCCTTGTTTGCAGCCACCTCCGCAGCGTGTCTGATTGCGGTGGCCTTTCCCCCGCCCTGGGTTCAGCACTCCCAACCAACACCCATTTCAGCCTGAGATAATCTCCTGGCAGCTGGTCCTCTTTGATGGATGCTGGCTTTTGTGTTGGCCGTGCCTCGGCAGGGCCGTTTCTGGATCAGTATTGGGTGTAACAGCGGAACAGAGGCAGTTTGGCCAGGGGCCTGGACTGACTCATTCTGCTGCTTTGCATTGTATTTAACCGGCTAATCCAGCCAAGTTTTACCCAACACAGTGGCTAAGGAAACCACTGTTGTGATTTCTCTTTACCTGGCTTCATACTGGTGCCCATTCTGCCCAGTGCTGCACATTTTGTGCTTCACAGCATTCCACTATTCTCGCACATGCCCAGTTATAAAAATCTTTAAGTATGTCATGCTGATTGTACTGGTGAACCCCACTTTCCACCCCCCCCCCTCCTCCATGCTGGCATTTCTTCAGACTGTCAATAACATAAGATTTCCTAACCATTACTGGAGGCTTTTGTATCGCTAGTATAGAATCAGATGCTCACTACATTTGCTACAATGTTACAGGAAGTTTTAAAATGTAGTAGCACAGTGTCATAAATGTCTTTCATATCAATATATAATATTTCTCCTATTCTTTATTACAGTTGTCATAGATGATGTTGTCTGCACTGGAAAAAAGAAAAACTTCACACACGTGGCCACTCTTTCACAGTAGTACTTCAGCAGATTCTCAAAGCGTGAGACGGCGTGTATCACCTTACACTTACCACCGAGAAACTGTATCAATGATTGCATGAATGAAAGCCTATCCTCTATGTCCGTTTTTTACTATGTCTTACCTCAATTGAACCCTTTCTAAACGTCACCTGTTCTGTCCTTCTAGGATTATTTCTGAGCGAAAAGGACACGGCTCTTTGTGGAAGTGTTGTTCGTCTCAGTCAGCTGTGGGTATGTTTTTACGTTAGTGAATGTGGGTTCGCACTGTGCTTTGAATTTGCGGACTTTAACGAATTGCCGCTCGCGCTTGCATGGTCACATAATGTCCTCATAAATCACACTGAGGACCGTGCTTGCTTCAGCACAGGGCCAGTGCGAGTCCGGGGTGGAGAGCTTAGAGCTGCCGTCCACCACACATGCGGAACCGTAATCCTCTTAAACCTGGAGCATCCATCAATGGCCGCGTGTCGCCGGACGGTTTGAGATCAAGTTTTAGTAAGTCAGCCAAGCAAAGCGGAGTATAGACAATCTTGGCCTAAATGTTCCTTTATCTTTACACCTTGGAAAGTGCAAGAACACACAAACTCCTAAATCATTTCCGTTTCGTACAGCATGATCTTTTTCTTCCCTCTGCCTTTTTAAGAGTCCTGCTGTTGCGTACGTGTGACAGGGTGGTGAAAGGCAGAGGCACGTGCCTCAGCGGTTCTCTGCCGGCTGCGGTTGCTCCCTGTCCAGGGACCATAAACCGATTTGGACAAAAGCATCTGCTAAATGTAAATAAATAAAAATAATGGAGGGGCTCCCACAAGCTAACAAGTTGCCTGTCCTTTTTATCGGGTCATTAATGTGTCAGGGTGTAATGCAAATGGGACATTGTCCCGATCTTTAAAATCCCAGCTATGCCAGGGATGAACTTTCAGGGCACAACTTGCAATAAACTCGGCTGATAAACAAGCCCTTCTTTTTTTTTTTTTTCCGAGGCTAACGATGAAGGATGAGAATGTATGTCTGATGCCAGCCCCTGAGTGGTTATTTAATCCGTGTCATTTATTTGGCAGATATTTCAGCTCAGTAAATAAGCAGGCATTTTCATACATGCTTCTGGTAAATATTATGTACAGATCATGGGGACCAGCATTCCAACCGGCCTCTGAATTACTAGGAATAGGGAATTCTTCAGTATTTCTGCAAGATGCTTTTAATGATTCAGGTTTCCTTTATTTAAATGGTTACTAAAATACCCCTTAATTATGAGGATTCTTCTGATGTTTTACCTGCCAATTTATAGCCAGTGCACATTTTTAGGGTTTGAATGAGCTTTAGAAATGAAAGGCCTGAAAAGTGCTACAGAACATGCAATCAAAACTGGTACGACTTGAAAATTCACTGCAGCACCAGTGGCGGCCTTAATGGCAAAGTGGACAATGGTGTAGGTTCACCTGGATTTTACTCAGTCGCTTATGAAGGAACATGTTGAAATTAAACATCTCAGATGTGCTTTTCTTCACTGCCAAATCTCCATTTTACACTGGCCTTCAAGAAAATGTACCAGTAGGCTAGGTATGTTCTGATTGCTTGCATTGGCTTATTTTAAGGTTCATAATCTCCACTGTGTACTGGGGGCCATCAACTTTATTTTATAAAACTGTATATATTTTTTTCATAAACATAGTCTGATACCAGAGGTACTTTATTGAACAGGCTTACTCAGGCTGAAGCCCGGGACTAAATGGGTCCCTTAACCGACCTTGTTTAACAGCAGTTTAACCCCCCCCCCCCACCAAGAACTGTTATGGTTGTCAACCTCTATATCATCATAGAAAATAGTAGGGGCATCTGTTGCTTCTGTTGCTTCCAACATGATAATGCCACATGGGGTCCAACTTATTAACATGATTATAAGAAAAGGCCAAGGGCTAATGTGAACATTATTTAAATAGCTTGTAGATGCATATATCTAACCCCACACCCACTGTCTATGTGCGTTGCCAGTCTATATACTAACAATGAGATGTTCTTTACTTACTGATCAGGCACAGTCAGTGTCTTCTTGGCTTTCAGGATCTATCATTGCAACTTCTAATTTCCCCCACCCTTGTACCTAGTTGATCTAAGGCAATGTTTCCCAACCCGGTCTTTGGGGACCCTCCCAGGTCCCAGGAGCAAAAACAAGGACAGTCTGGGGGAGACATGGGGGGTCCCCAATGAAAATATTGGTACAAAATTTTCTTATTTTCATCCGGAAATCTATAACTGGCCTCACTCAATAGGTTTGGCTTTCACTGCCTTGTTTAAAGTACAAACACATTATTGCACAGAAAATGAAATCAAAATAGAACTTCAAATATGTTTGCATGATGTTTTCAACTTGGAGTCCCTAGAAAATTATTGTTGTGTAATTTCTGGTTTTATGCTATATGTTTATAATACAAATCATGTTTGCCCAGATTTTGTTTACCCCTTAATTTTGATTCCTATTACTTGTAATAATTGTACTATACTACTACTACTACTACTACTACAACTAATAATAATAAAAATAATAATAATAATAATAATAACAAAAATAATAACATATTTTTACATAATAAAAATATGTAAGTACAAATGATGCCAAACTGCAATGTTCTCATTTTACTTTAAATGATCCTAATAATAATAATTGGCTTGGCGCCCCATCCTGCTGACCATGCATAGATATGACATGCAGCTATAGAAAGCGGATGGATTTATTTTTGAGAACCCCAAGATCTTAAAATGAAATGGCCATAAAGGACATGAATTAGAGAGATGGTATAGAAATGAGATGGCCTGAGAAATGAGCTCAAAGGACAGGAGCAGTATAACTACAGTACAAAGGCTGGTGTCCTGCTATTTGCCAGCTGTCCCGAGTCAAGGCGAGAACATTAACTGATTGTGTCATTTGTTGCCTTTTTACATTACATCACCCTTCTAGGTCCCATTGTGCATTCAGACAAACAGATGCCACATATGCTGACATCCACCCCAATGAAAAAGTCAATACTCATATGTGGGGTAGTTGGCAGGAACTTCAACAGATTCAACAGATTCGACAGATGCGATCAACTGATTGCGTTGGAAAATTCACACAACGGAAACCTTCACTAAGCCAAGAGCTCCACATTACAGCAGCCCAAAGGTTTGTGGTGATGTAAGAGGGTAATGGAAGCCCTCCAATGTCAGGTATGGGATAACATAGCTGAGGTCTCTGACTTCAATCCAAAACCTACACACTGTTTACAAATTCCTTTTTTGCAAATGACTTTTTTCTTTTTTAGGGAGAGAAAAATGACAGCAGTCTCTTTAATTTTTAAGTTTAATAGCAAGAAAGTAAAATTTACAGCTGCAGCCACCTTTCTCAGGCTTCGTTGCTCCCAGGCCCGGCCACTCTCAGGCCCCGTGGCTCCCAGGCCTCGCCACTCTTTGGCCCCGTCACTCCCAGGCCCCGTCGCTCCCTGGCCCCGTCGCTTCCAGGCCTCGTCGTTCCCAGGCCCCATCTCTTCCAGGCCCCGTGGTTCCCAGGCCCCATCGCTCCCAGGCCCGGCCGCTCCCAGGTCCCGCGGCTCCCAGGCCCCACAGTTCCCAAGCACCACGGCTCTCAGGCCCCATCACTCCCAGGCCCCACAATTCCCAGGCCCTGTCGCTCTAAATGAACTTTTCCTAACCCTCTGGGGTCAAGTGCATCATCGACGATGCAGCGTATTTTTCACGTGTGTTTCAGTTTATAGCTCGCTGACATCTTTATGTCGAATTGTGAAAAAAAACACTGACTAAATCCGTAATCTGTCTTCTTTGCAAAACGTCCATTATCGGAAGTATTGACATTTTGAAAATTAGGTTCAATCTGTAAAAAAACAACCATGTCACCTTACCTTGTTTTACCTCCATTGGGGGCATTCGCATGGTAATTTGATGAACTATGCAATTGTGAAACATCATCCAGACACATCCCCATCAGCACCATAAAAAGAGGGGCGGGGGGTGGCCAGGTGTGAATGGCTCATGCATACACATGCCTACATATTTAATGGAAGGAGGCCAGGCATAGTGACATGAGTTTGGTTTTTCTTACGTATCCAACTCATTGTTGCAACTGCACTATTTAGTCATCTTCATGTAGCCAAGACTTTGATGATCAGATATCTGGGATCAAAACAAACTGGCACCATTGTTTACTTTGTATTTGTATAATGTTTCTGCAAGTGTGACAAACTGCATTTTGCGATGTCTATACTTTGATGTCAACTTAACAGAAATCTGACATATTTACAATATACATTAAAATTGATATGAGTGCAATGCCAAAACAAATATATAAGAAATAATTTATTTGCCATGAATTAAATTTATACAGTATTTAACGAAACGTGTGATCATGCCCTAGTCAGTAAAAGTGTTTCCTACCCCAAGACCCCAGAGGGTTAACCAGCAACACTATTTATATCTGCTGATTACTGGCGTTCATGTATGTCGACAAAGTTTATTCATCACGGTGGTACATGAAGTAAAACAAGTGAAAGTGAAGACTTCGAAATTTTTTCAAAATGAATAAAAAGCAGTGCGACCCGCTTTGGGATTTCAACCTGCGGCATTTCGGCAGAAAGTCCCACTCACTGAATGTTGCTCCATCTGCTACCAGCTGCTGCAGTGAGCCATGGCCATAAAAGCCAATGCAATGAGTGAAGGGTGTTGCTATGTGAGCCACACGAGGCTCTTCTGGGAACAGGAGGCACAGCAGAAGTGGACGAGTGGCCCCGTCGGCCAGGCTTTGGCATGCGCACGCGGCTCTTTCCCTATCCGCCCCTTGAGACATTTTAAGCCTGCATCATTTTCCAGAACAAACGTGAGGTTGCTGGGATGTTATGTTTGTATTGTCCTGGGACATGCGAGTGGCAGATTAGCCCCCATGGGCGTATCCTGTAACCACAAGGTTTTACTCCGCAGGACCGCTCCTGCCGGAACATCCTATGTAAAGAGCATAAAGGGTTTGTTTCTCTGGATTTGCCGTTGACGTAAGATGTTCCGCTACATTTGGAGATCCTTTTGAAACATATCATGAGTTTTGTTATGAAAATCATGAGCAATTATGAAACCAATTCTCATGAAGCTCAGATGTGGAACATAGTGTGCAGTGGAAATCTATTTTTACTTTAAGCACTTTTTAAGAATCATAGGACCTTGAAACTACAAGTAACAAAAAAAAAGAATATTTATCAGTTAAATCTAAGCTCAAATGTCTTTGCAACTGATTACTTAATAAAACAATTATATTAGAATAATTACTTAATCATTACAATTATCTAATCAAACTGGGCGTATGTGATATTGTAGAAAACTGCCCTTTGTGCTGTATATCAAACTATAGAACCACATGTAACATACAGTTTAATGCACAACACCAAAGGAAATTCCCAGCTAAGAATGTGTGTTTGTCTCAAACTAACCAACTGCTACATCAATCCCCAAGTCACAGCGACAGGCTGGACAGTAATCTGCCTGAGTATCCATGACCTTTTAAGTCATTCAAAATTTTGCAATTATGCATTATTATACCCTACAGGTCTATTATCTGATTAAGGTAGGGTGTCTTCCCAAAGTTTTATTTATTTATTTAAATATTTATAGTTTACATTATTCACAAATATGTTTACTTCTATTACGTATTTCCGCTTCTAATAAATATTTACTTTTATGTAAGGAAATCTATAGATACGTATCACTAAGACTGCATTTTTTATTAGTTTTGTCAAAAAATAACCTCAAGCACATTTTTAAAAGTTTCATATAAAAAGATCTAAGATGGCATCTCTTTTTCATTGTCTTCATTTATATATGTACAGGGGTAACTCATTACAACTCAAATTTCTTAAAAGTCGAACCAACCAGGTCAAAAAACAAATTACCTAGAACTCGACCTGAATCTCAAAAGTCAAACCGTGAACGCCGACCTAAGATAATTTGTATGCGCAGGGAAATGAGTCAGACAGCACGTCTCTTAGCGGAAACAAAGGGTAAAGCCTCAGTCTCAGCCTCACATTCACTGTGATAGCATCGTGAATGTTTACACTAGCTGAATACATGTATTTAGACAGTTAAAATACATTTAAACAATGATAGACAGTAACCATAATTATTATTATATAATAGAATACATTTTTAAATAAAGATTTCTTCTTAATTATTTTAATAATAACAATAAACCATTAATACATTTAATTATAATAATATTGTCGTGCCAAGCGGGGACAGAATGGAGACAAAGGCGCAGATGTCAGAGTATATGAGGAATATGAGGTTTAACTATAGGTAAGGCAGGCAAAACGCAGACAGACAATACAATAACCAGACTGGGGAAACAAATTGAAATGCGGACTTAATACAGAGGACCAATGACAACAACCATAAACAGCTGATCACATGGGGATCCCACACGGGGTTAACGAGGGGGCGTGGCACATGGAAGAAGCAGAAGATCAAGTAAGGACACATTGTTTGGATACATTTATTTTCTTTCTTTAAAAATTACTGTTTTTAGATGAGCTCAAACTTTTTAGGATTCGATCTGAAGTTCTGAACGGATTAAGTTCTGAGGTACCACTGCATATCGAAAGTTAAAAAAACAAACGCAGGGTATTAGATTAAGAGGAGAAAAGTAACATGTTCCGTATAAGTGGTTATCAAAATAAGAAAATAGCATTTTAGCAGAATAGAACAACAAATGAAGGTAGCCTTAGATAGCTATGGTTTCACAACATACATAATCTAAACCCAGCTAACTGACCACTTCTGGCTGGTGTTGAGGATAATCGCTGTCATTCTTGCTCCCCTGGCTGCCCCTCACCGCTGTGCTCTCGAGAAGGCAGTGACCTTTGATGTACAGCTGTCTCATCCTCACACTCAAGAGGTGCCACATTGTCATAGTCCTCCAAGGCAGCAGCCTCCATCTCACACACCACCGCTTCTCCCTCTACAACAAACAGGTAAATATTGTCACATAAACAATCATTGATGAACAGTATAACAGACAGTTTTCGGCATGCAGCACAGAATAAAAGTTACAGTGATACAAAAAAACTGTAGTTTTTTTCTCGACTACAGGAGTCGATCATGCATTTTTGTAAAGGACTTTAATGAATAAGCGCATCTTTCGTCTTACCCCGTGCAAGAGGGGCAAGCTTCGGGCGCCGTACTAACCTCCTACATGCATAGTCATGCTCATCATTTCTTTGTCATCAGAGGCAACATCCTCGTAGTCACCACTCTCGGAAACAGACGAATGTTGTTCTGTACGTCTCGCTGTAGAACACATTGTGCATGGTGACCTTTTAGTATAGCCCCCTGACCTACATGTGCCATAGTCTTGTGGTTAAGAATACTGAAGTCAAAACACCAGAGCTGTTGGTATCTAATGCTCTGTTTTTGACTGTCATAAAACGTCTCAGTTCAACTACGCTTAGTTTTGAAGAAAACACAGTAATTTACTTACCCACTACACATACAGGTGGACACGCTGAAGCCCTTTTATTCAATTTCAAATTTCAGTATCAACATAGTTACTATGTTTTATGTTTTGCCTTTGTAGGGCAGAATGACACATCCAGGATTTTAACTGAACAGTGGTAAAACATCGTAAACCCCCCCCCCCCCCAAACCCCACCTATAACAAAAAAAAATAAAAACAAAATTCACATTAAAGAATTTTTTTAAAAATAAAAAAAAAAAAAA
>JAABNY020000108.1:10902661-10922312 GCA_015164015.2 Brevimyrus niger
CATGCCCGTTGCTTCCGGGATAGGCTCCGGACCCCCCGCGACCCAGTGGGATAAGCGGTTTGGAAAATGGATGGATGGAAATCAAATGAAACTCAGTAAGTTGCTTCAAAATCATAGTTCTCCATTTTGTACAAATTATTTCCATTAGCTTTTCAAAAGGTTTCTAATAAGAACATGAGAACATAATACATTTACAAACCAGAGGAGGCCATTCGGCCCATCAAGCTCATTTGGGGAGAACTTAACTAATAGCTCAGAGTTGTTAAAATCTCGTTAATATTACTATTGTTATTACAACAATATTAATTATCACCCCCAAGTATACTGGTAGCCAGGCACTGCAGCATGGCTCTGACAGTCAGAGGAAAAAGCAGGAGGCTTACTTGTACAAATGACTCCTAGGGCATTTAAGCAATTTTCTTCGACCATTTTCTCACATTCCCAGAGGTGCTTCTCCTCGCCGGTGCACTTCACAGAGATCCTGGGAGTGAGCTCTTGGTCGGAATAGATATGGTCAACCCTCCCACAGTCCAGCTGACCGCATATGACATTGGCTGTTGCATTTGTATCTAAACCAAAGGAAACACATAGTAGAGAATGAGTGCCGCTCGTCAGATAGTGAATTTCACAATAAAAATGCACAGTGAAGCAATGCATGAATAGTTTGTGCAGTAGTAGGTAAAGGTTTTACATTAAAGAAATGTCCCTCTGGAGGAGGTTTATTGATAAGCTTTTGAAATGAAAAGCCGCTGACAGTCTTACCCCAGGTGTGATTCTGGCACACATGGTCAGTTCCATTTGAATTTGTGATCTGAACGGCTCCGGCACATTTATTTGCTAAGTTCAGCACTATATTTTCTAGGGTGAAAAAATAAATAAATAAACAAACAAACATCCCAATAGATGAATGTATCAAAGCTGGGGTACACCCTGGATGGCGCACCAGTAAACTTTTACTTGAAACACATAAAAAAAGAAGTGTACAAAACTTCCGTATAATATAAAAAAAAGTCATTTGTTTGTCTGAAAAACATGCTAACTGGGACGGAGATGGCGATGAGTCTAAGGATACGGGGGACTGTACATCAGCTTTCAGCTTATACACAAAATGCATTACATTTTGCTAACATGTTTTATATAAGTACTCGAAATGTTAATTAGGTAGTACTTCTGAACCTGAGCATTCAACGTTGACGTGATCAGACTCATGGCTGCATTCACTGATGCCCCAACCAGGGAACTTGCAGTTCCATAGATTTGTTTCGTTTCCAAAGCACTCAACATTATTCATCCACATCTTATTAGGTAGGTTGGAATATCTGTATCCATTGGTAGAACTCTTTAAGCTCCCGCATCTTAACATGTTGCAGACCACTTTCCCATTGGCCTCCGTCCACTTCTGGCCACAGACAACGCCCCAGGTCTCCTTGTAGAACACCTCTACACGACCAGTACAGGGCTTTTCACTCCCCTGCAGGCGAAGTCTTTGGCTTTCTGCAAGAAAGAACAATGAAAAATTGTATATATTCCGGAGATTACTTAAATTCGTTTTTTTTTTTTTCTTATCAATCATAACTGGTCATTGGATTTTGACATAGTGCTATGTAGTCTATCCATTATGTTAGGTACTATAACACTATTGTGTAAGAATTTTGATGCAAGAAATAAGCAAATAAATGGTGGTAATGTACGTTAACTAAAAAAAAAAGGTTACATTTTCATCTTTAATAAGAGTGGCAGTGGAATTTATGTTTAGGGCATGTACATATAGTTTTCCATTATATATATTATTATGAGAATCAAATGTTGAAATAAGTGGTTTTCTGCAGGATTTGGCAGACCCACTTTTGTTGAGATAGTGCCAAAGCAACATTTAGCAGAAAAATGACTGACCACATTTTCTGCAGAAATGTACCTCGACCTTATCATTGATGAGTTTGTGATGTGGCTATGAAGATAAGTATAACTCAGTTAGAGTCTGACCCAGACAACCACAAATAAGCTTTTAGAGTATTACAATATTTTCTAAGCTCAAAGTTTAAGGTAGTGGAGTTAAAAAATAAAAACTGAAGGGAAAAAAAAATTATTTATGACTCACTATGGTGCTACCTGGAGATTAGAAATTATATGATTATATATACTATATATACTGAGTAGTGCTTATTTGCTCTGAAAAACAATGGACATTGGAACATATTTTAAATAACAGTAATACAATAATAAATAAAGAAGAATTTCTTCTGTTCTACAAAAACTTAGTTGGGTACCTGGATGGAACCCACTTCTTAAAATAGGGGTACTTCAGTCATACCAACCCAATTTCACCACTAGCTTAATTAAAATGGTCAAATTAACTAAATTAGTTAAATTACTCAATGATGTACTCCATAGCCAAACAAGGTGAGGTCGCAGTCAAGTCAAAGAATACATGGACAGTTGCTGCAAATGCTGGTATGATCATAGGAGACATTTTGAAATGACTAAGCTAACACACTTTAACAGATTTAATATCGTAGTTTAATACCAACATGTAGATTTGAGTATCGTCTAAGACTTTTCCATAGTACTGTCAATTGAACTGTTGTGTACTTGTCTACCAGCTATCTGCATACCTGTATAAATACATACATATGAATAGCTTAAGTAATACCTGTACATTTTGCATACATTTGTCCTCTGTTCATCGTATGCTACGTTTTATCAACAATATTGCAAGTAGTATAGCTGTATATTTTTTTATCTGAACCTCTTGCAAGGAAGGGGAAATAGTCTATGGGCAATGACAGTTATGGACAACAAGCCTGTCTGTCCTGTTACTGGTGTATTACTGACTTTCACGTCCATCCATGCACAACTCACCCATGATAACCACTTATCCAACAGAGAAGTACAATTACAAAAAGCTAAAATGTTGTTTTCAATTACTGAAAATATTTTAAAGGAAGCTTTTTATTATTAAATAATTGAAATGATTAGTTTCATATTTTAATGTAAACTGTGTGGCACACAAACAATTGTGTATCTAATGATTATTGATTTAATTACTCAGTACTCTATTAGGTTAGAATACTGTTGATCGTGTTAAATGAGAAGTTATCATTCAAATGCATTTGTGACATTCCTTCTGAATGCTGTATTCTTTGTAATAAATTTTGTAAATAAAAGTGTATGCTTGCATCTTTTGCATTTGGTTTCTGCATAAAACATCAGCAATACTTGATTGATTACTTTATTTATGTAATAATATGGAAGTGAATGTACCATAAGCATGTGTGGAGTATATGATTGATGCAAAATTAAATCCATAAAAGTTACTAATTCAGTTATTATGAGCTAAATCAAATTATAACTTCTTTTGTCCATCTGTTTTTTGAAACTGCTTGCCCTGCTGAGGGTCACAGGGGGTCCAGAGCCCAGGGATATTTCCAGAAGAAACCTCAGAATGTCACAGGGAAAACATGCACACACTCCACACGCATGGAACCTCAGCTCCAGAGGTATGAAGGGACAGTTACAGCCCCCCTTAGTTTTGCAATATATGATTTTCATTACTTAATTTTTACTACAATGTGGACAATTGTGACATATTGGCGCAAATAATTCAAATAAAAATTATGAGACTTCATATTAATATAAATAGTACAATATTCACCTAAATAAAGGATCAACAAAAATAATTTACTTTAAGAGGTTATTGATAAAATAAAATAAAATTTTATTAAGCCATGCTGCTATTATTGTTGATAACACAAATGGTCATAAAATGAATGTGCGATTTGCACTGGTCCAAAAAGCTCATAAACATTTAGACATATCTAAGTTAATTAATTATTAGGAATATAAGTACAGTAATAAAAGTTGCTGAATATGAAAGTAATTATTATTAAATTATTTGATTAATAATTATTATTTAGAGTGAGACTGAACCCTTTTAGACAACGGTTCTGCTAAAAGAACATTTAGTGACTTTTTAAATTATACATTTATAAATCTAAAATGAATCTTTTAAAATTATTTTACATTGTATTATATTTCAATTTTGTGTAGAAATTCATATTTGCATACATGAGTACAACTTTATTATTTAAACCAATATTAAATGCTTCTTAAAAATATATAGAAATGCAATGCAAGGCATTTTGAATAACTGGTAAATTCTCACCACATAACATCCATGTGGACAGGAGTAGTAAGGTGACCCTCATGTTTCCAGTGCAGAAGCCGCAATGACTTAAGCTCACACAGAAAGCTGACATCAGTGAGCACCAACCAACATGATAGACATCTTGCGCATCTTGCCTTTATAAGGAACTGCGTTCTAAAATGGTTTAAACCAAATTTCAGAACTAGATATTGTGACATGTGATTTGGGTATATGACATATTCAGAATGTTTTGTGCTGAAGTTTATATTAATATGAAATACATGTTTTTATCTGCATATTAGTAATATAAATTTATGTGCGTTTGTGAAAATTTGAGGGCTATATACCATCAATCTACCTCTAAGACCTGAAGGTAAACAACTCTGACATATACCCTGCCTGCAAGAATGTCCATGAAGATCTCATTTTCAACAACAACATCCACAGGTCATAACACAATACTGAATGAGAGTACCCTTAAACATCCATTAACCAGCTGATTTTTATTTATCACTTCATTAAATCAGGCATTCAGAAATACTTCCCACAACTGATGAACCTTTAGAAATGGTTCTAGCATGGATGATAAACACATAAGGTTTCTATAGGAAACTGTACCAAAAGTTTATAGAATGTACTTATTTTACTTATATACAGTATGAGTATTTGGATGGATGGATCTCCAATAATAATAAAAAAAATTTAAATGTATACATTATTATTTTTCTATACATGAAAAATACTGACACATATACTGCATGAAGATTATTATGATATGTAAAGCACAGCCTTACCAATGCAGAGATAAAGAGTTGAGTACTCATTCACGGAAGTAAATAACTCAAAAACTAATAACAATAATTTGTTCTTCAATATCAGTTTAAATATAATGCAGATAAAAGTATAATGAAGTCTTTGGGGTGATGGTGGTGCAGGAGGTAGTGATACTGTTTGGCAACCGGAGGGTTGCAGGTGCGAGCCCCGGGTCCTCCTGTCCCCATCGAAGTGTCCTTAAGCAAGACACTGAACCCAAAACTGATCCTGGTGAGGCGAACCTTGAGGTTCCGGCACTGGTGTGTGAATGTGGGTATGAATGGGTGAATGCGAGGCATGTATTGTAAAGCGCTTTGGTTAAAAGCACTATATAAATGCAGTCCATTTACCATTCAACCAGGTCAACAATGCATTGGAACAAGATTATTAGGAGCTTAAACATGATTAAGAAATTTACATGCAAAAAAAAAGTGCCCTGCAACCCTATACTAGTAAAGTCAGTATGAATGATAGATGATCAAAGTATTTACATTTATAAGTGTTTTATTTTACAGGTAAACAAGTGCCAGGGAACAGACTTGTGTGACCAACCGGGCTTACGAGGAAGACACGGGCACTGCCATCAGCAATGCCAACCTGACCACTAGACTGATAATGACCACTACAATGTGACAAATACACAAGTCACCAGGCAGGCCTGAAACCCTTGCAAATGACGTGCAAAACACAGGTGAGACACATGGCATCAGTCAGGGCAGGATAATTGGTAAATACAAGTCACAACAGAGCAACAATATAGGGAAGTCTGACAGTTTCATTGTTGACAGCATGTTTTAGGATAACTTTACTCCTTTGTTAGGGATAAATGCAAATTAAGAAAAAAATAAGTACTTAACACGCTTAGGGTCTTCTGGGATGTCATGGTTTAACTGAGTTATACAGGCTCTGAAGTCAGAAAAGATTATAGATAATAAGATAACCTGCTCCTCCCAGGTTCTACATTTTCAATATGCCTGCTTCGTACACAGACACACACACACACACACACACACCGCACGTGCTTAGAGACACCCACACATTTTACATACTAGAATTAATGCTCATACTTGTATTTAGCTTTATTAAAGGTTCAAGCAAAATATTTTAGCAGTATATTGGCCACACACTTCCCCCCTTTTATTTTCATTATTACTATTATTATTTTTTAGTATATCAGTATTATTATTCTCTTTTATAATTATACCACCTCTCATCACCCACAGCCATCACATATAAATGCAGTCCGGTCTGGGGTGGGGCCCTACGGTCTGCTGGGGGTGGGTCCCCGAGCTGGTCTGGGGTGGGGGCCCTCCGGTCTGCTGGGGGTGGGTCCCCGAGCTGGTCTGGGGTAGTGGGCCTCCGGTGGCTGCTTTCCTGTCTACTGACCTCTCCTGCCCTTGACTGAACCAACCTGCAAGACCTGCTTCTTTTAATGTATCAGACTACTGCTTGCTCTCCTACTCATGCAGAAAAAACCCAAAACAAACCAAGAAAAAGACTAAACCAAACAAACTCCATTCTATAACAGGGAGAGCAGGTCGTGCTAGGCATGGTTTGCCTGGGGCTGGGTCACTGGTGAGACGCTGTCCAGGGGGCTGCCATGTCTCCCCCTCCAGCCTGCCCACGGTGCATCGTGGGCCCAGCCTGCCTCTCCCTCCAGGCTGCCCACAATTCCCGGCCTGCCTTGGCTGGCCTTTCCCCTATTTGCGCTCCCTTTATGCTCTAACTCTCCTCTCTTCCATCTGTACCCCCAAATTTATTGCTTTCCCAGACACACATGGTCATGCACAAATCATGCCCACCAAGAAGAGAGATGATTTGTTTGCAAAATAAACAGTTCACACATACATGATAACACTTAATGATTATGTGATTATATAATAATAATAATCATAATCATAATAATAATTTCGTATTGGCCCGACTATAAGACGCAGTTTTTGTTCTAAAATTAGCTCTTAAAAAGGGGGAGTCTTCTTATATTCGCGGCCGTCTTATTTGCGTTTTGACTTAGCCTAAATGAATCGGCCACCGTCCCTACCGTCAAATCTTTGCTCTGTTGTTCTTTTTAATTTTTTTTTTTTTAGAATGCTATTCATGTCATCAGGCAATGGAGTTTTCAGCAAATAAAGAGCGAAGTGTCTTATTTAATAGCACTGCACTAACACAGATTCATGCACCAGGCTCATCACACTTTCTGTGCATTCTTTCAGTTTCAGGCTGGGTGAATTTTATAATTTTTCACTTTTCTGTAAAAATATTCCATAGCCTATAGAAAGTTATGCATTGTGTCACGCCCAGCTCGTACGATCCCCGTGTGTGCCACCCCCGCCTCTCCCCCCTCGTTACCTCGTGTTAGAATTCCTGATCGTAATCACCTGTTGCTTGTTACGTTCAGCCTGTCTTATGTATTTAGTCCGCGTCTAAGTCAGTATTTCCCAGATCTGTCATTGTAATGTTAGTGAATGTTTGTGGATGTCTGTCCGGCTCAAGTCGCCAGTTTTCCTGCTCGCCTGATCCGCGCATCATAACATATTGAAATATGATTTTTTTTCCAACAAATTGTAAACAGCGTTATGAAATAACAAGTCAAAATCTGGTCTTCAAAAAACTTTTTACCAAAAATGAACTTGGAAAAGGGGGGGTCGTCTTATATTCCGGTCGTCTTATATTTGGGCTAATACGGTAGTAGTAATAATAATAATAATAATAATAATAATAATATTTTTTTGCTTGCTTTTTTTAGTTGATTTTATTTTTCCGCTTTCTTTTGTCATTTCTTTCCTTTCCACAGTTTGATGACATATAGTTGTATGTCCCTTCATTAATAATAAAAAAGAACAAAATAGATTGTAACATTAAAATTAATTACAAAAAAAAAAAAATCAAAATAAGAAACACCATTCGATTTTGTGCAAAATTTAGCAGCTTCTTCCTTTTGGTTTGTTCTGAAACCTTGTCCTCTGGAGGAGACCCTTGACTGAGCCTCATGCATGTTGCATAGTCTTGCAAAACCATTCATTTCCTCTCAAGCTACCTGCATGTTGTGGTTTGACATGAAACATCAGCGGTGCTGCTGCAGGCAGCTGCTTTGTGGCCACTTGCAGCCCCCCTGCCGGGAGGTATGCGGTCTGTAATGATGAGCATCGCAAACACCAACTCAGGATGTGCTGCTTGTTCCATATCTGTGAAATGTTAGTAAGCTGCTCTCAATTATCGGAGTAGCTGAAATTTCCGACAGCATTAATAGGAGTATACCTATGTAGGGAAATATTCTGGACATTTCGTCCTCAAGCTATGATAGGTCTACTGTATTTTCAACAAGTGTACTTAAAAATATATATTTTGCAAAATTACTTAAATAATTTACCAGAACTTCAACTCCAGATAGTTCCATATATGTTTCCAAATGTCATTGATGCATTACATAGAGTCAGTGCATTGAGAAAAACAGATGCTGGAACCCTCCTTGTTATTCAGTACCAGGTGCTCGTTATTCAGTACCAAGTACTGGAAGTCCTCCTGTTATTCAGTACCAAGTTCCGGTACTCCTCTTGTTATTGAGTAACAGGTGCTGGCACCTTCCTTGTTATTCTGTACCAAATACTGGTTCTCCGCCTGATATTCAGTACCAAGTACCGGTACTCCCCTTGTCAGTCAGTATCAGGTGCGTGTACCACCCTTGTTATTTAGTACCAAGTACTGGTGCTCCCCTTGCTTGTTATTCAATACAAAGTTCTGGTGCTCCCCTTGTTATTCAATACCAAGTACTGCTATTCCCCTTGTTATTCAGTACCAGGTGCTGGTACCTTCCTTGTTATTCAGTACCAAGTACTGTTATATTTTGTTATACATAAAATATATATTTCTGTTATATTTTATTAATTGTATTTTACAGAATTAACGTATAGTGCAGGTAATCTATCTCTGGTAAAGAAAAATGGTCTTGCATCTCCCTCAACCTCCAGCCTACGCAAGCATTCAGATCAACCAGGTGGGTTTTCCTTCAGCTCTTACAATGTGCTCTTATCAACTAATCTAAATAATGTGGTCGTAATGCTAACCTTAAAATCTAATAATAAATATCTTTATCCATACTCATAAAATTGCTTTAAATAGTATTACTAAAATGTATGTTTAGTTTGGGTAGAAAGTTTCTCAGCTTGCAGCTTGGGTTTAATTTTAATAAAGTAACAATGCATAATTTCTCAAAAAGTGGATGTATTAACAAATGATCATATGTTTTTGGGGTGGTTTAATTTGATACAGTTATACACAAGCTAAGGTCCCTACATGCACAGGACTTTCTTCTGGTCTTTTTAAAGGCACCATTATCTCGGCAGACCGAATATCTGTATTCTTACTAATAGTCATTTGTTAGCATAGCATTGCTACGTGTGTGTCTGAGACTCAAGGCAGCTGCTGTGGAACTTTCGTGGACTAATAGGGGTGAGTAAAACAGCTGAGAATTCCTCATAATTGGACCCACTGGTCCTTGGTTGAAGGCTTGAGGATCACACTACATCCCCAAGTTCAACCAGAATGGATACATCACTAACATTACCTTCCTCTCAGCAATGACTGCGACTTTTCCTGTGTTTTTGTGACATGAGTAGGTCTTCATTCTGAGAAAGACAATTTGGAGGTGGCCAGAGGAAAACTGAAATGTTTGGAAGCATGGAAGAGACACGTTTAATGAAATGCTAAGTCTCATAAGTTTAGTATTTAGCGTTTAAATAAGAATACCATTTTGGACACCAGAAGGACACTGTCACTTTTTTCCGTTGCTGTCGCGTGCCAAAAGAGTTTTTTTTTTTAAGTTCTGGAGAGAAGTTGTTACAGTAATTGAGTGAACCCTGGATGTGAGTCCCATATGTGCCAGTGCTGAAAGCCAAATACAAAAGCAACTAAAAACTAACTAAAAAATAGCTAAAACTAAGTAAAAGCAAGCCACATTTAATTTAAAGAAGTATATTTCCAGGGGCATTCAATTCAATTTAATTCAGTTCAATTACACACATGCAGGGATTTTATGCAATAAAAGGACAGAGGCCGCAGTATGTAAATGCATTATCCACATCCGGTTTGTGAGAACCCCTTTATATGTTTAGAAAAACTTGCCATAACATTTTGCGTGGATTATTTTATTTATATAGGCCTTTTTCATTTTGCCAGTTTACTGAGTTATATTTTATATGTATATATGTGTTTTCTGTGTCAAGGTAGTATGTGCTTTAAAGCCAATAAATGGTCTAATAATTAATATATGTGCATGACTGTAGTATCCTTTATTGCAAAAATTCTTGTTGGTAAAACAACAGCTTATTTAAACAGATTTTTTCAATATATTCAGTTAAGTTACATTATGTTATTGTATAAGTGCTTGACTCTTTACTGAAAGGATGGGTAGGTAGTGACAGATTACTAGGACCAAGCTGTGTAAAAACATTTAAACAAACAAAAACATTGGTTATATTCATATTGCTTCACAATACATACATTTTATTATTATTGTATATTTTCATCGTTGTTTTTGTTGTTTTTAATTTGCTTTGACATTTTTATTATTTACCTTATGGTTTTATTTTACATATTTATTTTACGTATACCCAATGACATCCATTGTATTTCAGTATGTTAACCTCGAATGCACAGCCAGGTTCTCCCTGCAGACTCCCAGCATAAGACTGGTAATTGCAGCTTCGTTTCTGCTCCTGGATTTTCTGGGGAGTTTCACCCAATGATGCAGTCTGATAAGTTTCTGAAGAATAAGTCTTAATCACTTCACCAAAGTCTTTCTCTGTAGCTAAACTACCACGGTGCTGGACTAAATGCACATCGACACTCTCCATACAACCACAAGCTCACCCCACAAAACCACCTCTAGCATAACAGCATCTTATACTTTATGTGTTTTAACTCATAGGGAAACAGAGCTAGCTGAAGATTAACAGGTATTTGATGAATATCCATAGATGTTATGCTTTTAAAAAGCTGCTTCCACTGTATGATCTCCTTATTTCCAAGTTGTATGAAATTTTTATTTTGACAGTTATTCAGAAATTACAGAAGTATTTTGCTCATGCTAAATTGATAACCTTGCAGGATGCACAGCATCCAATAACAGGCTGTGTTTTAATTTACCTATAGAGATATAACAGGCTAGTTAGCTCCCTCTAGTGGCCAGTACCTAGAAATTCTAGGCACCCCCAACCAAATCTAACTTATTCTAGTGACCTTGTGAAATGCTGGGCCCCCTGAATCTGCCAGGCTATCCGTGCCCCTTCTGCGCCTCTGGGTAGGGCCCTCGTGAAATGCTGGGCCCCCTGAATCTGCTAGGCTATCCGTGCCCCTTCTGCGCCCCTGGGTAGGGCCCCCGTGAAATGCTGGGCCCCCTGAATCTGCCAGGCTATCCATGCCCCTTCTGTGCCCCAGGGTAGGGCCCCCATGAAATGCTGGGCCCCCTGAATCTGCCAGGCTATCTGTGCCCCTTCTGCGCCCCTAGGTAGGGCCCCTATGAAATCCTGGGCCCACTGAATCTGCCAGGGTATCCGTGCCCCTTCTGCACCCCTGACTAAGGCCCCTGTGAAATGCTGGGCCCCCTGAATCTGCCAGGGTATCCGTGCCTCTCCGATGCCCCTGCTGGCGACACGATAATTGCACTGTAATAAGGTTAGATGGATATGCTCACCCTCTCATTTTGTTCCAGTACTTTTACTGGATGTTTTTGTATAAAACATGCAGTAAAAAAAAGTTGACTTGAAGATGTGTAAAGTGGTACAAGATTAGTAATATACAATTTTTAGCACATTGCTAATCATTCCCAGCAATTATATAAATCCTTGTGAAAGGAAATGCATCATTAAACATCTGTAGTGACTGTGATTGCACACTTGCATATCTCACACTGAACTGATTTTTAACTGGACTCCAAAGTATTTTTACGTTAAAGCTGTCACGATTTAAAAGCATCAATTACAATTTCCCTTTTCAAATTACTCAGCTATGTGGTGGCCATGAAAATGAAGAGCCGAATCCATCAGTTGTGTGGAAGCACTTGACATTAAAAGTGAATGAAAGTGCAGTCATGTCAGCATTTCAAAGCACAACTGGAAGGCCGATATGTGCCATTTGGGCTCTCAGAGAGCCTAGTTTGTCTCTGTCATCACATTGACTTGAAATTATTTTGCTTAATTTACTTTGTACTATTCCTTTATGTTAATGTAATCACTGCTAGAATGAAGTTAGTCCTGTCACTTAATTAGCCATACATATGACATTACTGACTGCTGGGGACATCCCAGAATGAAACTGGAGTTGGAATTTAAATCTCCCTGAAATTCAAATTCAATTTCAATTCTAATTCCTTAGTTTTTTTTCCAATCCCAACTCCAGTTTCCTGATTTTGATTGGAATTGATGAATGCCCTCCATTCTTTATTACGAACCATCGTATTTAATCCTAATTATTAATATAACAGGTTCTCAAGTTTCATTAAAAGTCTGTAGAGAGAATACATCTATTAGAGGCAGAGTGTGTGTGTCACCGTCAATGTGTGAGACTTTATGGCCTTGCTTACTGCAATCATTGGATCTTGCTCTGCCACTTCCATCTTGTCTGCACTCTGTATATGTGTACATCCATGTAACTACATGCTTGCAGAGGGATAACATGTAACTTATTTTGGAATTTACCCGGAAACAGCAAGTGCTATTTTATGATTGGCTGGTAGGAGCCTATTAACTCTGTATAACTCGGGACAGCTATGACCTTGGCAGAAAACTCTGCTCCATATGCCTGCACATCGTCCATTAATTCTATATAACGGCACACCCCGGTGGGCATTATCCCTAACTTCTCAGTACAAGAAACACGTAAGGTGTGGCGTGTGAGTGTGTGAACTGGTTATAATGCGTGTGTCTCGTGCTCAATGCGTGAAACCTGACAGCGCTGCCGTTTGTAAGTACGAGTTCCCGTGAGTCAGGTGTTCTTAACTCGGGGGACTGCCTATAACTGCAACATTTTCACAAATTCTTGATGCCCGTCCGTCTGGCCCAACAGAATACCTCTCATCAAATGGAGTGTGATAAAAAAAAGAATTAACTAAAAAAAAAAAAAACACAGTACAGCGATCAAAAGGGGTACATCTTCAGCCGGAAGCCAGTTGAAGGTAGCAGGGACCAACGCCACAGGGATTGATTAAAACTAACAATAAGCACATCAGAAACCATTATTCATTGTCCATGTCTGGGTGATGCCTGGGGTGGGCACCATCTGAGCTGGAGTCCTGCTTCAGCCTCATGGAGGGTGACACCATTAATGGGACCTACGAACTGTGCCATCGTGGGTGCAGTCTTCAGTGCCGCCCAATGCAGGCCAGCCTGGATAATGTTCTCCTTGATGGACTTTGTCTTGATACTTAATCACAGCGTATATCTAGCTTTTAGCAAGTAACTCCACTCTTTTCTGTTTTCAGTAATATTAGCATGCCCAGGGGGGTTGGGCAGTCAGTTGACCTTGAACCCCCAGAAGTTTTTTTTCCTCCTTACTTGGGAGTTTTTGGTTTCTTTCATTTTTATTTTAATTTCACACACAAGGTATCACAACATACCCATGCAGAGTGCCTTGGGAAAAATAAATTGAATTTAATTTAAAACAGTGAAGACTATGTTCCCTCTCAAATACACACACACAGAGTACAGTATGTCAAATCAGTAATAACAAAAGTACCATATGAGTTGTTGTCATCGAATATGAAGCCCTGGGTCCCTCCAAACTGTTGAGGGCATGCTGGGTGATGCAGAGGCTCTCTTCACGCTCGGGAAAATGTGTAAAGCTGAGGTCACAGAGTCCGAAGATGGCGGCGGGCAGCAGGAACAGCGGCGGCAGCCCTCTGCGCTCCTGGGCCCCTGTGTTCCACCGCAGTATCACCAGAACCAGGACGCAAATACATCACAGGTCACAAACCGACCGACCTGACATCTGAGCTGGGGTCCGCGACAGTGTGAGACTACAGAGACTTTGTTAGAAAGCAGAAATCAATGCTGAACAAAGTCAACAAGCTAATTAGCTTCTCACAGTACATACATATATTTGTAGCTTTTTATGGGGAGATTAAATGGAAGTGTAAAAAAAACATGTCTGGGAGGCCGGGACGCACAGTCCCACATGTGTGTCAGACTGATTGAAAAGGTAGGCTACAGAAAAATTGGGCAGGCTAGACCACTACAAGGATGAAAACAAGTAATTTGGGCTTCATAGCCTTCTGATAATAAACTGCAAAGTAAAGTAAAGGTCAGCATCATTGAGAAAAAGCTTTTTTTTAAAAAAAATCAGGGGTCGCAAAGTACCGACCAGCCACCTTTTCTTTAATCATTATTGAATATGGCCAGTCGATCACCGATATCAAAGAAAAATGAAAACGTCATTCGCAAGTTAGTCAGCAAGTCAGCAAGTTTTACCATTTGTTGTTTAGCAGATTATCACATTTTATAAGCATTTATGTTTTTTCTGTTTCGGCTAAGGACCTCCTAGCCGGATATTTGAATTTTATACAGCCGGATATTTGATTTTTCAAACATATATATTAGATAATGTTTAAGAACCATGTCTAAAAATGCAAAGCTTGCTAAATTATGTTGCCTCTGACTGACCAAAATTGCTTCAATGCAGCTTTTTCATGGTTTGAACCCAGCAGACTGTTGCATGTCCATAGTACCATCGCACATTGTGCCAGCCTAGGACTGAGAGTGGCACAGTGGCGCAGTCGGTAGCCGTGTGCAGAGTTTGCATATTCACCCACGTCGGCGTGGCTTTTTGCTCGATTCTCCAGTTTGCCTTCCACTGTACAGAAACAACTTAAATGAACTGTAGTGCCTAAACTGATTGATAGTAGCAGATTAATGGCTAGGCTGTAGCCTAGGGGCCCAGACTGATCAGGGGGCCTTTATTGGGCCAGTGGTGTCCGGTGGTCTTTCGAACCCTGGATACAGGTGAGATGCTCCACATGACGGTCTGTAGTAATGGGCTTTCTTCACCATCTGTTCATGGTCCTTGGGTTGTAGTTATTATTAAGTGAAAAACACGCAGGCGCTGCATTGCAGTACATTTAGTACTGTATATTATTTCCTGTATACAATGATTCAATGAATAAATGAATAAATAGGCAAAATTCTAGGGATTCTGGGAATCATAAACATGTACGTTCCTGGTCCTTTATATGCTACCGTGATAAATGAGTGAGGTGTGAGGAAAGCAGAGATGCTTAGACCTGAATGTCGGTTGTCTAATAATAATGTTATAAACCAGGGGTCTCAAACTGCAGTCCTACACAGTTTTTGGTTCACCTTCATTTAACACACCTGATTCAACTCCATGTGCTAATTACCACACAGCTTTTGAGCTGAATCATTTGTGGTGGAACAGGGAAAGAACTAAGCTACACAGGGCTCCGACCCCCCCAGGACTGGAGTTTGAGACCCCTGTTACAAACCTTGAGTGGTCATTAACTTGGCTTAATTCACTACAACTGTATTTCACAACAGAATATCTTATTCAGAAACACTTTACTTAAGGCCATATTTTTAGTCATTTATAAGCAGGTCATAATGCATCATAATGCATCCATGATGCTATATATAAACACAGCTATTTATATTTATAAAAAGGCATAACACATTATAGCCATATTTATTATATACCTTTATATTGCAGTATAAAAGCATATTTAATGCTTATACCGACCATTATGATGCATTATAATGGTATCTATAATGCATTATAGATAAGCGCTTCATAGAGCATTCATAATGCATAATACACATGGTTATAATGTCCTATACCTTTTGATGAATATTTATAATCATATTTAAAATGCCTTATAAATGCATTTGTTATGAGTGTGTTTAGAAATGAACAAAAACGTGTTACATCTTATTCTTTGAGCTAACCTAAGGAAGGTTAGCTAATATTACATGACTGAGGTAATTATGCATATATGTAGAGGTGATTCCTCTTTTTTGGATAAAGCCACCATCTAGCTATGATTGAGGTAATTATGCAAGGTACTTCTTTTTTCTTTGTAAAGTCATCATCTTGCTATCTGTTACATGACTGAGGTAATTATACATGTATGCAATTCAACCTTTTTCAATAAGCCACCACTCACTATTTACATTTGTCACTTTTGACATTGCACCATAAAACCAGTGTATGACTTTTAAAGACTGGTTAAACGCCTCTAAGGAAAGGTAAATATACAACCAATAAACATTTTGAGAAACCAGTATTGCTTATTGAAGTAATTTAATGTAGCATTTCAGATTGAACGGCAATTAAAAATTTACAATCACTCAATATATGTGTTTTCCAGGCTATAAAATCAAGATATTATAATGACATAGGTCCTCACAAAGACAGTGTTGGACAAAGAGTGTCCCATGCAAACGAGGGGGTGGTATGACCAAAACATTAGAGTTACCTGGTGATGTTGAGCTGGCAATAATACACATGGACATTATTTTCTCACTTTACATGATTTTTGAACATTGACTCATTTAATGAACATTCGAATCATTTAATAATCATTCTCAAATGTAGCAAAACAGTTTTTGCGATATGCGGGACATGAAAACTGGCACATTAGTAATGGTGTGACATTTGTGATCAATTTGATTGCAGAGAACCAGTGACTTGCAGGAAATCCTTTTTACTTCCATGCACAGATTTGTTCTTTTCATTCTTCCGCTTTTTCCCAGAAATGTGGCTTGACAGCTGCATCCCTCCTCAAATACGGCCAGTGAGTGTCACTGACGCATGTAAGAGTATGCTGTAAGCGAGCAAGTGATTGGTTGGAAACTAAACGTAGGACGAAACGTATACACTTATAATGAATGAACGAACAAGAACAGTGAATGAAACTTGAGTGAGGGATTGAACAAGAGACTCATTTAGGTTACCTCTTGGTTATGACTGAACAACGGGACTGAAGGAGTGAACCAAATTGGAGAGTGAGTGGGTGAACGAGAGAATCTTTAATCTATGAAAGATGTGCTGCATATTTCAATGAAGCTGATGATTTGGTTGTTTTTATTTGCATAAGAGCTATGAAGAGTACATAAATTACCAGGAAGAATTCCATATCTTAATGTTAGAACTGATTTTCAAAATCAAACATTCAGATGGAAAGAATCGATATTTCAGTATGGATCCACAGCTCCCTAATAGGCATAGTTACATCTGATTAAGTGGTTATTCAGGCCAGTAGGACTATCAGAAACATTGCATTGGACGATTCTCAATATCACACCAAAAATTATGTTGCCTTTCTGTTCTCCAGCCTGTTTTCAGATGTGAAGAACTAGTAATAGCAGGAACACATAAATATTGTAGGGTCATTTTGGTATTTTTTTGTTGGTCATTTTTGTAATGTTTGTTCTGTGGATGTTTTATCAGTGTTCCATATGTTTACGTATTGCTTAGCTTCTGTGCCATTTTAATTGGAAGGATGGGGATACTTGTTAAATGTGGCTAATTTTCATGTACAGGCTATGTGACATTATCTTGTATTATGGCTATTAAAGGCGATTTCATGTTCAGCCCATTCAGATACATACATATTTTACTAAAACAGGCCCATTATCTCGATCAGCTCTAATGCAGGTGCAGCTTACTATAAATATTTCGCACCCATTCCATGTGCTCTTCCCTTTTTGCATGGCATCCTTTACAGAACAGAAGGTTTGACTCAACCGGAGTGAGAGCACTAATGCCATAAAAATGAGGCAAGATTGCACAGCACAGCTGCTTGCTTTGGAATCTGAGACTGGTGGTGTAATACTGGGTCTGCAGAGGATTCCATTTTGCACAGCTCAGACTGTGATTAAATGGCAGGAACCTACTAATACAAACTGAGGCTCTGTGTGATACAGTCATCAGCTACAGAAGTGCTGTATTTGGGCAAAAGGGGTAATGATGAAACACTTTATTTTCATCTACAGAAAGTTCTTGTCAAATCCACTTTGGTTCAGTCAAAATCTTACAATTTGGTAGGGATAGCCATGTGGTAATCATATGGTACATCTTTCATCCTACAATGAAATCACTGTTTATTATTACAATTGTTTTTTCAATTATTATATTGCACATGTGGTATACATGTGGGTTATATATTTTAAATGGTACATTTAAGAAATCAGTAATCCGGTCAATAAAAGATCCCTTTATCATCATACTTCCACCATCATGTTTGACTATTGTACTTTGTGCTGTGTGATTTAAATGGTCCCACTTTATTCATAGAATGTTATTCCAGAAGATCTGAGGATCATTCAGTTGATTTTTTTGCAAATGAAATACAAGCATTGACCTTTATCCTAGATAGGCTCGATTTCAACTTTGCTACATTACCATTAAATCCCATTTTTGCCTGGTATCTTTTGTATTTTTGTATTGTAGTCATGCATGCTAATGCATGTTTTTGTGATTTCCTTGATGAATAGTCACTGCACCTTTATTGTAATTTTACCATGCCAGCCACTCCTGTGAAGATTCACCACTGTCCAAGTGTTCTTCATTCGGAGATGTCCCAAACCCAAAGAAATGCTTTGTAACTCTTTTCAGACTAATGCATTTCAACATTTTTTCCCTCATTTGTAAATTCCATTGACCATGATATAATGTGCTTGTAGAAATTTTGATAACCACTTCACTCTAATGGTAAGGTAATATAAGTGAGGCTTAGATTCAACAGCACTGGCTGAAATCAAGCCTGGCTGTGTTGAACCAGATCAATCTAATTTTCAGTTAAATTCCGTTTGTCAAGTGGCTGCCACATTGACACAGTGGTTAGCTTGGTCCCTTTATATCTCTGGGGCCCCCTGTTCAAATCTCCCCCCCCAGCTCTATATTTGTGGAGTTTGAATGTTCCCCCCCATGTGGTCGTGGGGTTTCCGTCAGGTTCTCCAGTTCCCCCCCACAGCCCAAAAACATGCTAAGTGAACTGGAGCTGCCAAACTGTCCTTAGGTATCTGTGTGTGAATACTGGGCAGTGCAGTTGCTGACTCCAGAGTTTTGTGACGTTACAAAGTGAATATGGAAACTGAGTTTATTGAATCACTAAAATGTGTTTTTTTTCTCTCCCATATATATTTTCATATATTCCATCATCCATAGGGAGTCAGTAGATGTCTGTCAAGGAGAACGTTCAAGCCACTTGACTGAATTTGCTTTATTGGACTTTATTAAATTAATTTTCAAACACAACTGTAGTAAAGTGTCAAACAGTAAAGTGACAGACAATGTCCAAAATTCCTAAAAAGAAAACTTGCGAGTATATTTAGTGTGTATGACACTAAACTTCCAATTCTTATTACAGTGTGCACAGAAAAAAAGTGAACAGAAAACAAGTAAGATGCTATTAATATTTGGGAATTCTGACACAAGTTAGTGAGCATCACCCATATTTCATATTACTCAGTTCATCAGTGGCAATTCATTAGATATCCAGTGGGGAGACATTGTGAAACATTGTGAAAAGCTGAAAACTGAATGTAAATCAATGAATTAAGCTTTAATTTTAAACTTGACTAAGCTGTTGGTGTCCTTATAGTCAGCCTTATGTTTTCTGTGGAAAGAGCCGTGGGCTCCTCATGTCACATTATTGTCCAGTAATGCTGAGTCCCTTCACTTCATATA
>JAABNY020000108.1:10935249-10943614 GCA_015164015.2 Brevimyrus niger
TGCTTATTAAGGTGCACCGAATGTTCTATGAATGCATTATGAAGGTGCAGTTACTGTAAAGCATTACTGTTTATTTTATTTCCATTCTACAATAACTATTAATTTAAAGGATCACAATCAGCAACTGAACTTTCAAACTTGTGTTTTGGTTGTTAGGAGATATACAGTAGGGGCTCTTTGAGATGGACAAAGCATTTAGCTCATGGGTTGTGTGATGGTTACAGAAAAAAAAAAAAGTTTGATCAGACATAGTTTTAATCTCTTCACTTGCTACTTAAGGCTAAATTTGGTACTGGTTGTAAGTTGATCATTGAGAGGATATTGCTGACAAGATTTGACGTTATGGAAGGGAGACTTTACACCTCAGCTAGCTAATGCATAAGTGCCTCCTACACACCTGTCAGGTGCCTCTGTTCCTCCAATCAGCACCAATCAGCTCTCCGGCAAGGAGCTGTAAGACCTGTAGTGCGCAAAAAAAGTAATTGGCTGGCAAGAAGAGAGCATATACCATGCCTTTAGGCTCGGGATAAAGCGGCTCAGGAAATGTTTTGAACAAATAAGGAAATACATATTTGGATTCCATTGCAATTTACCAACCCTATGGTTATTCTGGATATTTGTTAAAATATCATAATGATGAGTTCACTTAAAAACACTTTTCATGAATAAAAAAATAACACAACAGCAATATTGCAACAACTCTATTACCTTCACAGCATAAAATTGATATTTTGAAGTTGGGCTCAGTAATCAATGGCCATTGATTTTCTAAACTTCAAGGGGGTCTATAATGGCTGTAACTGGCTAAGACACAAACGCTAATGAAATCCAGGCCCCAGAAACATCAATTAAAGGCTTTACTCTTTCGAAAATGGCCATTTCCTAGATATCAACACAAACCAGCACCAAATGACCTTATGGGCAGCAGAAACCAAACAGAAAATGCACCGTATGCAATTAGGCCATGCATATACTGCATAAACCGCATATACTGTATATGTATATGCTTCTGAAGTGCTGGTAGTACAGGATTTTAAGTGAATATATTTGAGTCATCTAAACAGGCTATTATTGTTATGTAGCTTGTCCAATTTTTATATATCATAGGGATGGGTAGCTTCCTGGCACGATATGAGCTACAGTACATACCTTTCTCATGGCTCTCCAGTAATCGGACTCGGCAACCCCAGAGTCCTTAATTACCATGCCACCGTTGAATGATAGAATATCACCATGCCGCCAACACTGCATTTTTTATGAGAACTAAATGGGTTTGTCTTAACCACCTATGAAATAATTATTCCTTCATCCATTTTCCGTACTTACTTATTCGGGTGGGGTCATGGTGATTACGCGCCTACTGCTGGGTCTCAGATTACGCGCACGCACGCACAATCGACCACCAAGGCAAATGTTCATGTAGTTCATCAGAAGAGACCATCATTGGACTGCAGGAGTGAGCCAGAGACCCCAAACCAAAACACACAAAGCCGGAGGGACATGAGGGAGGAATCTGCTGAGGCACCACACTGCCCCTCATCAATTATACACATGGACATACATAGAATTAGAGGTTATTATTGACAATTATATTCAAAACATAAAGTAAAGCACTTAATAGTGCTGATGTGAGTATCCTGTAAGGACACCCTCTCTCCCCAGGCATCTTCTAGCTGCCCATCTTGGGCCAGGGTTGCAGGGGTGCCTGGAGCCCGAATGGGCTGCTTCCTGAGTGTGTTATACACATACACAGTCATACTGTACACTACGGCAATTTCCACTGGGAGCTAACAGTGCTACACACAGAATATAACTGTTATCATCGATATGTTTGGTTGATTTGTTAATTTGTTCTGCTTAAATTTAAAATCTAAATGTGCACAAAGTCTGTCAATTCACTTTGGTTTGAAGTCACATTAAACAGAATATATCAAAAAATCTAAAAATACATAATAAACATGTTTAAATAATAATAATTATTATTATTGTAGTAGTAGTAGTAGTAGTAGTAGGAGTAGTTGTTGTGTTGTTTATGTTGTTGGTGTTAGGGTAAGCAACCATTAAACCACAAAACAGCAGAGGTAGTAGAAAAGGGGAGAAGAAAATAACATTATTAAGAATTGTTTGAAACAAGAGCATTTGAGGCACGAACCCCAGGTAAATATAAACTTCCATCTATAGTCCATAATTATGTATAGCAGAAGAGAATACTTAACTTGCTATGTGAGTTTACTGCCTGAACTATTGTCCAGAATAAATATTACAGATTTGTTCCAAGGCTGCTGTTATGTTCAGAAAGTGTCTACAGAAGTCTACATTTGAACTTTTCATTCAAGTTTGTATAAGTGCACAATAAGGAGGTAATGGTCTAATGCTACTGTACATAATTGGCTGAGGTGTTGACATAGTATTGTTGTTTTCTTAAAAAAAAAGCATGTTAATTGTCTTTCAAATAACCAATTTATTTTCACTTCAGTGGCAAGCGGGCCACGTCGGGGGGGAGCATGGAGTTCTCTAGAGGAAACTCTGCTCTCAAAGATGTATTTCTTTTCATGGAAGCAAGGCAAAAATAAATATCCTTCGTGAAATATCAAAGTTCACAGACACTAGGGAAGTCTGTACCAATGCATTCTAAACAGATATAATTAAACTGCTATGTAGGTATGATTCCACTGGAGGTCCTTTGAAGTTACAGGGAGTTATAATATGCTGCCCTCCTCTTCCTGTACAGCTCAGCCTCAGATAGGGGGGGAAACTGTTAAATATGGAGTTATACCACATTGTCCCCTTTCTGTATGGTGCAGCCTCAGATAGGGGGAGAAACTGCACCCTGTCCCCTCTTTCTGTGTGGCTCAGCCTCAGATAGGGGGAGAAACTCCACATTGCCCCCTCTTTCTGTGCAGCTCAGCCTCAGATAGGGGGAGAAACTCCACCCTGTTCCCTCTTTCTGTAAGGCTCAGCCTCAGATAGGGGGAAAAACTCCACACTGTTCCCTCTTTCTGCGCAGCTCAGCCTCAGATAGCGGGAGAAACTCCACCCTGTTCCCTCTTTCTGTAAGGCTCAGCCTCCGATAGGGGGAGAAACTCCACCCTGTTCCCTCTTTCTGTAAGGCTCAGCCTCAGATAGAGGGAGAAACTCCACCCTGTTCCCTCTTTCTGTAAGGCTCAGCCTCAGATAGGGGGAGAAACTCCACACTGCCCCCTCTTTCTGTGTGGCTCAGCCTCAGATAGGGGGAGAAACCATTAAACCCAGCAAATACCAAGCTGTAGAAAAGGCGCATATTAAAGGATCTGAAATTATTATTACTGTCAATCAGATCCAATGCATTATATGCCTTATTTCACTGAACAATAGGTGAAATTTATTTGCTGGCACAGAGACACAACAGAAAAGGACTAAAATTGGCAGCATTTTTAATACAAATCCACACCCTCAACCATTATGCAACCTGCTTTTATACTATACTGTATGCTAATGTGACATGCACTTAGAATTCATCAAAAGTAAATGTAGCATACAAGCGAACAACAAGAATTAAACAATGTCACTGACACACCGATGAGTAATGCATCCATTATAAAATGCATTTCTCATTTTTCCGTGTGGTGTATTTTATACCTGTTGTTATTATTATGATTAATTTAGGTATATATAATTTGTGACAGTATGCCACAATAGGCAGCACTTTACATGTACAAGATGGGGGAGGGTCTGAATCATGTGTGTGTGAATTGGTCTCTATAAATTGCCCATTTTATATGCCCTGCAATGGCTGGCATCCAATATAAACTGGATTAACGTGTTACAGCATTGGATCAGAACAAACCTTTTCTTTATGCCTATCCAACACATTTTTTTGCGGAAGTAACATTAATAAAGAAATTCTGATTCCCTCGTGTCCCAGAGGAGAGCGAAGGCAGCCTGGCCTAGATGTCAAGCAAGAAGGGGGTCAAAGAGGTTTTTGTACACTTCACTGGGAAGCAGAGAGGTAAGTTCACCCCCCTGAAAGAATAGGCCTCATCGCATTCTGGAGGTGCCTCTGTGTTCACTTTCTGAACACTGTACATGTTGCAACATCTGCAACAAAATGCAGGCAGAGGATGTGCAACTTTTTCTAAACTATTATAAGACATAATTAAAATAAGTGACATAAAATCTATGAAGTTATTTCTAAATGCAGTACGCTCTAGTCATCTCAGAGGGGTGGGATATTAATACCCCTGTCTGTACCTTATTTGAAGTGTGAATACCGATAATGAGGCAGACTTCATAGGCGTTACAGCCATCAAAGGGGGGGGCGCTGTGAGCCTCTGAGAAGGGAGGGGTATACTGTAGAAAGGCTGCCTTTAGTGATTACCAACATGCAGACATGTGAAGCAATAGGCATACACAGGTTCTGATGTGTCTATGAAAAAGAAAACAGTTGACATTAAAGCATTTAATCCTTTCCAATCCTCATCATATCCAATATATCATAAATTCAAAAATTACTTTTTGCTGTAACTATTCACTATAGATGGAACACCCATATACACCCTATTCTTCTATGTCTTCTGAAAGCACCTGAGAAATATTTCACAGATGAAAATCTGATTTAAGAAGTCATCTATTCAAATATTATTTATGTTTGTACAAGTTAACATTTGTATTCATTATGGTCATTTGTAGGGGTTACTTTATATCTCAAATTTTAACAACTTAACACTGATAGCTATTCACTATTCACTGACAGCCGTGTAAAGTGCTAAGGGTGTCTTATTTTGTTCTTTTATGGTTATTTTGTAAATAGCTCCTGAGAATTTGCATTCATTGTCTACTTTGCTGAAACAATGGATTTTTGGAGATTCAGGTTTTTCATTGGACAGTAATGGCTCCTTAAATTTTGGCACCATTTGCAGAAGGATTTAACCAAACACTTTACCCAGATGTTTATGCTATAGACAAAGGGTAATGAGGGCTTAAAGGTACATTATGTCCATATTTTTTACTGTATCATTCAGTGTTTAAATGTTTCCTTTCCTGGATGAGCAGCTGGAAGATGGATGGGAGGATGCTGTATTATCTAGACATTTTGCCTTGTTTTTGACAAAGATCAGGAATTCTTGAAATACACTCTTTTACTCGTAGTATATAATGCTTCACCATGCCGCATACTAATGATTAACCGTACAAACATACAGGCCTGGATCTAATTTCCAAGGACACGTGGGAGCTCACAGTTCAGAGATTGTTAAAAACCTTGTACAGAGGGGAATGGAGATGGCAACATGTTTTTTAAATGACTGCAGTTCTGGGAAACTTCTAAGACAATCTAGACAAATATGATTTTTGTTATTTGTATGGTGATAACATACCTTGAGTAGATCACAATGCCGTTAGTTTGTTCTGGTTAACTGAGATTCTATAATAATGAAGAGAGAAGCTGCCATACTGCACAATATGAAATTTTATTTAAAATCCGGAAGTTTACCAGCATTATGTTAAAGTTTAACTTGAGCAGCTTCCACTGTCAAGCTGTGTCAAAGAACTGTAAGTGCTGCCTTCTGACGAGGCTCTCAACGCTATCAGCCCTTAACTCCGTCACTTCAGCTTCTGACGTGAATAACGTGACAGGCAGCCGGAGACCCGCGGTTGAAAACCATGCGTCAGGTTTCTCAAAGTCACCGTGGAGACTTTGCTGCTTAGCAACGAGGGCCTGCATAGTCAAGACTGCTGTGTCATAAAAGCAGGATCTCAGAAACTGTTCTATGTTACGTTATGAAAGTTCCATATAAAGTTTTAAGCAATATTTAATCTTTCTGCCCATGACTCTGAACAGGACAAGCAGTTGGAAACAGATGGATGGATGGATGGATGGATGGATGGATGGATGGATGGATGGATGGATGGATGGGATTTTCTCATTATATCAATCATTTTAATCCAGCAGCAATGTAACATCCTCACAGCATGTTCAACATGGCATAGAGAAGAATACATATGATCTATGAGTTGGAGTTAAAGATACAATAATGATAGAGAATTAGTCGTTATTGTTACATTGTCTTACAAAGAGCTTGTGCAGCTTAGCAGTCCTCTGCTCTGCCTCTGCAATGTGAACCCTTCAGCAATGTGTGTCTGCTGCAGGTATCACACTCTCACTCAGCCCATGCGAACGTAGGAACCCAAGAGTGCAAATACAAAATGTGCATATTCAGGATATGCAGGATATGATCTCACAAATGTTACACTTTGATGTGAGAAACCAAATCCTCCGAGTTCTTCTGTATACTCTACTCCACGTTACAATAATAATATTGAAAAATTATATAAATGAAACTTCATAACATTCTGGATATTTATCTGGAAAAGTGACATTTTCCTTTTTCTTCTAGATTATTGTGAAACATTATGTTGAAATAATAACATACAAAATACCTGCTTTTCTTGTGCAGGGTTAGGGGTGGGTATAGAAAAGAAAAGAAATTAATGGCTTGATAATACAAAACAGAGAATTGCTTAAATAATGTTCACTTTGGATAATACAGGTAGCAGCCGTCATTTTGCTGGCCTCGCTCGTGAGTATAGTCGGTCTTGAAATGTCATAATCTACTGCAGCCTGAGGACACAAAGATCTTTTCAAGCACCCCGTACCGCAGAACACTGCCTGCGTCACTGAAGATGGATTAATCTGCCATAACACTGTCGGCAGCCCTATGTGTGCCTCCTTCCTACTGATGACGACCCCACATCACCGATGACGATATTGACATCTATCCAGGCGAGGCCTGATTTGGTGTGACAGATCTGACTGTTAAACACAAGGCTTCTGTACGTGACAATTCCAGCACTGTCCCCGACGCACCGATCACCCCGTTTCTAAGTGTGACCCTCGATGACTTAACTGAATTTGGTTTTAACTGATTTTAATATGAACAGTTCTGAAAATATATTGGAAGTAGAATTTCTATATGCTAATATCAGTAATTATTATAAATGTAACTGTCTACTAAATTATAAATTATTAAACTTCCATGGCTTCAGAGGGAACAAGGAATTAAAAATGTATAATATTGTCAGCTTCTTTAAAGAAAACCCAAAGAGCGTTCTCCATTTGACTAAAGAAATATTCAAAACAATCAATGGTAATTCAGAGTAGCATAATGACATATTTTCCTTTCATAGGCTGCTATTTACTTGGCAAAACATTGTGCCTAATATGTAACAAAATATACCCATTCTATTTGTGTGTTCTGCGTGTCAAACTATATTTAACATATTAATCCAAACTGAACATAACTTAAACACCTTCTGCAAAAATAACTACTGAGCAAGTGATATTCCAATCCGGGCTCTCTATATGCTGTACTGTCCGTATGCTCCAAAGACAATAAGCTGATAGTGTGACTTTTCAGCAGCGTGGGGGTGGGTAGGTGGTGCCAGGAGGTGTACAGAATGTCTCATGAAGATAACCAGGTTATTTAGCCCTCACTGCCACCGAGCCCCACCAGCACCTTAAATTGGATGAATAAAAGACTGACCTCTAATTTTGCTGTGAACCAGGTAGGAAAAAGCTGATCAAGCTAAAGTCATTTTAATGTTTCATTTTTGTTACTGATTAGCACCATCTTCCGAATGAGAAATACTGGAGTTACTGGAGTTTGGAATTTCTTTTAACTTTTACGTTTTAATAATCCCACCAATCCATGCTTAAAATTCTCCCACCTGCTATAAAACCATATGCTTTGCCCAAGTTTCTTTTTATAGCATTCAAAACACAAAACATATAACATATGTAGGACTTAATAGTCTCATTTTTATGTTTATCAGCAGTTCATATGTGCAGATCCTTGTTTTACTTAGCAGCAAATCCTTTCAGAAACAACGTTTTGTACGTTTGGCTTATTCCTTCAGCCACAGTTCTTCACTGTCTTGGGATCAACGTGAAGCTTTGACACCCAGAGCTTTGGGGCGTGACATCAGGTAGCATTTGCTAAATACATGAGCAACTCCAGAATGATCACAAAGCAGGAACAGCTGCTGCTGATCTGCTTTACTGCCTCCCGCCTGTAATAACAGATACAAACCATGCTACGAGATATTGAAAATACTGATAGAAGCACCACCAAGTGTGAAGAGATTATTAGCGATTCCCCTGCTATTCCAGAAAGTCTTCAGGATTTATAAGCATCAATGTCATGTCATCTAGACAGAAAGTTATATAAATAAAATATTTATAAGTACTGATGCTTTCACCTGACTAAATGTACTCTATGTTTTGCACACACACATACACACACATGTGCAAAACATGAAGCATAATTCATCAGGTAAAAGTATATATATATATATATATATATATATATATCCATCCAGCCATTTTCCA
>JAABNY020000108.1:10943644-10953747 GCA_015164015.2 Brevimyrus niger
ACACACACACACACAGTTTTCTTATTACAGGGTGAATATATTTAAGTCCACATGAATACTGCATGCGTACATTGAAATATAATGCTTAGTTGTATTACAGTTACGGCATATAATATTATGAGAAGTTATACCAAACAATGTCTACTTTTTTCAGCAGATAGCATCAGATTTCACATTTGTACAGTGATAGGTACATCGGCTTCTCTGGATGTATAATAAAGTACAAATAAAACCAGAAGAATTGCACATAATTCTGCATGCCAGGAAGCTAATAAACCACATAACATGAATGCTGCACACCATTTCTTTTGCAAACAGACGTACTTCTCCATTTGCATATCCTGGAGGGCAGTACATACAAATCAATAGTGGAGTGGTTTATACGAAAAAAGTAATATCTGAAAGGAAGCTTTCCCATGCAAAGGGGTAGCGTAATTCCTCAGCCTTCGGGGGATGACTGCCTTGTACTTCCTTTCTAAAGCATGTTCCTCAGAGGAGAAAATTAAGCCCCTAGTAAATCAGGCATGACTTAAACAAACAACTGACAGGCAGTGAATAATGATTACTTTTCCTTCTCAGTCTCTGATATCTGCACACCCTGCATCAAACCCTATCCTACGAGCAGTGAACCGTGGCGGCGTTGCCGATTAATGCAAGTCACTGTCCCCCCCTAAGCAAGGCCTCTGGCTTTTTACGATCACGCCGAGAGCTGCTAGCATATTTATCAAGCCCTTTTTTAGAACAAGGAAGAACGGGGATGGTAATATATAGTTATTTAATTGTCCCGTGTGCTCCCATCACACGCACAATAGTGGTACCCCATTGGGGATTTAGACTAGAAATGCTTTCAGGCAGCTACCTTAACTCCTGGGCTGCTTCACTTTCAGGAAGCCGCAGTTGTACATCTGTTAGATGATGCAGGTGATGAGAAATAATATGATGCATATAATAAAAAAAAAAAAACTGGAGAGAAATCTTCTGCCCATCGTTTTCTGCCAGACACACATGGCTTCAGTAAGCTGTGCTTGGTTGGAAGGGCAATCAGAATTCGCCCTGAAAACTGGGGGCATTTCTGTAGAGGAGTAAGCGTGCAAACTCAGCTTTTTGTAAAACAAATACAGTGAATAGTTCAGTGGTCCTTAGTTCATGTCATTATGCCCGGCTTCATAAAGCAGCACGGTTGATGGCCGCTTTGCAACTTCTGAAACCAAAGCCTTAGGTCAAGTCGGGTCTTGCCATGAAAATGGTTGAAAACCAACCGCAAAATCCAGTGAAACAAAGAACAGACATTCTAAAAGAAACAGCATTATTTTGTATGGGCTCCCGACTGACATGCTGCCTGAGGCTATTGGCCTGCTGGTTACACCAATAATTGGCTTCTCACGCTGTTAAGTTCTGGTGGTGTGAGGCACCTGTTCTGTGGCCAAGACGCAGCCCCTGGTGAACCCTACAGCCCCAGGTGAACCCTACAGCCCCAAGTGAACCTTACAGCCCCTGGTGAACCCTACAGCCCCAGGTGAACCCTACAGCCCCTGGTGAACCTTACAGCCCCTGGTGAACCCTACAGCCCCAAGTGAACCTTACAGCCCCTGGTGAACCCTACAGCCCCAGGTGAACCCTACAGCCCCTGGTGAACCCTACAGCCCCAGGTGAACCCTACAGCCCCTGGTGAACCCTATAGCCCCTGGTGAACCCTTCAGCCCCTGGTGAACCCTACAGCCCCTGGTGAACCCTACAGCCCCTGGTGAACCCTACAGCCCCAGGTGAACCCTACAGCCACTGGTGAACCCTTCAGCCCCTGGTGAACCCTACAGTGCTCCCACCCGCAACCTCACTACAGCACAAAGAGATTAGAGCCTCCACAACTGTGACCAAGCTGAATTTTCTACTTCTTTTGCTGTACATTAAGTGGCTTTTAATACACCCGGATACTTCACAGACTACCAAGAATTTCAGCATGAAAGGTGTAAATCTCACGAAATGTGCTTCTAACTGTATATGTAATTTCTGTTCACCTGGATTTTTATCCTTCCCGCTTGTGTGTGTACTTTGTAGATCATGCAGAAATTAAAATATAATAAAATACTTCACTGTTGACAGTTCAGATTAATCAACGTCTCTTGTTACTCTGTTAGACACTGGCTACTAGCTAAAGTAAATTTCCATCCATTCATCATAAACATTTATTCATGACAGAATGGCTGCCATCCTGGTGCCTGTCCCATAAAGGCCAGGGCACAGCGCCGGGGACACCCTGGATGGGATGCCAGTCCATTGCTGGGCACACACACAGACACCACACACACAGACACACAGACACACACGCACAGTCACCAATTCATCTAGCAGCATGTTTTTGGACTACAGGAGAAAACATACACAAACCCATAAACAAGATGCAAACCTTTCATGCACAGAGCTGAGATCTTGAACCCTGAAGGTGCTGCAATGCTAAATATGAATGAGGCTGTAATAAACCAGTTTTCCATTCTCAAGCTGCAAGACTATTTTTTATTAACCATTATGTCCACTTTAAGTCTGTTGTTTATGCATTGTCTTGACTGCAAATGGCAGGATAGCCTTTGAAAGAAAGAGCTTTCTCTAGTGATTCTGCAACTCCCCAGAAATCTTCCCCTCCACGTTATACTGGAGAGGCATCAGTTGGCAGGAATGCTTCCCTTTCATGCCCACAAAGCATCACCAGTATCCAAGAGCCTGAGTACTGTAGGCACTAAGAGAAGCTTCCCTTTGTCTTTCATCATCGCTCACTTTGCTGAACGGGCACTTACCAATCCTTATTGCACACTGATTTTTTATTTGTTTGTTTTACTGCCTGCTCACAGGTTTTCGATTTTCTCCCCAGAGTTCTTCTGAGGACAAATGTTCAGTCATTGCACCTGTTTGGCACACATATAGATACATATATATTTCTTTTCTAGGTGATCGACGTAATGGAGAAAATTTTACTTTCTATTTCTATAAACAATACTACACACTGTGCTACTAACCAATAAGGGTTCACACAACAGATAAAAAGTACTTAGAGATATGTCACAAGAATAGATCCTGAAAAAAATGCTGACAGCAGCTTTGATGTAAAGTATATTGTCACTTTAAAATGGTATATTGTCTTTTTAGATTTCTAGGCCGTACAAAACTACAACTGAGATTCAATTATTAACAGATTTAACAAAAAATAGTAGGAAAATGCTAAACACAGACAATAAATGTTCTAATCATTGTTACAATTTAAAAATAAAAATATGGTTTGTTGACACAACTGAAGATTATTCCTAACATGTGATATATTTGAAGTTATTGGTATTACAGATTTTTTTTTTCCTATATTTTTATCCTATTGTACTTGATACGTCCCAGATGGCTACAGATATTAGTGCTGGATTTTTGACATATACCCCCCACCCCACCCCCCCACACCTTGTGCTGTTTAACAACCATGGACTACAGCAATTAACAACCATAGATTCAATACTGCTTTCATTTATTTCAGAAAAAAAAACAACTTAAGATTAATCAGTCACGATATAATCAATAAGAATGTATCATATTCATACGGCTTTTAACTACCACTTTAAGGAAGCCGTGTTGGTGAAAATGCAACATGAGATGCCAACATCTCCATGAAAGGAAGCCAGCTTCAAGGGCAGACAGAGCAGAAAGTCGATTTCTGTGAGCATAAGTCACCACCGCTCAGAAGAAAATGCCAGTTTGAACATAGATACTTTCAAAATAACACATGTTAGGTTGTTATTTCTGTTTGAAACCAAGATCTAGAAAGTGTCAATACAGAGTAAATACAGAGTAAAACCCTCACAGACACGGAATTAAATTTTACAAAGTAATGCATCACATTTCCAGAACATTACTGCCCCAGAATACATACTGTAAGCAGATTGTTGCCACTTAGAATTAGAGTATACAGTAAATTTACAAAGGAATGAGAATAACATTGTCAGGAGGCAGCACTCAGTCTCAAAATCAAACTATAACAGTGTTACTCTGCCCTCCACTATAACGGTCCTTGCAGCCCTTTGCAGTATCTTGTAGCCTTCCTGTCTACCACCTTCCTCTCAAGTCATCTAATGTAATGAAGATGAATTAAAAGATTTGACAGGTAAGATCGCTGATTATAAAACCAAGGGCAATGGAAGCATGACAGCCTCGCTTACATGACATGCCGTCACCCTCCCTGACACACTTAACTTTCCTTGAGGTTTGGAGTTTGCAGTGCTACATGCAGAACAGCAGAGCTGAAGGAACTGATTCAGGCTGGGAATAAATGGCACTCTAATATGGACACTGCATGATGAGCCTCTATTTTTCTCAAAGTAGTGATGCGTTTGATGTGGTCACTCATACAAAGGCTTTGTTTTGTCAGTGGGCACATAAGTTATCAGAAATGTCACAGTTCAGTGGTTCTCGAACTCACTAGAACTCGAATTTCTTGACAGTCAAACAAACCAGTTTGACCTGGAACTCGATCTAAATATCAGAAGTCGAACCGTGAACACTGAATTGTACGCACCAGGAAATGACTCATACAATGCAATTCTTACTTGAATGCCTTCTTCACAGACTGGACGATTAACCAAATAAAGCAGAGCAACATTTCATTAACTAACAATAAATAAACCACTAACCTACGTGTACTATTAGAGCATTTATGTCATTTATTTAAATGTTATTTTACCAGGTAAATTGACTGAAAAACACTTCTCACTGCTTTACGGAATATTTGGGCGAAATAGCAGATTACGCATCAGAACTGACTGGGATACAAACATCGTGCGTGCAACTAAACACTCCAGCCAATAAGGGCAAAGGTGTGTCATCACGGAAGCGGTTCCAGTTTGTGCAGCCGGGTGGAAGGTCGTAATGCATCTAATCGTAATGCATTGTGTCAGGATCAGCACCCAATGACCGGACTGGGGAAACAAACTGACCCGTGGACTTACTGTAATACAGAGGACTAATGATAACAACCAGAAACAGCTGATCACATAGGGATCCCACGCGAGTTTAATGAGGAGGTGTGGCACATGGAAGGAGCGGACGATTGGGGCAGGACAGGGGTAATGTTGGGATAAGGTTTTTATCGTTTTGGAAGCTATTAAGAAAAAAATGCTATTCTTGTTATATCCTGTTCATTTTATGTTTAAATGCAAAAAAACATATTTGGGTGTAATTTTGGCGGCCCGGGAACAAATTAATTGGTTTTCCATTATTTCTTATGGGAAAAATTTGATCAGAACTCGAAATTTTTAGGATTCGATTCGGAGTCTGGAACGGATTAAGTTTGAGAACCGAGCTACCACTGTATAAATGAAATGTATTTAACAATGTATAAGATTACAAAGTTGTGATTGTGACTATGAAACTGTATGACACGACTGACAAGGCCTTGAATTTATTTTTCAAAATTCTACAAGAATGATTTTTCAAAAGTTTTCATTACCTTACAAGATTACAGAATTGGAAAGAGCTGTCTAAGATGAAATATGTGATTGTGATTGTGTATGAAAACTGTGTGACACGTGACAAGGCTGGGAATTTCTTTTTGAAAATTCTACAAGAATGACTGTTTAAAAGTTTACATTATCTTAATTAGTCTAAATAGATAAGAACAAGCATATTGTTTGGTGATCTCTATAAAAATAATTAGAATTGTGCATAATTTAAGTAGTTTTTCAAAATCTAATAGCCAAAAAGAATTATTTAAGTTGTATCAAAAACACAAAGTTGTAGCATTCAAGTTTATTAAATAAGGGAAATAACCCAGAGAAACACATTCACACACACACACCCACACACACATATATAAACTAAAATAAATTAAGCAAACATATATAGTATAGTAGTATTATATATGTACTATATATATATGTGTGTGTGTGTGAGTGCTATCAAATGATTAACATTTTTAATCAGATTAATCATAGGGTTAATTTAGATTAATCAATCATTCATTAGATTAATCAATCATTCATTGCATGTCATTCATTTTTAATATTAATTACATTTCATTTTGTATGAGCAAACAGACCCAAAAAAAGGAAATATATATGCACTTAACATGTTTATTGAACATCTTGAACATGAATCGGATGCATTCCATCTGCCACAAAAGTGCAATACCATGGACCCATATCAAAAAGCACGATTTTTTTTGCTTAGCCAGACAACTTGTTCACGTACAATTAGCCCGAACTGCCATAAATCTGACAAATAACCGTCTAATAAAATCCAATTACAGCCCAGTTAATTGCCACTGTTAGCAATATTAGTTGATAACACATTACATGCAGTGCTTTACATATAAAACTCTGTAGCAACATGTCCACAGATAAGTTGTACACTATAGTTTGTGCGACGATGTAATGAGCCACAAATGAGAAGTAGTGCTTAAACACTATAAAACTACAACTTTCCCTTCTGTTGATAAAAGGCGCAGCCATTTTGGATTCTGAACTTGGGATCCTCTGTGCTGCTCAGAGATATATTTCTCGGATCTCAGAGAAATGGGAGTGCGCATGCCGTCACTTCCGGCTTCAAAACTGGAATCTGACTCAGAATACGAGTTCCCAGGGCAAATGGAATGCACCAAAACTGCCCGAAATGGTTTGACAGAGACATTTCAGGGATTTTGAATCATTCCGCACTGCAGATGGGTTACTTGCGTAAAATTTTTTAAATCAAATTAATCATGGTGATGGATTAATCCGCATCTCGTTAATTTTGACAGCCCTAATATATATATATACTAGTGTATTGTGTTTATATAGGAACAAAACAACAGCCAGTTTGCCCTGTTGGTTAGGGTGTAAACAAAATTTACAAATTGTCATGGTGATGCAACCATTTATAGGGTCATTTACAACATAAACAAGCAAATATGTTTGTGCTTCACCAGGAAAATGAAATTGCTAATCTGCAGACCAGCTGGTGCTATTTACCACGTACATATCAAATATGGGGAGTTTTATGCTTCCCGAACTCATTTGGAGCATAATATTTTCCTAAGAGGAAAGCAAACAGTAAAGTGACCAAAGATGCATAATTATATAGCAGTGCAGCCACCTCTTTTCAGCCTGATAGCCCAACACTCCCAGCTGTTTACATTGCGGTGGAGATTTAGAAGTAGGAGACAAAAGGAGCAGACAAAAAAAGTATAATATACATACAGACAAAAAAGCGCATTACACATACAGGCAAAATGACAGCTCCTCTGTGAGCTGCAGCTTAGTAAAGCAGAACTTAGCAGTACTGTGCAGCAATCCATGTAAGCTGCTACAAATGGGGGCTTCACTTCACAATGGTCTGAACACAAGAGGGCTGCTATGACTGTAGCTTTACAGTCTGACTTCTACTGAATTTTGCAATCAGTTTATGCAGCACCGTGTCATATTAAAACTACAACCTTTTAAAAGGAAAGAATGGCATCTTCAATTTAATAACCTAACAACAAAAGAAAAGAAAATCTGACACCCAGATCTCCTTCAAGAACTTGTACACTCTTATGTAATTTCATAGACATAATCAGATCATTATTAATGAGAAATATTTAAAATGAATTTCAGAATGTATGAACAAACTAAAACACTTCTACTGTATAGCAATGGTAGTTTTTATGCAGGAAACAGTTACCAAGAATATACCAAGGAAAGCACTGATCTGAATGTGACTAATCATTTACTTGATATCATAATGAATCTGATATCATAAGCCTATCCCTGGAAGCACAAGGCAGCGGAACAGCCTGAATAGGCGACCAGTCCATCACAGACACACACACAGACACACACAGACACACACACACACACACACACACACACACACACACACACACACAGTCAGCCTACAGTACAGGCAGTATAGAAAGGTTACTTAACCTAACATGCATTGAACTCTCACAGGATTCAAACCTTGTGAGGCAATAAGCTGAACCACAACACTTTCCTAAAAATGTGAAATAAATTATGTTAAAAGTATTTTAGCACTTTCAAAATTCCATCAAACAGAAATCATTCCACATTAAAAAAACTTCAGCTATCACTAATAGGTACACAGAACCAGGATGTCAGCCCCAAAACCCACATAATGGATTTTAATAATTCTGTTAAAAAACACATTTACACATGAATTATATTCACAATGATACTTAAGCACATTAGCTCAAATTTCAATTTAACATTTAAAAAGGATAATTATTTTTTGTGTGGGATAACTTTGGATCGAGAGATTTTTTCCACACTGAGTCATATCATACAACTAACAGGAATCCCTGTCTGGCTCACTTGCATCCTCATAACTGGCTGTGATTATCGGCCAACGCGGTTAGTCCACTAGGGCCCAGGGGGTCAGTCCATGGCATGTCCCACGTTCGGGGGGTGGGGGGTGTGGTCTCAGCAAAACGTGGATTTGTGCACCCGCATGGTCAGTGTTGTTCGCGTCTTAATTCGAAGAAGCAGCCGGGACAGCACTGCCCTGAGGGTGCTTGCGAGGCAGAGTGAGAGGGTATAAAACAATGGTGAACATTCAGCCAGAGTCGGTGTAACAGTTTTCTAAGACCCTAAGAAAAGTTGGGAGCTCTTCGTCACCGTCATCATGCACATCATCATCATCGTCACACCGAAGAAGCACACACAGCTCATTTTGTATGTAAGGGACCATAAATTATTAAAACTGTAGGGGATTATGTCAAGTAATTATTTACCAAAATTTACAATTTATGTAAACAAACATATTTGTTCACAAGTTCTCACTCTGAATGCTTCCCACACTGGGAAACTGCATTGTTCTTCCTTAAAGAGAGATATTTCTCAACTCTGCCAAAATCACATTCTAAGCTGTTTTAAAGCTCTTCAAAGGGGAAAAAAACAACTTCCAATGATGGGAAATAAAATATTTATAGCTTCAAATATTTATAACTTTTATTGCCCTTTTTCTTTAAACATTGATGAAAGATGTACTTATGGCTCGTTGCAAGGTAGTGAACAATAGCATTGCCTTTTGACCTTCTCTTAGGTAAAGCTGACTTAAACAGAAATACACCATATGTAATGCACTAAAATAATCATAAGCAGCTGTTTTGATTGATGATTGCCGATTATATACGGATCTTGACACACCCACATTAGTATTTCATTTAAGCTAAACAATTATTTTAATGAACCTGTCATTATCAATGCATCCTTCTCCTATCCCACTCACACCTTCCTGCTTCATAGAGTACAGCATATTTCGCTTTACTTTTGGCAGCCTTTTCACAGACAAAAAAAATGTATGGAGTCCTGTACTGTCTGTTTTCACATATGCCTAAACATTAGAGTGCAGACATTTACCCTTATGTACACTACCAGTAAAAAGTGTGGACAAGCCAAGTCACCTACAAAGGATAGGGACCGAGTGTCACGTCACATGACCTGGCCACGTGACCTAAGCACAGCCGAGATGGTTTTGGTGGAGTCTGGAAAGCGGCCAGTGGGTGCTCGGTGTATACGTGGGACCTCATTAAGGATGGCTGGAAAAGCATCCCAGGAGGCCACCTCATGAGATAAGAGAGTAGGCTCAGCCAGTGCCTGCAGCAATTGGGGTTAAGGGTATTGCTCAAAGGCCCAGTGGTGGATTCACTCTGCCAACACAGAAATCTGAACCAACAACCTTCTGAGTCCCAACCCATAGTGCTGCCCGCCCCCAACAATTTTATTTTTTAAGACTTTTCCGATCATTGCATAATTCAATATATTTTATTTTGCAGTTTTGTATCTTTACAATTATTCTAAAACATAGAAAATAGTACAAATAAACCTTTCTATGGGTAGGTGTGTCCAGACTTTTGACTGGTACTGTATATGTACATTCTGGTACAGTTGTATAATATTATTATATTTAAAAGTAATTTTAGGGTATAGTTTTATGGTCAGAGAACAGCAGCCTCATCATCCACTGCCGGCATCCATCAAGACAGCAATATTTTCATAATAATTTACTGATAAACATTATAAGACTTGTAGAAGAGAGGGCTGGTATTCTGTGTTCCCTCATTGAGCTCCTGATGTGGAACAGTTCACTGGTTCTGGCTT
>JAABNY020000108.1:10959110-10975332 GCA_015164015.2 Brevimyrus niger
ATTGTAACAATAACAGAAATTAATCACCAGGTGGAGAAAAGAAAAAAAAGCAAACAAAGGTACACTGAAATAATAACACTAATAATGTAGGTGGGATGGAGAAAATTAAGTGTAGGGGAATACAGAGTACAAACAACCATACAAAACATAACACTCATTACTTAAGGACATCAAACAACAAAAATTATAACAACAACATCAATAATATTTTTATTAGGGCTGTCAAAATTAACAGGTTAACTCGTATTAATCTATCATCATGATTAATTTGATTAAAATTTTTTACACAATTAACCCATCTGCAGTGCAGAATGACTCAAAATCCCTGAAATCTCTGTTAACCCATTTCGGGCAGTTTTGGTGCATTCCATTTGCCCTCGGAACTCATGGTGCATTCAATTATTTCTCTCCAAGTCGGAACTCGGATGAAAACGTCACTATACGTCACAAAAAACATCACATCCTGTCAGATATACGCCTCTTTTATGACGTTGAGGTCGGACAAGATTTTGGTGTCCGAGTTACCCCAGTGAGGGGGGCCAACTTCACGCTACCAATGTCACCTTGTAAACAAACATTCATATGTCAGAAACTAAAGTAGCACAAAAGAAAATTTCAATCCAAACTAAAATTGAGGTCAGTTTATATAAAACTTGAAATATACGGGGGCCAATTTCACGTGGGTATGTTCAATGTAGTAAAGAGGAATCCAAGAGTAACAGCTAAAGGTTTGATGGAAAAGAAAATCTATGCAAGACTGAAGTTTGCCAAAGACACACTTCACTACACTACTGAAAAAATGTTTCGTGGACTGATGAAACTGAGGTTGAATTATTCTAGATGAACACAAAGCACCGTGCATGGACTCTGCATACCAATATGAACACATCATCCCAAGAGTGGAGTACAGTGGAGAGAGAGCATCTTCAGTTGGGGCTGCTTTGCTGCCTTAGGGCATGAACAGCTTGCAATCACTGTGGGGAAAATGAATTTCCAAGATTATAAAGGTATCCTACAGGATAATACCAGGGTGACTGTGGGCTGCAGCAGGAGAATGACCCTAAACATCAAAGTAAATCTACTACAGAAAAAGAAAAAAAAAAAAGGAAATCCACTTCTTGGAGTAGCCCAGTCAAAGCCCAGACGTTAACCCGAAAGAGTTCAAGAAAGCCGTTCCCACCAGACCAAGAATATGATTGAGCTGCATCACTTCTGTGAGGAAGAATGGTCGAGAATAATTGACAAACATTGCACACATCTGTTCTGCAGCTACTATGTGCACTTGTTTGAGGTTATTACTGCTAAAGGAGGTTCTACCAGTCATTACTTAGATTTAGATGAAGAAAAGATTGCATTTTATGGCCAGTTAATACGGAAATCAGGTAATTCCAAAGGGCCCACATCCTTTTTCTTGCCGCTGCAATTCCCATATGAAAGTAAATGTAGTGAAAAGAGCTTGGTTAATGTGTTATCAAATAAATGTCAGCGTGTTTATGTCTTTACATGAGTGTGTGCCTCTTGATTTTTTCGTGAGTGAGTATGGGCTTCCGTATAGCACTCTGAATGGGAATGTCCACTGTGATGGGGAGACAATTGATTTATCTGGTGGCATCTGCAAGAGGAAAGTAGCTTCTTGCTTAATGTGTTCAATGGCTTTTGAAAAACACAAAGAAGTTGGTGTGCGGTGTGTTTCTGTTAGGGAGGGGTGAGAGGGTGCCGCACTAACCGTCTGATTGATGCCTTTCAGATAGCTACAGTGTCATGATGTTAACCCCCACATGCAAGGTTTAAAGGGAGACTGAGTGATAACAGGGATAGATGGGCCTTTTACACATTTACTGCTTGTCTTCATCAGTGGATAGAACAACCGGTCCTAACTGTCTTAATTACCCATAACCATATTTCTTGATATTTGACATTTTATTCTTCCATATTAACTTTCAGGCACATAGTCAATCACCCCCAATCTTACCCCAGTAGATTCAAGTTTCAAGCCAGGCAACTCAAGTCCGTTAAATGGTAAATAAGATTTTAAGTAGTACAAATATGACTGTAATAGTTTTGAATTTGAATGAAATGCAAGGTCGGTCAGTCCCCACTCTGTAACCATAGCGATCAGCCAAACACGATGGTGCAAACAGCAGCAGCAAAGTCACTGCTGACTCACTGCTCGGTTGTTTATAGTTTATTATCGGAGGCTATTATTTGCCACAGAAAATGCCACATGGCAAGCAATGTCAGTATGTTTCTGTTATTTACCCAGTGTAGGTTTCCCAGGCAGTAGAGAATGAATCTCTCCAAAGATTATGTCATGAGGTCTGTCAGTGAGCAAAATACGTGACCAGAAAGCAATTGCAAGGTAGGGATTTCCAACCCAGGGTTTGAAGAAACATCTCCTAAATTGAAAAATGGACAAGGAACCCCCCCCCCCCTTCAAAGATAGGCATAGTAAAGCATCAGAGGAGAAGGGGGTCCCCTGCTTGAATGAATCTTCATTTGAAGGTCCCTGATAAGACATGTCAAAGACCCCTGATATAAAGAATAATCTTGCAGAAATGCTATTTTAAAAGAAGTTTCCAAAAGTAATGGGCTAAAAAAACTACCCATGAGGTATGAATGAAGTACCTCTGTGAATATGGATGTTACTGAGGATGAGAAGCCAGGAGTGGGTCAGTGTGGCCAAGAGGTGGAGACATTGCAGATCTGCTCTGGAGTCGTGGCTCCATTCAGCGGAGGCTGACAGGGAGAGGATTTCTGCTGCTGGTTTATACCCTCCAACAAAAGAAACGCAGAATCCCATTCTGCTCCCCAGTAATAGGGTCTTTTTAGCACAATGATAAAATACCAATGGAGGGTAAATCAGTCACATCGCTTAGCCTTCGATTTATGCCTACAAGTTCGAGTTTAGGCTTAAATCAGCATTTCTTAGAAGGTAACAAAAACCTCTTTTGTTATAGTGTGCATATCATTTAAGCATAGAATATATGCAGCAGCAAGTTTTCTACATATTAGGCAGGTTGTTGTAAATGAATCAGACTTGGTCTCAGCTGAGTCTATCCTGAGAAGAACTACACACTTTTCTAACCTAGAAAACCTCTAGTATGAATATGAATATTGGAAAACTAATACAAATAATAATTGCACCACCATTATACTGTACATCACCAGTCCTCCATAGTGCAGTTCTACAAATACTCATTAGACTCTCGAAACTATATTACAATGATTTTTATTATATCTATAAATTATATCAGAGTAAATTTCCAGAATTCCCATGTCAACAGCTTCTGTGTCTTTCAGTACAGTCAACATTTGGGGTTTTAATAGTCCAATTTCTTTATGTATATCCTAATTGCTACATGAATCATTAATCTCTGATTAGTGGCATCACACAAATAACAAAACACTTGACATTTAAATAGTAGAATAAACTCAAACCAAAGGTCCAATGTTTATATGGATGTAGCGTGAACATAAACTGAAACATTAGTAATCATTTAACTTGTCATTATTATGTTGGTATCATCATACTTATTTAAAATGCATCTGTATGCATAAGATCTGATAAAGAGAACTTCTTACTCTGTGGAATTGTGAATTATACATTCCCAGAAAGCATTGCACAGAAGTAAGGGCTTTAATAACTTCTTTTATTACATAAATACATCCTGGTAGGTATTGGGTGATTATCCTTCAGGTTCAAGCAGCTTGTCTACAGGGAACACTTTGCATTGATTGAATCTATTTATAATATTTGTTATTCGATTCCCAACTCTAACCTTGAAGATTCAGTAATTACTTAGACTTATAACTGAAAACAAATCTAAAATGTTGTTCCTTATCTTTAATCCCACTGTTGAAGCCCTCTATTGTGTGCTTTCTTGCCTGTGATAATTAAAAACACCTAGACTCATTTCAATATGGCTGCTTCTACTTCTGAGTCAGTTAGTGAAACATCACAAAATTACCCTAAAGAGTATAAAAAAGGTTTCTGCCGGGGCTCCGGATTCCTCCTACGGTCCAAAAGCATGCAGGGCAGGTTGATTGGTGAGTCTAAATTGGCCCCGTAATTGTGTGTGTGAGTGTGTGCACCCTGCGGTGTGTTGGCTCCTGCCCAGGGTCGGTTCCCGCTTGTGTCCCTTGTTCCTGGGATAGGCTCCGGTCCCCCCCGCGACCCCGGTTGGGATTAAGCAGTTATGGTGATGGATGGATTGAGTATAAAGCAGTCTCCGCCAAAGAGTAAAAAAAGCTAATGCAGTTAATGAAACCTTGTCTATGAAGAACTCTTCGTGTTCATGCAGCATTTCTGTAGCTACTCTTTTTCAATACTGCCATGCTGTTATGGGTAAGAGCAATGATTTACTGTAAAGTCTACAGCACTACTGGGTTAATGTGACTCCCTTAACTATAGTGATTAATCAGTCCTGTGGAAATAGACTGACAGCAGTACAATTACTTTGCAGACATTGTGTCCGGGACACAGACCTCTACTGGTGTAACAATGTTACCTCCATATTATGAAGTCATTGATGCAGTTCAGACTCTTCACTAATTTTGATACTTGGTAATGCCCACAAAATGAAAAAGAGGCCTACCTTAGACTGCTTTCATGTTGGGATATGGTTGCAGCAGGCTCACGCTCTGGCATCGACGTAAAGCTTACTGGCAAAAGGAATTACTGTACTATGTCTGTAAGACTGGTCCCTGCGATTCTAACAGACAACGTGGGCCTGTCAGAACACCTTCCCACCTAACACTGTGCTAACGTTAATGCTTCTCGAAGCTCATGACACAGCCTAGCCACAAATGAATCATACACTGAGCATGAGATCTGTAGGGAACATGGAACCCTCCAAAATATTAGTAAATTCTTAAGCTTCTGAGAGCAGCTGTTTTGTGTGCATCTATCACATCAATAAGAAATCTACAGTATTAAAATTATCTATCTATCTATAATATTAGACTCATGCACTCCAACAATCATCAATAGTTCAATGGTAAAAAGGGGTGCCTGAATTTGATGGATTTACGTAGGGAACCCATCACAACAAATAATTCCAAAACACTATGGCAGTTAGATTACATTTGTCAGTTATGGCACACGCTACCATTAGCCACATGGTTGACATGTTCTCTGGCATTCTGCTGGCCCTTAGTGTCTAAAAATCAATATACAAGTCCAGAGGTGCCTATGACTTATTACATACTATGGTCACTTGGTTACGGAGCCTTAATGAGTAAGGATCACTTGTAATTTCTCACATAACTACAACTCTACAGGAAGGTTCCCTGTGGAACCTAAGCTAAATGGACATTGTTGTTCCTAATGTCCATCTCAGTCTGTTATTAAGTAATCCCTTCTGGAAACACAAGGCAAAACAAACCAGCAGTTGTCCTTGTGTTCCTCCATGCTTGGTACAATACAATCTAGAGAGTCAGCCTCAAGCTCAGCTTAAGAATTTTTAACCCTTTTGGACGAGTCCCTGCGTTACTTTCTGCAGAAACTTGGCAGGTACCAATCTGCCACCTAAGCATTCTGTTCGACCTTCTTTTCTCCGTGTTAAAACCTCTGTCTATTGTCATGTAAATTACAATCCACCTCTTTTAAAAACATGATTTTAAATGAGTTCCAGTATCAGAGTAACATTTGGACAGGTGTGCTGCATCCAACACAACTGCTGACACACACCTTGGTGAGTGATATGATGTGATTACCATGGTTACAGCTGACAAGTGCATGTGTGGTTAATAGGAGGAAAAGTGCTGTTGAGAGGCAAATAGATTTTTCTTTCATCTGGCTCATTTTGTTTTAGTAATGCCACAGGTTATTTAAAAACTGGCAAAAAAATAGTAAGTGGTTTAGTCTACAGGCTGATTTTTTCACCCAGTGAATTATTATGGGACTGGCCCATGATGAAAAAGATTTTCCGCCAACCCACCCATGCTACGATTTCTGGCTCCTCTATTGGCTGACACAAATGCGCTCCTTCTGTCCACCCAAGTGGAAAATTGTCTACATTTCCTTTACTCACCATAGATATATTCTATAGGCATCTGCCATCAACCCTAGCCAGCCTACTGTCGTCAAGCTTAGACTTTTGACATTTGTATCAAGTGACGTGTCTGGGAACTGGGTGTTCTCTCCTGTGCAAAAAATACAGCATAGCCCAACACCCCCAGCAGCCAGAATATCAACAGGAAACCTCTCATGTTTTTTTGTTTGATGAGGGTCACAATCAAGACATAACAGGTCCACACTGAACACTCAGCAAGGTTTCCAGGATGGCTACATTCAAACAGGAAACGCGATCAGGAAAGATTCTGCTGCAAACGTATATTAGGGCTGTTAGTCAATTAATTTTCCTAATCGCAATTAGTCACATAAACTGAGTGATTCATTGCATATTCAGTGTTATAATTTGTTGGAAATACATTACAATTATATTAAATAAAAAATATTACTGGTAAGATACATGAATACATTATCGAACAAATAAGGCAGAAGTTTGTTACTGTTAAAATAATTTTTCAAGTACAAAAACATTAAACATGATAAAAGGATCATATATATATATGTGTGTGTGTGTGTGTGTGTGTGTGTGTGTGTGTGTGTGTGTGTGAGAGACCTAGATAAAAAGTTACATTCAAATTCTGTTCCATATGTTCTTAAATCTTGCACAAAATTATTTTAATAAGTGTAATGCTTATAACACTAAATCCATGACAGCGGTAATAAAATCTTGTTTTAAAATATTGCAAGAGATAAAGCCTTAAATGTCATTAGCCCTACTTGTTGCATGCATCTCTGCCTCCATCAATCATCTTAACCAACTAATGAATTATATATAGAAATTGGGTAACAGATTAAGCTTATTATGCAAGAGATTGCAAAAATGTCTTTGCCTGTTTAAAAATATTTATGTCAGAATTACATATAATTGAGATGATGTGGTAAGTAAATATATGTAAATGTAAAAGTTTGTTTTCATTAAACATATAAAATCAATGCACCCATTTTCTATACCTACTCTTTTGCCCCTTTGTAGGGCAAAATCTGCACTGTCAAAAAAGGAAGGATGATTAATTCCTAAATGCTACTATTTCCACCTGTGGATTCACTGGGGACAACAGATACACTATAAGACATTTCGTTTAGTTATTTTTGCTTTCCACCGAGGTAAATTTCTTGTGCAAAGTTAACTTCATGCCGAAATTGCACCAAAATTGACTAAATGCTTATTAAAAATATGTACTTTTGGATGATCTACTTTTTCTCAAGAGTAATTTGTAGGGATAAACTGTCGATCTACCCTATGAATTAAAGTTTCATTTCATTCTCTGCTGTCTTTCATCTTGTACACTGTCAGTCCACGTCAGTCCTCTCCCCATGGTTACAGGGAAACAGCATCATAAGTAATAAGTTATATTTCTCAGAATATGCACTGCTCTGGAAGTGCAGTGCATCTTCTTCTGTGGGAATGTTACAGAGTGAGTCGTTCCCTGGTATTTACATGTTTCAGTGAATATGAAATCACTGTTGGAAGATGATTACAGAAATGATTACAGAGACACCCTGAGGATATCTGCTAAAATGCATCTTGACACCCTTGACAATAATGTGGTTAGGCAATAAATAGATAACAGAAAACAATAGCAATATTCCTCAGGTTTGCTGCTTTACCTGGCCTGACCAAGAACCTAAATTAGAAGTCATTGTTATCTTCACTGGCACACTTCAGATCAGCATAAATATCTTTTTCAAGAGTTCAAAGGAAATATTCACGTCATTGTGCGTGATAGAATAGAAAATGCAAACATTTCTGGTGAGTCAGATATATAAGAAGAGGATTTGCCAAGGATCTATTTTAACTCTTTACACTGCATGCTCAACGAACCATGCATTACATTCAAAGGGGCTCAAGGAGCAAGTGTTTAAAGAAGCTTCTGGGAAGCTTTAATGTTAGAGCAGGAGTAAAAAGAGGGGGGGAAAGCATAATCCTTTTCAATAACATGAGTGTGAGCAATCGGGGGATCATGTCACTTCTGCATGGGTTAGATCTGAAGAGGCAGACCATAATCGGTGCAGCTGTGTGATGTTTAGTCATTGCTGAGAGTCCCATGGGACACAGCACAGACACAACAGGGCCAGGAGGTAAGGAGGAAGGAAGACCATCAGCTCACTCACTTTTCTGCACAGGCAGTAAATAGGTCAGCTTTAGAACACAGAAGGGCCACAGCGAGAGGCTATCCGACAGAGAGAGCAGCCCAATTATTTTTAGAAATAAACACGCTGGTGAAAAGTTACCTGGATCGCAGGCAGAAGGAAGAAGACACTCATGACTTTGGAAAGGAAGACATGCACTTATAGAAACGGCCACAGACCCAGCTCCCGCAGTCGACTCGTCACACGGCGCTATGTACAATAGGAGTCTGCCACTGGTAATCAACTTCACACTCAGGGAAGCCATCTGACTGCCACTGCACAGCTGTTACCTGGCCAATGGCCTTACAGCAAGCACTGACACTGTTTCCTCCAAGGGACCAATCATTTGTTGATACTGTACAAAACATTTCTTACTTGCATCCATTTCGCCTACTTTTCAAATTGCTTGACCTTTTTATGAAACTGGTGTGCTGGTTTCTGCGCCTGAACTTCTATGACTGTCATGTTTCTGTAGCCTTTCATACACCTCGTAACCAGATTCTGTTTTTTCCTTCCATTGGTGCTGAGAACTTATTACCGACCATCAATAGCTTCAATACATTGTTTTATTATGAAGTGAAAACTGGGTGACTGCTTTATCACTAAGGCAACACAAATGCTGCAGTTACATACTTCCCAGGTTTACTTTCACTGCTTATATTTTTTTCATTTTTGTACTTGTAAAATGTGCATTTTAAGATTGTGAAAAAATATAATCAATAGAATATAATCATAGCCTATCACCCTAATATAATCATGGGGGGGGGGCATAATCGCCCCATGCAGTTCTTTAAATGTTTCTGCAGGGTTTGATGGGTATCACAGGGTCACAGTGTGTCATAAGTCAGTCAGCTCTGCAGCAGCAAACGAAGCCTCCGATTCTTATAACGTCAGAGGAAGCAATTCATCGCTCACCACCTGTACGGTGCATATAGCCTCATCCAGCTGTCAGTGTGTTAATGATGTTCTGTGTCTGTCAGGTTCCCATAGTGTATCAATCCCACTTCTTAACAATTTGTGGATGGTAAAGACTTACTGTCATCCTGCAGTATATTGTTCCATTATGTAGTGAAAGCTGGATATTTACCCATCTTCTGACCACTTATACTGGTCAGGATTGCAGGAGATTCCGTAGTCTAACCCAGGGGTGTGAAACTGCAGTCCTGAAGGGCCGGAGCCCCGTGTAGCTTAGTTCTTTCCCTGATCCACCACAAATGATTCAGTTTTACTGCTATGTGGTATTTAGCACAAGAAGTTGAATCAGGTGTGTTAAACGAGAGGAAACCCAAAAATGTGCGGGGCGCTGGCCCCCCAGGACTGGAGTCTGACACCTGTGGTCTAACCTAAGCAGTACAGACCACAAGGCTGGGGTACACCCTAAACAGGCAGACACAGAACATGCCGGCAGACAGAGAACCACAGACACACCAAGGCCAATTTCAAGGCACCATTCACTCTAGCTGCAAGTCTGGAAACTGCAAAAGAAAAGCAGAGTACCTGTACAAAACAATATGTGGGGTGTTCCATGTACAACACATACAAATTCCATACATTTTATTGTACAAGTCCATTTATTCTATTACAAGTCCCATAGTGACACCCTAGTGGCGAGCAGTTGACATAGCAAAGCATTTCAAATATATATACTAAGGTGATATCTTGAAACTAATGTTTTTTATAAGTTGTATTCTGAATGTTTATCCTGAATGTTATCCTGAATGATGTCTTAAATTGCATAGCAATCAGTATCACCATATACCTGCAGCAACATTTTGTATATCAGGATTAATACTGAGCTTGGAAATAAGATCATGGAATTTGGATTTAGATCGGAATTCAGATCACATTAATATTAAATACTGAAATGATCTGAGGGTCATGGTGTGGATTTCTGGTTACTATGTGACACTAATTCCCACAATGCAAACACTCTAAAGATCCTCATGGAAACATAAATCCTGTTATTTACAGCGTGTCCACTTGTCTGCATCTTAAAAAAAAAGATTATTTTTTTAATCTGTCACTGCTTAACCAAAAAATTAGTATAGGCAGGCTATAGTTTTATTCCAAGCAACTTGAAAAAATCTTCAAAAAATATATGAAATAATCTTTCAGGCAAAATATAAATATATATACAGAAGGTTTCTTCAATGTTTAGCACAGGCTCTTGTCAATCTCTCTCACTTCCCCTGCTCACTCCTTATATTCTGTGTACTGACATCCACCCCAATGCGCTGGTGGAAAGGCCGGCTTTGGTAGGGTCAGACAGCCATGACATGGCACGGCTCAGTAGGCTGTCATCCAGACCGACTTTCATACAGATAAATAAATTGCATCTCGACCACAGCTAGCTGACAACTGTTTATTGCATGCGTTTAAAAATAATAACAAGCTGTCGTCAAGGCTGTCATCCAAATGAAAGTGTGTAGCTGCTTGATGGAACTTTTTCATGCTGATGAATCTTCTATTTGTGGTGGATCTCATACAGCATGCTTAGTATCCATCTCCTCCTGAGTTCCTTACTGTGTTGAAGAACAAAGCGGCTACATTTTGTGTCTAATAAACAATTGTCTTTTGCATTGTTATGGATTGCTTTTGCTCATATTTCTTTCTTCTTTTCTTTTGCAAGTTTGTATTAATGATCATATTATAAGGGCAGGGAAAAGGCCAGATACTTTATGAACACCTGTTTTGACAAATGACACAAGAGACAGGTTCACACTCACTGACATGTAAATACACAGACAATTCCAGGCCTCTTCCCCAGTTCTATTGCCTTGCCAGGGCCAAGGGGGGGGGTGCATCCTTGTAGTATCAAGTCTTGTTTTTTAATTAGGATTATTTGAAAAGGCGTTTTTGTACTCCTGAGATGGTTGGCTGAGGACTGTCTGTGATCAGAGACAGCACAGGGAGAATGTGAATTAGTTTGAAGTTGGGGGGGGGTTGCATCTCACTGGGGGGGGGTTGTAGTTTCTGAAGGCAACTACTGGGGTTTAACAAAGGAAGCACCTTACTACCACAGTAGTGCAAATGTTATTCTACTATCTGAAGTACATTGTATCCCATCTGACTGGGGGAAAACTAAATATCAGCTAGCTAGCGATAATGTTCACACAGTATGATTTAACCATGCAAGGTCATCCACACTGACCTTTACAAAGCAGGAAATCAAAAGATTTGTCATTCATTCATTCATTCATTCATTTATTCATTCATTTTCAGGGTGGCGCAGATCCAGAACCTGTTCTGGAAACAATGAGCACAAGGCAAGAAATAACCATTTATTGGGCGCCAACCCATCACAGGATTATTCATTTCAAACTGCATAACGTAGCGGATAGGTTACAACCCTCAGTCTAATGACATGACATGTGGGTTACAGATGGTCAAGTTGATTGAGAGATTATCGTGTTGAAGCTTTTCATAGTTCTGACTAAACATACAGAGAGGAATACGGATACAAAGAGATGGATACGACTGGCAGCCGAGGCAAAATGTGATGATTAGTCCATTAATCAATTACAGAAGAGCTGAAAATCGTGAAATAGTGGGCCAGATAGGACTGTCAGATGTAGTCTGACAGCTATAGAAACGTCTAATAATAACAATTAAAAATATCACAAAACTCTGCCATGTTAATTTTAAATAATAACACAGTCTGATCTAAAAATTAGCATCATTGTGTCCTTACCAATAATTAGGGTGGTATCTCCTAAGAGAATTTCTCAGGTGTGGAGTGGCTTTCCCCGAAATATTTCAATAGAGGAATTCTGACTAACCCAGCAGTAAAACAGAAGTATTATCTTTTTACGATTAACTGTATTCTCTTGTACTCAGCGGGGCGGGAGATGACGGCTCATTGGGTAGGACTATTGCCATACGCGCCCAGTGTTGGGGGCCTAAAACCCGCCAACACGGCCTGTGTACAGTTTGCATGTTATCTCCATGTCACATGGATTTCCTCTGGGTCCTCCGGTTTCCTGCTGCTGTGTGAAGTCACTCAGTGTGAGTCACTTAATACCTGTGTTGTGTGTCTACCCCGTAACGAGCAGACATCCTGTCCGGGGTGTACCCCTGTCCTATTCTGATTGCCATCAACACCAACGTCACCCTCCAAGCAAGTATTTATAATAACACTGAAAATATTTAGCTAAAAAATTATTCAATTTTTAATTTTACCAGCAATGACTGTCAGTTGTCAAAATAATGTTTTATTAGCAAATGTTACAAAACTGTATTTGATGGTGCATTTCTTTTCAGCCCATGATAGGGACAAAGGAGAAGGAATTCATACGTCTCAGCTGTGGATCGGTATGACTTTTTCATTTTGAGTTAAATTCTCGAAATCCCATTAGTGGAAATCCATTAGTATTTCTGCAGAGACAACCATTAGGGTAACATAAGGGTTGCCCACAAATTAGAGCAAGCCCGCCACACATCCACCCATCCGACCGTAGAGATTCATGCATTGGTGAGTGGACAGACTAAGCACGATTCACATAAACCCCCATCAAGAATACCATAAAGAACCATATGACCACACCTGGACTGAGGCACCACCTGCAGGGGGAGCTGTCGGGATCAGATGTACATTAGGTAGTTTGGGTTCAAAAACACTAGCTCAGTTTTATTGTAAGCTCACCAACCCTTATTTCCTTAAACCAGCTAGCTGCTATTTGCAACCTGCTTTAACCCTCAGAACCTAACAAACGCAAAATACGTTGATGTTCCATCTATTAATCTCAGGCTTCCAAGTCCGGAGAGGTATAATGCACAGACATGAATCGCATATCCTTGTAATCGAGAGTATTTACTCGATCCCGTCATCCAAGTTGCTATGGTGTGTGCTAAAGTATTCCAGAGTAATTCATATTTGAAAAATATATTTATTTCTTATAAGTCTATAAATAATGAGTTAGAAAAACACTGTCACATTCTGTTTATTTGGAAGACAATTGATAATTTTGTAAAAATCTGCAAAAGTTTGCATACGTACGTTTGATGTTAAGAACATAATAAATTTACAAACCAGAGGAGGCCATTCGGCCGATCAAGCTTATTTGGGAAGAACTTAAGTAATAGCTCATAGTTGTTAATATCTTATCTTGCTCCAATTAAAGGAAACCCAGGGTTTTAGCTTCCACTAAACTAGCAGGAAAAAGCCATTTGGGACAGTTTCATGCTCCCATCTTTGTGGGAACAGTTTGGGGACGGCCTCTTCCTGTTCCAGCATGACTGAGCACCAGAGCACAAAGCAAGGTCCATAAGGACATGGATGAGCGAGTCTGGTGTGGAGGAATTTGACTGGCCTGCACAGAGCCCTGACCTCAACCCGATAAAACACCTTTGGGATGAATCGTATAACTTCAACAAGTTACCAAACGGATGCAAAATCAAAGGTATTCATTTCTGCCTGCCACTAACCATGTATTTCTTGTACTAAGCCATAGAAAGGTCCCCAATGAAATCCCTGGATTCCCTCATCATATAGACTCTTATCTCAACATCTCAACATTTGTTAGACTATATTTGTAGTGCCTGCAATTGTTTATATATTAGATGACACTAAGATTTGAGAAATGGACGCAAGTAGTTTCTGTTCAAAAGGATGGTATTAAAACTGTCAGCATTTACACATCAAATTATGACATAGCTAAGTAGCCCAGAATGTCCTGAAAACAAATCCATAAAACATATTTGGGTAACTGATATACATACCATGTACCAAGCCTAAAATCAAAGGGATAGAAAAACGCTCAAATATAGATAGGGTTGAAAGGGTTAATCTCTAACAATCACACAAGAGCCCTTAAGACTGACCTCATCTATGACCTTCAGATTTTTGATCCCTAGATCATGCTCCACTCAGCTGTCTTTGCCCAAAAAGATTTAGCCCTACTGAGATATACTTGAATGGTGACCCTTTAAAATCTGGCACTAAGAAAGCAATGACAGATTTCATGAGTGTTACAAATGCATGACTTTCGTTGATTTCGGTTTTGCATGCCTGCAAATATGGCATTAGGAAGACATTGTGGACAGTGAAGTAAAAATCCAAATGCTTCCCTTATGAGCTCTTACAGTACAATGTACCCTCTGCAGTTTTCATTTTTCCAACCATCTCCATAATTTTTGCATGTAATAAAATCCTTGCTGATCATTCTGTGTCTGCAGCACTGGCTATTTTTGTGTCTTGAGCAACATGAATAAATAAATAAACAAACAAACAAATAAATAAATAGATAAATAAGCATAAATAAATTGATTAATTAATTTCAATGTACCCTGGAACTTCTGCATTTTTATGCACATCATAAGAGGAGTTTTGAACCAACGCAGAGTCTCACACTGTGGTATTCTTGCTAGGATTATTCACTCCTGGGTGGACTTTCTGCTTGTAACTATGGGTATTTACTGAAATTCCTGCATTCATCTCAACAGTCCAGCTCTTACAAATTTATTTAAACTTTTTATTAAAGTGCTCCAGTTACACATATCCGTTCTGCCCAAAAAATATATTAAAATAAGCACATGTCTATGCTGACTATGCCATACAGTATTCCTGCTCTACTGACAGCCCACAACTTCAGCCTGACTTCCACAATCTGTCACTACCCTTAAAGCAGACAGGACCCAGTTAGCTTTAATTTTCACACTGCTCCTAAATCGAAGGTACTTGCTCTTTATTGATGGCCCAGATTTGAATATTGGCGATAAGGACATGTCCCTACTAATATTGTTGGAGTGCTGTACACGTTCAGGCGACTGGCAGTTTGGAGGTTGATTTTGTCTCTAACAATTTTAAAAACAAAACTTCTTTTTGGCTCTTTATTATTGTACAGCACCAATGACTTTTCCCCTGACTTATTATTCTTGTCTAACTGTAACAATGAATTTAAATGAAATTCTGTGTATTATAATTTTTTTCATTTCTTTTATTCTGTACAAACAAAAAATAGGTAGTAATATTAACATCCTTCGAAGAAATTTGTTTTTTTTTTTCCAAGGTGATTTTTTTTTCCAGTATGATTTTTTCCCCATTTTTCCAATATGATTTTTTCAATTCTCATTCAGGACACTTGGAAAGGGGTGTCAATGACAGCAGACACAGAAATGGAATCCATTTTAATATTTAAAACAATTGAATATTGAAAACAGATCATAATAGATAGATAGTAAACTTTTAAAAGTATCTACATTTTATTGGAGAAAAACTTTCATAACAAAAGGCAATCACTCAGAAGTAATACATTTTAATGCTGGTGTTTATTTTATATATCATGTCTTTTTTATCACTTTTGCTACCTATAGGTAATTAATTTAAGGTATAAAATCACTTAATTAGTTAAGTTTGTGTAGTATCTGTATAGTAGTCTAGTTTTTCTTATTTCTTCGTATTTCTGTTCTGGGTATTATTTTTAGAGCATTATTTCAGTACTTTGAGATATGCTACACGTATATATTAAAGGATACAGATATTTATCGGTATGGAAATGTTATTCTATTCTATTCTGTAATATGAAAGATCCAGATGTCCTCTTAGAACTGTATTAAAATATTAATACATCTGAGTCTGTTTCACTTACAGCAGTGGGAACCTGACAGAAATGGATCATTCCTAACTGGGTTACTGTCAGCTTATCTTTGGGGGCTATTATGAAACCAAACCATGTGTGATTCCAAGACTAAAAATGTGAGGTATGTGTTTTTAACTACTTTAAACAGTTAGGATTTAGTAGGTATTTCTTCTTTGTTACATCCAATGACAAACAATCTTGGAAGCTTGCATGTCTCGCACAAAATATGAGTTAGTTTTTTGGTGTTGTGTTTGTTTGTGTACCAGCACTCGAACTGTCTGTCCAGAAGCTGGCCAACTTCCTATCGACATTTATGACTGATGCACACTGCTGAAAAAAAAAACAAAACTGTTGTGCTATGAAGCTTTTTATTGTTAAAGAAAATGTATAAATATATAGAAGAGAGTTGACACATTCAGGATTCGTGTTTTTTGCGTCAGTG
>JAABNY020000108.1:10991487-11006256 GCA_015164015.2 Brevimyrus niger
ACACACATCACAGGGCCATCACAGGGCGCACACATCACAGGGCCATCACAATGCACACACATCACAGGGCCATCACAGGGCACACACATCACAGGGCCATCACAATGCACACACATCACAGGGCCATCACAATGTACAAGCAACTCAGGGCCATCACAATGCACACACAGCACATGGACATCACAGGGCCATCACAATGTACACACAGCACAGGGACATCACAGGGCACACACATCACAGGGCCATCACAGGGCACACACATCACAGGTGGGAGCTGCCACTTGTCTATTACTAGTCCATCCACTTTATACTGCATATTTTATTGATGGCTGAGCCCTCTGCTGTGCTCCCTGTTCACATATGACCCTGTGGCTATATACAGCTCTAATTCCATCATCAAGTTTGCTGATGATATCACCACTGTAGGTAGAGTGATGTCCAGACAAAAACTTCACCCCAATGTCAGCAAGACCAAGTGTCTTGTCATCTATTTCAGGAAGCATGAGGCAGGCTGTGGTCCCATTTACATCAGTATGAAAGTTGTGGGCAAGGTCAGCAGCTTTAAGTAAGTTTAAGTTCAAAGTCATAGACAGCCATGGTCACATGGTCGCAACATTGGCAGCAATCAAGAAGGCAAACCAACGTACGTACTTCCTCAGACACCTAAAGAAGCTGATAATGTTGCAAGTAGACGTCACCAGCTTCTAGAGATGCTTGACAGACTCCGTCTTTGCTGCATGCATTAAATTGTGGTATGACACTTGATAAGCTGGGTACCACAGTATACTGCAGAGGGTAATGACGACTGCTCACACTGTCCCCGCAATACATCTGCCTTCACTTCAAAACATTATCAACGCATGCTGCAATCAGAAAGGTAGGCAGCATGTCTGCAGACTCTAGTCATCCACTTTTCGCCACTCGTTACCGATTAAAAAAACAAGGTAGAATAAGCTGATGATCGCTTAGCAATACCTGTCATTTCCCTGCTACTTCTGTATTATTTTTTCTCATTCATCATTTAATGTTATATATTGTCTGCATTGCCATTTATGATATTATTGTCGGATGTTGCTACTCATTGTTATTCTTTGCATTATTAATTGTAAGTAGTGAGGAGACACACCAGTAAGCATATTAAGTACATATGACAATAAACCTGTATTTGAAATGTCACCTCAATGCAGGAACCTTAATATTGCTTACATTTCCATTATCTCCTACACCTGACTGGTTCTGTTGCATTCCCATCTATGCGGAAAACATCAAACCAAAAGAAAATCGAAGGGAACATACTGTGAACTGCTATCCCTCTCCCCTTCCTAAGCCACAGAACCACTAGTCACAACCAAACTTTAATTGGAGCTACTTAACCCTTACACTTGAAACCATCTATACCACAAGGCTGGGATACACTATGAGGATGATGTCAGCCCATCACAGGGAACGTAGACTCACACACTCAATCATTCTTTATGAGCAATTCAGAGACGTCAGTTAGCCTAACCGTATGTCTTTAGACTGTGAGAGGGAGGCAAAGAAAGCTTCAATAATTTGCACTGTGAAGTCTTTGAGAAGAAGCTTTAAAACACACTGAAGAATGCAAAGTATACCAAAGTTTACTATAAGGGCTCATACAAAACCTAGGAGAATTCTGCTGAAATTGGTCTGTTAAAAGTGTTGGAATATATTCAAATATGTAATTGAAAATACATGGAACATCATATCTACCTCATACTGCCCATTTTTGGGAAGACAACAAGTGAAACATCGGTCCTACTACACCCTAGGATTACCTTTGCTTTCATCACACTTCACAAACCTTCATTTTAATAAAAGCATATGTACTAGCATATGTATATGGCATGAAATTCCAAATAAAAGGTAACCTGGAAGTAACCTTTTAATCTAATTTAGAATTCATTGAGAATTGAAGTAAATAGGTAACGGTAGCTAGATTACCATGATTACTATGCCCTCCAGTGCCAAGTTAATATATGGATAAGTAACCAGCACTTTGTCCTCCATGCCATTATCTCCAGGAAATGGTTGGATCTGGTCCAAGACTGAACCAATAATGACTTTATCGTATTCGTCATCATAATCACATCAGACAGTATCTTTTCAAGTAAAGTGTTTAAAAGCAGTATGGTGCTTCTGCTATTTCATGTTATGATGTAGTCTTTGACCTTGGGGGGCACACAGATGTATTCAAACAGGGAGTCATGTGATGTACACCACCATTCTTAGAACTGCAATTTCAATAACTGGATCTAAAAGTCAAACTCATGTAGTTAGCAGAATACCTGAAATACACTGCTTTTTCTTTAAGAGCGTTGTTCAGCTGGGGGGAAAAAATTAAAAATCATTAACCTCCTAGAAATGCGGATCTTCTTGATTTTTCCAGGAACCTATTAGCATTTCTCATTTGAAATGTTTAAATCTCAGGAAGCAACCAAAATCAGTGCACATTTTTCAGTAGATATATGTATGCAATTATTCCTATGCAGGCATTTATCATGTCCCTGGAATAAAGCCAGATTACTTGCTAGTAAAGTGGAAGTGACTAGAATGAATTAGGCACCAGAGATATGGAAAGGAGCATGCGGGGACCAGCTCTGGCGTGTAGTCGGATAAGCACAGGGAGACTTGGGAGCAGGTGCATTTTCATAATGGAAATTTGGGGCCTCCGCACAGCTAATCAATGTTTTTGACAGGTGAGAACAACCATAAATCACCTACAGAGTATCCCCAATGCACTCTTCCACAATCTGGCTGACAACAATGAAAACAGTTTTGACAGAAATGTGGTTCCTAGAGAGACAGTCAAAACAGCTAGACGTTAACTATAGTCTATCGAATAATGGAATCATTGTTTTTATGTACTGGCATGGAGACTGAGCAAGAAGCATTGTTGTTTAACAGGAAATATTAGATGGGACTTTAAATGTTTTCAGATTCCTGCTGGATTCAATATATTGACACAAATATACTGGATATTGGATATGATCATCAAAGTAGGATCCAGTTGAAGATACAGTTTCGTACCTTGATCAGCATTCTGCCTTAATTTTAGACAGCCTGGTATTCTGTAAATATCCCAGTATTAGTAATAGGTCTTAAGATGTTTTATCAGGACATTCAAGAAATATCTCAAAACCTTTCCCTTCAGGTAACATCTCAACTGACCACATCCTGTGACTGATCCTCACTGTCTCCACTGCCTGTTCAATTGAAGTGATTTCACTTCTTCTTGTATTGCATACTTAATATTGTTACAGTTCTTGCTTTGCTAGAAGATGTTATATAGCTCTTGCTCCTATACTACTTCACTGGAAGCTCAGCCTAGCCACACTCATGTGGACTTATGTTGACTCCTCAAAGCTGTATATTTGTAATGTAGTATTTACCTCACTTGTACGTCACTTTGGACAAAAGTGTCTGCTAAAGGAAAATAAATGTAAATATAAAATGCACCCTTACATTTATTTGATTCTCCTACTAGATTTTCTTCCTACTGAATTCTTTCGCTGTTACTTATTTGAACAGCCCCTCTGATGTCAGGTTCTAACAGTCGTCACTGGTCACCCATTAGAAGCTCAGTCTAGTAGTTTCTGATATAACTGTAAAATATAAATGCAGTACAAAACACCTATCTTTGTTCCTCACTCCCAATTGTTTTACATGTTTCCAGATTTTTAGAGGTCCCCAGGATAACTGTTTTTCTAGTGCGAACACAACAGACACAAAGCATAATTACAGTCATGACTGGAAGCTCTCATTAACTACCAGATTTGCAAAAATAAATTTGAATGGAAGTACAACCCCATTTCCAGATTTGGGACGCTGTATGAAATGTAAATAAAAACAGAACGCAATGACTCACAAATCATACAGCATAAACTCATATGTAATTGAAAATAAAACAAAAACAATCAAAGTCAAATGTTGAAACTGAGAAAAAAATAAATTATGACAAATACAATTTTACTCAATTACTCAACTCAATTTTAACATTTCAAAAAAGTTGGGACAGGGGCATGTTTACTATTGTGTTGCATCTCCTCTTTTAACAGCACTTATACAAGTATATTTGGGAGCTGAGCAGACCAGTGGCCTGTACAATGAAGCGGGGTTACTGGTAACTTGTCAGATTTAAGGTAACACAGTTTAAATGGACTTCATATTCCTTCACTTACATTTTGCCCAGACTTTCTTAAGTCTGACAAGTTACCTCGTTAAGCCAGTAATCCCGCTTCGTAGTGCAGGCCCCAGTTGCAGGAGTTTTGAAAGTGAAATATTTTCCCATTCTTGCCTGATATAGGATTTCAGCTGCTCCATAGTTTGGGGTCTCCTTCATTTTTGTTTTTGCTTGTTTTTTTTTCCATTTTCAGGAAGCATGATATCTTTCATGCCGGCTCGGAATCCTGCGAGTGTCTGGAGTGATTCTACTCCATTGGGCCATCCATTCATCCATTTTCCAAACCGCTTATCCTACTGGGTCGCGGGGGGTCCGGAGCCTATCCCGGAAGCAACGGGCACGAGGCAGGGAACAACCCTGGACAGGGGGGCTCCATTGGGCCCTTAACCTGCAATTGCAATTTGCTACATTGAGTCCCAATAAGGAGGTCCTCAAACTTACAGGGAAAATTTAGGAGGTTGGTGGCAGGATTGGCACTTCCATTTGAACTAGTGTGGTGCTAAGGTATCATCCGCCGCACTGCTGCTCTCGGGTCTCATCCCTGAGGTGGATTGTCATGGGGTAGGTGGGCAATGCGCTGTATGAGCTCCATACCTCTCTCTTGATGCTGCAAATGATTTCAGTGAGTGAAAGGTCTGGACTGCAGGCAGGCCAGCCTGGGACCCAGATTTTTCCACTATGAAACCATACTGTTGTAATATACACAGAATATAGTTCGGCATTGCCTTGCTGAAATATACTGTACAAGACCTTCTCTGAAACAGACGTTGTCTGGATGGCAGCATATGTATATGTATGTATGTATGTGTTACGTCCTGCCTCCAACGATCCTAATTGTGTGCCACACCCACCTCGTTACCTCCTGTTTTGACCTGATTGTAGTCACCTGTTGCTAGTTAAGTCTAACTTGTCTTTTGTATTTAGTCAGTGTCTCTGTCAGTAGTCCCCAGATCCGTCAGTCTTGTCGTTAATACGTGCGAGTACCCTGCCTGTCTTTGTTTGAATAAACCCCTTCATTACCCGACTTGAGGACTTCTGCCTTGTAATTCGTGCGACACTCACACCGGTCGCAACAGTATGTATGTATTATTACAGTGAAGAATATTATTGCACTATTTGCCCACACAGTCTTTCACAGAGTAGTGAACCTCCCCCCCATCTTCATTGCACAGAGACTCTGCCTCTCTGCAAGGCTCTTTTTATGCCCAATCAACTTACTAACCTGTTGCCAATTAACCTAACTATACTCAGGAACATTTGCACCTGCACATGATTTTTTTCTTGGGTGTGTCAGGGCTAGAACACTGAGTCTAACATTACTTTGCACCTGAATAACTTTATTTAAAATCTATGTATTGATTTTTTATATATACACAGTTATTTTTTTTTTGCCTTCAAATTTATGATCTTTCTCTGTCAGCAGGTTATACTCACTGTGAGCTGCAAAGAACCCAATATCTGCTTGTATCAAGGGACCTGTATCCTAAGACATTATCTATGCGCTCAAAAGCCATTGTCAGTTGTGCGACAGGAATATTTATTAGTGCTTGGCTACCTGGATGCCTTTCTCAAACGCAGGCCTGCCAGAGGCAGTGGCTTAATGCTCAGCATATACAGAACTACTGCTTCAGGATCACTAACGGCTGCTAGCAAACTCGCTCTTTTCTGGCGTCCGTGTGGAAACCTTTTTCTCCAGTGTTGTTTCATGAGCATTTGTTATACTTCCCTTTGGTTTGCATCAAGTCCCAGATAAAAACTGATAGATTTATAAAATGTAACTAGAGATACAGATCAATGTGCAGTATCTGCGTTAAGTGGGGGAACTGAATGAGGGATTTCTCGGAAGAAGCGTCCTGACCCCCGACACTCACCCAGAAGGCAGCCACGGATGTGCTATTGTGGCTGTTACGTCATTTGTTGCCATTAAAGTTCCTTTCTATTTTGGGTCCCTGTTTGGAGCCTTAGTTTAACATTTTATTTAACATTTTGGCCATGTAGCCTCAATTAAGTTTCAAATCACTGTATATTTAATTTATTCAAAATTTTACTTATAAATGCACAAACTTATAAATGCAGTGTGAAGGATGAATGTAATATTGATTGCCTGATGAATAACATGTACTGTATAATGTATTATGAAAGTGAATGGATGAGTTTTATTTTGAATATGTTAAGTGGGACTACATGCAGGGCTGCCTTATATTTCCTAGAATGTAAGATCTCATATCTCACACATATATCCAGTCAGGCCTCCACTCAGTGATGCCTATCTGTCTACTCAGTTGTTACACACCTGTGGCTCACTAATTCAGGCAGCTGCATGGATATTTTATGACATCGCCTCTTTATCGCCTCTTTGCGTGTTAACACAGTATTCATTTTACGGCTATCCTGTTTCCCTGCATGATCTTTTAGTTTTCTTGTTCTTTGTCTTGTTTTTTGTTTCTCTCGCTGTATTTCTCTCACCAGCAGGGGTGGATCTAAGGCAGGGCTGGGCAGTCTTATCCAGGAGGGGCTGTTGGGTATGTGGGTTTTCACTGAACCTCCCTAATTAGATTACTAATCAGAGGATTGATTGGCTGAAGAGTCCTAACATCTGTGTTTGAACAGCTGACCTAAAGGTTATCCCAAAAACCTGCATGCACACCAGCCCTTTGCAGATAGGATGGGCCACCTGTATTAAGTGTATGTGTGGCTCCACCATAAAGTTAAATGGCTCCTAATGGGCAACCCAAACATTTTTTACAAGTGCTCACTGGACCTGACCTCAGGCCTTGATGATTCCCTGTAGGGTACAAAAGGCACATGACAATGGCTCAGACAATGGAGAGCAAGATGGGATATGTGAATATTACCCAATTTCTCCATGGGAAACAGGGATCAGAGTTCAAGGACTAACAAAAAAAATTACACAGAAAAAGCTGCTATTTTGGTTGGGTCAGACAAAAATCAACCAGAGATATGCGGCACAGGGATAAAAAACCCAACGGGTACTTTGCTGCCACAGATGTCATCAGGTGTCTATGGGCAAGGTACTGTAACCCATTCATTTATATAAAGATGTCTTTTGCTTAACATCCTAAGTTTAATTTACATTGCAGAATTTAGGGGTAAAAAATAGAAAGATCACTGAAAACTGTATCCAAATGAGAGACATCGTGATTGGTGTTATTGTACCAATGCCTGCTTAGCATCAAAACAACAGAATCAATCAAGATCCAGGTATCTGACTAATGCTAACACAAAATTTACAGTCCAAAGATACATTTGATTGGTAGATATAATTGGAACATTCAGTGAGTAATCAATATCTTTTGCCCAATAGTGTATAATAAAGTTTTATCAGTTTGCATTAAATTATATTCAGATATTTTTTTCTGTGATTGCCCACCAGTGCATTCTTAATGACGTTCCAAAAGTCACCCCGGCCGCCCCCCACCCCCCACTCCTGCAGAGTATGATCAGGCAAATACTTGACTTTTCCTTTTTAGTAATAGATTCTTATCTTACAGTATTTGCAGAAGTTACTCCCATCCTTTTACACATACAGTAATTGCTGTTTCCATCCCAACCGCTAATGTAGCTGCCAGTTTAAGGTCAGCAATGGGCAGAGCGCACACACTGGCAGGTGGTGTCATCCAGGCTACATCACAGGCTCTCTCAATGTAATGATGTCAATGTTTTTTTCCTCCCGTCTACCTCTATAATGTGATGAATATACAGTTGGGTGCTATTAGCATCCCTCAAATTGTCAGGCCCATTTTCAGCATGATCTGACTTTTTGTTAACTTATCGTAGGCAGCTTGATTTCAGGTGCAGCCGAAAGCAATCGTAAGAACTGGGTATGTATTGACTGGCCATGTATAAATCTTATATATTAAAAGTGTAATGGTACAGTACACGTATTTGTATGGAAAATTTTCGATACGGGTCTTTCGGTTCGGTGCGCATATGAACCAGACATATATGTACCAAAGGAATGAAGCATATGTGGAACCTTTATGTACCTTTATGTTTGTGGAACATATGTACCAATGGAATGAAGTAAATGTGGAACCTTTTTGTTTGTGTGTTTCCCACGAGCGACATTGGGACAGACACAGCTGAAGCCACAGCACTAGGCATGCGTGCAGCGACCAGCGAGATACAACAGATACATCAGCACCTGAAGGCGCTCCACCATCACTAGTACAGTATGAGATTTTTTTTCAAATGCTGGAATGAATGTTTATTTTGTTATAATTCATATTTTTTGAGACAGTATTTGAGTGGCCCAGTTCTAAAATAAAGCTGAAAGCTGCTAATGTGAATACAATGCAGGTCAGATTTAGTTCATTTACTAAATGTGCACCTTATTGAATATTTATTTAATTTCTATTTACTTGAGAGAATAATTATTGATGTACTTTTTTATTTAAGAAAGATAGCCTTATTAGATCAGTAAGGCAAAAGGCAAATCAAGCAATTTATACTTTATTTCTTTTACCCCAAGGTTTATAAACACACACACACACACACAGGTTTGTAATTATATCCTCGTGGGGACTCTCCATTTCTATGGGGAAAACTCTTATCCCAACATGACGACCTTAACCCCTGCCAAGCCCTAACCTTAACCATAAGTACAAACTACATACGAGACATTTTAATTTTTTTTTGCATTCATAGATTTGGTCCCCATAGTGCAAAGTGTAGTAAATGTAATGTAACATAAACCTAATCCTACACATACCATGTATACATAGCAGAATATCTGCAAGTCCTCAAATGTGTTTCATTCCACATCACCATATTTGGTGTTTTCTAGCCCCTGAATAACATCCATCCATTTTCCAACCCACTTATCCTTCTGGGTCACAGGGTTCCAGAGCCTATCCCAGAAGCTATAGGCACAAGGCAGGGAACAACCCAGGACAGTGGGGGGCAGCCCATCGCAGGGCACATTCATACCGATGGGCAATTTAGTAACTCAAATTAGCCTCATCATATCTTTGAGTACCTGGCGGAAACCCTACAAGGACAAGGGGGGAACATGGAAACTCCACATACATGCAACCCAGGCAGAGACTTGAACCCTGGTCCTGGAGGTGCAAGGCAACAGTGCTAACCACTGCACCACCACAGCCTTTATTTGTTTAAACTGCAACTGGTGTACCTGTATTTTTACATATTTTCACAGGTTTCTGCTCTATGCATACCTAAATATGCATCTCACCGTGAAAGGGGTCTTGTTGGTCTCGATATGGGTATCCATTTTCCAGACATTATTTTTGGGCCAAATGTGTCTGTTTCTGGGATTACATAGATTATGACATCAGTAAAGGAAAAAAAATACAAGATTTATATACTTCCTATGGCATAGAATTCTGACATCACATAGAGCCTTGTTTATATTAATTGTTTAGTAGACGCATAATTCCAAATATTTGCTTGGTTTGCTATTTAAAATGTGAAACTGTGGTTTCAAAATAAATGTAGCTGGAATCTATTAAATTCAGTGTATGAATTGTCATTGAATAAGCTATCCTGGTCTCTCCATCACTGTGCTTTTCATACAACTGTGCACTGTAACAGTTGGGATACCAGGCTGGACTTTATGAAATGATTCAGTGACTGATGAATATAATTAATGAATAAAAATCATCAACAAATGGCAAACCACCCTTATAAATCAGGCAAGAAAGAGCCATTAAAATCCGTAATATGACATCACACATTAGTGGCGGTTCTCGTGGTCCAGAACAAGCTTTGATTAACAGCTAATGAGCTGAGAATTTTGCTCTGCAGAGCAGCATCAGACCCAAGACTCTGCCCCTGACTCTACCTCATGAATTTTTTCCCGATTCATTAGATCTGCACCTCGGGCTGCACTTCTGACTCATTAGGTCCGTTCCTCTGGCTTTATCTCTGACTCTTTCTGCTTAAGCAGCTTGCCCCTCCAGAGAACACAGGTGTTAATCGGAGTGCAGACATTCCTTTCATTTGTATTTCATTAAGTCATCAACATGGCTACTGTGTGCAACTGCCATCCACGCCCAAAATGAGCTTTAATTTAAGTTATCAGCAAGCACTAGACCGTACTCATCTGGGACAGCAGTTCCTAACAGTCTGAGTTAGGGCTCCGTGCCTGTGTGTGGGAGGTTGTGGATTCATATCCCTTACGGCCTTAACCCCAACTACTCCAAGGTCACTGGATGCTGGTATTATGATACTTTTCTATATTATATTTATATTTTACTGTATATTTTATTCACTTTCTGGGTATGGATCTGGTGTTGAGAAAAATATAGGGGAAAATCATCTGGTTGAAATAATTAAGCACATGAATAAAAAAAAGCTTGGTTTACCAATACTTTACTAGATGAAAATGATTGAGAAGGTATACTTCAGCATAGAGAAAAACAATGAGAAAGTAGTGGGACATACGGTAATCAAATATGTACAAGTATAACATAATACTTATTAAGAGTGAAACCTTACATTAATAGGAGGGAGTTTTGCTTCTAATATTTAAGTGGTACATTACTTTATATTATTTATCCATGAGTCACATGCTATTTAGCAAAAATATAGTCGGCAATAAGAAAGAACATTATAATTTAGTTTTATTTTTCAGATATCAGGCTTCAAATTAGGCCCAGTATTATGAACCAATCCAAAAAAAAAAATACATTAAAGCCAAAATTTCTGATTCAATGAGCTCGATAATATGCTAGAACAGTCTTTCCCAACCCAGTTCTCAGAGACCCCTAAACAGTGCACGTTTTTGCTCCCTCCCAGTTCCCTGGCAGACAGTCCATGTTTCAGGAAGGGAAAAAAAGATGGACTGTCTGGGGCTCCCTGAGGACCAGGTTGGAAAACACTATGCTAGAAGATATCATTCAGGGCAACAAAAAAAACATAGCTTTAATTAATTACTGATTAACTACATCAATACCTGTGTTATTTAACTTCCTGATCTTCCTGAAGTTGGAGGAGATGAATATTGTAATACAAGTTTATTCTTAAGACACAAATTGTGCAGGCATTAATATTTCATTAGATATGCATTCCCTCACATGAGATAATCAATATCTTCAATCTCGCATTCTAAGCAATGCAGCATTGTACAGGTCAATCACCAGCAATGGACAAACTGAGAAGCACAGAGTCAGTGTTTTCCTCTCCACAGCACTCACATAGAAACAACCTGTTTGTCCAACAGGAAAGCCTTGTGAGCACCATCCGCTCCTACAATAATTATGTTACTATGAGAAGTCACCTGACATGTGCCTTTGAGGTCAAGTTGACCCCAGGGTAGGCGTGAGAGTTACGGTATTTCACGATGGGAAACTCCAGAGTAGGGGAAACTCTACGCCAATCGAGAGTCTTCATTCCGCTCACTAGACCATACATATCTCCTGCCCAAATTCAGGCGCTTTTCACATCAGAGAAGTATTGTTCCGCATTCCCAAACTCTGGGTCCTCCCTGCTTATGCTTGCTGCCCAAAAAGCTCTGACTTCTCCTGACCTCAGTCCTTGACCTTGCCACCGTGCAGCTCCTGGCAGATGCTTCAGGCTGTACCTGACTGGTTACTGGGTGGCCTTTGCCTCTTACCTCACTTTGCATTTACAAAACACCTAAATTAGCACTTGTTTTCACTAATTGAAAGAATTCCGCAGAGGAATCTTTTACGAAAAATTAACAATAGTAGCATTTAGTATTTGTTCATCAGCAAGCCAAGTATAGATGTGCCACATATATGATTCTGGCCCAATGAGATTTTAGTGGAGCTGAAAATTCCATTCACCTAGAGATGTGATAGCCGCCGTGATATCATAGCGTCGTTTTCTGTATTTATTATAAAGTATTTTGTATTGTTACTTAGCCTTATCTAACCTAGGTGCATAGTAGGCTGTACCATCTACAGAAGGTTACTGTAAGTACACTCTGTGCTGCTCACACAATGAAGAAATCGCCTAACAATGCATTTCTCAGAACATATCCCTGTCAGTCAGCACCACATAACTGTATTGATTCTACTAAGTGAAACTACACTATACATACATTATTTGTACTTCATACAGGCTGTGTATCTATTGTATAATTCCCTCTGTTACCATATGTTTGTTATTTTGAACCATTTGTGTGTTATTTGTAATGATTTGGTAGATTATCTTTTTCAGTCTGGGGATGCTCAGCAATTTTTCCCACATAAATTAACGGTAATTGCTTCTTCACTTTACACCATTTAAGCTTGGGAAAGGTTACATAGGAAAGTTCAACTTTTGGATAGCAGGGAAACCTGTACGTGCCTGCCTTTTTCATGACTTATATGCTGGTCCTGGTTTTATCATACAACAGCTCTGTGTGTTATTAAAGCAGGCAGACTTCACCACACTAGGGTCACAATCATCAAAGGGGACCAATAAACCCAATGATCGATTCATTTTTCATTATTGTTCTGAGTAAATTCTTTAGGACTTTTTAAATTTTACTATCTCCCATAACTGGAGAATTACACGTTAATAGCATCTCTGCCCAGGCTCTCCCAGTGTTTCATGCTCCAGCTGCTAGACACTAATGCAAAGGTAGACATCGATTTCTATGACTCTATTTGTGTCAGTGGCACCAGAAGACATTTGATCAAGGAAAGTGAAGAAATAAATGCCATTCTGTGGCCCCAGTATCCAATCAGGAATAATTAGGTAGGAGAAAAGACAAGTGGCGAAGTTGAATTGCTCTGAGCATTGTTGAAAGCACAATAGCCATTTTATGCCTCATTAGTAAGGTATACTGTAACTGATGGAAAGCTATGCTTCACCACCACTAGCATGTTTCACGTCTTCTTGACCGAGAACTTGCCCCCTATTCTACTCCACCACCTGTACACCTAAGTATCAGTCTACTAATCGTCAAGTCCTGAATTACTTAAGGCTATGGTCAATAATATGACTTTTAACTTCTTTAGTAACATTACTTGAGGGGGCTAAAATACTTAGTAGTAAAAGTATAAATCATGAACAAATATAGTAGTTACTTGAGGTAAATGATGCTTCATGAGTCATTAATGATGAGCAAATATGTGTTATTCATTACTTGTTCCTTCAGTAGTGATTTACGTAATTCCTGCAGTAGTTTACAAAGGTTTACAGAATTAACAGATATAGAAACAAATACAGTAATAGCTTGAGATTAAACATGCATCAGGATTTTTTAATGACGAATGAACATGAGATCAGTATGTAACTAAGTGAAGTGTTACCACTTTTTTTGCTCTCTTGAGATACCCATTTAAAAATGTAAGAACAGGGTAACATTTTACCTGAGGGTGCATAAATAATGTAGTAGTAGTACAGTATCACTTAACTGATTAATTAGCCAAAAATTAAATGTTAGTTACGTATTGTCACCACACTTCTTCATCTGTAATCAATCATAACAGTCATTATATTTGTTCATTTGTACTTGAATAGGAAATAAGTTACTAAGTTACTCATGCTCCCTCAAGTTAAGTGTTACAAAGAATAATATAATTTTTTTAAATAAAATCATTCGTTTTATGGTGTGTGAGTCAGAGCATCATTACTTTGTGAGAGGTTTGTGCAAGGACTCGACACTGATTATAAGTAGATATGTGAAGAAATTGGAGAAATTCTTCACTTTCCACTCCATTAAAAATTCACAGGGTACACAAAATTCCCCGCTTCCCAGCCCATTACACTGTAGGACAAGAATAATAAAAGGCTTTATCACAGCTTGATGTAAATGGTGCATGAAACACTTACTTTCCTGTGAAAACATAAATGAAAATACAGAATATGTAATAAGCCATCTTTAGGTCATCATATGAAAAAATGACATGATGCTGTTATAAAGTGTCTTTCAGATTCATGTAAGTAACAAATACATCGAGCCAGAGGCAGAGAGCACCAACAGAAGTACATCCGTTAGTGCACTAGTGCTATCAATGTAATAAACAAAAACATTACTGTATCATAACAGTATAGTAAAGTCTAAGTACACCAACTAAGGCATTTAAGGTGGAATTAATGATGCGTTCAGATACAGCTTTCTAAAACATGGAGCCATAAGATCACGTGATGCAGAGGAGCTCAGGAAACTTTATGGGGTTTTAGGTACGATGATGTGACAGTGCTGTTCCATTGGCATTGGTATTTCTGTAGATTGGTAGGACCCCATTGTAGCTGATATTGTAAGTAAAAACATTAAGGTTCTTTGTCAAGAATGATGCCAAATCAGAATTATAATATCAAAGGTTTCAAGTGTGCCAGTAAGCTTGATTGGACTAGCTAGGATGCAGAAAATGCTAGTGTTAGGTTAAGCTGGAGTTGATGGTCTACCATTCAGGTAGAGCTGGTAGTGACACATAGTGATGCAAGAAGATACTTGATTTTTTAAGAGGCTGCAAGTGCAGTTCTCGCAGGAAAAAGCATGCAAGGAGATGTAGACTCCACAGGGATACTGTAACGTACGGTGAGTGTCGCACAAACAAGGGAGGCAGGAGAACTCCAGTTGAGGGTAACAACAGGGTTTAATTACGCAGAGACAGGCAGGGTACTCACGC
>JAABNY020000108.1:11006356-11029845 GCA_015164015.2 Brevimyrus niger
AACAGGTGACTACAATCAGGTCAAAACAGGAGGTAACGAGGTGGGTGTGGCACACAATGAGGAGGGTTTGGAGCAGGTCGTCACAGATACTATGTAAAAAAAAAGAGTGTGACCCTAGTAGAAATTAAGGGAGGCACTCCTGGTGTACTGGTATGACCTACTTGAGCAGTGGCACCCAAAACAGAACATCTAAGTACTTCTTAGATGATTCTTTTCTCTTTTTTAAGATTTCATCCTACTGCACAATGTAGCAGCAATACAGTGAAGCAAGAAGATTGCATCCATCAAAAACATGAGCAAGAAATAGATTGCTTCTCATTCTAATGAATGACTGAGGGTTTTCTGCAAAGTGACTGCTTCCCGGGGTCTCCTAAATAAGGAAATTGGTGATGAGTGGAATTCCTTGAGTGGTAGGCTCAAAGAACCATTTTATTCCCAACAGGAGGAGTCTGGTAATTACTAGTTGAAATAAATACAAGTTATAAAAATTTTACAAATATATTTCATATACACACGACCGTTGTCTACATGTCTACACCCCAAATCACTTAGAAATTTCTTTGCTTTTGAAAAATTGCAAGTTGTTTTGTCCATTAAAATGAATCAAATTGAGCAGAAATACTGTAGACATTGTTAATGTTGTGAAAGACTGTCATAGCTGGAAACGTCTGTTTTTAAGTGGAATATCTACAGTACATAGGTGTACAGAGGCCCATTATCAGCAACAACAAGTCCTGTGCTCTAGTGGAATTTTGGGTGTGGTAATGCAAGTTTTTCATATTTGTGTCACAATGTGCGTGGTGCATGGTGCGTGAGGACAAATAAACAGGGGTTTATTTAACAAATGTAACACTGCAAACCAAAGCAGACCACAAGGCACAACTAACAAGAAGGGAAGCACCACAGCACACACAAAGGCAACATTAATGACCAGGCAGGAGTGCACAGTCCTGGGAGGTGCTCTTATACACCACTGAAGAGGAGCAAACAGGAGGCATCTGGGTCAAATCACACGAGGGCTAAAACAAGAGGTAAGTCAAATGAGCATCAGGTGTGGCTTGTTAGAGAGAATGAGAGAATGAGATGGGCAGGGATACTGGGCATTACAATTTTAATTTTAAAAGGTCAATTGATCATTATAAGACCATTTTGTAATTAGACCCATAAATGAAAATTATTGTGCAGGTTAAAGAAGCAATAAACTGGCCTTCATTGGGCTACTTGTGTATCTGGAGCATCAGCAATTGTGGGTTTGATTACAAGCTTAAAATGTTCAGAAACAAAGAACTTTCTTCTGAAACTTATCAGTGTATTCTTGTTCTGAGAAATGAATGCTATTCTATGGAAGAAACTGCCAGGAAACTTAAGATCTCATATAATGTTGTGTACTACTACCTTCAGGAAGCCATGTAAACGTGGTCTAACCACAACAGAAAGAGGAGAGGAAGGCCCCAGTGCACAAGTGAGGAAGAGGATTAGTATATGAGTGTGTAGTTTGGGAAGCAGACGCCTCATTGGTCTTCAACTGGCAGCTTCATTAAATAGTACCAACAAAAGACCAGCCTCAATGTCAACAGTGAATAGGTATCTCTTTCTAGGCAGAATTGCAAAGAAAAAGCTGTATCTCTGAATGGCCAATAAAAAGAAAAGACAGAGATGGGCAAATGAACACAGAAACTGGACAGAGGAAGATTGGAAAAAAGTATTATGGATCGACGAATCTAAGTTGTGAGATGTTCAGATCACAAAGAAGAACGTTTGTGAGACACAGATCAAATGAAAAGACCCTGGAGGAGTGCTTAATAACATCTGTCAAGCATAGTGGAGGCAATGTGATGGTCTGGGACTGCTTTGGAGATGGTAGTGTGGGAGATTTTTACAGAGTAAAAGGGATCTTGAAGAAGGAAGGCTATCACTCCACTCTGCAACACCATGCCATACCCTGTGAACGGCGCTTAATTGGAGCCAATTTTGTCCTGCAACAGGACAATGACCCAAACACAGCACTAAAGTATGCAAGAACTATTTAGGGAAGAAGCAGTCAGCTGGTGTTCTGTGTATGATGGAGTGGCCAGCAGTCACTGGATCTCAGCTCTGAGCTGTTATGGAAGCAGCTTGACCCAATGGTACATAAGAAGTGCCCATCAAGTCTGTCCAACTTATGGGAGGTGCTTCAGGAACCACACGGTTACTTCAGCAAATTGACATCTAGAATGCCCAAGGTCTACAAGGCTGTAATTGCTACAAATGGAGGACTCTTTGATGAAAGCAAAGTCTAAAGGTCATGATTATTATTCTAATTTCCAAAAATGATTATTTCTAACTTTGTCAATGACTTTTAATATTTTTAATCTTTTTATTTTTAATCTTTTGCATGTGCCTCAGTACGTCCCTGTGTGTAACAGGCAGTGTCTGCTTACTGAGGCACATGTTATCACACTATGTGGAAAGAAGTATTGGGACACACTTCATAATCATTGAATTTAGGTGTTTCATTCAGACCCATTGCTGCAGGTATATAAAATCAGGCACCAAGCCACGCAATCAGGCTTACCAGCATTTGTGAAAAAATGGGTCATTCGGAAAAGCTCAATGAATTCAAGCATGGCACTGTGATAGGATACCACCAGTACATGAAATGTCTTCCCTGCTAGGTATTCCATGGTCAACTGTAATTGGTATTATTGTATAGTAGAAGCGTTCAGTAGCAACAGGATCTCAGCTAAAAAGTGACAGACCAGATGAAGTGACTGAGAGGTGTCACTAAGTGTTGAAGCACATATACTCTGTTGACTTCTGTTGAGTTCCAAAACTCATCTGGCATTAACTCCAGCACAAAACTGTGCGCTGGGGCTTCACGGAATGGTTTTCCATGGCCGAGCAGCTGCATGCAAGTCTCGCATCACCAAGCTCAACGCCATGCACCGAACAGAGTGGTGTAATGCACACAGCAACTGGACTCTGGAACAGTGGAAACATGTTCAGTGGAGTGATGAATCATGCTTCTCTGTCTGGCGGTCTGATGGATGAGTCTGGGTTTGGCAGATGACAGGAGAACGTTACCTGCCTGACTGCATTGCTGCATTGTGCCAAATGTAAAGTTTAGTGGAGGAGGGTTGATGATATGGAGTTGTTTTTCAGGGTTTGGAATAGGCCCCTTAGTTCCAGAGAAAGGAACTTAGCGCTTCAGCATACCAAGACATTTTGGACAATTCTATGCTTCCAACTTTGTGGGAACAGCTTGGGGAAGGCTATGCTCTATCCCAACCTGACTGTGCCCCAGTGCACAGAGCAAGGTCCATAAAGACATGGTTGGGTGAGTTTGGTGTGGAAGAACTTGACTGACAACATCAGTGCCTGACTTCACAAACACTCTTCTGGGCAAATGACCCACAAACACACTCCAAAATTATGTGGAAAGCCTTCCCAGAAGAGTGGCAGCTATTATAGCTGCAAAGGGGGGACCAACTCCATAATGATGCTTAGAATGGGATGTCAAAAAAGTTCCTGTTTGTGTAATGGCCAGGTGTCCCAATACTTTTTTTTCTATATAGTGTACCTTTGACAACGGTTTTAAAAAAACAATGAAATGCTTCAGCATTGTCTTCAGAACTGGTTTTTATTGGTCAGTCACTCCATTTTCCAGTGTGTATGACAGCAATGAGACAAAAATATACCTGCCCACACTTCTCTTTACACCAAAACTCCCATGGGCAGACAGATGAGCAACAGATGAGTACATTTGCTGTTTAAACGATGTGGACGCGGCATCAGGCTCATGCTAACTGTGGCTGCAACACACCCAGCGCCGCTTTGCTCTCGGTGTGCAACAGGGCCGAAAGTCCATTTAAACTAAGGCACCTTACATTACATTGTAAAAAGTACTATTCTTCAACAAAATTAAACACATATTGCAAATTGGAGCATTTTCAACAATATTAACTTGCCCCTCCATAAATTTCCCAGAGTCAGAGTGGTTTGATTTTGGCTGTGAATTCTAGAATTCTGTGAAAGGCCTCGACCAAAGCACTCACACTGTTCAAGAAAGCTTCCTTTAGAGTAAACCTCAGTGTTGCTGAAGAAAGCACAACAGCCACACCATCTTTTTAAAAGGGAGATATTGTGGATAAACCAGGTAAGAAGACATTGGTGGATTGATAGTACTTTGGCAGTTTAAAATAAGCCTAAAACACGCAACAGACTGGTGCTTACTAAAACTGAAAATACTATCAATTTATTGAACCACTCAAAGCATTGCCATCCAGTAGAACATGTAGAATGCAAGTGCTTACAATCACAAACACCAGCAATTAGTGTTGCATCTTTCAGTCATGTCCCGTATTGGTTCAAAATGGGACACAGCATTTTATTTTTCAGTGCGATCCGCCCACTGTAATGAGCAGCGAGGCAGAGAAAGGAACCCAGCAATAAACCGTACTGTCTCTGTTTGGTACACCCTAAGGCAAAAATATTATATGATTTATTTATTAAAAATAGATTTCAGTTTGCAGTCTATTCAGTTTTTCATTCTTTTCATTTTCTAAGGGGAATTTGTTTAAGAGTAATCCTAACGGAATATTCCGTAGAAATAGTAAATAAGTAATGAATTATTATTGAAAAGTATGGTTTTATCAATTACATTGTGATAATTATCAATATTGACTGATATGAATATTTTTATTGCAATAACATTATTGGCCTTATCACCCGGCCCTAATTTATGTATTATAAGTATGGTTTGAGCTGATATTTGAAATAGGCCAGTAATTGTAGCTCTGTGTATATGTATATAATGGACATCCCCAGAGAATATGATGCTGAATGAAATATAACCACCCTGTTCTCAGCAAAGTTGGAATGCTGATTAAAGATGTAAAGAAAAACATATTGCAATGATTTGCAAATTAAGTAAACTCATATTTAATTCACAATAGATCACATATCAAATATTGAAACTAAGATTAATTGGTAAAAGGTCTATATGATGACTGGGCATAAAAAGAAGCTCACAGAGAGGCAGAGTCTCTGTGCAGTGAAAATGGGGAGAGGTTCACTACTCTGTGAAAGACTGTGTGGGCAAATAGTGCAACAATTTAAGAATAATGTAATATTTCAAAGAATTTGGGAGTTTCATGATCTACAGTACGTCATATCATTAAAAGATTTAAACAGTCTGGTGGGATAACATTTCAGTTTCAAAACTTTCCTTCCATTTCCTTTAATTGGTCTCCTCAGTTCCTAAACGTTTACAGAGTGTTGTACTGAAGAAGTGATGTAACACAGTGGTAAACACGCCCCTGTCCCAACTTTTTTGCAACATGATGCATCATATTCAAATTGAGCATATATTAGTCTTGAAACATTACAATTCCTCAGTTTCAACATTTGATATGTTGTCTTTGTTCTATATTTAATTAAACATAGGTTTATATGATTTGTAAATCATTGCATTCTCTTTTTATTTGCATTTTACCGTATGGCTGGGAAAATCATAAAATTCTCATGTATTCTCTGTAACTGCTGATTAAAGTGTTTAATGAGGAACCAGATTCAGTCTTAATGTTTTCTGTTGGGTAGGTATACAGTACAATGTACCCTGGGGTTTAGGTACTGAAGTTAGAAACAGAAAGTGCACATTTATGTACTAGTATTTTTTGAAGAAAATGTCTTAAAAGCACTGAAATACATGAACAGATGTGATGCAGTGTGTCGGCCTAAGACATTATTTGGAGATGGTACTTTTCCTCTGTGTCTTGGGAAAGCTAGTAATTATTGCACAGAATACTGATGAATGGACTTTTTTGTCATTTTACAAAGGATATTTCAAGAGTACTTGCAGTCATTTCAGTTTTTCCCTGATATAGCAAAAGTGTCCAATGGAAAGCAATTGAGGAAACGGATAGATAAATGTGGGTTTTAAATATTTTTTTGTTCTATAACATTAAGTCAGAGAATATTTTGGTCAGCTTACTAAGTGTTTTACTATAATTCTTTTCATAGCACTGAATATACACTGGCAGCCAAGTCATTTTACTAAAATTCCTTTCAAGATTCTCACTCAATTTTCTTTAGGTTTATCATAGAGCATATTTCAAGTTGGCCTATTTTTTCAGAACCTTTCTTCTATACTTATCAGACTTAATATTTATGGATGGATAGACTTTCTAAAGCTTCTTGGATGTATCACAGTCATGAAAGAAATGTTTCCTTTGATTTATCAACATATCCAGTCTTCTAACCCTGTTTTCAGCTTTTTACCGCATTATTCTGGCACCAGACAGGCCAAAGGCTTCGCCGCAAACAAAAGCGGCGAGATGGTTTCACACTAAGTTGCCCTTTACCTCAGTCCTTAAAGTTGCCGTTCATATCAGTCCTTAAAAGGATGGCACAATAAGGAACAACAATGCTTTTAAAAAACATGCCAATCAAAAGCTGAAAGGTTGCACGTTAGACAGGAAGGCACAAACACAGTAGGTCATTACACATACAACACAGGTAAAGGCAAAGGCCATAATCAGGAGCACTAGTGGTGTCAATCCATTAAAAAAATAATCTAAAAATGTTGTATTTTTCAAAGATGAAACAAATATGTCTTGGAACAATGAAATGCATGACAAACTGGTAAGAGGTATTACATTTTTTTTCACATCTTCTTTTTAATGAATACAATTCATACTATTTTAAGCTATTTTACGACATTTTGGAAAACATAATAAGTTAAATAAAATGATTGTTTTGTAGTCTTATACAAAAAAGTCTCATAATAGTAATGAAAAACGCTAAAAGAACAGCCTAGTTACCAACAGTTTGAATTTTTTTTCTTTTTACAATAGTGATCAAAATTAGAAAACAAGTGACATTTTGTAATTTTCAAAGTTATTCTTTATAGTAATTTGCTGAATCCATTAACTGATGAGATGTATTTTTTATTGTATTTCCTCAGTGAAAACTCACTCACGTAACAAAATTAAAGGTTGAATCTCCCCAATTAGTGTACACAAAACCAGACATGTGCTCTTGTTTTAACATGTTTTCTTGACCCAATAAAAACTGCCAGATTCTAATATTTTTTTCACATGAATAGCACTATTTGCAAATGGGTGGGCGATCAGGACTGCTTTATGACTCAGACACTGGAGTCAGTGACTCTTATTCTTTTTATCCTTCCTACAAATCTCTAAAATGTCTACCTATAGACATTTCTACCTATATATTTGGAAAGAAGACTGTTCAAGGTTTCTGGGGTGTTTTTATGTCTAAGACAAGACCTTGCAGAATTTTTTAGACAGTTTGGTGAGATTTCAGTTTTATATCATGGACTAGGGTTAATTTGCATTAAAAACTAAATAGTGCGTTAAGATTTTCAGATTAATGACAAGCATAACCCGTTAGCATTGACAGCACTATTAGTTACGCTATTTGAAAATAGTGCTAGTGTTTGGACCTTCTTGATATAAAACACATCAAATGAAAGGCAAATCACTGCAGCCAGGGGCTGAATGTCAAGCAGGAGTGGCTATGTGGGAGGGGTTTATACAGTAACTGTTATCATCATAAACTCCTCCTACCCCCTTGATTAACCCCTCCTACTCGACATTGCCCCTCCTACTCGACATTGCCTCTCCCACTCGACACACAGCTCCAGCTACAGCAATATATACTTGACTAAAACACCCAAACAACTTGCCTGATCTTGTTCCAGTTTAAATACTGACAGTCACAAAACGCAAACCAATTTCTAAATGTTTCACTTACATGAATAAGCAAACTAAAATTGTAAACACACTTTCGCTCACAGACATACTAATGTGGGTTTTCTGGGCATTACTGTATTTTGAAAATACTGGCTCTTGGGAAGAGTCGATATAAATTTTGCCTCGATCGGACGGCAACATGTCACCCGTTTTTCCCACGTCACTTTCCATTTACCTGGTCTTGAAAAAGGCAAATAAAAATTTGAAAAGGTGCCTTACCTCTTACCTGTTCTGAATCATAAAGCTTTAAAAAGAGGTGGGTCCTGTTGTTGAACTCATTGTTTTTCAGGGGTTTCATTTTTGCCCATGGCCTAGGATGGATATCAATCTTTGGACCCTTATGGAATTAATACAGAGATTAGCATACTTTGTGCTGTGAGTGTAAACAAACAGGAAGTGCACCATTTCCCTAGCGGCCATATTGAAATGCTAACAAATGTTTATTTTTATGTAGCTACTTAATGTCAGGATAATTAGCTCTTTAATGGCTGGAAACTTGTGAATTAATATAATTGTCACAATTTTTTAATGAAAAGTTTAGAAACTGGCAGCTGTACCAAAAACTACCAAAGGGCAGGGTGGAGTAAGAGGAAGCTTACTTGCCAAATGAACCATGTCACATTTCAAATAGAACATCTAGCATTTTTCAATATCAGTAATTCACACACTCTTGAGGGCTATGAGGGAATTCACAGAGCCTCTTTGGGGCGCTGCCGACACATTCACCAAAAGGTTACATGTGGGACAACATGTTTTAAAGTTTGCCATTTTTAAATTAAGGGAGGAGCAATAATGCACTAAATACTGTGTTTTGCTTATGAAAACATCTTATATAATTATCTTTAAAAGGCATTTTTATGCTTGGTTATATACTGATCTCATATAAATTATTTATTAATAAATCCTGAAGCATGTTTTACCTCAAATAGTTACTATATGTAACTTGTAAACCTTTGTGAACTACGGAAGGAACAAGTTCAGAAATAACAGTTAAGAGTTAAGATCTCATATTTGTTCATCATTAATGATTCATGATGCATCTTTCAGCCCAAGCAGTTGCTGTATTTACCTTGTCTGTTAATTATGTAAACCTTTGTGAATTACTAAGGAACTACTGAAGGAGCATATCATGAATAACACAAGTGAAATACTGATCTCGTGTTTGTTCATCATTAAGGAATCGTGACGTTTCTTTTATCTCAACTAGTGACTATTAGTGGTTGATGATTTCTTCTTGATTTGTACTTCAACAGTAAATTATTTAATACTAAGTATTTGTGTCCCATCAAGTAAAGTTTATTTGTTTTTTTCTGCCCATGAAAGTTTAAACTACCTTCAAGTGGCTAATAAGCTCATTTTGAAGTGCTATATCATTTGCATTTTGCAAGGTTTGCCCCTAAATATTTCCATATAAATATGCACTTTATCTAAATGTAATAATGAATATTGTGTTGAAAAGCACCATCAATACAACCATGTTGCCGTAATTTTGCTGCGATGTATTGTGATCCCATTCACTGCATCTCGTCCTAGGGGCCGGGCCTGCCCCTATCGCCCTAGTCAGAATAAGCAGATTGAGGATGCGAGCATGGACAGATAGATGGATATTGTAATAACCTATGGAATATGATTTCTTAAATGCTTGTTAAACTGTGGTACAAAGGGCTACATCTCATATATAATAATTATAAATTCTCATGACTCTGCAGTCTCTTTTTCAGTAAATGCTAGGAAAAGAGAATGCTGGCCGTTTAATTCCTGTACACCCCTCTCATGAAGAAGGTCAGTATGCTCATTAATCATCAAGAAGATTAGCTCACAACAGGCCTTCAGAACATGAAACGAGACAGAGACAACCTCCCTAATTAACACACTTATTTAGTTTCATTGTCATAATAGACTCTTTTTCAAATTTAATTATGATTGCCATTAAGGAGATTACTTTTTGGTCTAAAAATTCAGTAGGAAACACATCCAGCATAGATTCAAAATAAATACAAAATGAAAACTAAAATGTGCAGTTCTTTGAAGATACATTGTTGCCATTATGGCTATTTCAAATAAAAATGTTCATAGACTATCAGCATGCAAAATATCTGTATTTGCTTTGGCAGCACTAGCTCAGTGAACAACTCATGTCTATTTCACTTATCTTCTGCAATCCTCTCAAACAGGGTCTCCTGTTTGCAGTGCAGCTTACGCTCATTTGATGCAGTGTCAGTGTTACTATAACACCCTGTCACACGCCAGTGTCACCGACACTTATTCCTCAACAAACCTGAATATGTGTGCACCTGTGCTGTATGACTGACTACCAAACCTAAACACTCATGACTTTATCTCAAATGATGGATTCCCTTGTTTTTGACCCTTTGCTGATGTGTGTGTCGCCTTTATTCCCCATAGCCACGCACAGGACCCAGGGTCAGACTCTTCGGTTGGCGTTGGCTGGTGTGATGGAGATGAAGGGTTAAACAAGGAATACCTGATCTCTTAGTTGGTGGTGAACTGCTTCAAAGGCTTTTCACAAAGCTAGATCTGAGCTGCCACCCTAACATTCATGTGACATTATGACACAGATTAGCAATTTGGCTCTAGGAAATGTATTGAGTTCTCACCTTGGTGACACTTACTCTCTGTTATCAATAAAACAAAATCAGTTAATCTTCTCTTAGTGCTCTACAAAGTACCTGGAATCAGATATGAATACAGAAAATATGAATACAGCCTGTAACAATATTTTAAAGCCATATTACAAAAGGTATTACAGTTAATACAGTTTATATTACAGTTGCAATATAAAAAGGTATAATTACAACACACTATGCAAGTTTCTTCCAATGACTAATTCATAGAAAGGTTTAAGAAGATTAATCAGTTTTCCCCTTTGATCATCTGCAATGCAGTACTTCTCTAGATAAACACGTCAGCTTCACTTTTCAGGCACAAAGCGAGCCTAAAACCCATAACTACAGAGAACCCCAGGAGCCAGATTAGAGGGAGAGAAAGTGACCTAACTTGGCAGGAATATGCAATTGATTGTTATTCATACTCTTTGTATTAACAACCTAAACTGGGCCGGGGTGTTCCAATTTTATGAGTTAAAAATTAAACAAGGTCACCTGTGTTGATATGGAATCGTAAATGCAAGAGCAGACAGATATGATGTGCTGCTATGAAGAACAAGGAACTGCTAAAGGAATGTCAAAAATGAAGTTGTTGAAAGATAGAAAATTGAAGTTTATTTAAAGGTGCATTCAACCTTCACACGAACAAGCTCATTGTATCAGAAATGAATAACTATACCACAGATATCAGGCTGTCTAACCCAATAGAGCAACCGGACGATAAGGGCACTTGTCAGAGAAGTGTCCAAATGGCCAATTTTCAAGCTGAGTAGAAGAGCTCATTGCCTGAAATGAGGAATACAGTCCAAAGATCAATAAACCTCCTCACCACTGCATAGATTTGGCCTTTGATGGAGAGTGGGATGACTGAAGCGACTTCTCATAAAGGCCAACACTTAAGTCACACCTAGAGTTTTCCAGAAGCCACAATCTACCATCCAAGAAATACCATCCTGACCTTCAAGAATACTGAAAGAGACAGCGTCACACTAGGGTGCTGATTTTCAGCAAGTGGAAGCTTGTTGGCAACAGAAGAACTGAGCCAAATGCAGGTAAATGAAGGATCACCCAAATCACCCAAAATACATGGCAGAAACCCCAAAAGAATGGCTTGAAAGCTAATGATTTAGATAAACCAAGTTAATGTGCAACTACAGAGAAATGGGGAAAATCTCAAGGACATAAATGGTACTAAAGCCTATAAAACACCGATGTGGGTTACTGGGGTGATTCGTTTTGTAAATGGGATATGCAGGTTATAAAAAATATTAAATAAAATATTTCTGCATCATAAATTAATTTAGTTTATTAAGTGAAGAGGGAAAACATCATTTATAATAATTCAGACTGTAAGATGTAATAGATGGAGCCAAACATGAAAGCTCAGAGGGGGTCAGGCTATTACTGTGCCCATAAATAATTATATGATGAAACCGTTTTGAGGTTTCTAAGGAATTATGGTTAAGAAATTGCTGTTTTTAAAAATTAAATCCATAATCTAATGTATGCAGAATATATAAAAGAAGTCACTAATGAATGTAAAAATTACACTATTGTCTTGTACATTTCTTGCAAATCAATAAAGTCACTGGAGTGGACAGTTCTTAAGAATTGAGAATGGAATTTATAAGATTAATATTTTTGCGCTTAACCAGGGTAAGCATTTGGAAGATGGAACATGCATGTATGAGTGATGGAGAGGCGATGATGGTATATTTTGATGGTATATTTTGTTTCATAGACTGACTAAAAATAACAACAGGTATCCCTAAATTAATATGCAGATATTCATTTTTGTTGCATTTCTTCACGTGTAGTCATCACACCTACATCAGCATCTGTGCTGAAGATATTTTTCAGTGTGCTCACATGCAATACGGTAATATGCTGAAAGTGAATATCTTGACCCAGAGACCTATGGATATTATTTAAAAAGAAACAACAGATCTTTAAATGCGTGAAATGTGTAGATCTGAATGGACTATGGATTATAGAAAATGGACTGTGGCCTCTTTCAGTATCGTATAATACATATTTTAAATCAGAATAAATCGGGAGGGGCGAAGATCCATCAAAAAACAAAATCCATCTGCAGTATCCAGTTCAGTGTTAACTGCAAATGCTTATTGGAGTAAACAGAAGTGTTATTGCCAGTAAAACATACGAAAGGCTCCTATCCTGACAAATGTAATGCTATTCCATCTTTAATTCCTAATATATAATGGGTGGAGAATTTCTAGATTAAAATCACAAATAGGCTTTCAAAATGCTATTTTATGTCCTATTTGTATGAGATGGGAAGCTAAGCTTTTATCTTGACCTAATGAAGTTAAACTGTATCACTGAGCCTAAAAAGCAGAAAGGCAGTCAGAGTGCAGCTGTAACACTTAAGCGGCCACTTTATATTCTGCAGCATAAACCAAAGTGCTGAAATTGGGAAACCTATGAAAAGCAATTGTTTTTGCTGCTATCAGCATGTAATGATTGGTTCAACATAAGAACATAAATGCAAACAAACACCAAGCATAAGACGTAATAAGGAGGATGGACATTATCTTAATTGGTGCAGTTTTTTGTTATTTCTGATATTTGTGGTTACAACCAACTCAAAGTAACTTTGGTACCAAATCAGAATATCACTACAGGAATATAGTTCTGTAAAGGTCTCTCTATAAACAAAAGTCACCATCTTGATTTGGAATAAAGTCTGGGGTTTTAATCTGTCGATTAAAATGACTTAATCCAAGCATTCAACTAAGTTTTTGCTATTTTTTATTATAAATTCCAATTCCAAAAATGTTATGCATTTGAAATTATAGAAAGAAATATTATGGTAATTCCCCTCTAGTAGTATCAAGCATGCTAGGCACTATGGCATTTTAATGTATTTTAAAATTTTTGTTGATTAAGAATTCTTGCATAATCCTACCATTATATTTTATGTCAGTTGCCACAGCACCAGTGTAAACTGTTATTGCCTGTTAAAAAGAAGGCATGACAGAATTAAATATTTTATGGCAGAACGTAAAAATAAATAAGTCTCTACTATTGAGCAGGTTAGTGTTTTGCTTATTGTTGCTGCTTGTTTCCCATCAGTCTTATGGAAGAGGAAACATCTGTGATTCAGGACTTGAAGTAAATACATCATTACTGTACATCCACTTTGATGTAAGGAGCATGCAGGGATTACAGTGTGTTGCTGCACGCACCACACGACAGACCACCTCAGGGATGAGAACCTGAGCACAGCCATGCAGCAGATGATACCTCAGCTCCACATTAGTCCAAAAGGATGTACACTGGGGGTTTTTCCAGAGACTGGGTTGCCAATCCTCCCACCAACCCCCACATTTTTCCCAGTTAGATGGAGGACCTGCTTATAGGGCTGGATGTAGATTAACAACATAATAAGGACAAAGCAATTGCAGATTAAGGGCCCAACAGAGTAGAATCAATTTGGGGATTCGCAGGACTTGAGCCAGCAACCTTTTAGTTGCTACCACAGATCCCCAGCCTGAGAGCCTCCACTCCACCAACTCTGCTGCACCATAATCCAAGAGGGCATGCACTTCTTCCAGTGAAACAGTCATGTGACACTTGTATGGTAAAAACACGGAAACCATGTCAACAACTAACCAATAATTTAATTGAATGAAAACTTAAATCATTCATCCTTGATCCTTTCCCCTATACATGCATTATTCTGTATAATTTGTGTGACCAATGTAATTGTGTAATGTAATTCTATAAGGTAATTCTGTAAAGTAATTGTATACTAGTGCTTGTACTTTTCTGCAGGCCATCACCATTTTGTTAGGGCTCCATTGAAACTGTAGATGCTTTAAATACAATCAAAATATGATAAACTGACAACACAGCAACAAACAGAACCGCCATGTGACCCTAGTCAATGTCCTTTCATCTGCCTTGCTCCTGCTTATCTGACAATCCCCTCTGTCCCGCAAACAGCGTCCCTCATTTTAAATGCATGCCACTCGCCTCCATCGACTCGATTAGATTTCAATTAAGTCTCCCTTTTTTATTCTCCAATAAATTCAGGGAAGTTGTACAACAGGAAAGAGGGAGAGAGAGAGCTATGCAGTGCATGAGCAGAGGAGAGGAAAGCTAGAAAGGAAAAGATTGAGAAAGACAGGGCTAGAACGAAAGAGGACACATTATTTATTTATGACGCTTCTCTAATGATTTCTATTATCAGATAGATTGCCGTCTGTTAATGGCCACTCTCCTTTATTTCTGCCGATATTTCTTTTCCGCCATTTTTATGCACCACAACAAAAAGTCAATGCTGGCTCATTTTGAACAGAACCAACTCGGTGACCAAATATGTATTTGATCTTTGAAGGGGTTAGGGGGCACCCTCAGGGGCTCCAATTTATCGTTGGAACTAAGCTTTTGAGAAACTTGGTTTTAATAATACTTTTTAAATAATACTTTAAAATGACAGAGCATGTAATTAATATGACAATTGAAATAATCATCAAAATAAAATAAATCAGTTATGTGCAATCTACACTATCCAGCATGGTTTATTACTTTTTTTTAATCATTTTTCCTTCTCAGTTGAAATGACTCTGATTGCACTGGGCACAAGTTTCATTAAGTACAACAGCTGCAATTTGTGCTAATAGATCCAAAAATGTCTAGACATGCTGAAATTAAATATTCTGCAAACCGGTATTTAACATGAGTTTTGAACATTTTACACACTGTTTTTTCTTTTTTCGTATTTCATATTATGTCCATTTTATGTAGCTTACAGCATTCAGCAGTTTTCTTCATACTGCAAAAAGAACACCGCATATTTGAAAGCACTAAAGATAATTGAGCATACAATTTATAGTATTATGTTAGTTTGACAGTCGACCATTATACTTTTTGTATTATTATATTAAAAAATGTTTGTGTAGAAACTTATACCTGTTTCAGAGGCAAGGCGACACAGTGCTGAAGAGGAAACTCTACCAGTATAATAACATTACTGTAGGATTTACATTTATGTACATGGTTGAAACTTTATTACAAAGTAGCTCTGTTTATATGAGTGGATATTTTACTCCAGTCTTCCAAGTTATTGTGCTCAAAGGTACTGCAACTGGAGCACAAACTGGAACATTAGTGTTTGCGTTAAATTTCCCAAACCATCACACCACAGGCTGTTTCAGTTCTTTTGTTCATGATAACACAATCCCTTAGGTATACAAATGAGAAAACTCACATTCATCAATTCATCCATCTTCTTCACACAGATGCTGGTTAGGGTCACAGGTTAATGTGTCATGTGTATATGTATCAAGGATCGGGTCATTTTTGAAAAAATGCCATCTGCTTACATCCACAAGAATTGTTTTTTTCACAACATATACTAGGAGTATATGAAAATCATTTAAAAAAAAACTCATTTTCGCATATATTCCACAATCTCATTAGCAAGAACTGCAGAATTCATTATGCATTGTCTTCAAATACTATTAAAATGTATTTTTTTAAGGACTAAACATTTTTAATCATTTATGTAAGATGTTATTAAATGCTTCTGAATGTGAAATTAATCAATTCACTTCATTAATTGCTCAATTTATGGTTACTACAATAAATCATACTAACATCTATCACAATAAAACTGGGACTTGAGTTCTGTGTCCCAGCCACCTGTCCTCCTTAAACAATTAAAGCATGTTAATATATAGAGCTATTTAAAAAGTAACATTTTCTCTTGTAGTAAAATTTCACCCTATAAATCTCAGTTGATTTTTGTACTTCAATTCATTAACAGGGACCATTTTGACAAAATAAAGAGTTTTCTAGATACATGTAATCTGGAATTTATAAAACAAAGGCAAGGCACTGAAATGCCATGGGCCTGGATATTTAAGGACCTCAGCTGCCCTGCAGGTCACAAAATTTGCCAAGCAGTAATACTGGCTAGAGTACCATCAACTGCAGTGATGATGAAGACCAAGTTTAAATAAAGTCTAAGAAACATTGCAAACATTGCAAAGGAGCAGTCAGTATAACCTTTCCATGCTCTATAACATTGTTGAGCTATTCATTGTAGAAGTTGGGGGTCAGACACAGTAATATCACTGCTATTCAGTATCCAGTGCAACACTGTGCTTTGCTCCCTATTATTTCAATGCTCTGTATCTATTTCATTATTATGTCTGGAGGTAGCATGTCAGCCTTTTTAAAGCCTCAGGTAGCCCGTTGATAATGGATGAGGCTTAGTACAGGGAACTAGCACTGAAACTCTGAAACCTAATATCCCAGCGGCACAGGCTCAGACGCGGAAGAGGCTCAGTGTCTGTTAGGCCCACGAGCTGCCATATTGTTATGGAAGGAGCATAGCCCCGGCCAGTCAAATGAAAACCATCTGAACATGTAAAACGTATTATGCATGTTCGGTCTGCTGCTTCCTGAAGAACGTTACCTGCCCCCAAACAGTGAGTGAACAGTGGACAATGAGAGTAAGTCTGTATTAAAAACCTTTGTGTGCAGTTAAAAAACAAATCTCTCTTAAAGTCACTTTGGGTGCTTGTCTACAATTGCTACAATTAGCTAAAACAGCTAATGCTGCCCTGTAAATGTATGCAAATTAAAACTTCCCTCCCAAAACAAAACAAGTTTCGTTCAGATCAAGTTAAATATTTCATAGAGATTCCACTGTGAGATAATTATGACAACTTTACCATCGCTGTTAATGTTCAAGCTGCAATTAAAACAGTTTCTTGTGTTCTTTCCCCCGAGAGTGCCGAACCTACAGATTTATTTCTCCATTTATTTTTATGCACAGTCAGTCTGGAACAGCTCAGCAAAATGGCTGCCACGCCGGTGTTTATTTAGTTTGGATTGGATTGTGTTAGTAAAGGAGAACACATTCCTGTGGGCACAGGCCCGGGTTAAGAACCTCAGCTACAGAAACATTGTAATAATGTACTTTTCGAAAGACGTCACTTTAAAGATCTGTAGTTTTCTTTTACAAAACTCCTTGATACCAAATACATTTCAAATGTCAAAAATATTTCATTATAAATGCATACGTAATTTCAGCCTGAGTTGGATGCATTGCTTTTGAAATTACTTTCAGCAAATGAATTTCAGCAAGGAAAGAAGTATAAACTCTCTCAGACACTCTACTTGAAGGGCAAGAAAACTTTCATCCTTCAAACATTTTTCCGAAATAGTGCTAAACCACTAATCACTCTCCCTTATACTTTCCCTGTATGTACAAACACAGTCAGATTGCTTTCTTTATTCTCAAGGTATTGAGTTGCTGGTTGCATAATTGATAACACTTTATACTGTCATCACAATGTGTGTTCTAGGATTATAAATCTCTCCACCTCTTTATCGTCTCGCATGATTTTCCTGTCTTGTTTCAAGTTTCCTCTCTAATGCTGTGAGTTTTTAAGCCTGTCTGCACCTTTGTTTCTGGATGAATGGGAACTAATCAATCTAATTCCTGCATTATTCCCCACATGAATGTTAAATCTCATGAGAACATTTACGATGCAGATTTTAAATGAATGTGAACAAACTGTATTTGAAGAATACCAAGTTGCACAGTAGACATTCTGTTGCCTTTCTGAAGTGCCGTTTATCTAGGAGGGACACAATCAACTCGCAACCAGTGTTACTGGCCCTAGTTGTAATGGAGGTGACCAGATAAAACACAGTATGTAGAAGACTTGTGCACCCTTACATCCTATTAGTTGGAGTGGTTTTGCTTGCTGTATTGGGTAACCTTGTAGTGCAGGAAAGAAACCCAACATACAGCTTTAATTTTTAATATCTACGTACATTACAAATAGCATCTTTGTGTGGGGCAGGTGGTCAGAGTGAAAAAAGGGCATTTCAAGCCTGAATAATTACAACTTTCATAACACCATGCATCTGCCGAGCTTACGTAAAACCAATATGCAATGTAACATAAAGTAACCGTTAAGAGTGAACTCTTCTATTTTAGATGCAGAAACTGATTTAGGAAGTTTTGGTCACTTTCAACACATCCATTCCATCTTTCATGACCTATTGGACTACCTGTACAGTACAGGTTCACAGTGAGGGCAGAGCCCAGAAGGGACACACCAGCCCTGCATAGGACTACCGTACTGACCACCTTTAATGTGGAGAGTGTAATCTGTACTGTATATATCACTGCACAGGGTAGCACACATTTTAATGCATTCAACAGCAAAGGGCTAAAAATTCAAGGAGCAGATGTCCCTCTTGAATATATTTAGAGATTTCATGAGTACATTTGACAATTCAAAATAATAAAATAATTTAATAAATGATTGTAATGATAAATCATTGAAAGGGTTTATAAATACATTACAATGTGTCCTGCCCTGTTCCATATGGAAATGTATGTGGTTTACATGCATGGTAACGACAAAATCTAGCACCAGGATTAATATGCACACTTTTTCCGTCATTAATATCGTCATATTTCAACACTCCCCGTTGTGAAGGTGGAACATTCCTCTTCATTTCTGTGTCTTGCCTGGTGTCTCACATCACACACCCATTCCTGGAATCGGACCCTTGATGTCTGTTACATTAAGACAACTATCGACATCTAAATCCCATGTCACCTTCTTCCGTCAGCAAGTCAACACCACCAGGAGATCCCTCCTCCACACCAGAAATGTCACTTCAGATGTGGTGCTATGGTGGTGCAATGAGCTACCAAACCACATCCAGTCATCTGATTCTTTCTCACCCTTTAAGCTCAAAACCCATTTGTGCCGGGAACTTCTTAGCTATGATTACTTATTGGTTTCTAGCGCTCCCTGAATGCTTTTAGTGTTGCACTTTGTCTTTCATTTGAATAGTTCTTATTAAGTTCTTGCTTTATGTGAAAGATGTATGTTGTACAGCCTCTACATGCTCCAATATTACATATATTTGCAAAAGTGCAGTGGAAGCTCAGCCTAGCTTCTCTTATGCTTAGCTGTCTCCTGACAGCTGTATGCATGTAATGAATTATCTGTCTCACTTGTACGACACTTTGGACAAACGTGTCTGCAGAATAAACAAATGTCAATGTAACTTGACTTGATCTGTGAGCATGGGATCAAATATGCAATGTATGTAAAGCAGTTAATGTATTAGCTAGAAATATGTGTTTCTGTCATTGGGTTTGTCTTGAACTGGAATAAGAAATAGGTTTTCTGAGAATTTTTCTCTTTTAAATAGATTCCCCATGTTACATTTTCTGTGGAGAAAGACTGACACAGGTCAAGTGGTGTGTCCCTGTAGAACCATTTCCAACATCAATAACGCAAACAAAAATAGAACAAAACACCACAGGATTTATATTTTTAGCACATAAAACTTGGCATTTTGCTTCAGAATACTTCAGTCTTGGCTGTCTCGTGGAATTGGGAATCGGGGAGATTGTTGCTTGGCGGTTTAATATACTGTCATGATAGAGTCATTACTCTAGTGTATTATGAAGTACAGGTTTACAAGTAGCACACAACAACTGAGCAGCACAGCGTAAAAGGCACTTAGTTAAAGAAGAAAGATTTCTGTTTGAAGAAAAGATGAATGGAGGAGGAGCATGAAATAGCAGCGTTTATTATAACCAGCCCGGTTCGGTTTGAATATTCAACAATTCCCATTCCATCTCAGGTTAACATGTTCTATAGTGTGGTGCAAACAAGTAAACATTTGATACTTGAACCTGATAACTGCAGCTGTATACCAGGAGGAGATTCCACCCAAGTCTGTATGCATAATCAGGCTCCTGTTCCAGACAGCAGTTTCCAATGACACCAATCTATATAAGGTAGGACAGGTTTTATCCACCCATATCACCTTAGGGTTTAGTCTGGAATTACATCTCCGCATACAGGAACATAAGGCTGTCAAATCATTTAAGGAAATAATGTTCTATATAGACTTATAACATGTAGCTATGTACACAAAGGTGAACTGACAACTGACTGTTTCATGCTTACCTAGTCCCCACCAGATTTTTATATTCGCCACATACATTGTCCTGAAATTCATTGTCAGTGCATTAAACAGCTTATACAACAACCTTAAGACTATGCTGACACCCTATACTTTATTCTTGTTATACACCAGTGATCCAAAACATTATGTCACCCCCATGGGAAGCGAATCATATTGACCATCATAAAAATGGTGCATGTCAAGGTTTGGCATATATTACATGGCAAGCAAACATCTTGGCACTCATAGCTGACGTGCCGAATGCTGAAGGAATTGGCAGGAGTAGAGATCTGAGTAACTTTGATATGGAGCAAATTATTATGGCCAGACGACTTACAGCTGCGGGGAGTCCCAACTGAAAGCGGTCCAAGGAGGGAAAAATCATGAAGCCATGGTAGGGCATTGAGCGGCCAGGACAGGAAGGATGTCCAAGTGGTGGCGTACAAACCAATAGAAGGCCTGTGGTACAAACAGTAAATCATTTTAATCATGGTAAAGGTGTATCATACCTAACAATGTCCTCTGAAACAATTTTACAGTAAGAGACATTAACATGAATTTAAAGACTGAAATCCTTGACTGAGGCCTTTGACCTACAGTATTTTGGTGAGTCTGTGAATGTTATGTGAATAATCTGGTCCTAATTGTGACTTCAACATAAAAGATCCTGCAAAATGCGGAGAAGGTGGATCAAAACGACTGCAGTGTGTGTCCTTAAAACCCTTTTATCCTGCTGAAAGAAACTCACAAGTGATTAGTGGTTTAATCCCAGATCTGTTTCTTTTAATTTATCTGGTCCTAGTGTGAAAGTGTAGAGGGTTTTTCAAATGTTGTAGCCCACAGTTATTATTTTAATATGGGGTGATAACACAAAAAGCAAATGCTCAATAACCATTTCATATACACACAGGGGATTTTGGCAGTTTTACATACAAAAAAAGTCTCACAATATGTGTTCATAGTATAAGCATGAGTATTTGAGTGAAGCCGTGTTTAAGGTCCAGCTGAGTATGTAGATCAGTAAGACACAATTACCCCTTGAGTTGATATTTCAAGAAAAAGCATATATATGCAAAGTGTATTGTATAAAATAAAAATGATTAAGTCAAACATGAGTGAAGAGAATAAAATTTAAGAGAAATTCTTTTCATGTCTCATTCAGGGCCCCTGCTTTGCATATGTATGAATAAGACTGGAAGTGCCCTTATTCCATTTCAGTCTTCAGCTATAACCTTTATGCCAGAAAAGTTATTTCAACCCTTAAAAGCACTCTTTTTTATGAAATCTTCCTTTTGCAAGTTTTATTAAATAGCACAAAGCCTTTTCTGAGAGGAACTCTAATTGCTATCTAGAGTTCCAAAATGTCCTTCTGTATGCCATAAAATTTCACTGATTTTTTATTTTTTTTATCCCCTGCATAATCAAACGTGAAAATGAACTGAATAAAATAATTTTATAATGAAATCCCGTCCACTCGCAATTTAGTGCTATAAACGGTTCTGTAAGACTCTGTGGGTTAAACCAATATTCTTCATCCTCAATTAGTTGAATCCCACACATCCCTTGACAGCCTCCCACGCTGACAGCGTGCTTCTGCAGTGAAGGCGCACGGCTCAGGCACACAAAAAGCCTAAAAAGCCGGCAGATTCCATTACACTGACGGCTGGGGTGGATCAATACCACCTAACATTTTATGGCGCAGTTCAAGGATTCCACGCTGAAGGACATACCGGCCCTGCTTTATAGTTCACAGAAGGCTGAAGGAAATGGGTAAATCACAAGCCTGAAAATTGAGGTCATTCCACCCATTCTCTCTCATTCTGCTTTGAGGGAGAAGAGAGTCCTGATGCGGCACTTGAGGGAAAGTGTTCACCTGATATATGGCCATAGTCCTTAACCACCTGAAATGTTTTACCAGTCCAGGGAACCTAATGTATTCCTACTGAAGTACTATTCAGCCATTTTGCTGACCTTTCTGTCTCCCAGTCAATGTGATTCCAGGGTGGCACCGAAAACATGATTTGTCTTTACTTACAACAGAAAACAACTGAAGTCCAGGTCAAAAGCACCCTGTCTGAGGCTGCAGTGACCGAGAGGTGATCCAACCACAATCTAATTAATGCAGAACTATACTGGAGGAAAACCTCATGTTACTGTATGTTTTTTTCTCTATTTTCCTATGCCTGATTAAAGAAAAAAAATTATAGCACTTTAACACTTCATTCTGCAAAGCTGTGAATTTGTTGTTTGAAAAATGGCACCAGCAGATTGGACTAGGAGCTAATATTAGTAATAGAGAAAGAAAAAAAAAAGAGTAAAAAAAAGCATACGGTACACAAAAGGGAAATCAATGTAACATAACACTACAAAATATATTGTAATCCTTTGACAACAGTACAGATTGTGCCCTTAGAAAATGCCGTGTTAAGAGGTAACTGGGATAAAAGGAAAATGAAGGACTGTCACATTTTCACGTCTGTAACTCAGGTTTGCATTTCTCCGTGCTCTCAGCTTTGGCAAGCCACGGAAACGCCATGGCAACTCTATATTTTCCACAGTAAAAGTAGAGCAAGCCTGTTACGTCACAGCCTCATGAGAGAGAAATGCACCCCATCTTTAATTGAATAAAGAGTCCCTTAGGCTCAGGCGATGAAGCCATTCCAGATTACTGTCCACATAAGGAGCAAAGTAATTTGGACATAACCACTGCAACATGTAAATCAGAGAAGCTGACGGATACACATAGCTGTGAACACGGGGGTTGAAGTTTGTACTGGACAGTTTAAAAAGGTGTTAGAGGAGAAACGGGGTTATTTGAATCTTGCAGATGCACATCTTCAGTTTATTATTTATTTCTTAACAGCTTCTTTTAAAAACTCACAATTTCCAGAAATGCACAGTAAACCTGGATGAATGAATGAATGAATGAATACATAAATATTATTTTTATTTTCCGAGTCCCACGATGGGTTGGTGCCCCATCCTGGGTTATTCCCTGCCTTGTGCCTGTAGCTTCCAGAATAGACTTTAGATCCCCGCAAAACTGCATAGGACAAGTGGGTGCAGAAGATGGGATGGATGGATGGATGGATGGATGGATGGATGGATGGATGGATGGATGGAT
>JAABNY020000108.1:11032176-11057086 GCA_015164015.2 Brevimyrus niger
TCCAATTAGGGCAAAACAGGAGGTAACGAGGTGGGTGTGGCACACAATCAGGATTGTTGGGAGCAGGACGTTACACACGTCAAGGCTGCAGATCATTGCCATTTTGCATAATTAATCAGTTCTTGCATTTTAGTGTTCCAATTTTAAGAGTTAGGTGGCGCCAATGATCGCAAATTATACTGTATAATACCATATGCAGTAGTGTCACAGGGTGGAGTTTGTTGTGAGAGCCAGTTAATTGTTGTTCACTTATAATTAATAAATTGTTTTTTATAATTGAATTGTATATTCTGGGGCACAGTTATACCACAATAGTCATATTATACTATTGTCTTCCAACATTTATATGTCCCAACTAATTTAAAACTTTAGCCATGAAATAGGTCACCAAAAAGTTGTGGAAGCCATTTGATAAAAAGCGATGAAGCAATAGAGTGACCTATGACAGACTTTATAAAAATAACTCTCTCTCTAGAAGGCTCTAGATCCAAGCTGGCCCAGAAGGAGGACAAGGTGGCTTCCACGTCTGATATTTACAGGAACCTCACCCACAAGGCCTGCGTAAGTCAGGAATTAACAGCTGTGAGGTTAATGGAAAAACACAGGACGGCTTGACCCAGTGTAATAGAGGTGGCCGTCACAAGTGGAATGGGCGTACGAGGGCAGCTGAGGGAAGCATGGCGCAAGGGGGCGCTGTGTCTTTAAGAGGTGGCCAGTCAGTGAGCTGGACTGCAGAAAAGCAAACATGTGCAGTTCAGTTGTTCCACATAGCTTGTCTCTATATAACACTATATTTAAAATGTCGGTAAAGCACTTAATCCTTGGGGTTAAAACACTGCCATATAAATAAAGACTGACATATTTTGTCATCAAAACGTGACAATGTTTCGATGCAGCCTAATTTAGCCAAGGCATTCAGCAGGTTTGCTATTGATTATAAACAACATTGACAAAATGCTGCTTGCTAAATGTGAATTATCTGACTTGCAAAGCCATTTTTGCCATAAATAAAAGGCAGAGAGTATGAACCATGGCAGCAGCAGCCTGGGTCTCTCCTCAGTCCCACTCCAGGGCTGTAGAATGGAGTGGAAGTGATGAATAATGTTAACTGGACTCTGAGCATATCGCTCCCTGTATTTGCACTGCTGCACTGCACACGCTACAGTGTAAATGTTCCAAGATGCCTGTAATTATTCATTCCCCTGTTGCCCATAAGCTGATCGTGATGAATTCTCTGCAAGAGCATAATTGTTTTAGTGTCCCACCCCCGCCGTTATACATCAGTTGTTTCACATCTGTAAGCAAACAGGCTCGCCTACTGTGTTTGTGGAAAACCTTGACATAATGCAATCTGACAGCTGACGCAATGGCAGTAATGTACTGAATGACCGTTTTTATTTTTTTTTCTTTTTCACTTATGATGCCGGTGCTCATGTACAGGCCTCAAGTTGTTGGAGGCGGGGGTGGAGCGTGGGGGTCGACACTCTGCCGCAAGGGACGCGTAATTGGACCTTCATGTTTGCTTATGGAATTCAAATCAGACACAGCAGGTTGCGGCTTCACCCAGCTCCGACGCAGTTCTGCACTCGTTTGACATCAGGATGTGGGGGCCTGGGATCCAGCAGAAGCACAGCACACAGACACTTGCTTCTCTTCTTTGCCTAAACGACTTACATTTCATATCCATAACAGGCACCAAAACTTCAGTCACTTCAGGGTTATCTGTGTTGCTCGTGCTGACTTTCATATACATGAACCTGAGTTATTGTAATAGGGCCACAGATTTCGGCAGGGAAATCGTATCAAGGATGAAGACACTAGTACTCCGCTGCATTCTCCTCCTGTCTGTCTGTCTGCAGATAGTCCCTGAGGGATGGACATGAAGTCTTCCATTACGGCACTGTTTGATCTATTTCAGGATTTAGCAGGAACAGTGACTGATAAATTGCTCGATTGATGGCGAAGAGTGATAAGTAGCATGGAAAATATACAAGCTCCACATCTGCAGCATGATTAAAAGAAAAACGGGTAAACGTGAAATATTCAGCAAAGACCCACGGCCTTTTCTTGGTCAAGGCAGGTAAAAGTCACTGCTGTAAAATAGTGGTGAATGAGAGTCAGCCTTAGAAGCGAGTCAGCCTCGGAATCGAGTCAGCCTCAGAAGCGAGTCAGCCTCAGAATTGAGTCAGCCTCAGAAGCGAGTCTGCCTCAGAATCGAGGCTCTCAGCTGCTACCCGCACAGACAAACCCGAGATCCTCGTGGAAGGTGCACTGCAAGAAGACCTAAATGTTTAACAGTTCACTGGCCATGTGCAGTTGCTGCAGGTGAATCTGCATTGCGGCAGAATAAGCATGGAGAAAAAAAATGGTGATGAGAACCGTTTGTATGCATCCACAGTAAGAGAATTAACTCCAGACTAATGCATCTGTTTATCGTAAGGTGCCATCTGGAAAGAACGGAACAATCCTCGATGTACCGGATAGATAGCCAGCAGGAGGAATGTTTTACTATAACAGGAACTGCTTAGAGTCAATTCTGCAATAGAAGATACTTGAGCTTCCTGATTTATTTTGGTGGAGAGGTAGCCATCAATAAGTACATTCAGGTCATTGCTTTGGCAGCCACGGTGATAAAAATAAAGGTTGCACTTTCAGGCTGGGTGTCAAGTCTTGGAGCACGGGAACGCCGAAGGTCCATTACTTTCATGCAGGGTCAGAGAAGATATGAAAAGATTCATTATTACTCTTATAAGTGAGACTGATGTCCCGCATTAGAACCCCCCACGACTCCCCTCAAAAGCTCCACGCTGTGCTCCTGTTTCTCCGGTGGCGTCCTCCAAAAAGGTCACGCCCTTCAGTTCTCTCACCAATAGGCAGTCGGAAAAGGAGACGGCCTGAAACAGGAACTTCCAGCTGGGACCCAAAAACAGCTGCGGTGAGCGTCAGGTGTGTCAATAGAGGGAATAAGAGCTGAGTTACCCTCTGGAGGAATTCTAGTTAGCAAAGAAGAAGGAAACAAGGGGACCAAATTATTTTAGCCATTCAATTAATTTCAAGACAAGTCAGCAGGTGTGTTTTATAATATTTGGTCAGCTCTGGCTGGGGATGTATAATTGATTAGGATTTCTTCGGTAGGTTGTCATAATGTCCTTGTAACATTTCCATGACAATCCTTAAAAAAACATGAGAGGTCATGACAGTTTATGACATACCCTAGATAAGTGTCATTGTTCGGTACAAAATATAATACAGTAGATCATTATTACAGCATGATGTAAAATCGCCACCTGCAATTTCATGCTCAATTTAGAGTTCCTTATCATGCCACCTACCATGTCATCCAAGACACTACTGGTATAAAAATTGGGTTTTGCCCTGGTCCCCTTTGAAGGAACATAACTAAATATATTACTATACTGGATTAATTTAGCAAAACATGGGTTAGTTTCCCAAAGCCTTTGTGTTGATTTTCCCTTTACTTCCTGTTTATGGCATAGCATGGTGCAGAAAGGTGATGATCCACTAATGGCTCCAAGATAAAAGGGGTTTGTTAAGGAAATTAACAACACTGGAGAAGGAACACTTAGGAAAACCCCTAAAAACGTCCCTCCCATTGTCCCTCAGGTCAACCCGATCTGGGTTTGACCAATAGGAAACCAGAACAAAACCAGAAAACTCACCGGAAACCTAAGAACAGGACAGTAGCTGCCCAGGACACTGTGGAACTCCATTCAGGACCATGAACTTGGGAACAAGACAGCAGCTAATCAGGACAAGAGCCATGGACCATAAATCCAAAGCCACTAAGCCAGTAATCATGCTGGCAGCACTGACAAAAACCCAGGAGCAACACAGACCAACTAAACCAAGCCCCACCAATTAGACTCTGCATTGAATACAGCTCTAATGGCACTATTCCATTGACATACAGGAACCAACTCATACCGCGAAGAAACACTACTTTACAGCACAGTTCCTGCTTGCTTTGGTTTTCCACTGAAGAAGGGTTGGCTTGACGGGTTTGGAGAGCGACAGTGATGTAAAACTAAAGAAATGCTTATTTGCTGTTCACATGCTGTGCATCATGATTTACTATATGCAGTTACTAGGGATCCAAAGCACTTCTTGATTTTTCTCTTCTATTATTTTTCTTCCCTAAAACTAAATGGGCAGTCAAAAGCGGACGCTACAGCACAGTGTTTTACATTTTTGGCCTGTAACTCCTAACCCATTAGTCCTAGACAAGAAATTCCTCTTTCCCCCAGATACAGGGGGGCATGACCTACTGACTCGCCATTCACACTATTAAGCTTCGGCAAAAATGTTTTTGGCTAATTTGCACAATTTCCAAACCTACTTTTGCAAACTAGTGCTACCTCTTCTTACCAAATCAGACAAATGTGATGTCAGACCAATCAGACCACTTAGTTGAACAATAATTGTCCTAAAAAATTTTGACATTTGTCTACCCCAAAACCACTAGCCACACCCAAACTTCCTGTAGCTGTCTGCATCAGATTCAAAACACTGACGCTCACCTATAAGCCAAGAATTGACCAGCGCCCTCCAACATAAAAGAACATATCTCACCCTGCACTGCATTTCTTTGATCCTACAGCACCACTTGAATGGTCTCACCATCTCTCATGGTGCAAGGAATACATGCATCTAGACTCTTCTCTGTCTTGGCATCTATGTGGTGGAATGAACTTCCAAACAGCCGAGTCATTGGGTGCCTTCAAACAACAACTATAAATCTACCTCTTTCGGAAGTACTTGGATTACCACTTCCGGGATTATTCTCATTATTATTTGAAAAAAATTAAAATGTATTATTTGCCAACAGAGTTTTTAGAGCGATAGTATTCTTAGCCCAGCTTCATTGAACCAGTATTAGAATGTATTCACTGATGAGACTTCTAAGCTTCTAAGCACTTACTGTATGTGAATCGCTCTGGCTAAGGGTGTCTGCCAAATGCAGTAAATGTAAATGCAAACTGAACCTTATTCATGCCAGTTTTATTCAGACAGCTAGAATTTGGTGATGTCTTATTGTACCTTAACCAAATTTGAAATCCTACCTCCCAGCACCATTCTGGGGATGCAGTAAAAGACTGACCGCATTTCATCAACAGGGGGCGTTACAACATTTGGCAAATGTGAACTTTGACCAAGTCTGTGGTCAGCCATATACTACTGCAGTCATATCTCATAACCCTGCCACCACCAGCCCAATAATGTCAAGCAGCCATTTGATAGGCTTAACAATCACCAATCCAAACCAAAATTGGATAATACATTTCTCTACAGACCAGTATGTTATGCCAAATAAAACAACACATGGAATGTGGTCCTAGCTCTTTGCATTTTTGCCTATTTTGTTTGAGTCTTTATTTTTTTAAATGGTCCTAGGAGTTTCACCCAGCCGACATGAATCTGGTATCAATTGAATCAGCAAACAAACAGTCATTATAAGTAATTTTTTTGCAATATCTAAAAAAAACAACGTTTTGTAAGGTGCGGCCACCAGCCACACCCAGATCACACCTGTGCAATGCTCATTTCTATCAAACAGCCAGATCTCATGCATGCTTCAGTCAATCACTCAGTCAATGGGGGGCTTTGGCAGTTAAATATGTCTCTAATCCTGCAAAACCAGTGAACCAGTAAACATCCTTTTTAGTTTGAGTTCTGACTCATTCCAAAAATAAAATATTTTTATTATTAAATAAAAGGCATTTGCATTTCCTTGTGATTTCCATAAACTCAGAAAAATACATTTTTCTACCCTACAGTACCTATCTAATGCAAAACCTACTTTTGCAAGCTAGTAAGATTTTCGTACAATTCCAGAAAAATGTGGTGTTAGACCAATCAGATCCATGAGCTGATCAATAGTTGTCATAAAAGACTTTGTCTAGCACATGGCCACAGCCAAACTGAACCTTTAATCAGACACCTAAAACTTGGTGATGTCTTGGCTTGTCTTTTTTAAGTAGGAGATTGGAAATTTTGTCAGTTATCAGAAGCATTGCCAGTTATTGAGAATGAATTAATACTTCACGATGTGAGATACTATTAAATAATAATACATGGAATATTTTTCCTTCAGGGGCACATCAGTGTAGATCACTGGAATCTCCCAAGGAACATTTTGACCAATAAGATAGGACACACCAGCTTGGCTTAGGCACACTTTTGCACCATCAGAACTACGGATGATGTGTAAACACTGAGCAATGCTCGCTGCTCTGTTGAAATAACATACACAGCTAATTGGTAGTGGCTCAGTGTAAGATCCCAGACCAGGCACAATTACCTGATTAGCAATCAGGAACAGGTGTGACACATATTGCTTCATTAAACAGCACTGACATACTTTACATGTTGAGAGAAAGTGAAAAATTTCTATCTTGAAATATAAGGAGAGAACATTTTGAACTTCAATTAAACTCAGAATAGATCTAATACAGTACCAGTCTTTCATTAAAGATTGCATAAATGCATTACCTCTCCTGATATTCTGCTGTATTAATTTCTGTGTTATGTGTGGGGGGAAAATGTTACTATCAATATGAATAATATTGCTTTCTGTGGTATCTAGTTCTGTTGACAGTGTTCAGCTGAAATAAGTAAGTATGTACATATTTCCCAAGAATTTTTAAGATGTTGTTTTAGGTTTCACAAACGTTATCTGCCTCTCTGAAGGGCTTAGATTATGTCCAATTATTTCAACAGTAAGGTTACAAGGATGTGTTATCTTGTAATATGGTGTGAAATCCATTTAGCTTCATTTCTGGTTAAAGTAGCAGACACAAAGTGGAAGTGAAGGAGAAAAAAATACCACAATGAATCAACATGAAAAATCAATTGCGAGATCTTTATCTAATGAATACTGATCTCCGAAGTAAGACAAACTCCATTGTTTTCCCTATGGTATGATAATTACACAAGTGCATTCTATGCATGTGACAATACTGACATACAGATTTTAAAATTCAATTCTTCTTCAAGACTTCTTAAAACGTCTTAGAAAAGCTTAAACTAATGACAGAATCTAAGCCATTAATATTAACTTGTCTTGTGTGAAAACAGATAATTTGAAAACCAAACATTAATCACGCCTGATAACTTCGTAATCTTGAAGAAGCATTACAACAGCATATTGAGACCATGAGTTTCCATAAGCAAAAATGCTTTATCAAAAAGTGCCATGTCTCTTACCGTTCATGATTTTGCATTAATCGCTACCCAACATAATGCATTGCATAAGAATAAATCACTAAGAATACAACTTTTCCAGTGTATTAGCATTTTCTGTAAAGGTGAACTTGTGCTGACCTGTTATAGACCATTTTTAAACTTATCTTCCCACCATGTTTCCTGGTGATGGCTGCAGTTGTAGCATACCAAGCATGTTCCATGGCCAAATTACTCATACGAGGGGGATCCTCAGATGTTCCAAAGTCAGCCCTCGATCTGAAGCAGCAGGGGCAGTGCATTGGAATTTACATTCATTCATTTAGTGAGCACTTTTTCTACAAAGTGAAGCAGAAGCAAGACAGATTATACATGACAGACCTACAGCTCTCAAGGAGCTAACTAAGCATAAGTACAGCTAGGCTGAGCTCTTAATGAATAACCAGTAACAGTTACAAGCTACTCAGCATCAGGGAAAGAGCCATGCAACATGCTACAAAAACATTACAAGGAGTTAAATTAAATGCAACAGCATCTAGGTTACATAGGAAGCTGGTCAAGGGAGTGCAAATGAAGACTGAGAAGGTCAGTGGTTGGAGCCTACCAGAAATGCAAGCTCTCTTTCGAAGGCTGAGCAGAACCACACAAAAGTTTGACTTATTTTCTCCTAGCAGGGGGATCTCTAGGCAGCACTGTCTCCTTAGCTGAAGAGGATGAGAGGGTGTAGGTCTTGATAAATAGCTTAATGGAGATGAATTCTGTTCCATTAACAGCTTTACAACGGCTCTTTTTCAAAGTCCTTCCTAATCTCCAATCTCCTTACCATGTCACAGAGTATATGTCTAGAAGTCATAAGGAGAACCTCATTTCAGCTGCTTGGACTTCCACTTCACCTACATGGACCTCCTAAGCACCTGAAAAACTGCAGTCACCAAACCAATCTACCTTTAAATCTCACATTTCCTCCTGGAGCTGACACCTTATCGGGGTGGAGAGGTTTGCATGTTCCAATGATCCCAGGAGCTAAGTTGCATGGGGGTTAATGCCCCTGGTAGGGTCACCCAAGGCAAACAGACCCTGGGTGAGGAGTCAGACGAAGTGCGGCTCAATAGACCTCTTATGTAGAGAAAAACAATGGATACACGATTTCCCCTGCATGAATGTGGGTCACCAGCCCACCAGTGGGGCTCGATGGTAAGCACCTGGTGGCCAGGCCCACACCCATGGGGCCTGGTCAGGCACAGCCTAAAGTAGGTACGTGGGTCCCCCCTCCAATGGGCTCACCACCTGTAGGAGAGGCCAAAGGGGTCGGGTGCAATGTGAGTTGAGCAGTGGCCAATGGCAGGGACCTTGGCGGTCTAATTCTTGGCCGTAGAAGCTGGCTCTAGGGACATGGAATGTCACCTCTCTGGCGGGGAATGGGACTTGAACTGGTGTGTGAGGTTGTGAGGTTCTGACTAGATATAGTCGGACTCACCTCGACGCACAACTTGGACTCTGAAACCAGTGTCCTTGAGGGGAGTTGGACCTTCTTCCACTCTAGATTTGCTTGCAGGGAGAAGTGCCGAGCTGGGGTGTGCATACTTATTGCCCCCTGGCTGGAGCACATGTACATGGGGGTTTACTGCAGTGGACGGCTTCGAGAAGAATCTGGTCCATCTTCCGGCGGCTCAGTGCGGGAAAGCGGTGCAGCATTAACACTATTTATGGTGGGGAACTGCTGACCTCAACTCGGGACATTTTGGGTCGGTGGAAAGAATACTTTGAAGACCTCCTCAACCCCACCAACACGCCTTCCAATGAGGAAGCAGAGTCTGGGGACTTGGGGGGACTTATCTCTGGAGTGGAGGTCACTGAGGTGGTTAAAAAGCTCCTTAGTGGCCGGGCCACAGGGGTGGATGAGATCCACCCGGAGTTCCTTATGGTTCTGGATGCTGCGGGGCTGTCCTGTTTGACATTGGGGGTAGTGCCTCTGGACTGGCAGACTGGGGTGGTGGTCGCCCTCTTTAAAAAGGGGGACTGGAGGGTGTGCTCCAACTATAAGGGGATCACACTCCTCAGCCTCCCTGGTAAGATCTATTCGGGGTTCCAGGAGAGGAGGGTTCGTCGGATTGTCAAACCTCAGATTCAGGTGAAGCAGTGTGGTTTTCAACCTGGCCATGGAACAGTGGACGAGCTCTATACTCTCAGCAGGGTCTTGGAGGGTTCATAGGAGTTTGCCCAACCAGTCTACATGTGCTTTGTGGACTTCGAGAAGGCATACAATCATGTCCCTCGGGGAGTCCTGAGTGTTTCGGGAGTATGGGGCGCTGGGCTTCCTTATAAGGGCTGTTCGGTCCCTGTATGACCGGTGGCAGAGCTTGGTCCGCATGGTCGACAGTAAGTTGGTCTGGTTTCCGGTGAGGGTTGGACTTTGCCTTGGCCGCCCTTTATCACTGATTATGTTCTTGGCTTTTATGGACAGAATTTCTGGGTGCAGCCAAGGCATTGAAGGTGTCCAGTTTGGTGACCTCAGGATTAGGTCTCTGCTTTTTGAAAATGATGTGGTTCTGATGTGGACCTTGACGTTCGGTTCTCACTGGAACAGTTTGCAGCCAAGTATGAAGCAGCTGGGATGAGATACAGCACCTCAGAATCCGAGACCAAAGGGTGGAATACTCTAGAAGAAGGGGCTGATTCTTATCACTGCTGTTTCATAACTGACATTGAATTGCTCAAGTGTGTGCTGGAGGTCCTGGTTGAGTGAGGCCAAAAACAGTCTCATCTGTAAATAGCAGGGATGTCACTGCCAGCTTCTCATTGTCAATGACGTTCCAATCGTAACTGTGCCGTGATATCCTATCCTATACAAACTGGAGTGGAGATATGACAAAATAGGGTGACCAGATAATCTATGTCGGGGAAGACACTTTGAGCTAGGACAGTATTTGTGAACTAATGTTTCAGTTAAAAGGGCCTGGATTTCACAGAAGCATTGAATTCTTGCTGTCTGTCGATTGGTCAGTCTCCTATAATCATGCATGTGTCATTAATGATAATGCAAAACAGCTGGATAAGTCTTTCAATCAAAGAAACAAATGAGATCATGAGAAGAGCTGAACTTTTTAGCCAAGCACAGGAGGGCTTCAGTTATAAAGTAGTTTGTAAAACCTAAAGTAAGTGTCCTCCCTGACACGGATAAGCTGATCACCACTGTTCCATCAGGATCCTAAGTTCAACAATAATGCAAAAAGGTTCCTCTCCAGGACCCTGATAATAGTTTTCCTAGGATAAGAAGTGTGATCCCCTATAATTTGAGCATGCCTTTAAGTCCCCTTTTTTAAAAATAGGACCACCACCCCTGTCTAACAATCCTCAGGTAGTTTATACGCCTTCAATGTGAAGCATTAGCCATCTCACCCCAACATCGTTCAGTGCTTTTAACATCTCTGGACATATTCCATCTACCCCTGCAAACTGATCAGTATAGAGGCCTTAATGCATGGAGGACTGAGCACTGCCGTGACGTCAGCTGCGATGGTAGATGCTGCTCCACCAGAATCCAACATTGACTCCTGATAAGAAGGCATGTCTACCAGGTTATCCAGTTTTTCCCACCATCTGACAATATCCGCAGCACAGGTCAGCACTTCCCCACTTTGGCTGTACATGAAGCGTGACCCTTAAGCTCCAGACAACAAAGCGAACATATTGATGGTTAAGGCACACAAACCTTTTTACTGAAGTCGCATCTGAGGCCATCCTCAGAGGAGGATTTTTAATTCCTTTGTCAATGTGTCATTATACAACTTTGCACATTGCCACTGTATGTCTATTATTAATGTACCACTTTTCATCAAAATTGATTTACTCTTCAGACCTTTCAAGTTCAGATGCTGAGTTATACATCATTGTTTTGTTCCCACCAGAACTTCATCAATTATTTCCAATTAGTATGGAAATGTGTGGTATAGTGTGAAACCATGGAAACTTCAAGAACAATCATCATTACATTTATCTACTTAGTAGACTCTATTGTCCAAAGTGGCATACATGTCAGAATTAGAGATAAGGCTCAGCGTATCCCTGGTATGGCTGGGGTTAATCAGAGGCCTAACATGAAATCAAACGATTTGAAACTTAAAAGATGCGTATATATGGGACAGATTACTTACCATGGGCTGCAGGCTCCTCCAGGACCCTGAGCAGGATGTGTAGAATATGGATGGATGGATTTATTACCTGTGTTCGAATGTATCGGTAATATTTTGTGAGCGGAGCTTATTTGATAAACAGTAATTGTCAAGTTTGTATTAAATCGGCAGTATTTCTCAATGCTAAGCAAAAATATTTACATACCACGGTACTTGTGCTGAGCTGGAGTGCGAGCAAGGTCATGTGACACTAGAATGGAAGGATGAAACAGATTTTATTTTGGGAATGGGAGACAGGCATTTTTAAAAAGTACCAGGGAGAAAAGAACATATGCAAGAGCAGTACAGTGAGGATTGGCTGGGTGGGGGGGGGGGGGGGCACAGATAGGTCCAGTTGTGTACTATGCTAAGTATCATGGTCTTAGCACATACATATGCTCATATAAACTTACTGTAGGGCTGCAAAGATCCAACGGGGGGCAAGGAAATACTGCAGTTTACAGGCAATGATAAAATGTGCTCTATACATTCATAGACTCGGATGGTCCACTGGAGCAGTGCAGGCTAACTACCTCAACTAAGGGATGCCATAAAACTTAAAATCTCAAGTTTAATCAGGGTAGAAGCCTATGGCCAGAACAGTTACATTACATGCCTTCCCAGCATGCGGCTATTGGGAAAATGTAGCTGTATAATATGACTCGTGCATCTTCTCAGTAAACTGCTTTTAGAGAGAAACAGACTTGAGCTGAGCAAGCATTTCTGCCCCTTAAATACCACATCTCATCTTTCTATTCCTTTAAACTTAGAGGGATTTCTTAACTTTATACAATTTAAATGTTAATTAAACAAATTTACTAAATGTAAAACTTCACTAGGGCAAAAGATACATAAATTCAGAAGTACTAGAAGAAAACTGGAGAATTAAAAAGAGTTAAAGGAGAATACAAAAGTGGATTTAAAAGAAAGTGATTCACATCTTGTCCTGGATCATTGAAAATGGGTCAATGTTTCATTACAAGTTTTATTTATTGTCTGTGCCACACTAAAAAAAGATATTTACAGTAATTTGATTTTTAGCCAATACAAAGCTGATTACTGTGAAGGCATAAACTTATAAGTGTTAAATAGGTATATTTGAATTACTGAACAATTTGATCTCACAAAGAACTTTGTGACTTTATAAAATGAAATTAATGTTCAGTAAGTCCTTACATAGATAAGTAGGTTGTTGACTTTCAACCTTCCCACCTGTATATTAAAATTATCCATGGATTAAAATATAGTAAATTTAGAATTTAATTGAGGGCTTCGACCTCTTCAATATGGTGTCAAAGTCTAATTTCAAAACTGTTATTGGCCAGCTGCTACAATCCAATGGCAAAATACAGAAAAATTGCATCTTGCTTTGTCTACCTTAAATTAAATAAAAGATGGGATTATGTTTGCAGCAAAAAAAAAAAATAAGGAACTGGCAGAATGAGGATTCAAGTGTGCTACCAAGTTTAAAATATGCATAAGATCCAAGGTGGAGAATCATGATCATTAAAAAATAGTTTTCTTATAAATTAAACTTGACCCAGCTTTTTCAATGAAACATAAACTGTACATGTTTTATGCATAATACATTGTGGTTGGTATAACACATATGGCCTTGATGCCCATCACTTGCCATCATGCAAAGCTCTGATTCCTCCATTAAGCATGATATGAATGACAGCACACTACTGGCTATTGTCTGAGCACAAATGCAATCAGACCTCACATTATCAATTCAAGTCCTACTCAATAGATACATCTAATCACAGCAAATACTTTGCAATACCTTGGCCAATTTCTTGTCAGACAGGATGTTCATACATAAGAATGAAATTAATAAATATCGCCTCACTAGGTTTATATTTTATCTGTGACAGTATTTAAATGATATGAATTTATGTACTGTTGCTATTTTTTCTGTTTTTCTAATTATGTTAGCAGAAAGCATCCCATTAAAATATGTCTGTTCCAGTATGGAATGTATATGAGATGTATTTGTAATACTTTACCTATTTTAAAATATATTTTCAATACATAGCGCAATTTAAATATATTAATATTTATTGAAAAGTGATTAATATACCTTTTCACATTATGCTTTTTTTTTTATTATTATTATTGCAATTATTAAGTCTCTTTGCATAGACCTAGCAAAATGATTATTTGTTAAAAGTTAAACATCACCATAGGGAATATATTCTAGGGTATAGAATTACTATAAACTGTGGAACTTGCATCATTCTCATATAATTACTGGTACAGTTTCACTGTAGTAAGAGGGTATATATTCAGAACAAGAAGAATGGAATAAAATGTTTTTCTTTTAAATGTAATACCATTCACATAAAACAGCTTTACTTTGCACAAGTGAAAGCGATATGAAAAGTCTTGGGACTTTTGGAGTCTAACAGCTGCAGCTCATAGACAGTCTAGATTTGTTAGCGGAGTAAATGAGGACGCCCAAGAAGGAGGCTGCAGACACTTTAGTCAAAATCCTGCTTTCCTCTATCACCCCCAAGATGCAGCTCCTAAAGAGAGAAATACTTCAGGATCTGGTTTTTTAATCAAAAAAGTAAGAGGTTGGCAGTACAGCACGACAATTAACCTTAAGTACTTTGTAGATTTAATTTTTATTCTTCGCACACTTGGGAGCATGTTAGTATCTACTGTCACTTAATTTTCTCAATTAAAAAAGAAGATGCATACGATAAAAATCCTCATTATAAATAATGAAGTTGGTGCCTGCAGCCTCTGGCAGGGGTTGCCGGGCGAGGTGACAGCCAGCCAACAGCCCATGTCCCTGGGGTACCAAGGTGGGCCGTGTCTCCAGGCTGCCCATCCAATTTCCACCACACAGCAAACAGGATCAAATCTATGCATTTCCACACTGCTGCTGAAGGTGAGCTGCTTCTATACTGGCTCCTCCTATATGTAACTGCATCAGCACTCACTGTTAATCTCTAAACGTCTCCAAAATGCTGAACCATATGTAAGCTCTGTGCACAGGTTCCTTGGGAACGGCGTTTATTTGGAAACCTGCTACAGTTCCCGTGCACAATACACTTTTACTAAGTATCCATACTGTTACCATATGTTTGCACAGCAGTGCAGTGCAAGTGTCACATCCATCAAGATGCTGGGCTACAGTGTTAGGTTCAGTTCTTTATAGGATTCGTTTAACGGTCTGTTCATTTTCAACTGATGAATGTGTCATGTAGTCACCCTCTGTGTTAGTTTGCATTTGCTACTTGCAAAGTTGTAGTTTTCCTTTTGTGGTACAGTATGTCCAGCTTGTGTGTATTAACATGCAAGAATCTCTCTCACATCGGTCTAAAAGGTAAATCTGAATACTTCTGTTTTAATATATCGAACTTGATGACAGCAACACTAGTGGTAAATCACAGAAACAATAATTAAGCCCTCAAGAAACAGTATATTTGTGTTACATGTTGAATGATTGAATACTGTTGATTGACATCCACATTGTGATTTCTTTTATGCAATTCAGTGTAATAACTGCAATTTATGGAAGTAAATGACACCTACATTTTTATTTACAAAAACTGTGATTTAAAGAATGGAAGTTAATTTTAATTTTACCAACTATATAAATTTGCCATTATCCACCACTATCATAGATGCTGGCATTTTAAATATAATTCCCATGCTGATGTAAATATCGTACTTATATATTGTACGCTTACATACAAATGGATTACGTAAATTCCAGGACCATTAAACTCCCAACTGGAGTGAATAACGAGTAACAATTAAACAACGTTGACTATTGCATGATCCATGTTACATTCCATAGCCTGAATACCTGTCATTAGTACATTGTACTAATTTACTGTAAACATTTAATGAGGAAGGAGGAGACGACATATACCTATCATTTAGCAATGTTTTATGGGTAATTAGTAACAAGAGGCAGAACCTGTCTGAAATCCCTTCCAAGTTATTAGAAGGTCATGGTGTTTATTTAAATTGACAATGTAAGAACCATCAAATTAGCCAAAACCAAATTTTAATAAAAAGGGACTGGCTCTGTGACCAAACAGGAGCAGAATTCAGGTTATTGCTAAAAGAGTCGCATATTCTTCTGGGAATTGTATACAAGAACAGGAAACAATTTCTCGGAAGCATGTGATTGACTTCCTGGTTCTAAGTACATGTAGGAAAATTAACTGTGATGACATTCACAAAGCATAAAAAAATGTTAGCCTAAACAGGCTGACTTGAATATTATTTGAATTTAATAAATCCCAAACATTAAAATATGAATAAAAACTTTACATTATTTCTGCACATCCACAGAACCAGCAAAGCCTTTTACTGTACCAGTGTTCCCCACCCTGCGTGTATTTATTCTTTAATCAGTCTGTTTCAGCAGCTGTAACTTGGAATGTGTTAAGCAGGAAAAAAAAACAACTTTTTCCATTTGCTCTCTGTAGCTAAAGGAAAACAGCCATAAGGAATCACAAATTTCACTTGGTCTGTACCTATTCCAAAAATGTATCTTGTAATTAATATGTATATTTTGTATACCATTGTATAGACACGCAACAAAACCACCATTCCCCCCCCCTACCCCCGGCAAAAAAAAGCCCTGGAAGTTACTTCTCAACCAAAATTTTCAAGTTTTCCTTTACTTCAAAACGGTCTTTCACAATTGATAATTAATTTGTAATTTGAGGTATAAAAATTTGTCTTGGGGAAAAAAAAGTCCAACTTAACAGGATAGCCGTAGGGCGTATGGATGACAAAAATTACTGAAAATCTACGGTGCCTGAATGGATATTTATTACTTTCCTGACCTATGGGTTATTGTTCCAAGGGTGATTTGTGAAAATACTTGAAGCAGGTCAAGGAATAACTACAATCATAAGTACATTTCAGTTACAAAGGTAAAGAAAAAAACCCATTTACGTATTTTCATGTGGTATGACTTGTATTCATGTAAAGTTCCATTACCATTTATTCATCACTGACAGAGTACGTTACAACAAAACATGAAGCACGTCACCACAAAAAAATCTTTTATTAAGCAATTATGACAATGATACTTGTATGTTTCTGTGTGTGTATTTATATAAGCAGTTGCAATGATCATGGGGGCTTGTCTTTCCTTTGGTAATTGCCACCATTAATTGGTAGTTTGTATTTCTGACAAACACTCTCAAAAGTAACTCAAAATATTTGTTAGTATCAGCAAATTTCACCACCCAAATTTTTGTTAGAGTTGGGTGCTAAAGCAACACCTGAGACATTTTTTGTATCCTCATTCTAAATTCTGGGATTTTATTTCATTTTTTATCGGTGTGTTTCTCATGTAACGCAGCAGCTAGATTGGTCAGGTCAGTGGCACTGTAGCAAAGAAGCTCAGTCATACCACCGTTTCAACAGGTAATGTCAGTGAGGATGCCTTTAAGTAACAATCAAAAAGTTATCAATTAGGTTTGCAGGATTTACATGCAATCATTTACCTTTGGATTTATAATTAACACAAAGTTCAATTACTCAAATGAACCAATTGTGCTACATTGAACTGGAAGATGATGTTTGTTAATATGGAGGCAGAACAGTATTTGTACTTCAACACCTAGAAAGAGGATTTTCTTTGTCAGAAATGCAGTACAAGTTATTTTATTCTTGAAAACACCGTCGCAACAACTTCCCACATTGCAAAAACAAGTCAAACATTCATAAACATGGAACATAGTATTGCAAAGGACACCTGCTTACTGTCGATTAAAATCTGGAGCATAACTAGCATGTAAAATGAAGTACACGTGGACATTTTTTTAACGGTGTTTAAATGTCACAGCAAAACAGTGTTATTTCCCTGTAACCATCAGTTACTCAAGACGAACAATGACTGGGGAATGCAGTGGTGGAGCAAAACGTGTGAAAGAGAAAAAGGCCTGCGGGGGGCACCTTCTGGACAGAGGGTCTCTGCTAGATAACACTGAAGAAAGGACGAAAAAGCAGGTGACATAAAATTAAACTAATAAATTCTTCATTTCTAGAAAGAGAACATGATACGTTTTGAAAATAATACTGCCCAAAAGTGACCTTCTTCTTCTCTGGGGGGTGTTAGTGTATTCCTATGCATTTAAAGACTCTACTAGTACAAAAATGTTAATGACAAGCACAGACCTCAAAGGGCTCACGTGCACATCTGGGAAATCAATAATCCATCAATAGTTAATAAATGAATGTGTGTATAAAATGCCTGGACTGGCATTAGAGGCTGCAGAACAACATTAACTCCCTACAAGAGCGACCAAATACCCCCGCCCCCCCCCCAACACCCCAACCTTGTTTTTCTCCTCACTTCATTAATAAATGTAATAATGTGTCACTACTGAGATGACATCCCGATCAGGAGGGCCAGGTCTAGGCCTCCACAGTCCACCCTGGTACACAGAATGAATATGCAGCATATATCAGTCGCTCTTGGGCTACATGCTAAGTGAACGCCACGGCTTAAATGGAGTTACTTCTATTCATAGCAAAATGTTTAGCGTACCTTTGAGGCTGGGATGCGAACAGGATTTGTAATGTAAAGGAATATTTTAAAAGATAAAACCCTACATTACAAAGGAAAAAAAATGCAGAATCAATATTTTATTAGGGGGTAGATATGCTGATTAATACAAAGATATTTTGTAAACTAGCCATTATGCAACAATTATGATAACGAAGGTGTGAATTAAGATTATATAAAACAGGATAAAAATGTTTAAATGTTTGAGCAAGCTAGTGGCCATCTGTATCTAACTGGCAATTTTAATAACCCAGTAAAATGTTACCAGTCACATAAACACATTCTGGCCTTACTTCGTCATATCTGTGGGATGCATCCTAGTAGTAGACCCCCCCCCCAAATGTCAGTGCTAGCCAGAGAAGAACCTGGAGAACTTGCAGGAAGACAGAAGCTTCCCACCAGTTACAGAATTTGGCCACTGGGAACAAGATGCAACTTTTTAGCTGATAGAAGAGCACATACTTAAAATAAAGGAAGTAAGGAACGATACATCATACAGCAAGATGAACCCTCCCCTGCTGTGATGTCGAAGAATTAATTCAAATGCAGTCTTCCAGTGCAATAGATGCCAGTTGTAGATCTAACCAACTGGGACTGTAAGTGGGAACAAAAGACTACCAGCTTCCAGGAACTGGAGTGTGAAACCTCAGCACATAGGGCCAGCTGGGCGCTGTTGCGTAACAGCGTAGTAAAGCAGATGTGGAAGTTCTCCCAGGAAGGCTGCAGTCACCATGCTGTTTGTGCTGGGGGGGGGGGACTACCTCAGGATTTTACAACAAAGAAAAGACTGCCTTACTTCAAATGAGCAGTCAGGGGGGTGTCAGCATGCTGCCAAAAAGAAACGGAATGAAATATTGTAAAAGTGCGATCCGGAAAAGCGGCATTTATTCGAAAACCAGAATCCTTACATAATGACCTAGATGGACTATTTTAAGCTCGGGGTTCAAACAGGCGGCCCGTGTCTTTTCCCCACCAGCATGGTTTTAAGTGTTAAATTAGCATTTTGTTATACAGATTTACAAAGTTCAAGCAGCCACCTTTTACTGCAGATGTACAGCAAATGCAAGTCAAAGGCAAAAGAAAATCAAATAAATAAAGTCTCAGCCCCAGAATGAAAAAGGGACATTTTCAGCCCAAGGCGCCTGAATATGTCTGAATAATATGTATAAGACTGGCGCACCTTCTCCAGGAATGCCCCCCCTACGGATTTCCCACATTACAGTTAGCGTGCTAGCCTCCCATCCCCCATACAAAACCCACATATTCACAGGAGTTAGGGCAGGTCATGTGATCATCCCACACCGATCTGTCCAGCAGAAGTCAAGCGACACATTTTATGGAGGAAGGGCCATGTTGCTTGGCCTTAGCGGGACGGGGGGGGCATGCAAGCCAGAGGACGTGGACGGAAAGATACAAGAAGGACCCTGGAGGGGGGACCTGATCAGGGGGCTGCCGACACTCTTTGGGCTCCCCGCAAGACATTTAACCTGAAAACCGCAACTCAGCGAACCGACTGACAAAATCCCATCGTCTAACCATGAGCACGACCACTTCACTTTGGATGTGCAATGCAGACATAAGACCTTATTGAGTACTATATAAGACTTTGTATTACCTCTCGACCCTTTATTACATGCTGATCGTGGTCCCTTATTTGCAGAGATGGACGGTCACGTATTAATCGGCTTTAGAAAAAAAAAAGATTAATTATGGCTATTTGAATTAGCGAATACCTGCAGTTCTAAACAGACTGCAGATTAAGTTTGACTTATGTAGAGCTTAATAAGGAATTCTCTGTCGACAAAGCAAGTCTAAAGTAGCGTTGCCATAAGGATCACGTCATGTGACCCGTCGAAGTCCTTCAAAGGTAGGAATGAGTGCTGCACCGTGAAGACACCCCCCCCCCCCCCAGCTCTTGATGGCACTGCCACCGCGCCGCGTGCATCACAAGGTCGCCAGATTTACAGACACAGCTCATTGTGACAATAAATACATTCAGTAGCAGATACATTTCAAACCTCCGTGCCAGAGGTTACAGTCCTTAACACGGCCGGGTGGCATCAACCTCGGTGAAAAGGGGTCGAATGGAGTGGGTTGCAGGTGGGGGCCGTTTCCAGTGCTAGCCAGTAGTTGCAGGATCCCCACCTGAACTTGTGCACGTATCTTTGCTTAAGCGGACGATCTCCTGAGACAGAACTTCCAGGTCCTGGGTAATAGACAGGAAAACAGTAATTAAGTTCCACACAAAGGTCTGCAGAGGCCCTGCACCCAGAGCGAGGGCCAGAGACCGCAAACTGTCAGCAAGCATGCATAAATGAGGTAACAGACTCTATTAATAAAATTCTTCTGACACAAATTAAAAGTGTGTGTCATTATTTTTCTTGCTCAAGGGCATATGCAGACTGCACAAATCTGTGAGCACTGTAGCACTTCATAGAGGAGAGAGCAGCTCCGTGACTCCGTGACTAGACTTGCCGCTGCCCTATAGAGGTCGGGCCGACACTGAGGGAGCTGAGGGCGGCTCACGCCGCTGGGGAGCCGGGAGCCTTCGTCAGCCTCAAATGCACGCGGGGGACGGGGCCGGCCTGAACGCAGAGGCCAAAGAGCAACAGGGCCGTCTGTCTGTAGCACATCTGGCCCAAAGCACTGCTGGGTGCTGGGTCACCAATCCGGCAGACAGCCTCCCCACATCCGGCAGGTCAGCGGCCCGGCAGGTAGTTACATGGCCGCCAAGAGGCACAGTGCCTCCCTCGCTGCCGACGTCCGGCAGCTTCCCCACACCCTCCCTGCACCGGCATGAAAGGTGCCATGGTACCGATCCCAGCATCGTCAGCTCCTCCCGCCCCCTGCGGCCCAGGTTAAATCTGGCTGACTGTATATCCCCTGGGTGTGTGTGCCTCCACAGCGAGGACCCGGCCCGCCTCCAGCCCCTGCAGCCCTACCCCCCCTCAGCCCGTACATGCTCCCTGGCTGCCCTGAGACCCCCCACATCGGAAGCGCGTACAGCAATCTCATGCTCCTGGATTTGTGCCCCCGGCAGAGGAAGGCGACCCCACCAGAGCTCCGCCGCTAGCGGCTTGATGTTTTATACATCAAGTGGCAGCAGTTAGGATTGCATTCTATTCACTCCGTTTGATCCTAAATGGCCAACAAGCTGAAAATTCCTCTGGCCTTCATTTCTATTCCTGCACGTATAAGCAAAAAAAATCAGAAATACGCCTGGTGTCCAGTAACAAGGAGCCACCCAAGCGTGCTCTCGGTCACGTCACTGACTTCATAGGGCCCCCTGCAGCCCAGGAGGGACTTTCAGAGGACTGGGAGGCGAGGGGGAGTGTCCAAGAGGCCCGGGGGCCAATCAGAGGGGGCCAGGGGCCAGCCGGGAGGGAGAAGGGGTCCGAGGGGCCAGGGGCCAGCCGGGAAGGCCCCTGGAGTCCATTGCTTACCTTCTGGAGGTGCATGTTTTTGGTTAGCTGCTCCTCCAGCATGTTGCGAAGCTTCTTATTCATCTCACGCAGGTTCTCATCTCCAGGTTTCACCAGGTCCCTCAAAACGGAGCCCAGGCCCCCACGCTCCAGCGGGCCTCCATGCGATGCAGATGCCGCTGAGGACACATCTGCGGGGAAGCAGCCAACGAGGCATTAGTCCCTTGGGGGGACCTGGGTGATGTTCACACAAACAATAACAGCCAACGGCTGGCGCTGCTGCAGTTATGTTAATGATTCCCTTTAGCTCATATTTCTCCTCTTTAGCACTAAAAGAGTCTAATAAATACAGAGAGGACACCAACACTGCAGCTGGCTATAGGAGACATTAGCTTCCATTCTGTAGTATCACAGATTCAAATTACAAGCTCATCAAGTACAGTCTGGTCAATGTCTGATGAGTAACAGGTCTTACAAACCAATTAGTAATGATTACTGCATTTGAAAACTAATAACCAGAACCTGGTCAACCTGAAGGTTTCTTAGAGGAGAGAACAGTGAATGATACGTGCAACGGATCAAGTCCATTGACAAAGAACAGGCGTGAAAGCGTTTAACACCAGTAACCTAAGCTCAGGCTCCTCTTACATGGCCCTTTACTGCACTTTGACACGGGTACGGCAGGATCTGCAGCGTCTGTCGGCAAACCGGACAGGCAACCGTCCCGGAGAGACAGGAGGGGAGGGACGCTGCAGCAACCCAGCCTGGAGATTGATCAGGCCGGCAGCCTCCCGGATGGGCCAAAGCTCCCCTGTGATGTGCTCTGCACACCGAGGCTGCTTATGGGATCCCAGCGTGAGGCTGGAGGCAAAGGTGAGCTGCTCAAAGGAACGCGGCCCAGAGATAATCCCTCCGTTTTCACTTAACAGCAGAGTAGACGCCAGGATGGGGCTGGATGTCATTGATCGGCAGTTTCGGTTTAACATGGTAAAGATGGTTTGCAGACTGTGCGTCATAAATTATTAAGCAATCAAATCCCCCCGTTAATCAACCCTCTCGATCTCCTTGTTGTACTTCTAACAAATGTGGGGGTGAAACAATCAACAGTGAATTTCAAAACTTAGAGAAATAAATAAATGGGAAAAAAAAAAAACCCGCCGAGCCAGACTGAAATGCACGTGGGTGACGGCCAGTGTGTCGCGGACTGGAGTCGCACGTCGGCAAACAGGAGGAGTAGATTGAAGCTGCGGATGCAGATGCCAGGAGGCCGGCAAGCCGCCGCTCTGTACGGGAAACACTCCCAAGCCTCAGCCACGATAAACACGGACACAAGATGAATGCTTGGGCCCGCTAGGGAAAAAACAGACCCTTAAAGCAATAAGCTGATGACAATACTGCTGATTTGTTTCATTTCTGAAGCAAATTCTGCAGGGAAACGACGGCATTGCCATAGGGAGTATTTATGAGAATGGCGGCATCCCTGACGGCTGTAAAATGTATGGCGGGATGAGCTCTCAGATCTTGGAAGGGATCCACTGATACTGGAGGCACTGGTACACCGTTAAGCCCGACGGCGGCCCGGCCCACTGCAGATCTCTGTGGGCAGAACTGGGGTGCATCGGACTCACGGCCAGCATCAGAGGCCCTACGATGTCATTAAGCCCAACGGCAGTGGCAGCCCAGCCCTGCAGATCTCTGTGGGCCTGGACCAGGGCGTGTCGGACCCACAGCCAGAATAAGAGGTATTAAGCTGTTAAATGTGGGTTAGCTGCCCGATTCTCCAGCACTCCAGCCTCTTCAGCTCATCCCTAACTCATCAGCTCAAGACTCTCCTGCTCCTCTGTGGCCAGCAACACACTTTTAAATGAAATGGTTGTGCACTTTAAGCTGGGAGTTTCCTGGAGCAGGTGACCATGGTGAGAGGCAGGGAGCAGCAGCAACCCGACCCGGATGGTTTCTACTTGGAGTGATGAACGCGTGTGGATGTGGCCTGGCACACTCAATGAATGTGTGTGGATAAAAGCAGAACAGGAAAAGAGTTCTGTCTCTCTCCCCTGTCTTTGTCAGATTCCTAAAATCCAAAGGAGACATTATTTTGTGAGTGACAACCCTTGATACTTCCCCTGTATTGTTTGGGATGATAATGATGACAATGAGGGGCAAAGTGGAGCACAGCCTGTCTGCCCCTGATCACCACAGGAGACGCAATCAGGCGCAAGACAATGGGCAGCGACTCCAATGCAGCACTGACTCCAGTTAATGCATTTCACTGCAGGCAACGCATGAAGCAACGACAGGCAGAAACCGCAGTCCTGTCAGTGTGCGGGGTGGAGAATTGCAGGCACATGCAAACGATCGTGCTCACACACACACACACACACACACACAAACGGAGTACCGCACAGGGGTCGGGGGGAGGGATTCATCAAGTGCTGCATTATTGAAGATGATTGCTGGGTCGGTCAGGCATGGCTGCATCCTGAATCATTTACATCCCGCTAATGTCAGTTCTCATCTATCCCCCCCCACCCCCAGTAAGGGCTATCATGGGGCCACAGCGCCTCCCCAGCACTGCGCTCCATGCACACATCACGCTCATGGCATCAACCAAGCCCCAACACACAAGGCGTGCATTTAAGTACCAGAGGTGCATTATTAAACCTAATGTGCAGCTTGCAAGCAAACAGGTCAGCAGGTGGCGTTTATCAATGCTCTGATAATACTGCGTTAAATGGTTTCATTTGTATACAAACAGATTAATTCATGTGTGATGCATCCACTGTTTTATAGGCCAGTCTAACCATTCACTATCCATCCAAAACCTACCGGGGACAGACAGACTGATCCAAAGCAGGTTTGCATAACCATTAACATATAAATTTTTGCTGGTCTGCTTGTACAAGCACGGTGCCAGAGCCAAAGAAGGGCAGCCGCAGCATCTACGGCATAATATTTACAATGGGATGACTGCAGCCTTAATGGGATCTAGTCTGGCATTAAATGTTAAATCAGTCGGTCATGAAATTAAAGCAGGGGGAGAGGCACATATGGGCAAGAGGAAGAGGGTAAATGCAAAGAGTAAGCACAGAGTGGGCAGAAAGAGGGCAGTGGGCAACACAGAAAGCAGGCAGATGGTGGGAAAAGGGCAGACAGAGTGGGCAAAGGGCAACTCAAAGCAGGCAGAGGGCAATGCAGAAAGCGGGTAGCACCATGAAGAGCACCAAAGAGAGTGGGCAATACAGAATGCAAGCAGAGAGCGGGCAGAGGACAAGGCAGAAAGCGGGCAGAGGACAAGAGGACAACGCAGAAAGTGGGCAGAGAGCAGGAAGAGGACAAGGCCGAATGCGGAAAGAGGACAAGGCAGAAAGTGGGCAGAGAGCAGGAAGAGGACAAGAGGACAAGGCAGAATGCGGGCAGAGAGCGGGTAGAGGACAAAAGGACAAGGCAGAATGCAGGCAGAGAGTGGGCAGAGGACAAGGCAGAATGCAGGCAGAGAGCGGGCAGAGGACAAGGCAGAATGCAGGCAGAGAGCGGGCAGAGGACAAGAGGACAAGGCAGAATGCGGG
>JAABNY020000108.1:11057186-11072622 GCA_015164015.2 Brevimyrus niger
AATGCGGGCAGAGAGCGGGCAGAGAGCGGGCAGAGGACAAGAGGACAAGGCAGAATGCGGGCAGAGAGCGGGCAGAGAGCGGGCAGAGGACAAGAGGACAAGGCAGAATGCGGGCAGAGAGCGGGCAGAGGACAAGAGGACAAGGCAGAATGCAGGCAGAGAGCGGGCAGAGGACAAGAGGACAAGGCAGAATGCGGGCAGAGAGCGGGAAGCGGGTATCTTCTGAAGAGCTCTTGCATGCACATTACAGTCACTGCACGGTGTAACGCACAGAATCAAGGTCCCACATATCATCCAACAACCTTCATCAACACGGTTATTCTTTTAAACCGTTTCAAAAATAAAATGATTAGAGAATATTCACCCTAAAACTCAAACGAACACCACAAAATAGCCCTCAACAAATTCCATAAGGAGGAACCTCATAAGGAGGAACCTTCTTTTTCTTTAACATTAACAAATGTCACATATCACATTTAACAACTACATATGCTATCTAGATATGCTACGTTATTTATCAATGACTGAGCATAGATTGCCTTATATGGCGCTGTGCTCCACAAGAAGCAGGCGATCGTTTTACTGTACTCTGCACACGTGACAGCAAAACCACCTTCTCGCACACTATTTTAGTGAATCGTTGGTCTGTGCAAACCGGGGGCTCAGTGGATAATAACAGCATATTAAGTGGATTATAGCAGCAAGCCTGAGATAATTCAGCAGGATGCACATCAGTCACACTGCACACAGGCCACAGTTCAGTCATTAGGTAAATACCTACCTGCTGAGCACAGAGGGCATGTTGGATCGTTCGCTCTCCTTTTTGCAGCAACGTGAATATGATACAGGAAAATTTAATTTGTCCCGAAAATAACATCCCATCTGAAAGACGACACCTGTACCCTACTGCTCCCGTTGCTGCTTTGAGGGTAGGGGGGGTATCGCTTTCAAGGCGGCCCACAGGAAGGAGTGCTCAGAGGGTCTGCTGTCCGCTACCCAATCCAGCATCCGAAGCGAAGGCTACAGAAGGGCACGTCTAATGCAGTGTTTCCTCGGGGACCCCCAGACGTTCCATGTTCTTGCTCCCTCCCAGCTCCTAGGACAGGCAAATCCATGGACTGCCTGGGGGTCCTCGTGGACCAGGTTGGGGGACACTGGTGTAACAAACCCCGTGCAGCACTTTAGCTCCCCGTTTCACACACTTAGCACTTCATTAACAGAGTCTTAAATCAAAGTGGTCCCTTTAAAAAGCAGTGCTGAGCACCAGGACGAAAAATAAACAGACAAACTAGTTTTGGTGTAGCACAGCAGGTAATGAAATCAGAGAATATTTTCATTCACGTTTGGAATCTCTGCATTTTTTTTTTATTATGAAAAATCCACTGGCCTCTTGAATTGCCTTAGTACTCCAGTGTGGTGAATTATACCAAACAGTCACACCCTCCTTCACTGGTTTACAGAAACTGCAGGGGAAGCACAAAATCGATGCATTCGGGTAAAAAAAACGTCATCTGTGGCAAAAGAAGCTACAAATATCTCACAGTCTCTTCGGAGAAAATAAAAAGCTACGGAAGCGAGGAAGCGATAGCCATCAGACGTCATGAAGGTCAATCAAGAACTCGAATCGCTTACAGGGAAGATAAACATTTGAAGAATTATTCTAGGGCTCTGTCTCTTTGTACCTTGAGTAGGCCATCATTAATTATAAGGCTGTGTGAAAGAAAAAAGAAAGGGACTAATATCTGCATTATAAATAATTCAGTCGGACCACTTCAAAACTGAGGGAAATTCATTAGTAACAGGTTACACGTGGCTATTAAGTTCATACACCTGGTGCTACACACCTGCACTCCAATCCCTGCGGGCCAGCCTTCGCTTCACAGCCACCTAAAAAAGGGAGCTTCAAGCTCACTCTAATGAGCTGGCTTTGGTTTAGTCTGGGGGAGGTGATGCTGCTACCCCCACCCCCACCCCACCCCCAAGTGACGAGGGCCACAGGGGCGGCACACAGAAAAGACACATTTGGCCACCAACATTAAAACAAGTGACTCAAGAGACCGTTTAAGTTCAGGGTTTGTCTGGAAATGCCACTGTGGCCTTGGGCGCCCTCCAGAGGCAGGGTAAAGTGACACAATGCCACCACATGGACGCTATCCCGCGGTGCCGGCTCGGACCACGGATCACAAGGGTGGGGCTCAGTCTGCCCAGTCCAGGAATGTCAGCAGGATCCCACCCCTGCCAGTTATAGGCATCACACTAACTAGGCTAGGTTCTGTCTCATCGTGGGGCCCGATTCCATTTACAGACCTGGTAAGTTAGCACCAGTGATCAGAATCCCTCCATATTTTATTATTATTCATCTAAAAGTTTGTTTACTCAACTGTTCTCCTTTTCTTCCCATTTATTTTGGGTTTTAGACATATTCAGATATTCAAGCAAAATAAATTACCTTTTACCAACCCATCTGGAAATACAGCAAAAATAAATTTTGACTGAACCAAAGTTCAACTGCAATTAAATCTAGTAAACTTAAACATGCAGATAGTTAAAGCACACCTCATTTTCGTTATTCTTCTAAGTAATTCAATGTGACATTTGGCCCATTAGAACAAAAGTGATCTGAGGGGTCGGCAGGCAGAATTCATTCTCACGTCACACACTCTGCACAATTAGTTTGACGGGCTGTACAGGGGCTCAGTGAGTAGCACCGCTGCTCCAGGCCCCAATGTGACCCAGAAGAAGAACAGATATTTATTCAACTAGTGTATCAAACACCTAAACCCTTTATGTTTGTTAATCGCTGCATACGAGGGCAAGAAGCACTTTCAGATTTTGGTACCATATCTGAGCCCAAAGTACCACACACCTGGAAAGATAAGATCTAAAATCCCCCTGCCCCCATATAAAACGCTCAGGAATTAAACTGATGACCCCCAAAAATGAGCAGAATATTAACAATGTCTATGGAAATAAGCTTTTTGTTTTTTTTAACAAAACATTCAAGGTTACACATTGATGTGATTCCAGCATTGCCACCCGCAGCTTCCGCGTAGAGCAGCTCCAGCAGTAAGCAGGCCGAACCAGAAGTCACAGAAGAGGCCAGTACCAGCTGGTTTCCCATTAGTGTGACGCCTACATGAAGTCTGAGGTTCTGTTCGACACCTGGACACCTTTCAATAGGAGGAGCCTTAAATGAGGCTGCCTGACTCTGCACTTGAAAACTGGCTAACCACAGAGGTCAACAAGGTCGACCAGAACCTCCATCTAAAACACCACCTGACCCTAGTCATCAGAATTGAAACAGCGGGGTGTTGATTAATGAGTCCGATACCTAATATATGTTTGGGCAGATGTCTCCTTAGAGACAGAGAGCTGCGAGTTCATCATAAAATGTATTTGCCTGATATCTACTGCCCTTAACATTCTTCAGCAATATACGGCTATCATTTACAATTTCTATGCATTTTCAAATTCTAAATCTGGCTTCTGTGCACTGTTCTGTATAAAGGACAATATATTGCTCTATTTATTGACTGGAATTAATCTACTAGCGCAAGCAGTGGAAAAAATGGCTTCAGTGATTTTTGAGGACATGGGGACTGGAATTTACTCTAGGTCACACTACATTCAGCACCATACAGTAAAAAACACCATAAAGGTATAGTTTAACTTTGGCTGATGTAATGTTACATACAAACCAAGAACCTATCAAGTTTTTGCCTGTCCAATCAACAGTGAGAACAGCAAAGACAAAAGAAGAAGTCCAACTAAGCAAATAGAAAACAGTCTCTGTTGAAACATACTGATGGAGAAGAAACACCCCGACGGGAGGTATAGGGAGATATTCAGGCAGTGACCCATGGAAAGGCCTGCTGGGACACCTTCAGGGAGTGACCCGAGGAATGGCCTGCAGGGACACCTTCAGGGAGTGACCAAAGAAAAGGCCTGCTGGGACACCTTCAGGGAGTGACCAGATAAAAGGCCTGCTGGGACACCTTCAGGGAGTGACCCGAGGAAAGGCCTACAGAGAGACCTTTAGGGTGTCACTTGAGGAAAGGTCTGCAGGGAGACCATCTGACAGTGACCTGAGGAAAGGCCTGAGGGACACCTGCATGCAGGGAGGAGCACGAGACACCATTACTAATGAGAAACTCATCAAACCTTGAGCATAAGCTACAGCTCGGATGGAGACTTTTAGATTTTGCAAAGTGCTGTTTCAAGTGCAGCAGAGAACGTCATGTACACCCACTGAAACAGAATACTTATAAATAGAAGGTAAAAAAAAAAAAAAAAAACTAATGTGTTGAGTCCAGATGTAATAAGAAATCCTTATACTTAAACCTCCGACTTAACATACAATTAAATGCCGAAATCGATTTACATGATTTACTCCCCAAAATAAAGCCTGCTGAACCCCTCAACTTGGAAGTCAGGATCTAAAACTCTAAATTTAAACACAGATGCAATATACATGTGAGCGGCCTCTGGAGCAACAGCCATAGTGACTGGGGAAGAAAAAAAATAAATAAACGGATGTCGTTCTGCCTTCCCGAAGGGGTTTAAACGTCAGGACTCATGGTGACGAGGGTGCCCACTGCTTTCCGGAGAAGCCTTCAGCTTTCCGACTCCAAAGACAGGAAGCCAAGCTCTGAGGCAGAGTGGCCCCCTCGAAACCGCCGAAAGGGTCGCGCTAGATCGGAAGACACCAGCGGCACCGAAAAGCGGGCACAGACGGCACAGCGGGGGGACGTTACCTATCCTGCTGTCCATGACGTAGGTCTCGATGATGGCGCTCTTCTTGCAGATATCATCTGCCATGGATGCGCAGCTCACTTCCAAGTGCTTCACCTGGGGGGGGCAACAGACACCCAAGGAGCCGTTAGTGCCAACAATCACAACAAGCACACAAGGGAACAAACCTATACGACCCACCCACTACCCCGTTCACCATGAAAAGGCCACAGCCACGTCTCACTCAAAGCCATGATGCCGGGCTTTGAAATGAGCATGGAAAGTCAAAGAAGGGCCGTCTGACAATGACGGACAGAACGTTTTCATGCTCGGGCGCCACCCAGTCCCTGCACACCACACTGGCAGATGTTCATGGAATCATCTTCCAATCCTCAAAGTCATCCTCAGTCCAACCACCTGCCTGGTCATTTACTGCAGTGCCTTCTGTTCCCAGATATCTCCTCCTTCGCTTAGATCTTCCGCTGCGATCACGACGCATAACAATCCTGCTTTCATAATGTAGGACACACTTTGTGCCATTTCCTCTACTTACAACACACAGAAACCCATACATGTCTTGAGCATGTCTGATAACCACTAAACCTTGAAATACATTGGCTCATCAAGATCAATAAAAGATTTATAAGACAAGTCCTAAGCGTTAAGCACAATTAACCTACTTAACTGGGCCCAGTACTGCTAGCCAAGACAAACAAAATTTTGGCTTAGACATCCCCTTACTGGGGATGTATGATTTTCACACTGTAAGGGCCTGCAGGTTTCTGATATTCATAAATAATGAAATGCAGGTTTCTGACCATCAAGAGTACCCATATGGGGCATGAAGAATGTAGGTAAATCGCTCCGTACCAGAACCTACAAATAGACACCATGGCCATATGCTAAGAGATGGCACTTAGAGTCATAAAAATGATGGAGAACAACCTTCTCCTCCAGCATCCATTTCTCCTGCTGCACTTCTGCCAGGCGCTGGAAGAGCTCGCCGACTTCATCGTCTGACAGGTCCGCTGGGCGTTGCGACTGGGGGCTACCGGTGTTCGACTTTGGCGCGAGAGAGAGAGAGAGGGAGGGAGAGAGGGAGGGAGGATGAGGGCGGTGGTGACAGATGGTTTGATGTGACCAATGCATGGCTATGGTTAGCCAGCTCTCCTACTGGGCTTCCACGCTCATTACTGATATCCACTGTCATCTTAGGAAGCACACTCATCCCGGAAAGCTGACCATATTTCGGCTCAGCCCAATAACTCGCAGCTAACACTCTCTAGGGCTGCATGCACGTCTGCAAACACTCCCACGGATCTAAAGCAAGCCGAGCTTTGGAAAGCAAAGGCCTACTAAGCTCCAACTGTAACTATTTACGGAAGCCTTTAAAAATGAAGGTCAAAATGAATAGTGTAAGACAGGCACTTTCCCCATGAACGATGATGCACATATATGCAAGTGTCTTAAAATTGCTTTTGTGAGACAAGATTGCAGTTATAAATATGCCCTGCTTTTAAAATAATGAGTAGAACATTACTAATAATAATCTCTTCCTGAAAAATGCAAAAGGGATGCACTGGAAATCCCATCTTAATAGCTAAATGGTGATAAATCTCAACAGCCTTTGACTAGAATTAAAGTAGCTAAAATACTGAGGAGGCCTGTTATGTAATCAGTTAATGATACATCCCATCTCCCAGCTTACTAGACAGGCAGGATAATGGTTAGTGAGCAGAACGATCCCCTTCATTAAAAGAGACAGAGACAGGAGTGAAAGACAAACTTTCACACAGTTGGCAACTTGGTATACATAGATTATTTCTCAGCATCACGGGCATGCGATGTGCTTAACCTCACCAACAACTGAGATTCAGAAAGGAAGTTGGTATGGCTGCCGACTCTTGGTCCACTTCCCCCCAGAAAACCAGAGAAAGCCCCTCCACCATGCCAAAAACAGACTGCGACATGCACATTTGGCCGCACGTGGCTCCGGGGACATGCGGCGCAGCCCTGCAGCGACGCAGCACTCTACCTTGTTGGCGCTCTGCGCTGCGCTCCCCTCTTTCATGGCTTCCCGGTAGCTGAAGGACGAGATGCTGCTGCTGTCCCCCGTCTGCTGGGTGCGACTGGGGGAGCTGATCTCAGATAATACTAGCTCCTCCAGGCCTGAAAACGCACACACAGGTTTATGATTATATCTTTGTGGGGACTCTCCATTCACTACTATGGAGAAAACTAATCACAACATTACAACCTTACCCCTACCCAGCCCTAACATTAACCATAAGTAACCAAACAAAATGACTCACATTTTTTTTATTACATTCATAGATCTTTTTTGGGACCTGAAAAAATGGTCCCCACAATGTAACAAACATAATCCACACACACACACAAGCATGCAGGCACAGGCACACACACAAGCATGCAGACACACGCACACAGACAGAAGTGTGCAGTGACACACACATGCAGAGTGCTTAATCACACACAGGTCCGATGACTACGGGCCAATGAGGCTCTGCCGTCTATTCACACGGATAATTGTCTCGATTTCTTACATTTTTAAAAGCTTGTAACAGGAATATGAAAAAACACATTTCCAAAACACATGAAATCTCAAATGTGGGCAAGAAAGTCTATTGACAGTGACTGTCATAAATTGAGCGAGGCACCAATCGGAGAAAACCATGCACCGGTAATCCGGCAACCAGGCCTTTTACCATGACTACCGCCCACAGACCAATCACAGCTTTGCTTTCATTTCAAGCCAGCCAGTGGGTGACAGTGAACAACAGCACTGCTATGAAGGCGGCAATCAGTGAGTGCCGCTTCTCCATGGCAAGAGCCTGCATAGATTAAGAAGCCGCGTGGGGAAGGCCTCTTAAAGGACCCAGCGTGTGAGAACTTCCAGACCAGCGTCTGGATGTATGAGCAAGATAAAGCTTACCTACTTAAAAATGTCTGATTCTTGACTTTCTGTGGAGCAACCATTAAACATTTAAGGGCACAGATAAATTATAGATCCGCCCGAAGAGGGCAGCCCTTGACATCGGTGCGCGTCTAAGGAGTGCAAAAATGAGCATGCATTTCTCCACGGCGCTATTTCAGAGGGTAGGGGGCATTAAATATTAAGGGGACCGCATTTCACGAGCGATGATGCACTGGGGGGTCCCCCGGAGAGCGGCCGCTCTTACAGCACCTCACGCAGACGCGTCCAAAGCCGGACTGTGCCAGGGACGAGGGACCTCGACGCACTCCCTGAGGGCTGCCGCGGCCCCTGGCAGCCGAGCTGACAGATATCATACGCCGCTGACTGCCGCAGAGACATAACTGGACTGCTACCTGGTGCTGGTATACACACTGCCTGGCGAGTAGCAGACCTGCTCTTAATGCATTACCAGCAACACTAGCAAGCAAGCTGACAGATTCTCCTCCAGATTTTAAAGCGATAAACCTTAAAAAAACCTTAAAAAGGCTGATAAAAATGCATGACCATTCATGCATTTCAGGTGTTTCTGAGATGTTTCCCCTGATTTCTGCTGTATCTGACTGCGAACATTGGACATTAATGCAAAAGGGTAATTAATCAAACACTACATGCAGTGATTTTGCTTATAAGTATGCGCACATACAACAACCATTCTGTTTCTCCTAAGTTAGCATTACTGTGCACATTTTCTTTGAGCAGCTCAGCTTTAAAAGTTGCAGAATTGGCTACTTATGCCTATTATAAACAGCGACTTGCCATTAACCCACATGCTAATCTCCGAACATCGCCGGCGCTTCCCTACACTGTCCCTGAACCTGCCGATGAGCCGGCATAAGAGCTAATGATTGTGCAATTAGTATGACAAAAGAAAAAAAAACAAATCAAGTTCAATTCTGCTAAATAGACCTCGGCGGAACAAAAAATAAATTAATTGCAAGAAGTAATTTAGCTGGATCTAATCTCGATTTACTTGCTAGAATCATCCTGTAGCACACGGCCCACATCCTTCACACAGGAAAATAAGCCACATTAGCATTAGCCTCATTTTCATACGCAATTACGTTTTAAACCGGCAAACTGCAAGCCACACACTCGAGTGAAAATGCAAAGAGTTTATCTGCATTAAACACTCGCTGCGTGTGCATTTGAGACCTGAGAATGAACTTCTAATTAACATGCACTTTGGAATAAAAAAAAAAAAGTTCTTTGCTTTGACGTGCAAATGTCGAGTCCATAAGGTCTCCATCTCAGCAGAAACGGTAACACAGACATGGGGCACAGTGCCTGAACAGCAGCGGGCCCTTCCTCTAGGGGGCGCTGGACAGGAGCCTGTGCCCAGCAGCACATGTCCTCTGACATCTGAGGGTGTGTTTTACTTTACTGTGAATGTTTCCCATCTGTCCTGCAGGGGGCACTGTTAGGTGGGAAGGCCCGACCCGGAACACACACACACTGAACGCCGGGACGGCTCCCTCGCCTCACCCGTCCTGGTCTTGGTGTTGGTCAGGATCTCCTGCAGCCTCTCCTGGAGCTTGTCGGCCCTCTTCCTCTCCAAGTGCAGCTGCCTCTTCAGGTCCTTCAGCTGTGGGGACAGGGGGACGGGCGCTGAGAGACAACATCCAACCACCGACACCAGCACCCTGGGACTCAAACCCACGCTACAGCACAACACACAAAAAAAAACATCTCAGAATAGTCTGACCTGACTGAGGCCCTGCAACAGAAAAGCCCTTCATCTCGTTCTCTGATCCAACCTACAGTCGCCCACGCTTTATATTTTTCTCATGTCGCCTCAAACGGCAAAGCGGCCAGCAGAGCACCTTCATACTCACACATGCAGCAAAACTGTTTACAGTAAACTCTTCCCTTTTCCCTTCATACCTAAATCCCTACGCTTCCTGCCCATCTGAACACGGAGTGGGCTTACAACCAGCCCATTCAAACTCCATGGAGATCATCTCTATTGATGAGGAAACCCAAAGGCGGTATTTACATCTCGTCTCCCACATTAAATGCTTTATTCCCAAGCTGGATCTTTGTCTCCTGCTGCTGATAACCCAGCATGTTACTGGCACTGAAATTTAAAGGTAAAGATCCAAGGCCTAAGGTTGAGCCCTACGGAGGCCCGTGTGGGTGACAGTGACCAATAGGGCAAGCTTTCAGCACCCAATCACAAATGGATGGATGGTCGATGGGTCAAATGGCCACATCAATGAATCTCCTGGGTTCAGTATCAGGCTACTGCAGTACAGTCTCATTTACGACGTCATGAAAGTGACACGGGGAGCCGTGTCAAACCATCCTCGCCACGGTGACAATGACGGTTTGATACTCACTGCTGAGCTCCCCTTCTTTTCTAGGATCCTCTGTCCATCCACCGTGTCCTTAATCTCCTAAAAAGGGAAAAAACGCAGACATACAGTACAAGGAGCTTCTCATTCAAAGGTAACAAAGCCTGCAGCCCCAGTTGCAAATAACCTACAAAGTGAACGTTAAAACCGCCACAGGTCTGCAGTTGTAATGAGATACGACCATCTCAGAAGATTCGCAGACGCAGAACAGATGCACTGGTGCCTTAAAGAAATTATTAATCTAGCTGTCAAATCTGCGCCTTTGCCTGCTCACATAAACAGATTTACATTAATATCTGGCCATGTTTTCCTGCCACGGGGAACATCAGAGTTGCACCAACCGCACAAATCTTTTTCAGAAGGTAGGTAAATGTAAATATTCGTTTGAAAGCCCGTGCAATCCAGGCTGCCCTATTTCGGCATCTGTGCCAAGTATGAGGCACTGGTGAAAGTGCAGTGTTTGCTTACCACGGTGAAGATACTGATATAAGCCAATGCAAGTCGATTCTAGCTATTATTCTAAGCACCAGTGACGCCCAGCGCCCTCTGGTCCAGCTCAGCTCGGTTACTCTGCAGGGCACCGACCTGTCTGAGTCTCCCAATGGTGGCGCTGTGCTCCTCCCGCTCCTCCTCCACGGCCTTCAGCTGCCGCCTCACCTCCTCCACCTCCGCCTCCTTCTCCTGCATGCGGCAAAGAGGAACGGTAAACCCAGTAATCCCGCGAGTTATTCCAGAGGCTGTGCGCGGACCGGACGTCCCAGCGAGAGCTGGCTATGACACCAGAAAGCGAGCGCTAACGCCGCTGCACGATCCTCGACGGCAAAAAATAACTCCCGGGCACCGGTGTCCTGCCAGTCTAAGACAGGCCTGAGACGAGGCGCCTGCTCATCAGCAGGAGCTTGGTGGGCGCCGGTGGATGTCAGTGGGCGCTGGGCTGGCACCGGTGCCTCTGGCAGAAACGGGCACAGGCATGTGCGCCAGAGGGCAGCAATCACACCCTTGATGGGCCGATCGTTCACACTGCTCCACGGCCCTCTGCTCTCCTTATTTACTTAATCGGTTCAGTGCGATTTTCGATTGCTTGTTCTAATTCCTTTTTTATACACAGGTGAAACAGCTGAGTGAAATTAGTTTTCGTTTGCCTTTGCGGCGCTTTTCTCAATGCGGTGCAAATTCAATCTGCTCCGTTTACATGTCTTTCTCTCACCCGACTGTACAGTAATCAAGGGAAATTGTTACTTTCCCGGGTATTACAATGTGTATGGATCGTATAGATCTATACGCATTTTAGTGCTTGGCCTGCCTTCCAAAATTAAACTGAAATAGCAGCCGACTTTGCAGTGAATTAAAGTGCGAGTCAGAGGCGAGCTTTCATGCAGGCCGGAAGGCAACGTGCTGCAGGCAGGCCTAAGGGTAGGCCGAAGGTCAGGCCTGTCCTCTCTGTGTCCATACAAGTGGATTGGGGCTCACCTGCAGCTGTCTTTTCTGCTCCATCTGCAGCGTCCGGATCTGTTCCTGGTGCTCCAAGGCGCTCTTTTCCGCAGTCTCCTGCTCGCGGCCACAGGGAAAGAAACAGGGAGAGGTGTTCACAATGGTGCTTTCAAGGACACCCACGGACACAGGGGGGCGCCACTGACATCTCATCTAATGAGGGGCTTCGCCAAGGCAGCCTAAAATGGCACTGAGAAGACGTACCCGCGTGGGCAAAGCTCAAACCACTGGCATGTTAACAACCACCGGAGGGGCACCTGTGACAGACCTATATCACAGTTTTTCCACTGCAGCACAGTTGCTTCATTTATTCATGAGCACAATTGAGTTGTGCATCACACTAATTGCTTTTTTTTTTATATCAAACCTGTTCACAGGATTCATTTCAGCAACATAAACAGTGTTGATGACGGGCATCACGCCAGAAGCATCAATGCCCGTGTTTCACTGACTGTTTCCACTGAATTTCAGCACAAAGAAACACTGGCATCTAGTGGTGGTTTCTGGAATAAATCCCATTGCTTACTGTGGGGACCCACTGTGGGGTGTTCTGCTTGAAGCAGCACAGAAGTGAAGTGAAACATAAGAAGAGGGTCGTGTCTGAGTCGGAAAAGGTGCCTCCTCACCTCCGCTTCTTTGAGGCGGCGCTCGAACCAGCCCTTGGCTCCCTCCATGGACTGGATCTGGGCCTTGAGCTCCTCCACCGTGTATTGCAGACTCTCCAGCTCCCGGGTACGAGCCTGCAGCCAGGGCGAGGGGCATGGCAGGGCAGGGCATGGCATGAGCAGAGCTGGATGTGTGTAAGTACACGCCGTCTGCTTCCTGGGCCTCCTCCCTCGGAGCTCTTGCAAATTCATGTTTCTTCCCTGCTGGTCCAGCTGTGCTATACTGCCACCACATCTCCCTTGGACCACATACAAGTGGGACCCTACAGGATATATAATGGCTTCTACTGCTGGACTAAGTGTTCCCCACAAAAATTAAAGTTCTATAACTAGTTAAAACCATCTACAAAAGTAAAAGAAAAAAAAAGTCAACTGAATCTATTCTCCTCCCCCCCCCAGCCCTAGACCCCCACCCCCCCCCCCCCCCAGCGCTGTCCTCCCTGCCTCACACCCAATTCCCTGCTGCTTTGCTCACCATGTCCCCAGCCCCCTACCTTCTCGTCACGCAGCTGGGCGCGGATCTCTTCCTCGGTGCGGTTCTTGTCCTCGTGGAGGTCCCGCAGCTCCTTCTCATAACGCGCCCGGACTGCCAGCACCTCCTTCTCATGCTGCAAGCGCACGTCACTCAGTTCCTCCTTGTGCCGGGACTTCTCCTGGGCCACATCAATGGCCAGCTCATCTAGCATGGCCTTGCGCTTGTCTGCCGTCTGCCAGGAGAGCCACCGGGGATGGAACCAAACTGATGTCTCTTTTCAGGCTCACAACTTTCATTCCATACTTGAAAACTATCACCAAGTCTCTGCCTCCCACTCAATTTATGGGCAAGAATCCCAATTCAAACAGTTTGGCCCCCAGTTTACAATTTTTTGTTATGGCTATGAGGCTCTTCCGCTTTAAGGTCACCATGGTGATATGCAGTACCTTCCTCGCGTCTTCCAGTTCCTGCTGCACCTTCTCCTTCCCCTGGCCGAGCTCTGTCAGCTGCTCCAGCAGTCTGCCATTTGCTCGGTTGGCCTCCTAAACACATGTTATTTTCAGAGCATAAGAGATGTGAGCACAGGGCCTGCGCATGGTGCAGAAAGGTGACCGTTCCCAAGAACACTGCCCAGGCCTGACAATACTAACTGCTGCACGAGTTAAACCATCCGTCACTACCCTTCTACTGCCGCCCACTGGAACGGAGGATTTCATGCGCATGAGGTTTTAAACACTGCAGGTATTGCAAGCTGGTGTTCTTCTACATAATTACTTCTAAACCTTCTTTCAATGCTGTACTGGTCCTTCTCTAAAGACAATATGATTTCAGTGTTCTAAAAGATAAGAATTTCCCAACTACAAGCGAGAAAGGTGGTTCTTAAATTAAGGTTGTTATTATATTAATCTCTCTAATTCGGTCCGCTTCAGATATGAGAACATACCAGTGTCTTTGAGGGCATAATACTGCAAGAGAATATGACTCATTCGTGTGAAACAATGAATAAAGCACACAGTGACAGATACAGCACCGTTTCATCAGATGAGACACATTAGCATCACTGAGCTAATGATACGGCTGATAAGATGGTGTCACTGCCGCTAATGGTACAGCCAATGAGAGACGCAGGCATTACTGCTGCCAACAATGCGACCAATGAGACACATGATGTAACTGTTGCTAGCGATACGGCCAATGAAAGGCGCTGACATCGTGCCGTCAATGATGGCGCGCTGCCGGAGGTGATGCGGACCTGCAGCTGAGAGCTCAGGTCATCCTTCTGGGCCAGGAAGCTCTCCTGCTCGGCCTGCCTCTGCTGCAGCTCCACGCTGAGAGACATGTTCTGGTCACGGAGAAGGTTCATCTCCTGGGTCTTCACTGTCTGGATCTGACCGTGGCGAGCACAGGCACACATCAGTGGGAGCGGGAGGGGGGGGTGCATGCCTAGACAGCATCTCTCACTTGCATACATGAAGCTCTAATGAGGCAAAAGCCAAGTAACTGGAACAATATAGGCCAAAACAAATTATCTGCATACTGTCAGAAACCAAAGTATTTCTGTAATCCTGCTTGAAAATCTAGTATTGTTGGCGATGACAAAATTACAGACTGAAAATAAAGTTACATCAATGCATCACATAGCCGTATGGCAAAATGATAGGCATAGCTCTAGGGGGGACAGTCATTTATTCACATAGCCAAAAAAAAAGCACCCCACTCTAGAAGTCTCCTGTTTAGTCACACCATTTCCTCTACAATGTGCTGTTTACCAGACGCACGAGTGATGTCGGCATGGGGGGGTGGGCAACCACAAATGTGAAACCACAGTGCTGGCTAGGGGGCGCAGGCGAGCTGTACCTGTTCTAGGGCTGCTAGGTTAGTCCGGAGAGCATCATTCTCACTCAGGATGCTCTCTACTTGCTCCTGACTCACTGCACTCTGACATGCTACCTGCATCATGTGACCAGGTGGTGTGTGTGGGGGGGGGGGGGGGGGGGCCCCCGGCCCGGGGGGGTGAGGGGAGCTGAGGGTGCGGAAGCGGCTTTATGGGTTATTTTTAGAAATCTAGCGTATGTTCACAGCTGCTAAGGGAAATGGGGGCCAGTTAGGACAGGAACATGCACACAAGCCTGCAGAGATACACGCATGCATGTGCGCACACACACACACGTATATATGCACATATACGTACACACACACACACACACACTGCTCCAGTGCCACTTTCCCAAAGTAACCAGCACTAGACGGCATGAACACAAACGGGCCTCAGCCTCCTCATAGCCGTGCGTCCAGTTGCAGAGTGGCACCTTGGCCAGTTTGCATGCCATTGTGTGGCGGTGCCAGGCACGGAACACGCTGCAGGCTGCCAGCATAGGAGGTACTGCACGGGGGGAGCTGGCTGGATTTGCTCAGCCACTGCAGGGGGTCCACATGGGCCTAAATCACCCCCCACCCCCGCCGCAGAGACCTTTTAGCTTGAGGCATTTTATCTGTGCTTAAGGTAGCTGCTACCTAATAGTCTGCTAGCATTAGAGCATGTTTAACGTTACCCGGCGACAGCACAAGGGAAAGCAAGTGATGCACAGGAGATGCAGTGATGCACAGGAGACAAAGTGATGCACAGGAGACGCAGTGATGCACAGGAGGCACAGTGATGCACAGGAGGCGCAGTGATGCTTCTGTTACTGAGCACCACAGGGCCGGTATTTCAATCGACAGCTCAAAC
>JAABNY020000108.1:11078837-11090193 GCA_015164015.2 Brevimyrus niger
CCCCCCCACCCCGCGGGTGCCTCCCCCCACCTGCTCTGTCCTGTCGGGACAGCCCTCCGACTGCACCGGGATGCCGTTTGAGTCAGACCGTCCGTCCACCGTGGTGACCGGGAACTCGTCTTGCTCTGTACCTTTGTCACCCTGGACCAGCTTGTCATAGCGCTCCTGAAGGGCTTCAGGACAGAGGGAAAGATGGGAGTTTTCTGAGAGCTGAAGTGCCTCTCATTGGCTCACAACAGCTCCCAATAATTTAAACCTAATACGCATGATTTATTTACAAATAAAGCCATGCATTTAGGCTCTGAACATCACTCAGAAGTGGCACTGGACTGTGGGTGCTTCAGCACCCCCTGTGATTGTGGGTGGTAATGCAGTGCCAGAATACTGTAGGGCAGCATGCCTTTGTGTATATTTTTCATCAATTATCTCACAATGGCTCAGAGATAGCTTCATGACTATATTTCTCCTAAAAGGGTACTGATGTTAGCTATTGATAGCTACTGGTCATAAAAAAGAACTTCAGTAAAGTCCATTTGGTCATTCCAACTTTGAGCACCATGAGTTCAAACCTACGGCTTGAGTGACATGTTCATGATAATGTCAGAAATCCTTTTAGATAAAAAGAAAATAAAAAATCAACGTGTTCCTAATACAAGTGAAGAAGCTTATTTAGTATAACACTCAGCATATGCTCTCGTGAAGAGTTATGGCTCACCTGCCATGTTTTTTTGCAAGGCGGAGTTCTGGGCTTGGAGGCGGAGCATCTCTCCATCTAGGGGGCTGGAGGCGGGACTGGAAGCAGGAGGCGGCACAGCCTTCCCTTCCTTTAGCGCCTTATTCTCCTGCTCCAGCTGCTCTATCTGGGAGCAGAGCTGCAATGGATCAAACAGAAGTGCGTCAGAGAATGTGGGGGAAAAAGCCCAACTCTGCAAGGTCTGTCACAGACTGACACGCGATTAAACGCAGACAGAATATCAAACACACACATATACAGTCCACCAGTCCCTGTGGAAAAGGTCTGAGTCTATATAACCATTTACACAGAAGGATATACATAGAACTAGTCAAAGAAGACCATCTCACAGCAGCTTTGCAGGCAGGTAGTTTTACTGAACAAGTAAAAAAAATAATAATTTTAAATTCTTTGAAGTCAAATGTGCTACCTCTACTATCCCAGCTGTACAAATGAAAATTAATAAAACAATGTATGCGGGTGTCTGCCCAATTAATTAACGAAAAGAATGATTTATGTAAATAAATGAACAAATAAATTGGCGCTCAAAGCTCCAGAATCAACAAACGGAAGTACACTACCTGGCCAGAAGCATGCAAACACCTATATCTTGTTGTAGGACATTGCAAAACCAGAGGCATTAATAATTAATGATCTCCACTCAATTTTGGAGTGTGCGCCGGATTTTGAGCCCATTCAGCTACAAAAGCAATGGCACTGATGTCAAGAGAGAAGGTCTGGTTCACAGTAGGCTTTCAATTTATCCCCAAGGCGTTCAAAGGGAATGAGATCAGGGAGATCAGGCCATCAAAGTTCTTCCACACTAATCTTGCCAAACCGTAGATTCATGGACCTCATTTTGGGCACAGTAACACTGGCACAGGAAAGAGCCGTATCCATACTGTTGTCACAAGGCTGAAAGCACACAATTGTCTAAAATGTCTTCATATGCTGATGAATTAAAGTTACCCTTCACTGGAACTAAAGGGCCAGAAACAAACTAGGAAAAGCAGCGCCAGACCACTGCACTGCCAGTAGGCACTGGGCACTCCGGCAGATAGGGAGCCTTCTCCTGGGATCCAGCAAACACAAATTTGTCCTTGAGGCTACCAGACAGCGAAGAGTGCTTCAACACTCCCGAGAACACAGTTCCACTGTTCCGCAGTCCAATGGCAAAGTTGCTCCACACCACTTAAGCCAACTTGGTGCTGTATGTAGCTGAAACAGCCGAATAACCAGAAGGGGTGTCCATACTTTTGACCAGGAAGTGAATGTGTGACTGACATGATGAAAATGGCAGCCATCAAGTACCAGCCTTGAGCAATTCAAACAAGGCAATGTATTAATCGCAATCAAACCTAAAAGAGCTGAGGTACAGTGGTGTCTTTTTTTCTGTCTCAGTTCACTTATTAAAAAAAAGGCTGTTAGAAGGCAGTTGTGCGTTTTCTGTAATGTACACATTTTGTAGGTTAAAAAAACGAGCAGAAGTCCACAAGGTGGCACTGGGCCTTGGGGCGGGGCTGGTACCTTGGACAGCTCCTGCATCAGCGTACTGTTCTGCAGTCTGAAGTCATCCTCCTGGCTGTGCAGCTTGCCCTGGAGCATCTCGTTCTCGTTCAGCAGGGCGTCCACTTCCTGTTAGGTTTAGCAGAGATGGTACAGCATGCATCGTCCATGTGCATCCTTGGGAAATTTCCAATCTGAGTTGAATCTCTACAGCTCTACGGGCTGCAGGAAAGTTACCTCAGTGTCCTCACTACCCACACAGCAACAACAACGTCAGATTTCCCCCAAAAGATGGATCATGAGAAGATAGATCACAGTAGCTTGCATCAGACTCTGGTTAGTTTAAATTTTAACAAAATATCTACAGTAAAATCCTGCTCTAATCAGACAAATCTGACTTACCTGAGCCTTTTTGCTCTTACTCAGAGCCTACAATTGAGAAGAAAAAGCATATTAGAACATATCTACTGCTCAAAACACTAAGAGGGCAATTCTAAACCAGTTTATTGCTCCGCAGAGGCTGTGAGCATGAATAAGCTATAAGCCTTTGTTTATTTGATCGGATACATCCATACTTCTAGACCCAATAAACATATCACGTGTAATGTAACTTGAAATGATATGATCCAATCGGCCTATGTGCTTTGTCTTTACAATGCATTGCATTTCATGCACATATCTAAGAATCAACACACCCATTAGTTCCACACTGCAATGATTGTTACCTGTCTGCAAATCAACAAACGGCAACAAGTTCCAATATCGAGCAGTGCTATGAATCGTCACTCTGTAGTTTTTCCATTTAGTAACAGCAGTATTATTAAATTTTATTATTCTATTATTTCAACATCTCAGGGGAGATGCACAACATACATTTCTATTACCACTGCCGCACCAGGCTAGTCATTACTTTTAAAATAAAGTCAAGGTTTAAACAGAGTAAAAGTTCAGGGAGACTCAGATTTCTGTTAGAGCTTTTAAGATCAGCTCTATACCTTCTGTGCTTTCATGTGCTCCTTCTCCAGGTTTGAGGTCTTCTGGCGGACAACATTGAGCTCTGCAACACACAATCATAAAAATGCCCTTCAGATCCTAATCAACAGGCAAACGCGCCCTTACCTCACTGCCGCTCTTTAGCACACCTGCATGAAGAAACACTTGACTAATATGAAAGTGAACAGTAGGAGGCACTGGGCAATCTGCCAGTTTTAATGCAGCAATATTACTGCTACCCAGTGAAGTATGGTATGGTATTTTTAATGTGTTAATTCAGCTGCTAATACATTAACTCTCGTTCACCGCGTTAGCATTCCATTGTCAATGAATTTCTAATCTTCATGGAAATAATTTATAAATTATGAACACTCCCAAATCCCATCTGATTAACAGCATTTTATATTCACACAGGCAGCCGATAGCTACAAAAATATGAGAAAAGGAGCCTCCAGTGTAGTGGTGCCTGATTATTTCCATGCTGTATGTAGCATAATGGACCCTTCTGAGAGTGTATATTTATAGGATATCACAGATGCAGTGATTCCTGAGGGGTACCACCCTAGGAATCCATGAATGTGCACAAGATCAAATCCAACGCATACAACAAATGAGCAATGGTAGGCATGCTTTGGAAAGGTTCTGAGACAAGAACACTGGAATAAAAAAACATCATTAACAATAAATACTATATAAAAGAGACCCAATTGGCCTAGAGATTCTAGAATGATCCACTGCGATAAACAATTCAACAAAGGTCAAGAAATTCCACTCTTTGATTGGTATCAGAATTTTTTCCCCTACTTAATCAACAGTCGCTTATATACATACAGCTCTAGGTAAAAAAATTAGAGACCACTCCATTTAATAAAAAAAAAATCTGCACTGTTTAATCTTGGTTTAACTCTGGTTCTGCTGGCAGAAGGCTACACTGAGCAACAGGCTGCTTTCAGGCTCAAAATGTCCAAGATCATAGTACACAAGAACAATGTGAAGCAGAAGACAGTGGGGATGAAAAAAACCAGCCAGGCAGAGGGCGAAGAGATTTTCTAATGCTACCATCAATGACCATCAACTTGTTCATGAATCAGAGGACAACAAGTGACCTTCAAAAAGAATGGAAAACATTTACTGGTGTGAAGTGCAATTCTAGCACAAGTTTGTAAGAGGCTCACAGAAGCAGGACCATAAAGCAAAAGTCCTTCAATAAGGAAAAACAGAGAAGAGCCATATAGGAGTTCACAAAAAAACATTTTACACTGAACCATATCCATGAATTGAGAAATAAGTGTAACTAAAAATGTTGCTGTGGTCTCTTAATATAATATATACAGTGGTACCTCGGTTCTCAAACTCACGAGAAATTTTGACCTACAACTTGATCTGAATATCAGAAGTTGAACCGTGCATGCTGACCTAATATAAATTGTACGTGCCAGGAAATGAGTCACACTATAATCCAATTCTTACTTGAATGCCTTCTTCACAGCCTGGACGATTAACCAAATATAGCAGCGCAACATTACAGTAACTAACAATAAATAAACCACAAACTTACGTGTACTATTAGAGCATTAATGTCATTTATTTAAACTATTTTACCAGGTAAATTAACTGAAAACCAACTCTCACTGCTTCACATGATATTTCGGAGGAATAGCAGATTACGTATCGGAACTGCCTGGGATACAAACATCAAGCGTGTAACTAAACTCTTCAGCCAATAAGGGCAAAGGTGTATCGTCACAGAGGCGGTTCCAGTTTGTGCAGCTGGGTGAGAGGTCGCAATGCATCTAACCATAATGCATTGCATCAGGATCAGAATGTGTTGCTTTAAGCCAGCGCTGTAAGCAAGTCAAACGCACCCAATGACCGGACCGAGGAAACAAACTGAAACGCAGACTTACTACAGAGGACTAATGACAACCACCAGAAACAGCTGATCACATAGGGATCCCACATGAAGTTAACAAGGGGGCGTGGCACACGGAAGGAGCGGACGGTCGGGGCAGGACAGGGGTAATGTTGGGATAAGATCTTTATTGTTTTGGAAGCCATTAAAAAAAAATGCTCTTGTTGTATCCTGTTCATTCTGTGTTTAAATGCTAAAAAAAAGAAGGAAAAACACACATTTAGGTGTAATTTTGGGGTGCTGGGAACCAATTAATTTATTCCTTATGGGAAAAATTTGATCAGAACTCGAACTTTTTAGAATTCGATCCAGAGTCCGGAACGGATTAAGTTCGAGAACAGAGGTACCACTGTATATATATTTGCTTTTTTCTTCAGTATGTGATTCTGCTGCTTCCCAATTCTTAAACAACACCCAAATCTACCAGTTAAACAGAGTTCCAAAGTCCTGATAAACAGCACATTGGCCAAACAACACTATGGCAAAGTACAGTTCAAGTTACACAGGTCTTGTAGTCACTTGCAACAAGATAGAAAACTTGAATATGCATCTGAAAGAGGTTAAAACTACTAAGAGTAGTGAAGATGTTTAGCAGAGACATTCAGCATGTTTAAATGGGGAAATCTAAAGTTAGCACCTGCTGCTTAAAACCACACCAGGTCTCCTCGACACAGGAGTCTGAGCTGCACTTTCTCAGGTTTTAAGCTACGGTCACGCATGAGACAAATGCGAGCGTGTGCTTCACCTGCTGGACGTGGCTCTCTTATATCATGCTGCCTATTTTTATCACTCAAAGCACCATATAGCTGTTAGTGAAACGTTATGGCTTCAGCCTCATTCGTGGCCTGCTAGTTTGTGCATATGAGGTACACTGAAGGTCTCAATTAAACACAGAGTCATCGCAGTACCTCCTGGAAACACAAAACCCCCAATGCGTCAATATGAAAACACATAAAAGCAAATAAAAAGGTCAGGTCAGGTAGCATGCATTGATGCAGCACGTTGCTGCATCCACCGCATGGTGAAACTCCTTGGGATCTCAGCTGGCTCCCAGGCAGACACACGGTCCAGTCCCACCCTTTCATCTGCTGCCGCCAGGTGTTACGTGGGCGTCCCCTTGGCCTGGCCCAGCTGCTCAAGTCCTGCGAGCCGGATCACCCTCAGGGAAACACGCCACATGGCCGTAGGGCCATAACTGACGCTCCAGTTCAAACCACAAACTGACGGTAATGTACCTCATTCGGCTCAACAGCTCATTTGACACAAAAGTCAAACCCGCGGTACCCAAGGATTCTCCGAAGAGACACAGTACTGAAGGAGTCCAGTCTTCATCTCAGCTCACTGGATAGCGTCCACGTCCCGCAGCCGTACAGCAAGACAGAAAGCACCAGGACTCTAAAGACTTGGACCCTTGTCCTCTTACAAAGATATTGGGAGCGCCACACACCCCAACAACCCCGTCCAACATAAAAGGGCACTTTTCCTCCACACCATGTACCCTACTTGTGGTACAGTGCTTTCTGTGCTGATTTCAATGACGTGGGAGTGTTCTGGAGTTCACTGGGAATACCCATAACCAACTCACTTCCACATCTTCTGTGTTGAACATCTACTGTACTTGAGAATTTAGGTTTTGCCAGTGTGAGAAATGTATTTACTTGTTTTATCTCCGTTCCAAGCGGAAAATGCTGCGACTGAACAGTACAAGAAAAAATTGTGTTCTGTTACAGCCCTACTGGAGAGGCCTTTCGAATAATTGGAAGACGCTGAGCTGCCGTGAGCTTACCGGCTGTGTTTTTCCGCAAGTCATCAGAAAGCTGGTAGTTTTGTGTTCTCAGCTCCAGGAGCTGAGCCTGGAAGAAGAGACAAGACAGGAATTATTCATAAAGCAAAATAAACTCAGAGTCAACAGTGTTTTATTTGGACAGAGGGCACTGGGCTTCTTACATGCTTGCCATTGTAGTAATGAGAGTGGTAATGAGACATGGCTCTCTGGAAGTAGGGTAGGTTAGGACATTGTGCCTACAATTACTGTGCAACAAGGCATCAGGTAAACTTAGCCATGTAACAGGAATGCAATGCAAAGAGTAAATGATACAAATAAGTAAGCAGGTGAGTGAAACAGGACAGCTTCAATAACAGTATCATATTCCTGAAAAAGGAGAGTGTGGTTGAGTTTATAACAGTATTCATATTTAATTAAGACATGTGCAGCCTCAAAATGTGCAAATTACGAAATGAAAAATTGACGTATTTCCAAACTAAGTTGTATCCTCAGAAAAAAAAATGTTTTGACAAAAAATGCAGTCTTCATGGGTTAGAAACAGATGAGCCCTGGGACCTGATAAAATACCGATAACTGCTACATCACACGCCGATTCATGGTATTTAAAACAGTCACTGAGAAGATCTTTGGCTCTCTGCAAACCATGCGCATGTCAGATTTTTCATCGTACCCAAATAGGAAGGAGGCTTACAGTACAGCAAAATCATAATGTTCAAACCACAGGGACAATACAAATAAGCAAGGCCCTAACCAACAGGTTTAGCTTCCGAATCACAGATGAATGTCATCACATAAGGGCACTACATCTAAAGCATCCAAGTAAGCAGTTTAAAGTAAGTGGTAAAGTGTCTTTCCACACTTAAGCTAGCACTGCCTTATTTTTAAAAACTTCACAGTAACTTTTGAAAATTGTATGAATGTATTTATCCTTCTATTCACCTTTAGTTTTCAGATAAAGTTGCTTGTTTTAGTCTTTCTATTATTACGTAACGCTCAAGGAAACGTCTCGGGCGAGTGAGCAGTCAGCTACTAACGTGGCAGAATACGTAAGAATTAAAGTAGGTCATTAAAGTCAGATCATGGCTGGGGATGCTTTAGTATTGTGGTTTGATATTAACCTTAGACATTACAGTACTGTGCTAGCAGGGTTCGTTACAGTCACGGTGATGTTCTTATAAATATTCTGAATAGGAGTGAAAACATGCATGCGCTGTTTCACCGCAAAAGGGGCAGCTTTCGCCTACACTGTATATACATCATCAGGAATGAACTTCGGCGATCGTTTCGGCTCTGGTAGGTTAGCGATAAAAACAATGCTGGGCAGGGGGGGGACTGCAGCACCGTCAGCACGACGAAGGACACGAAAACGGTAAACAGCTTCTCAAGTTAAGGAAGGCGGCAGCCACACAAATAAACGTTAGATACCGTTTTACCATCCAGCACTCCTGCGTAACGGAAAATACTTAGCTAGTTAGCACAGTCAGGAACATATTGCATTACAGTGAATGTGAGCACCATAAGCTTTTCCCTAGGCAAGGGCGGCTCGACAAGCTGGCACACACGACACATTCACTCTACTACATATCTGCAACGTACGAACACGTTTACCGCCTGATTACGTACAAAAATTGGTAAGTTAGACAATTAGCACCTGATCGTTTCTCTGATTTGGCTACTGCTAGCGGTGCCTTGTTCTTCCCAGTTGTGAACGGCCGCTTTCCAGGTACCTCCTCGGATATATGCTTACGCGTAACGTCTTCACTACGGCCATCATACGAACTACAGCTAATTTGGTCTCACTACTAATAACAGATAGCTACCAGTCCCAGCATCTTATTAACGTTAAACACCCAGCTCCATCCCCACCCGACTCCAGAGCTGCCGTTCCGGCCTACTGGTACACTTAACGTTTGTTATTCATTCTTGTAAAATTCGCAGTGTCAGCCTAGAATAGTTGACTGCTGACGAGAAAGCAGAATCGACTCTGCAGGACTGAAGATATGAAGTGGGCCTCGTGTTTATTACTAGCGATAGCATTAATCAATACCTGCATTCGATGGAACTCCTCTTCTGACAGTGCTTGCGCCATCTTTACCCGAGGTCCGGCTATGGTCGAAACCATCAGTTTGGTCCTCTGTGTGAAGGTGCTGAATTAGGAGGCATAACGAGAATGAAATTAAATGTGTCCTGTTAAATTATGCATTTTCGTATTTTATCAGTTAATATTTTATATGACTAAATAAGTAATATGCGTGACGGATTTTTAAAAAGAAGTATTATGGGTTTACGATTATTAAAGTTCCCTATCGATATTGTCCTCATGGTACATTCCATAAAAAACAGAGTCAGTGAACGCGGAAATTGTGTTAATGGTACCTGTCCGGCAGAGGGAGTTATATTGTAACTAATGCTTCAGCAAAAAATGTTTACAAACATTTTAAGCTCATATAGTTAAGCTTAGTTTGGGGAAACAAACATTTATATTTTTAAAAATTATGCCATTATACTGATTTCAGAGTATGCAGAAATAAAATGAAACGTTATGTAGCTAATGTAAAAGTATAAATAACAGCACTTGCGAATCCTTTAATTTCCCTGTATCCCATCCTATGAGACCCATAGACATAGGTGCGAGCAAGGCATTGGATCAGAGTATAGGGTCAGGCTGTTATCCAGTGCTCGTGGAACAGTTTCCAGGTTTTAGGGCCTTGCTCAAGGGTCCAGCAAAGATATGATGATAGGATTTGAAATGGTGGCCTTTCAATTAGAGTCCTAACCCACGGAGCAACACACTGACCCAGAAAACATGTGGCATGTCGTGCCATATAGCTGTAACCATGGTAATCAGTGCCACTTGCATCATTTAACCCAGGGCATGTATTAACTCATTTCCCATCTAAGGCTCTTTTATTTTCTATCATCACGTCCAGCAGTTTCACACATATGAAATGACATTGAATTTCTACAGAGCAGTATATAGCCAGGTGAAGGAGCAGTTGAGAACAAATACTAGACAGTAAATACAGGGAATAGAAAAAGTAAATAATAAACAATTTTTTAAATAAAATTATTAAAATGAATATAAAACAGTACATGGCAGTAAACTATAGTGATTTGTTTCTGGTAATATCAGTATAAGTGACTTTTAGATAAATAATTTACACATTTAAGGAGGACTTTATTATTATATTATTATGATATATAATACTATAATCCGTGACCCTGAATAGGGGTTACAGAAAATGGATGAATGGATAATATATTATTTATATAAATTATTATAAATGATACAAAGAATTTGTACTTCTGTTTGACTAACAATTTGTGAAGCACATTATAGTAAAACAGTTTGAAAAGGTTTGAAATGAAATGCAGGGTCTTAGTACACATGATTTATCCAAAGCAGATTTTTTTTTTTTTTTTTTTGAGAAAGCACAGTCAGCTAATCCCTACAGCAACTGAGGGTTAAGCAACAGTGAAATCACTTTCTGGGATTAGAGCCAGCAGTTTTCCAATTGTAGGCACAATGTCCTAACCCACTGAACCACATACCACCCTCCATAGTGTCCATACAGAATAACAATTTCTAGCACTTTTTCAGAGTTAGATGTAATTTTCATGCCATGTTTTGGTCAAACTCAAATTGTAGCGGTGAACATCATGGTCAAAACAGAAATGTGGAAGGGGAAGGTGAGTGATGTGGACCAAAACCATTTACTTGGTTTTGGTCAAAAATTAACACTTCCTTTGCATACCAGACACTTGTCATCTCATGACTGCAACTACTATCTGACAGATTCACTGTAAATGACCCATAATTCTGCAGCAAGTCTGATATTTATTCAGCCATAATACTCTCATGGTACACCCCTCCTTCCCACTCCTCATCGGTTCCCTGTTGGCGCTTGCATCATGTTTAAGCCCTTAGTGCTGACTCTCAGAGCTTTCAGCAAAAAGGCACCCATCTCCGTCACGTTAACACCCACATCCCATCCCTTCGTCTTTGGTCAGCACACCATTCCCACTTGGCAATCACTCCACCACATTTACAGCATTTGTCAGATGCCCTTAGCCAGAGTAACTTACATAAGTGCTTTAGGACTCTACAATGAATTTTTCCAGATACTACCTCAATAAAACCAAGGCTATGAATACCATCAATCTAATACTCTGTTGGGAAAGTACAGGGTTTTTTTTTTTTAAGGAAAAGATCTCGTAGTATAATACCAGAAGTGCTAATTCAGGTATTTCTGGAGAAGGTGTGTTTTAAGTTGTCGTTTGAAGACATTCAGTGACTCAGCTGTTCGGACATCTAAGGGGAGTTCATTCCACCAATTTGGAACCAGAAGAGAGAAGAGCCGAGAGGTGTGTCTTCCTTGTGCCTTTAGGGGTGGTGGGACCAGTCGAGCAGTGCTGGAGGATCGGA
>JAABNY020000108.1:11090293-11104070 GCA_015164015.2 Brevimyrus niger
TATGACCTCACCAAGAGATTTGGTATAGAGGGAGAACAAGAGCGGGCCAAGAACCGAGCCCTGAGGGACACCGGTGATGAGACTATGTGGGGTAGATGTGGATCCTTTCCTCATGAAAATGATTGCTGTCCTAGATGTTTATCATGTCGGGTTTCACAGTGGTGAATCCAGGTTAACTTCCACCTGACCCTTTCTACCTTGTTGATGCAAATCCCTGAAAAGCACATATTACATATACAGCACTGTCTGGTTCCAATATGCCTGCCACGTGGTTCTGTCCCCTGCAATGTCCACATTTAACATCATGTTAAATGCAGGATAAATACATTAATGTTTTTCAAAGATAACCCAATTACACATTTTGGAAATACAAAAATATTTTAAAAACTATTATTTTAGTAATTTCATTTAGCAGCATACTGGGTGATTCAAGGTCAATTCCTGATGGCGCCGCAGATGCGCTATTTTAATTAAGCAAATATTATTTTTATGGAGGCGAGCAGATGTAAGGGTAGAACAGACTATAAAAGGTATGTGGTACATATAAATATGAAGTGATAACAGTGAGATATGTAAGTAAATGAAGGTGAGCACCGCGGTTTAAATAGCAGCTATTGTGCCTGAAGTAAGACAAAGAGTTTTCAGAGAGAAACACACGCTGGGGAACATGGGAGATTTATTTGCGCAGCCACTCTCCGCACATTCTCCATGCGAATTATATTAAAAAAAGGTTCCATCCTCTCCCTGAATTACCCCAATATATTAAAAGACAGAATTGATGAGGTCTCAGGTTGAAAAGTGAACAGCAGAGTACCAAAACTGCATCTGAAAATTTCCTGCTTGTAAAATATCAACACAGGGGTCAGGGTGGGGGCACAATGTACGTCAAAGGACTGAAGCCATGAATGCTCCAATAGAATCTCAGGGCCCTCATAAAACTTTTTCAGTCTTAAGCTTAAGCCGAAACTGTCATTCAAAAGGTATCCTACGTAAGGTAAAAGTGAATCTTCCAGAATTCATCCGATATCACATTTTATCCAGGGCAACTAATATTGAAAAACACCACATGCGGTTTCGTGCAGGTGATTATAATAAGGGGGGAATAAAACCTTTTAAAAGATGGCTGGCAGAGATGAGATGCTTTCGCACAATTCTATCAGATTTTTTTAGGGCAGTGAATCAATTTAAACCCAAAAACAACAAACATTTCTGCGCTTTGGCTTGAAAAGACATTATCAGACTATGTGAACTTTCTGAAAGGGGTGGGAAGAAGAAATTTTGCAGTCAGATAACGAAGACTTTGAGGGTAGTTATAACTGGTTCATTTAAAAAAGCACCACACACACACACAATTTCACACTACATTTTTTTCTGGAAGAAAAAAAAAAAAAAAAAAGATGTCTCAGCTGGGTAGCAGGTAGTGCAGACATGGAGAGACTCCTCCACATGTGTATAAAAAAAAAAAAAAAACATTGTGCAGCATATTTTCATGACTTAAAAAGACAGATGATCCTATTCAAATGATTCCATCTTAAGTTTACATGAAATACAAGGTTCTCATCAATATTTCCTTCAGTGATTCCTAGAAACAGTTTTTAGAAGTGAAAGGGGCTGTGCACAATACAATAAAATCCTATCAAAAAGACCCCTGCAGGAATACCATAGGAACTTCCACAGCACGCAAACATTTCAGACACAGACACACAAATCAGTTTGCTCCCCACCCTCATCTTATTCAAATACTTATTTGCACCCTGTCAATCATACATTTTCTAAACAAATGAAATTAACTTATCCATTTATGATACCTTAAACACATGACTACTTATTGTTTGCATCTGACCCATCACAGCCGCTCTGGGGTTCAAACAGGCGGCAGGATATTGTGGACATTCCACTATAAGAGGGACAGAAACCCATTGTCAGTGTTGTCCTGCCTGTCGGGGGCACTCTTGCTCGCTCGGGAGCTCTTGCTGGGGTTAGGGGTGGTTGAGTACTTTGGGGGGGTTCGGATGAAGAGCCGTTCCTCCTCTTTCTTGATCCAACGTAACAGCTTTGTTATAGCATTGATAGCGGAGGCCTTGGTCACCAGGGGGCTGAAGCAGGTATATAGCTCAAACTTACTGGTGACCTATAAGAGGAGAACGGGGAGAACGTGGTACGTCAGTGTGCAGTCTTGTCATCTACACAGGCTCCTTGGAAAGGAGTCAAAACATCTATAAAACAGTCTCATGTGTCAAAAATGACTTCACAATTTACGAGCAATCTGTCCAATGCACTTTGCAACCAAATGCAAGTTTCAGTTTAAAGAGACACGCCCCAGCTTCACAGCGGCTCACCATGCACTGGACGTGAGCTGAGCATCCGTCATGCCGCGAGGGCTCTGGTGTGGGCCCGACAGCCATGTGACCTTAGACCCCCAAAAGGTTCAGCTCCCTATTCTGGAGATTTTGGTTCTTCTCCTTTATTGTGTTCTGCCTTTCTTTCAATTTTTTTTCTCTGTCTTCCCTCGCTTTTTACGTTTCACGTACCATTCAGCATTATAATGAATTGAATCAAATACATCAACAGAGTATGTGATCACCGTGTCTCATCTTAAATGCGTCTGTAGCTACTGCAAGTACGTGAGCCCTGACAAGTAGAGACAGACTCCCTGCATGTGTGAGCGTCCTTGGCCAGATGAACCCCATTGTGCCATCGCTAATGAGTCGGGCCCGTTACCCAGGCGAGCAGCGTCTCCCTCTCCGCCACATGGTAGATGAGCTTGAGGGGCCGCGAGGAGCTGTGTATGCGACTGTGCATGTAGCGGTACAGGTCCAACAGCCTCATCCGTTCCTCCTCACTGCTGTAGGGGGCCTCCATCTCGGGGCTGCGATGGAGAGAGTGCAGACATGGACACGCTCGTCACGTGCGACTGATGCCGGCACACAGGCACCCCGCCGGCCTTTTTCTGAACGCAGAGACGTTTACATACCACTTATACTGATGGAAAGTCCCCTGAGGTGCTATCTGCTCTGGACCAGTGAGAGAGCGCTGTGCAGCGCGGCCAGCACTCCTCATTTAGACAGTCACATCGCACGCACCAAAGCAGCTCGCAGCTAGGAAAAGCAGGCTTATCCTACATCACATGTTCCTATCGTACTGTGGAGCCATTCAAAAGGCCCGGCTCAGTAATTTAATTACGAGTTTGCATAAACGGCACGAGGCAATGCAGACAGGCGCCATGGTAACTACACGGCCATCGGGACAGTGTGACCTTGTCGTGACTAAACAAAAGATGGCAAGTATAAAATATTAAAATACTTCATCATAAAAACACTCCCTATTAATGTATGCTCTGTATGAATTATATCCTAAACAAAGCTCATATTGGCTGCTTAAATGTTCAGGAAATTTCATTTCTGACAACAGTTAAGGCTACCAGTCATATTAGTTTTGTGCCTACCAGGTATCCAGAACCAAAACTATTTTGATGCCACTGTACCCAAAATCTTTGCATAACATGTAAAGCATCAATAGGTTAAAGGGAAAGTATTACATCACACTAGTATTACATTACAGTATGTGGGAGGGTGGAGTACTTCCTCATTCACATACCGACTCCTTGACTAGACTGTGGATTTTGCTCAGGCAATTTTAAAAGCCACCTTAAAAGTTTTTGTACCGACTTTCTCACATGGCAGCGAGACTGCAGCACACACACCTGGTGAACTGCGTGAGCTGGCGGTGGTTGTCTGGAACGTCGAAGGGCTTGTACATGAAGTGCCGCAGGTCTGAGACCCCGACCTGACTGGCGCTGTACGACTGCGTTCTGCCGATCGAGCGCAGAGCGTTCTGTGCACGCATACCCTCGTCGATCTTCCTCTTGCACTCCGCCACGGCATAGAAAGCCTCCTTGTCGGTGGAGAGCAAAAGCAAGCAGACGGTGCATTCCGGGGGGTCCAGGTACGAGATGTAGGCATAGAAGTAACAGTCAGGGTTGAAGAGGGGGAGGCAGATCGGGGTCCAAATCTCCCCGGCTTGGAAGGCAGAGGAGGCTCCTATGAGGTTAAGGAGGAGGTGGAGGTCAGCTGGCTCCAGCCTGGCGTCTTCAATGACCGTCTTCTCCTGGACGATGGTCAGCAGCTGGTTCTTGGCGATGAGGATGGAGAACACCAGGTTGGGTGTAATGGCCTTCTGCAGGATCTGACTAATGGAGTCCCTGAGGGATGAGGCGAGGGGCAGGCAGTGAATGGCGGACAGAAGAAAGCTAGGGTCCGAATCCACCATGTTGAGAAGGCCGTCCAAGATCTTCTCGGACCCTGCCAACAGTCGGCGGAGATCGTAGTTCTTCTTACGCTCGAAGATGCGGGCTATACTGGCCTTTGTGAGCATGCTGATGATCTGGTAGTAAACGTAAAGGAGCTCGCCACGCAGCTGCTGCTCAGACTGGCGGCTGGAAGAGACAGACACCAGCACCAGGGGCCCCTGCTGCATAAACACCACCGTGTGTTCATCTGGCCGGGGAGCAAAGTACAGTTAAAGAGATGGATACACGATACACTGCAAGTTCACTGCATCAGCTGCACACACTAGCCCACATACAGAACAAACTTTATGTGGAATTTAAGTCACAGTACAGTCATTCAGAACAGTGTTCATGACGGATGCATTTAATTTGTTCCTATGGTTCTCTGACCAATTCATTATCCTCAGAATGCTTGAGTAAGTTATATAAAGCAACCTAAACAAACCCCCTTTCAGATGGACAAGTCTTTTATTTCATAGCATTACCAGGCCATGAAATCCTTAATGCCTTAGGCTGCAGCTAAATTAACAAGAACACTGAGTTACTATACGAGACCTAAATCAGTTTTATTGACCCAATTTTGGACCATTCAAATACTTTCATTGTGTGAAAAAGCACAGCCACCTGGAACAGCATTTAAAAAGGCGGCAGACAGGAGAAACCCCTAGCTGTGCCTCTGAACCTGAACCCCTCCCTTATATTCATCTACCAAATGCTGTAGCAGATGGATGGCAGTTCATGGTACAGCCTGCTGGATGGGCAGTTATGTTTCAGTCACGCTAGTCCTCTTCAGGTACTTATTGCAAATATATGCATTGTTAAATCAACCCAGTGTGCTGCTGCCCAAATCTCTGCACACTTTAGTGTGGAAGAAGCTGTCACTTAAAGAAAAAAAAACACAGAGGTACTGTGGCAGATCAACAGCCTCAAGTTTCCAGAGCCGAAAGTGCAAAGGGCACATGTTCACGTTCTCCCGGGTTGCATACACTACCGCCGGGTACTTCGGATACCTCCCATGGGCCAAAGGTACGTTAGAGTGAACTGGCATCTTTAAAATTGCCCATAGTGTGCGATTTTGAATGCGTGTGTTCCCTGTGTTGAACTGGCATCCTGATCTTGGATGCTATTCTGCCTGGGAGAGTCTCCAAGTTCCCCTTGACCATGTACTGAATAAGCAAATTGGAGATGAACAGATCTGAACCATAAACATTGTACTGCATAATTTCCTGCTATGTCTGGCAAATACTCCCCAATACAGCAGTATTCACAATACTGCTAATCCATTTATCAGCTGAAATGCTAATGAGTTTTAAAGTTACTCAATGTCATTAATCTGCTGAAGGGAATGGACAGGCTAGTGCCCTTTAAATATCCTCACCTGAGTAAATGGAGCGAATGGTGTTGTTGCCACTCTGGACAAAGGACACCAGTGCCATCATGACGCCCATGGTGGAGGACAGGGCCTCCTCATTACCATAGCGCGAGTAGATGGGCTTGCCGGCCTCGCTCAACACGAACACGTGTTTCCGGTGGAGCCTCCAGCTCTCGCCGGTGATGTCTTCATCACGGTGGGAGGAAGAGGGCGCCAGCGTCGGGGAGCCTGGCCCAGCCTCGGGCTCCTGGTCCTCCAGCTTCCCTCTGCCCAGCACAGTCACCATGAACTCACTGGAGTCCTCCAGCGTGTTGTCAGTGGAGGCAGAATCGGAGGCGTTCTCAGCCTGATCCTCATCGTCCGCGCCCTTTGACTTAAACACCTCGTCTGGGTCTTCTACTGGTGCTATGCAGACAATCGATTCACTCTCCAGCTCTCCGCTTCCTGTGTCTGAGAGCTCCCGTTCAGGCCCTTTCCCCGTTTCTGGTGGATCTTGCTCCTGCCCACTCGAAGGCCCATTTGTGGCGCTGGTGCTGAGGTCATCTCTTTCACTGAGCCACAGGTCTTGCACTGAGCATTCTGCCACATCCTGGATTGGATTATCTAGAGAATGAGTTGCAGCAGTGAAAACCCAAACAGCCATATCCCTGCTGTTAATGCACATCATATCTAAATAAATGAATCAGGTACTCTTTAATATATAGAAAATAGTGAGCTTTCTGAGCTGAAACAAGAGTAAAAAAAAAATAACTTTAACAAAATCGGTTTTGTTAAAGATCTCACTGGAGTTATTCTTGCACATGAATCCCTTTAATATATTTAGCTCCAATAGATAAAGTTTTTTAAAGCAGCGAGGTTTCATTTCCCGTGCTCACTATACGAAGGTTGTTCTGACACGGGGCCAAACACCTGTGGCTCCGAAACCAGACAAGCATAGTGAGAAACGTTTGACTTTATCTACCCAATGTGTACTTTTCTATATAACAACCAATAGCCAAGTATTAGTCAAGTTAGTCTTTAAAGATTATGAATTCCCTACAAGTCAACGTTTTGTATGCAATTACATTAATGGAATCTGGTAATCAGCGAGTATGACAGAACCATCCAACGGTACTGTAGTCTGAGGAAACTCAACTGAGGAAACAGCAGAAGTCAAGTTCCGATCCACGACATGCCACAATGAGACAATCAGGGGAACAACCTCAAGATCCCTATTCCATTAGCCAGGTGGGATGACTGGTTCCAGCTCCCTCTCACCCCTCACTGAGAGGCCTACAACCTACAACAAGCTAACAGTTCTGTCTGGAGGACCACACGAGTAGAACTATCAGGCATTTTCTGGAGCGGAAAGTAGCCAACAGCACATAAATCAGAGGGCATGTGCTCCTGAGTGACATGAAGATTGGCTTGGGCCGGGGAGTATAACATGGCAGTGGTATTGCCCAATAAAGAACTGGTACCTGTCCGAATGTGGCTGCAGTCTAACTGGGAGTCACAGCACTTCACATTCTGTGGCTCCTGACTCTGTGGATATTCACCCTCCATCTCAACATCCTAGATGCTGAAATCACACAATAAGGAATGAAGAAATGTTTAATTATCCAGAGTAGCAAGTATCATTACTAGATTAACTAGATTTTAAACATTATGTTTTGGAACCAACGTGTTTGTAAAATAAAGCCATTAAGAACACAAGCTATAAAATGCTATAGTATATTAAACTTTCAAAAGGAAAGCTTCTTGTTACAAGGTTAAAGAATTTGCATCACTCAACAAAATCTCAAACCATCTTGAGTAAACTAAAACAATATCCGATTAACGATACTCAGAAAACCCCTTATATTCCTAAGGGAGCCAACACAAAGTAAAGTAAAACTACGCATATCAGCTTCATACTAAACACCACTGTTTCTTTGGGTCGAAACCAGGATAATTACTTTAAAAGACAATTTAAATAAACATTCCATAATACTCGGTCACCAGGACCCTATAAATGGTAAAAAAGGATGAATGAATCGATATTATTTACTCAGCGCGATTTATGGGATTATTTCTTATATAAAACTTGAAAGTCATGTGGCTAGTGACAGCATTAGGCAAATATATTATATAAAGTTGCACCGCCGATTTTTAAAAAGCTTCCGGGGGGGGTTTCCCTGCGGGGGAAAAATACTAGCTAGCAAACATCTGACGTCATGTGACAATCACCTAAGGCAGGTTACCTGTCTGCTAACAAGCTAAGAGCCAGTTAACATTTTCGAGAATCACCACAAAACTATGATTACACAACCAGGATTTTAACATAGTTATACAGTAAGAAAAATAACTTTCCAAGTGTTGGGTGGCGTTTTAAGCAAATCGGGGGAACAAAACTAACCATCCTGCTAGCTACCGGTTAGCTACAGAAGCAGTGTAGCTCGGCAACTTACTTTGGTTACCCATACAAATGGCTACCCTATAATAACCAGCTATATTAATTCCATCATACGTTTCATGCTCCAAGGACCCTCACGACAAAGCAGGGTGCAGTTAAGTTACTCATATAAGCGACTAGCCTGAGCTAGCTAACCAACCTACTGACTACTTACCCAACACGAGTCGCTATTTCCCTTCCGTTCGGGCGAAACGCGTCTTAGCTACCCAGACAGCGCGCGACGCTAACACATATCTGTTAGCTAGCTGAAGTGAATGACGCCGTTCTGCTCCTAATCTGCTAGCAAGTTATTTCTCCTTTCCCGGTAACCTAAGGCGATTAACTAACCTTACTCTTTTACGCACCTATTCGACAAATAAATAAACCACAAAATGGAATTCAGGTCCGTCCGTTCAACTCCGAAACGGTCCCGCGGTAACATCAGAACGCAACGTCAATCGTATAAATAAAACAAGTAAACACTTTGAAAGGGGCACCGACAGGCTCTCCAGCTACATCCGGAGTACTTCATACCGGTAGACTGACATGCAGCATTAGCCAACACAAAACGGTTTATTAGAGTTTATGAGCTAACCTCCACCAATAACCGGGACGAGCATCAGTCCAGGAGTCGGAAGCTCCTACACTACGAGCCAATTGTAAGGCATCGCATCGTTTTTTTTCTCATCGATGTTGTGATTTTCAACCAATTGCATGAAGCGAGCAGGCGATCGATGTGAAAAACGATTAAATGTTTAATGACATTACTTTCAGCTCAAGGAACAAACGCAGTATTTTTGACCTCATTATGTTATAGCTGGCGTTAATATTGCCTTGTAATAAATTATTTTGCCTTTATGGTGTGTATATATATATATATATAATTCAAGCTTTTCTTGATTCCACATATTTTCTATATTTATCATCCTTCCATGCTGCCAGCTTAATTTCACTGACAGTGTGTCTGGAAATGTGACTGTCTAGAAATAAGTGCGATAACTAAATGGATGAAATCTTGGTCTTTCTGTTTGCAACAAACTAATTATCCACATCAGTTAAAGTAAAAGGAATCAAGCAAAAGAAATTCAGTTCCAATTTAGCGATTTACGTTGTCCATTTCGAAGATGTGGCATTGGGTATAAAGTTCTATCAAGGAACTGTCATGTTTCATCGTATCAGAATTGCATGATATTTGTGATGAATATAGAACAATGTTTCCCACCTATTCAGCCACCATTTCTGTTTAAGCAGTCAATATAACAACGCATTCTGAATCAAAACAAAATAATAACATAGTATTACATTAAAATGTTGCTCTGTATAGTTCTGTAGATTCTTGTGTGTCTACTGCCATCCAAACAAGGTTGTACCCTACCGTGTGCCCTGTGTATCCTCCAGACTGACTCTCACTGTCTAGGATGAGTCGTCATGGAAACATCGTGGCCCCGTGAACCTATAGGTAAGCGGAAAGCGGTCGTACCACTGACATCCGCACGATGGCAATGCTGCAGCTTTAGTTATCGTCTACTCCGACATTACTTTGAATGAATTAAGTGCATACACAAACTTAACGATGAAGTTATTTTCTGTAATGCCAAAAAATATATAGACTTCTTAGATGCTAAACACAGATAACAACAATAATAACACCATCACCAATAATTATTTAAGATCCATTTCAGGTAGTGCGTTAATAATATCTACAAAATATTTTTTGAAGCAGTAAAATAACATGTTGAAAAATAAACGCAGGCTGCCGATCCTTGAGGGGTCACTGTCACTATGACAGTAATGCATATGCTGTTAAAGTATACCAGTTTGTATTCAAGTATATTGCACTACTGTACATGTGCGCTAGCCTTGTGCACATGTACTAAGGATGCCGGTGTTTAACCTACATTTTACATACCAAAAAAGCAAGAAACTTCCTCGTCTGTTCTTTTTCCGCTGACACGTACTTGCACTGCTAAAAGGAAATAATACAAGCCAGCTATTCGTGTAGCTCATGACGAATGAGAAGGCAGCGTCGTTATCTCCGTAATATATTCACGTGAATTACAGTCAGCTGCAAAACGAAGCAAACATTTTGGATTAGAAAGTTAAATTGTAATTTTAAGCAGTATTTTGAATTACTACGCGTTAGGCAAAATGGAAAGACACCTGGAAAAATTCCTGGATCAGGTGAAACGTCCCGGAGTTAGTGACTGGAGTTCATTGGAAAAAATTACTACAGAGTACAATGTAAGTAGAAAGTTAGTCTTGTAAGTGATCGCATTTTTAAATTGTCAGCAGCATAAACATTTCTTCTCATTTACAGCACAACAAAAGCTGCTATAAATTATACATTTGTAATAGAGTTTTCGTCTCTATTTAAAGGAAGTTACTGCTTTTTACAGTTGTTTTAGAGATACAAGTTTTAATTTGGTTATTAAACTATGTTGCAAAATAATTAAGACAAATATTGAGAAAATAATTAGTGAATAAGATTAACCATCGCCCTTCTAATCCTGTCCAGAACTAATGCATTTCTGGCGTTTCGTTTCATTTTTCAACCTGCTTTTTGTTCTTTTTTTCGATCTTCGTGGTATTTATTTACGACTTGTTATGAAACTTTGGGCTAGGTTAACTGTGTTTCCCAGAGAAGAAAGTCAACCGGGAACTGGGTGGAAGGTAGATCAAGACAAGTGACTGAGCAAACAACAACTAAACTCTGCATGCATAAGCTATATTCCCAGTATGATTTTTACGTTTTAAATTTAATTTACAATTGAAATGTATTTCCGAAATTATCTTTTCTTAACCGTGTATTGCACAATCTATTTAGCAAAGTGCGCCAATATCTTCAGTCTACAGATATGCCAACTTTCGCGCATCTGGCGCGACACTCACGCGTTCAGACGCTCACGAAAGAAACGTCAATTTGGCTACATGAAAAGCATTGTGTCTATTTGGTGTAATTAAACTGTCACATACATGTAAATACGTCTCGGATAGAAAATTTCAGCAGACCAAAGCTGGCAACCCGGCCAGTTTTTACCCAAACCAGCTATAAGCCTATAACCTAAAGACGCTGAAGTAGCTATTCTTATTTAAGACGTATTATGTAAGCATTTAATCTAAATATCCCATCGCATACGAAACTACAGTTAGACCTCACTTAACACTTGAACCGACGACCTAAACCTTATTTTCTGCAGTTTTATGACTATATGGCATATAAATCACCTATTCTATGCCATTTGCAAGCATTTCCTTCCTAATTCGCTTTGCTATACTTATTATTGATATTCATGTATGGTCACGATGATGTTGGTAGCCTGTTGTAGCAGTATGAGAATGAATAATCAGGCATGGAAATTAGTAGCCTGGCAGGTATTCTTATATTTTGTCATAACGGGTTAATGATGCCGTGGTTATTTTTTCTCGTATTTCGGCTCAGGGACCAGGGGCCGTCATTAACAATGCAGTAATGAACAATCACAAAAAATTACCTGCAAGTTATTTAATGCAAACAGATGAAACTGTATCAATAAAAGCTGGAATCATATCCGTGTTTTTAAAAAAATGCAATATTTATCAATATCATACAGACAAGTGCCCCGCGGCCCATTCCATGGTCCTGTGTGTTAAATTGTGAAAGTGAGATATCTATCCCTCTTCCTCATTCTACAATGTAGAAGAGCTTAGATGATGCAGCTCTCATAACATTTACATGGTGCAGTCTTGTTGCGGCCAGGGCCAGATCTACCTTTGCAGGGGCCCTAGACAAAGCTTTTATTGGGAGGCCCCCCCAAACAAGAAAAGGGATGAGCATTTCACTTCCTCCGCAACACAGGTGATCTGAGGGCCCAAGGCAACTGCGTATCCTGCCTACAGATAGAGTCCGCCATATATCTACCTGCACAAAAGCACTTTATACTTTATACATATAATTTCTAAATAAGAATTACGTTTGTATGTGTGGGGGAGATTATTTTTATATGAAATGTAATAAAAACCTGTTATGTAATAAAAACCTGACCATTTTTTAGGTTAAGTGCAATCAAAAAGCCAAAAATACCAAATACCAAAATTCTTATGTTTTGTTTGATTACTTATGGTTAAGGTTAGGGCTGGGTAGGGCTTAAGGTTGTCATGTTGGGATTAGAGTGTTCCCAATAGAAATGAATGGAGAGTCCCCACAAAGATATAATTACAACAATATGCTGAGGTGAATTGCAGTTACCAAACTTCCTGTAGGTGTGCACATGTGAATGGTGTGTGAGTGTGTGAGCCCTGCAATGGCTTGGCACTCCATCCTGGGTTGTTCCTTGCCTTGTGCCTGAGGTCTCCAAGATGGGCTCCGGACCCCCTCCACCCTGACTAGGATAAGCAGTTACTGGAAATGGATGGATATACACACATTTTTTTCTGAAGTATTCAAAGTAAATTAAACAAATGTGAACCATAAACTTTTTTTAATGAAGTGGTTTTTACCCTTTTTAGTCACAATTTCCTTTTATTTTTTCTGTTTTGTGGTTATTCTAATACGAACTGTACTACTGTACTAACATGAAATTTTATTTCTGCATACAGGAAGCTTCAGTTGAGCCATATTCAGTGACTACACACTGCACATTAATAATTTATCCTTTATTGTCCTTTGTGGGGAAATTCTTTTTATGCCTCCCTCAACTTGCTCTTTACAGAGCAAGCTGTCTGCAAAGGGCAGCCACCTGTTGGAGCGCTCAGGGAGCTGGGGGTGAAGGGCCTTGCTCAAGGAGCTGCAGACATGCTGAGGCTGGGCTTGAACCAGCAACCTTCTGATTACAGGCACACAGCTTAGCCCACTGAGCCACACGCTGCCCCCTAATTCACAAGGCATGCACTGCTGCCTTGCTTGTTAAGGTAAATGCAGGGCAGTGGTTGTCAGCGCATCATCTGCAAGCTACAACTAGCCAGCAGGAGCCCTTGTTTAATACGTAACACAAATTGGACGTCATTTTTCATAATTTTTTTGTATGTCGTATCAGTGGAGCCTGTAGAAACTGTCAATTTGGGGGCGGCCCTCAGGGGGCATTTAAATTTACAGGGGTGGCTTAGAAAATAAAATAATCCATAATAGTAATAATCATATTTCATTTTACTTTTTTGATGTGGGACAGCAACATATTTGCCAGGGCTTGTTGACAGTTTTTACCATCACTTCACTGCAAGGTTTTCATAGAAGTTGCTTTCACTGTAAAAAAAAAAAAAAAAAAGGCCACAGTGTATGGCTGCCAGCCTTAGCTATGACAAAATGGCAGAAGGTAAAGGAGATGAAAAAAAAGTTTCCAGAGGCTTATTTTAACTGCCCGGTTAGTACAGACACATAGGCATGTTGGTGACAAATATAAAACCAGTGCTAGTTAAAGTGTATGGTGCTTTCTGACACAATAGCATGCCGAGAACAATGATGCTATAAATAATTATGTTCGGTGATCTTTTTAAAACAATCATTCCAGTTTGCATTTAAAACAACACAGTTTATTACTACAAAAGTTTTTTTTTAAATTATTCCTCTTTTGCAGGATGTAAATGCATTTAATAAAATGTTTAAAAGTTATTTTACCTATGGCAGTACCTCTAAAAATATAGTCCTTTCTGAAATCCATCCATCCATCCATCCATTTTCCAAACCGCTTATCCTACTGGGTCGCGGGGGGTCCGGAGCCTATCCTGGAAG
>JAABNY020000108.1:11123027-11144472 GCA_015164015.2 Brevimyrus niger
CCCCGAGGGGGGCGGGGGGGGGTGGGGGGGGGGGGGGGGGGGGGGGGGGGGGGGGGCGTTCGGGGGGAACAAGAGGCCTGCGTGGCAGGGACTGCTTCTGCCCCCCAGCTCTAAGCTTGGGTGTTGGCTGCAAGAGCAGTAGGGAGACCGCAGGCACGCGGGCGACTCAGATGTGAGTGGAAAGCCGTCACTGGGCAGCAAGCCACGGGCTGCACAGAGCTGCCACCACCCATCTCATCCAGCTAACAGCAGAAGGCCACCGCCCTTGGGGCACACGCACACCGCCCTCGGGGCACACGCAAACTGCCCTCAGGGCACACACACACACCGCCCTCGGGGCACACGCATGTCCCTAGGCATTCTCTCCCAGCAAAAAAGCTCTCATTTGGGATACATTGTAAGTCTTTATAAACGTTGGTTAAGATTTACGTCATTATGATCTCTATTAGATAACATGTTCTGCTTACCACTGCTTATTCCAATTGCTGCCTCATTCATTTTTGTTTAGGTTATGAACTGTAGAAAAAGAGAAACTTCCAAGCTTTGGTGGGGTTATTGTCTGTCGACGGACACAGAGCGTTTTACGCCGCTGACCCCAAGCGGCTGAGGTTTGCGGACAGAGGCGGCACTGGATAGCTGCAGCTCCTAATGAGCGACTTGGTATTTACCAGCACATCGGCCTTGGCGACGCACGCCGGCGCGTAAAGGGCCCCCACCGTCTGAAAGTGGCTCTTTGAGCAGGCGGCCTCGCGCTCCTTTAATTACACACTCCTTTGTGAGTGTCATCCTTGAAGTCTAATCCTTCGCTGCCGAGCGAGCCACTTGAGGGCTCGTCGCTGGCATGCGTGTCGCAAGGCGAGTGCGCCGGTAACGGGAGATAATTACGAGGTCGATAAGGCTCAGGTTCCATCCCGCGTTCCCGACACTGGTGGCAAAGCATGCGCTCACAGAGCCTAAACATGGCGGGGCTCCCATGCCACGCTACCCGCCGCGGCGGTGCCAGCGTCTGGGTCTCAGCTACCGACCTGTAGGCCAGGCTCAGCGCTGCAGGGGAGCTCGGGCTATGGGGGGGCAGGTGTGACCGGCAAAACTGTCCCCTCATGCCCACCATCAACTCCGAAACGTCCCCCTTGCCGCCACTTACAACACGGAAACCGTTGATCCACGTCACATCGCCACGTGCACACTGAAAAGTCCAGATTTCCTACCCCCCCCCTCTAAAAGTGAGCGTGAGGAATTAGCTAAGCGCCCGTGAGCGACGCCAGGGAAACCGGAGCTCCGTGTGGATGACACGGCCCTCCAACGGCACCGACGCATCACCGTTAACACAGCTAACGGGACTTCTTGTCTGTTAGCCCAACCACATGGACACCAGCTCGGTGGGAATTGGCTGCATATCATTGTCACAGACCTATGGCGGGATGCCCAGACTCTATCATTTTCATTTAATCCCTCAATTTTTTTCTAACAGAAGCTTCTTTTTTATACCAGGGAGGAAAAATAAAAGCTAGCTGACTAGTTTGGGGTCCGCAATAGTGCACACGGCGTGGAACGGATTCTGCCGCCTGCTCGTTTTACGGTTTCATAGTCTCGGACGGTGCCGACATCGTGTTTGTGGCGAGCTGTCCCCCGCCACTGCTCAGAGCTCCTTCGGCACACTGGCAAAGGAGGCGCTCAGTCAAAACACGTCTCCCCGCTGCTCCCCTTGATATCGCTGGGATCTGAGGCGCAGCACTAAAGGCAATTTGTCTTCCGCCCGCCCGTGGGACAGCAGCTACCTGTAATGCTTAACTTCTGAAAGCCATCCACTGTAAAATGGCTGTGTAATGCATAAATTAGCACTCTTCATGGTAGTTTCCAAAACATCCCCAATAACATCAATCGTTTTTGTGTATTTATAAACTTATCTGTTTTGATAGCTTTGAGGGAGTACTGAAAAGAAACGTAGCTTCTTTAAGTACAAACTTATAGCTATCTTTGAATGATACACCGTTACCCAACCCTGACTTACAACTAAAACTATTTACTTTTGTATATGTGACTCTCATAGAGATCAAGAAGTGGAAGATGAGAATCAAAGAATTCCTGTGTATCTGTATTTGTGCAAATAGGAAGTAATGTATCTTTCATTTAAGCCTGTGAGCTTCTTGGTTTAACGAGAATAATAAAGAAGAGATTTAATAACCTTGTTAGAAAGATATACTTGGAGTGCGCCATCAATTTTTTTTTTTGCTTGATTCATACATGTTTTATCAGATTTCAGAAGATGTAGGAGATTTTTAAATTATCTCTCATTTTTATTGAAATTAATACAGAATACAGACTCTAGTTGCTAGGTGACTGATAATGCTCAGCATGCCTTGTAATATGGAAGGGAACTGAAAAACACACAATGTAAATCAAGGCATAAAAGGATATTCCATTTTTGCTCTGGTCCCTTGAAAGCTGCTTTTCTAGTCAGGTGGTTACAGATGTAACAGGCCATGTCGTGGTTTCCGTGGCAACAGAACGCTGTCAATTGTTCCTCCACATGTGGAGCAAAGTACAACAGTAGTATTTGTATCTACTGTAGGTGTGTGAGGTGAGTGGGGGCTACACTGTAAGCCATATTTTATGAATGATGTCATTATGATGAATTAGGTGTCATTATTTTACCAAATCAAAACAGTGCCAACAGTTGGATCTAAATCAATGGAATCCTATTTGCTTCAGTTTATTCATGATTCACCTTTATTTATCTAATTAGCTCCAACCAGTGTTATGCAGTTGTGCTCCATCATTCAGAAATCGCCAGAATACATCCCCCATTAAAACACAGCAAACAATCTAGCAAAAAAATGACTGCTGCAGGGCAACAGTGAGGTTGCCAGTTTGAGGATTCTATTGAGGTGTAAGAAGGTAAATAATAATAACAACAGATTATCGCTATGATAATCCTTACGGCATTGCTCAGCTAGATTTAAATGCATTTCAGGTGACTTATATCCCAGCAGCGCATTATTTGTTTCACACAATAAATTTTACATTCAGCATTTCTTTTCATATCTGGGATATCAAAGCCAAGCATTTATGAAACCAAACATGCATCAAGCAATATGAATGCCACTAAATGACCTCTGTTTCAAAACTTAAACATTTATTTTTATTAAATATGCAGCACAATATGTCTACTGTGCACTCACAGGGCATCTTAAAGGAACAGTATCTAGAAAGACAGAGAGACAAAAATAAAAGAAAAGACCGCGGTTGAACGCTGTGGCCTGCATTTCCCTCCATTCTATGGATTTTTCTTTACAGGGGCGGAACGGCAGAAAGAGGCTCGGCACCAGGCAGGGCACTACTGGCTTGGCCTCAACCCGAAGGCAAATCACTTACAGATTTGAATCGTCAAATTGCTGCTTCTCCACCTCTCTGCGGTTTTTTGGGAGGGGGGGGGAGAGGGGCCTTTTTTCCATATTCACAACCCTTCCAAGCACACATAAGTCCTTCGACAGCTGCAGCGGCTTACAGGGGCCGGCCAGCTGTGCAGATCACAGGACTCGAATGGCAGTCCTCGGATGCAGCGGACCCCAGCGAGGGGCCTCGGCGCTGGGCGTGGTGCGTGGGGGCGTGAGGGGGCGGCATTGTCATGCATGCTGCGGGGCGTTTTATGGTGACTTGAGCACATTACAGCAGAATTAGCATCAATTTTCATATGGAATCCTCTACTGTAGCACTACTGTTTTGAGCAGCGTGCATAGATTTTTAATTATTTTTATATGGCTGTTAGCTTTCATTTGATTATGTTTTATGATGTTAAGCTTTTGAAGTGACTAGTAAACGCAGAAGGGTCTCTTAGCAGGGCCATACATAAACCCAGGTTCAAAAGTCGGGTGGTTGCTTTGTTTTTTATTAAAGTGTCGTGTCTCAAAACATGAATGGAGTGCAATGTTTCCACATTTTGCATGTTACAAGGATTCTGTGCATTTCCAATGACTTACAAATGATTAAGCTGAAATATGTCAGCTGATCTTACCTAATCAGCATCAGGCTTTAGCACATTCAGTTTACAGTATTTCCAATTAAAAATTACATGTAAACTTTACTTTAAACTGGAGATTGAAACTGATCTGAATATGCCTGTATCCATTACAAAGTGAAAATATTCTGAACCAGAATTCTACAATCAGCCATCCATCCATGTTATATGTCATGCCCAGCTCGTCCGATCCTCGTGTATGCCACGCCCTCCTAGTTACCTCATGTTAATTCCCGATTGTAATCACCTGTTACCTGTTACGTAGCCAGACAACAGCTAGTTTTGTGTATTTAGTCCTCATCTGAGTCAGTCTTACCCAGACTTGTCATTTATGTTTGCTGTCGTTCTACCCCGTGTTGCTGCCTGTTTCCTGATTAAATCCCCGTTTTACTCGACTTCCTGGCTCCTCTCCCCTGCTTGCCCGTTCGCCCACTGACGACCGTGACATTATAACCACTTATCTCACAATGGATTAGTCATGAAATTTTTGAAAAATACACAGAAATTCAGATCATCAACACTCCTTGAAGATTGACTTAAGTGATTTTTGGGCTTTCCAGCTTTATGGAGCTGACCTGTATAAGAATATAAGGCATTTTGCTAAAAACATCCATAGTGGCCAAAACGTGCAATCTGAATAAACACATCTCTTCTCTCACTAGGAAATCTATAAGGCCGTGACAGACTAAAATACCTTATTGTGTGTATAAGCGGTAAGATGGATTTTTCTGACACCCTTTGGTTTAAAAAAATAATGGCTTGTGTTCCTTTTACAGTCCAGGAAACACATACCTCACATATTAATATTTATGAAAGTATTACTAGCAGAAAAATCTAAGCTGGTGTGTAAATATTCCTGAACTCCCATCAATTTCTTTCTCTTGGTCTAGCAAACACTTACTAAAGCCACAGTAATCAAATGTAATAAATAACCAAATGGGAGTCCATTTATTTAATCAATAGATCAAACATGAGATTAAGCGGTGGCAATCACAGCAAATGTTTAGATTGTGTTATAAGTTGCCACATGGACTTGAAAAGAAAACTTGGAAACATGCAGATTGATAATTTAAAATGTTTACTTAGTTCCTGACTGGTGGTGTGTGCAGGTTATCAGAAATATGAACTCTGCAGCAAACAGCAGAAGCACATAAAGCCAAATTATAGTTGTTCAGGCTTGATAAACTCATTGAATTATCTTATTTATTTACCATATAAACATTTACATATACAAAGACATACAGTATGCAGTCACAAATGTGTGTGTGTGTGTGTGTGTGTGTGTGTGTGTGTGTGTGTGTGTGTGTGTGTGTGTGTGCTACATATTAACAATCATAATGTATTTTGCTCAAATAATTTTCAGAAACAAGAATACTACTGTGGTGCTATTTTGACTTGAAAAATCTGAAAAAAATTACATGTAAAAATGTATTTTTTATGCTTTGGTTGGAGCTTTAGAAGGCATTCTGACGGATTCAGGTTCCTATAGAACTATTGGCATTAAATCAATAGCACATCCAGTTTGTTTTCTTAAAAATCAAGCCCTCCAAATCATAAATATGTAAATTTTACTTGGGATGTATAAGGTAATATTCTTTCTGTGAAATAATTTCAGCTTCAAAGTCACTGAAGGATAACATAAACGTTTGGTTGAAACTGAAATGCTCTCAAGCAGATAATGCTAAAAACAAGTAATGAAGTTCAAGGGAAACAATATAGGTATTATTAAAGTGGTAAACAGACCCCTGCACTAAAAACAATTGTCCTAATAGGAGAAATAACCATTATATAAAGACACGTGACTGTATGGGGTAAAAATCCATCTAAATCTTCTAACGACCTTTCCTGGTCAAGGTCAGTACTGCCCTACCTGGAATAGCGTAGAAAGAAAATCCAGTTTGTTCCAGGAATTGCAGGCATCAGGACAGAACGACATGAGGGCGTATTCTTATTTTGAAATGAAGAAAAACGTGATTGCGTTTAGTGCAATAGTGAGTACAATCTGGGAGAGCCAGTGAAAACACCGTTAAATGGAATAACACTGGGCAGATAAAATTAAAATAAGAAAAAGTATACAAACTGAGATTAGCCGCACACAAAAAACAGAAAGTAATCTGTGAGTTTAGGGCGAGTAGCGGCCGGACACCGGATAATGTCTTACAAACCCAATAACAATTAAAGCTGCAAAAAGTTCAGGAGTCAGCAGCAAAGTAGTTAAGAACCAGAACAGGGAAGAGTCGGGCTTTGGTTCGTCACCAATGGCTAAAAAGCGAAATCTTACTGCTTAAATACAAAGCAATTTCTGGCATATCATTTATTGTACATCTGTTTGGGAAACAAATATTTTATTAATATTAATAATTTAATAATGTCCTTTTTTTCAATTGCTATATTTAAAAGCCATTCTTATGCCAACCGCCATAACCCGTAACATTAGTAATAAAATGAATTAATTTGCTTCCTCCTGTGGCCACTGAGAGGCACTGCAGGCTGTGATGGTGCAGAGATCGCCTCTAGCTGATTAATGTGATTGATCATGTGCATCATCTAAACAGTAACTAAGCAGTACAATAAAACATAATATGGCATAAGAAACCATCAACAAAGGTGGCGTTTTGAGGTTGGTAAACCATACAAGGATTCATTAAAATTTTGTAAAAAAAATTAAATATTTGGGCATATACAAGCACACATATCCCCCACTTTGTAAGACATTACAATGAGAAGTAACTTACATGGTTATACATAGAAACACTATCTATAAACAAATGATAACGTCTGTAATTTGCTGCCTCCGTCCCTGCACAGGAAGCCCCCGTCCAGCATGGTTTGGCTGTCATTGGTCAGGGCTGTATTCAGAGAAACCCACAAACCCTCTTTCATCTGCTCAGGAGGTTCACTCCCTCTCCCCTCCCATAGGGGCAAGAGTACCACTCTGTGTATCCAAGATGTGGTCGAGGAGCTAAAAGCAAAGCCCATCTTCCTCAAGTGGATCCAATTAGGGAGGCTGACGATTATAGGGGAGCCTCTGCCCAAGGCGTGCCGGATTACAGGGCAAGGGGGCAACCCCTCCAGCCCCCGCATTTCTGTGCGTCCATCCCCATGCTGTATTTCCCCACTCCTGTTTATTTTTGGAAACCACTCCACTGGGCTGGCCCCCACCCCAGGATCAATCCATGCCATTTTGCTACTGTTACAATCACTAATTACATTAGGCATGTAGGAAATTTACTCTAATCTGTAACTAACAAATAAATCCATTAAAAAATACACACAGCTGGAGTGAAAAACAGAGAAAACTTCCAGTAAAGACATCCTACAAGCCTGAGCGACTTAGTGCTTTTAGTTTCCTTTGAGGCAAGAATAAAGACAATCAAGATCATTCCCTAAACCCAGTGTGGTGACTACTAGTTAATGGTGATGCTTTTCCTACCTCAGCTAGAGGTGCACATGTTCAGTGCACAAAGAGATTGCTGCTGTCATCTTTCCCAAACAGGCAATTACTGGTGACACAATTTGAATAAGTGGATTGCTTTGCCGCTTGCAAGTGGATTGCTTCAGACTTTATTACCAGTGAATGACAGAATGGCTCCATAATATGTCCTGACTCCTTCAAATAAGACAGGGGCCTTTCAGATGAATAATATTTTTATTACTTTTAATTTGGTTTCCTTTTTTCCCCCCAATGATGCCAGGATTGCCTGTTTGTAGGATGAGATGGACTTTAAGAAGTACCTGGTAACCCTTTGGGTAACACTTTACTCCTGTGAGATACACTAACACTTTACTCCTGTGAGATACACTGGCATCTAAATACTAAAGCCTCATAAATTGACTTACTTGGACATAAAGATCATTAAATACATTTGCAACAACAAACAGCAACAAAATATATGTAAACTAATATGGTTCATTTGTCTTTGCTTAGTATTTATACTTGTTTCTGAATACACTGATTCCTCTTTTACTGTCCATATACAGATAGCCTGATACACAAAACATCATTTGTCATTATGACCTTTAAAACATTCCCATGACAACCACCCCCATCCCTCCACGCACCTCTAGTAAACTTTCCATTTCTCAGTCACGTCTGTGACGCTACTCATTTATTTTAGCTCCACCCTGAAGTTCCCACAACTCCTCACAGCCCATCTGTCACCTCGTTCCTTCTGCACACATCTTCCCATGCAGAAAGCTGAGGTGGAACATGATGCACCATGTCCTTAGACCAAAGTAAAGGGCTGCACACCACCTTCCATGTGACCCGCATGAAAGACACGCACTCCGGGTGGTCCCCTATCTGATTATTGAGGGTTAGGTCATTCTCTACTTTATTACCTTAAGTCTATCTACCCCTTTTCTTATAATAGAGAGTTCCTCCATTCAATTTGGTCTCTCTCTTACTCACATTTGTCATAGAGCTCCATGATTCAGTTCTTTTCATTGACTCCCTGTTGCGGGACCCATTACCTTCAAACCCAGTTCTGGCTCACTGCTGAGCTAACTATGATATTTCGCTGTATATTCTATTTATCATTCTTCCTGAACCCCCTCTGGCCCAAGATGATCTTTTCCAATCTTTTCTGTCTCTCATGTCATTTTTCTCAATCCCAAACTTTCTCTTCTTCAGCTCTTCGATAGTAAAAAGAAATTATCAAACGAAACATTCGGCCACTTACTTGTTGGATTATGTATATTCTGAGGAATGTTTAATTTGTCAGCTACCTTTTAGTCATTTATTACATATATTCTTGTAAAAAATGTAGCTTTTCCAAAGCCTGACAACTTCCTAGGTTGTCATACCCACAATTCCATCCATCTTCTACCTTCTTACTCGACCAGGGTCAGTGGGGTCCCTGGTACACCATGAATATGAAGGTAGTCCACTGCAGGGCACATAGACCCACCAGGACCTCATTCACACAGTCTACGGGTAATTTAGAGACAACAATTAGACAAACGGTGTCTTTGGACTGCAGAAAGAAACCAAGACATAATTAAATATGATTTGTTAAATGTAATAAATTCATGTAATTCTAGATATTGCATTGCAACAATGTTACACACGATTTAATAACACCGTGATTTCCATCACTGATACCACTAACAATCACAATAAATCATCTTATAAGCATATGATGTGTATGAACTTCTCATAGAGCACTTTCTTGCTTTTCAAGTGAATATTAAACTTTCATCTTATCGATCCCATTTGTGAACCTTCCTCCTATCCCGACTTCAAAGTAAGCAATTGTCTGTCAGCCTATTCAATAGGATTCATAGAGGTTGACTCATTGATTAGTTGATATATCTGGTTGCAAGATCCTTCGTCTCATACTGAAGACAGCCCTTTTAAAAATGTTCATTCATGGTCAAGTGATACAGCTACTCTATCTGAAAACAGCCAAGTAGTTTTTACATTGGCAGAAAAGGGCAATGTTTGCGTAAATGTTCATCTTATCAAGAAAAAAAAACTTGATAGGGTTTGTTTGTATATCTTCTGCCATTGTATGTAGATACTTCTGAAGATAAACTTGGGGCTTCTATATACTGCATATACTCTACATTGTCCTATTTAATGATTTAGCTGAAGCAATTAATTAATTCTCCATTATAGTTTCATTTTGACACTCTCTTCTAATCTTGAAGTCTATTCATAGTTTTCATTATTAATCTTTTATTAACTCACAGTATTAAGTAACATTGGCTTATGAAAATAGGGAATGTCAAAAAACCTGATAAGAAAAGTATATATTTCATACTTTTTTCCTGGTGTTAAGAATGTGTGTGACAATTGAACCATTCAAGAAGCATTTATTCCTTTCCCCACACCAAGGCCTATCCTGGTGTTTCTGTCTTCCCTGTATTAGACAGCCCAATATAAGTGTGGATATAACAATTCCATTCAGTGAGGCATGTGGCATTACTTTTCCAATGTAAATGGCAAGGGGTTTATTTAACTGTCAGCTTAGATGCACAACATGGTTAAAGCATTGCGGTTTTTTTTCTGCACGAGCCAGTGTTTTATAATACAATTTTATTGTCCAAGGAACAAATCGGATATCGGTTTTAGAATACTCACTCTAAAGTTATTTACCTGTACATTTCTGACTGGATTCAAGCTAATTATTATTTGTTCTTCCTTTACGTCTTTCCTTAACTCTGTTTTAATATTGCCATCTACTTTCAACAAATGCTGTTAATAATACTGCCTATGAGGAAAAACAAAACCCATAAATACCTAAAGGCAAAACACGATTAAAGACTGGTGAGGTATATAACATTTCGATCTGTTACGATTCAGTTACACACTAGTGTACGCGACATAAACTAGAGACTTGACCCGGATTGTTCACGGTTTTGGCTTGGCTGTGTAGAAATGGACACCAGAAAACCGACGCATTTGTACTACAATCTTTACTGGATCTCACGCCCTTACAGTTGTTTAAACTGCATGTGACTTTACGATCGAAATGAATCTGAGGCGTGATACATCCTTTTAGACCCAGACTATTGTGAAAAACGTTTCTAGCATCTAACATTCTTGCTAAAACGGTATTTGAGCGAAACGTTTTGAAATACAGAAGGGGTCGGCTGACGTTTTTAGACTAATCCTACCAGAGCACAGCTGTGTATCAGGCATACAGTACAACCATTGACACAGCATGCGCGAACACATGCGTTTTCCATGCATTTATTTTGATTTTTAATGCTGACTTGCAGAGCAGACGCATGGCCAGCATACACAGCCTATCGACATTTTTTAGCTATTAATAAACATAATGCATGATTCTTCTACTTGCATTCGCCTTGATTCGACTACATTAAAATAAAATAGTATTTATTTTCTCAGGCACCATCTACCGCTCAGATAAATACAACCATTTCTCCAACATCTGGGGTTGGTCCAAAAATACCTGATTAACGACGGGCGACTACCACGGACAAAATGGGCGTTATGACCACATTTCATTAATTTAGTTGTGCATTAAAAATTATAAAAAGATTTCACATATATTATATGTACGTTTTAAAGGTTTCTAAAAACATTTAGAATCGAAAACTACTATTATTCTTCTACTATCAACACAATTTAATTGAAGATACGTTAACAGCACCCCCATGGTTATTATGGTATCTTCCGTATTTAAAGAGATAGTTACTCCCAGACTCGTTCCTGAAGAAAGCAAGACCGTTTCTTAAGGGTTTGGCGATTACAATGCAAATACAGCAGTGAGCGCCTTGTGGGCTTCTTTCGAGGATTCTCAGTGGAGTCACAAACAAAATTTTTGCTTGTAAGAGAAAAACAGCAGCGGACCGTTTGTGGATGTGGAACTGTTGCACCTTACGTACAGGTAGGCGTATGGCAATATTCTCAAAACAATGCTGCTCTGAAAGATTGATCCCATGGCTGACCGATAAAGTAAGATGGCAAATGTTTATAAGCAGTCTTGATTTGCGTATTATCGTTTGTACTTGGGTTGTCGTGTCGCTTTGGATGGCTGGGGACCGTGGAGCCTTTTCCAGATGAGTATCTTGTTGGATGCCAGGCTTATTGGAATGGGAATTTGCACCGCTCCGTTAGAACAAAGGGGTGCGATCAAAACCTATACTCGATTGCTGATGGACAAACAGGTATCAGCGGTAAAAGGCACTAAGTGCTTTGCGAGACGTATGATATTTGTAAAAGATTTGCAAAGACCAGCTGTGGCTGTTTTGTTAGCGCAGTCTGGCAATGCTGTGTTTGCCGTTCATTTCAGACATGCTTTCGTTTGCGAGTATCATTTAATTGACATGATCGTCACCGACTGCCGGCGTCGTGATTCTATAAAAACGTGTTTGCGGAGATATTGCCCGCATACGTGGCTACCGATGGCGATTGAGCACTGCCATGTGACCGCGTATGTTGTGTAGAAAGGACACAATAAGCATCCCCGCCTATCCCAAACCATAGTTATAGCATGAAAGCTATTTTCCTCCAGTTCTCTGGGCGACACTGTGATCGGGACTCTCTCTTTACCTCCTTACGTCTGCAAAAGTTACAATCAGCGATGAACTTTCAATGCCGCATACGCACCTTTTGGGGTAATTTGTTTTATTCACTGGGTTTTCTGTAGCCTATTATGGGATGTTGGAAAGTTATCGTGGATAGAGGGTCACCTGTAACTCGCGTCGCAGCCTGATGCCGACGTGTTTGTTGTGCAGATGCGCGGCCAGCCCGTTACAGCCGTCGGTTGATGGGGATTTTAATTTGGCTTCGCGACGAGACCGGACCAGGAAAATTACTCTGGTAGACATCAGCATCGTGGGATCTGCCCAAACATAGGCGCCCCTCGGTCCCCATGATGTTTTCTAGGACTGATTCCTGTCACTTCACACACACACACACACACACAAATATATATATATATAATGTTGTTTTCTTCATTACTATCGATGCGTATCGTATGGCAGTGTGTGTGTCAAACACAGATTCCTGAAATGGATCCTGTTTATTACCAGGGCATATGTCCTATGGCCGCTACGAGCAATACGAATTGAAGTTAAATCACATAAGCGTCGCGCTTTACGAGCACAACACTGGCTTTAACCTCCCTAATCCCGTGAGACGTATGTGCAGGTTTCTCACGTTGTTAAATGATGGGTATTCGTATAAATGCAGGCTGCACTTATTTTCCTGTGTAACAGGCGCATTCCCCCTCCGTGTGGATGTGTCTCACCCGGCTGCATCAGCGATGCTCCCCGTATTTTCTGCACACGTCTGCAGCCGGCATGCTGTGGCTGCTCGGGAAGAGCAAGCCTTTGCCATAAAACCATCTCTTGCTTTTCCTATCACCACCCGAACCGATTTAAGGGAGCCTTTATTCTCGGCCTCAACACCACCATGTATAATCAAGACCCAAGATGGATTATGGTGGTTATAGCAGCCCGATTGAAATCAGCCGCTATTGAGTCCATTCGCGCCTGGTGATGGGGATGCGGGGAACCAAAGCGGTCTTTCTTTACCGTGTTGATCCGTTAGAGAAGCAGACTTATTCATATGTCAGCCCTATTTTTGGGGGAGCTGGAAGGACGGGAAAATTGTAGGGGAAAATGGGTTTCACCGGCTGGATTTTCTTATTGCAGTACATATCGAAAGATTACATTTTGTCGATGCCCCGTATCGGTGAAGTAGAAATGGTAAGAAATACGATATAGAGCAGTAGTTTAAACTAATGAGGGGGTTGATTGTTTTAAAATGTGGTTCTCAGTAGGCAGGTTGTGTCCCATGAGCCGCTGGATGTCACACTCATACAGAACTGGCTCCCGTTAACCTATTCATTCAATAACATGTGAATGAATGGAAAGCACATGTCTGCTAAACGGTAGCATATCTGTCATTAGGCTTTACCTTTGGCAGATCCAAACGTAGACGTCTTCGGAGAAGGTTTAATAAGGACTAATCTTTCAGTATGGTGTAGCATATAAATGCTTGAAATGGCTGAATGCGAGTGATTTTTCTATCTAGTATATAAAATAAGCATATATTGCTACATGTGTTAAGTCTTAACACATTAAAGGGTACATATGTAGTGAGTAATGCAGTTGATTGACTGTCATTAGAAATGGTTTGCAGCAAATTCCTGAAAGCATGAATCCTGAAGTGCACAGAGGTTTTCTGATGATCGCTGAAGATTTACCCAGTGATGAATTTAATCCAGTTAGGTCAAGCCCTGCTAACAACAAAGAAATAAATGGTTGTGATTTAAGGTGCACCGAATTGTTTGTTGCAAAACGGGTGAGGCCAGAGATGTTTTGGAGTGCTGGAGACCGCCTCGCACAAGATGTAATGAATGTCTTTGAGTGGTTGAAAAGATGGCTGTATATCAGTTTGAAAAATGTAGAAAATTACTGGGCTTGTGTGAGCACTAGAGTAAAAATAAGTTTGTGTTACTGATCTTGATTTAAATGTGGCACAAACAGAATGTTTGCTTTGGAGCCAGTGCTGGCCAATTGCAGAAATAATTTGCAGCCTGTGGGAAGCGTTCATGTTTTCAGTGTTTTGAGAGAACAGTGCTGAAACTTGACCTCGTACTTTGGTTTCCATAAGTATATTGCTCATGACGTTCTTTGGCAATATTCATTTCAATCTGCATGATTCAATCTCCATGACTACCTTTGCGCTTTTGCACACAATATACATATATTTAGTATATATATTTTTTTTTGCCTCAAAGCAGAATTCTAATGAGTACAGAAGCTAGATGTTGTTTTAAAAAAAGGAATTTCACCTCCGAAAAAAGTTAATTCTTACATGCCCAATGGTAATTTTATTCTTGGTACACTACCCAGAGTGCTATGGTTTTTTTTTTTTTATCTGGTTTAATGTTTTATGGTTTAACATCTGATGTTATTAGGAGATGTATGTGTGTATTTATTTACTTATTTATTGGATTTATTACTAGAAATCTCCGGGAAGTAAAAAAAAAAAAAGTAGCTTTCTCTAGTTGTCTGTGTATTAATGTTTTTTGTGGTAGTATCACAACCAAAATACAAAATTTCTCAGTAATCCTGTGAATAGTGAATAGCCTAAATGTTTAAAAACAGCTGTTGACAATTATATAGTAATAATAATATAGTTTGCTTTTGAGTAGAAAGTAGGTTCATAAAAATAGTGAAACATACATTTCCTCTTACACTTACTAATCATTATGTTTCGTAGATTAGCTAAAATTTCCTTATTTGGAGGATAGTTTACAACAAGTGTAGAAAAACAATAATGAATGTGAAGCGTACGAGCAAAGTTCAAAAGAAAGAACATCCTTTTTAGAACAACAGTTTTACCTTTTGATGAGGTTTATAAGGCTCTTATCAGTGCTAAAGGTCCCCCCCACACCACAGGATACAGGTATCGACAATTAAACAGATTTTTGCAAGCATTGAATCCAGTGTCAGATTCCTTTGGTACTAAACTGCCCATTAAACATTAACATTCTCGGGCCTGAGCTGAACTGAACGCGCTCTGCTGGTGTGTGGTGAAGTAGCAGCAAAGTAACTCTTCGCTGGTCTGCTTAGGCCTTTCAGATAGAAGAGTCTAGCTATCCGTAATGAGATCTGTTGTTTTTGTTGGCATAGGCCAGTGATTTCTCTCGTTCTCACCAAAGGTACGACAGGAAAGGTTTTGTGGGCGCGACCCACCGAAAATGTTCCAAATGATAAAGTCTAGCTATAGATACAATCTCTCAACTGCTTAGTACAAAGATCACCATTGTGATGTTTTTCATGGTACAAAACCTTATGGCAGAAAGTGATCGTTTACTGAAGAAAAATCTTGCCCCCCGCCCATGGGGTTGTGAAATAATAGAGAAAGAAATCAGGTGACGCAAAAACATGTCTCCGTCACGTGTTTAAATTTTTTCCCCCTTTTTTTTTAACCTGTTGTACGCAGGGCACTAGATATCTGTAGCCTGAAGAAAATGTTACTGGCATAATTGGATATTTTAATTACCGCCTTTAAGCAAATGTATGTAACCCGTTTTCTGGCAGTACAAGACTAAGGACGGACCTTGCTGACATTTCCGCGGTTCACAGAGTGCTGCTAGTTACTCCCTGCGGAGTTAATTCAATTAGCCACATGGGATTATTATGAAAAATACGGGTTATGGAGATTTGATGACAAAGCACACTCTTAAGTTTACGTCTCCATATGTGAAATGTAAGCTACGTTTGGAGTTTGATGCGAAAGGACCAAGAGAAATGGGCCTTTATGGAGGCCGTGTAGATGTGTGAGCGATGGAGGGCTGGGGGTTTTCTTTAGAAGAAGTGGCTGCCGTCTGTGTGCTCGGCTAAGTAGCAGTGGAAACGTAGCTTGGAAAGTGGCTTTTTCTCCCCCTCCTAATCAAGGGCTATTGACCCTCATTAGATGCATGGCGGGCAGAGGGCGTCGTGCTCCAGGCTTTGATGAGGCGAGGATTTAATGGCGTGTTTTTTATTTAATGGCAGTGGTGTCACACGGGGGCCAGTGCTGCGTGGTCTGGCGCCCCAGCACCATGGCCCCGCTCCTCACGCCCCCGGCCCCTCTGTACGGGAAGCTCTTTCCAGCACGGATTCCTTCTCCCAGGCACTTGCGAATCCCCTGATGCAGTCAAAGTGGAGCAGTTTAGCGCGGCTGAATTCCTTGGCCCGTTGCGGGGAGCCTGCAGCCCCGCGCTTGGCCCGCGGCGAGATGGAGCGTCTGTTGACCAATATGCTTAATGGAGGCGGCGTGATGGTGACACGCGGGCGTGACGCTGAGCGGTCACTCGAACTTCACACGCTCCCCCTCACATCGGCTCGCTCAGCCGCTCTGTCCGTGTCTGGTGCTCCGCGAATAGTGCAGTTGTCAAAAATAATGATGCCTGGCGACGTTAAAAGGCTCTTTCAAAGAAGCCACACGAAAGGCTTCCTCAGGCTCCGCTGCGCTGTGCTAATCTGCCCGAGAATAAGTCTCTCTTATATAGTTGCTTAATATTCTGTGTTAATGCCTTTGCTTTGCGTGTGTGTGCGCGCCGTTGTGAGGGCGCGGGTGCGCTCGCTTGTGGGGGGGGTGTGGAAGTTCAATGAATTCAGCAGTTTAACAGTGGCGTTTAATCCGTCTGCCCCACAGACACCTTGGTCAGGTAGTGCTCATGCTGGGAAGAGCATGTATTTCTGTTAGTCGAGTATATAATTTTTCAGTTATCTCAAGTGAACTAAAAAAAAAAAAAGCATGTATAACATGCAAAAATAATTGAAAATACACCCTAAATGGGATTGGATGAATGGATCTTATTCACATGTATACACTTTAGTTCTGTGTCCAAGAAAAAGTACTCCAACATACAGATTATCTGGTCATCAGGTCTTAGAACTAATTCTCCACTTTCTGTGGCCACTGGCGGCGGCTTCTGTCCCTCAGTGGCCAATGGCGGCGGCTTCTGTCCCTCAGTGGCCAATGGCGGCGGCTTCTGTCCCTCAGTGGCCAATGGCGGCGGCTTCTGTCCCACATTTTACTAATCAAATCAGCAACTGTAGCTCAGATATCTTGCAGATGTCAGAACCCTCACGGCAGCTGGGCATGGTGTTAACATGGCCAATCCATTCTCTGCAATCCAGAGCACACAGCCATGTAGGCTCATCATGTCCTTCTAAGAATTTGTATGTTAATGATTACAAAAGTAAATCATATATTTTAACTACAGTAATTGAATTACTGTAGTTTAGAATAGTGGCTGTATTGCTTTCGTATTTGTATTCCATGCAGCATAACTGGATCTTGTAAAAATCAGTGAATGCTATAGCGAATGTAATGACATTAAATGAGACCTCGATTTCCGTGTCATTATTCCTCTCCTTTATTACTGCTGAGGCAATGTCACATTATTGATGACTGTGTCTCTAGTATCACATTGAACCTTAAACGTCTAAAGTAATTAAATTTTGAATATACTTGATGTGCAGCTCAAAATGTGAACAACACAGTGCTGTTCAGCGAAACAGGCGCATGGCAATCAGTCAGTGATTAAACTTCATTACAACACAGGCTTCTCCGTTCATATGAAAAGAGCCCTTGCTGTCTGGTCAGAAGCTGTAAAGCACAGTGGTGGATTAACATGGAGTGAGTTTAGTAAAGTAACAGTGGATGGGATCCCATGAGACCGTGGAGGGACAGCAGCGCTTATGAGGTCGTGGCAATTAAAAAAAAAAAAAGAAGAAGAATAATAAAAACCTTGCTGGCCATCCCCCTGTAAAGTTCCTTACGTGCCTCCTTTTTGTTCACCTTCCCTGGTCTAGATGAAGATCTTTACTCGCCGCCATTATAGCAGGGTCAGTACGATGTCAGGCTGAAAAATGGCAAGCGCTGAACCCGTTCATGACCTCATCATGTTTTCTTTTACTGAACTTGTGCCAAAAAAATCTGGAACTAAACCATTGACGGTAATGACTGAAAAGATGTGGCGTGTTCGCCGGACGCCGCGTGTTAAGGTGGGGGGGGGGGTCTGCTTCAGTCCCCAGTATCACCTTTTCATTTTAGCCCATCATTCTGCTTTATTATTCACTGCATACTGTAGGTTACATGTACAATTTGGAAGGGTTTTCCTCTGGTCACCGTACAGCAATACCGAGAATAGTTCCTAAATATCATGTTTAGAGAGGATCATTTTACTGTATATGCTGCTTAAGATGGGTAAAGATCTATAAAAAATATACTATTCTCTAAAGATCGATGTACAGGACAGTTTCTGGTTTCTAACAATTGTACTATAATTATAACCACGTGGGTGAAATGAGTGCACTCTCAATGGGGGGGGGATTGTCCTTGTCATCCAGTAGTTAGTTAATCTTAAATATAACTAGTAGTCAAATGTTTGTTTCATGTGAAAAATACTCTGTCAGAAAGTAACCAGCTTATTAGGCTGTGCTTATTGTCTATTAAGCGGGGCGGGGGGGGGGGCGGATTAGCTGGGCATATGCCTGCAGATCAGCGTTTAACAATGGGGAAGGAAATATCCGTGCAGCGCAAACCTGGCTGCAAATCACGGAATTCATTAAGCAGACATGAAAGGCGGCCGTCTCTCTGAATGCAGGGGGAGCCCGTCTCTGCGGAGAGCGGAGTCTCCTCCTGCCTGCCTCTCCCAGCACTGCCACCCCAAAGGGGTTTGTTTGAGGGCCATAAGGGCCTCTTCCATACCAGCTCACCGGTGGAGGGGGGGTTTGGGGGAGGCGGTTGAATGTTTCTGAGCACCAGAGCACAGTTTTTGATCCATCCAGTAATCACTCGTGTTAGAAGTTACAAATGCATAGTGCTACCGGGATCTCAGCTTCTATAAATTGTGCCGTTCTAACTGCAATCCCCCACATCCACGCTTTCCACCTCCCCCTGCCCAAACCCACCTCAATACTGCTGCCTAATTAACAGATGCACTTGGGATTAGTGTTAGCGATGGCTGTAGAGGTTTATTAGCGATCCAGCGAGCGAGCGGCGTGGGAGTGACACAGCCTGAAGCTGTCAGTGGCCATTCGATCAATAGCACACACCCCCCCACACCTCCCCACGCCTCCCCTGCGAGCACACATGCTTTCCAGACCAACCATTTTGGGTCATTAATGCAGCTTTTTTTTCCGAATGGACTAGAGGCAGGTGCGTGTGATAGAGCCGGTCCCGGGTGAGGCGAGGCCAGGCAGGGGCTGGATGTGTGGCGTCCCTCCGGATCCCGCACAGCTGAGAGTCGCGGGGAAGTGGAGACCTTTGCTGTCACCTGCGTGACTCGGCCCTTAATCACTGTGCCTTTATCTTTTCAGAGATGGCCCACTGATACCTGAAGGGAAGCAGATCATAAAGGACTCCTCTGGAGAGTATCACCCCCTCCCCTCCCCCCCTCTGCATCTGACGGAAGATCTCTAATCATGATGTCCGCATGGCTGCCGCTCGTGTTCCTCGTGCTGCGCGCCGGCTTCGGAGGGTCCTTCCCCGCGGCTCCGACCGAGACTCCGCCGGAGACTGGAGCCTTCAGGGTGACCGACACCAGCCTGACGCACCTTACCGTGCACCGCAAGACGGGCGACGTGTACGCGGGTGCCGTCAACCACGTCTACAAGCTCTCGGCCAACCTGACGGAGCTGCGCTCGCACATGACCGGCCCCGTGGAGGACAACTCCAAGTGCTACCCGCCGCCCAGCGTGCGAGCCTGCGCCCACAAGCTGGAGCCCACGGACAACGTCAATAAGCTACTGCTGGTGGATTACGCCGGGCACCGGCTGGTGGCCTGCGGGAGCATCTGGCAGGGCGTGTGCCAGTTCCTACGCCTGGAAGACCTCTTTAAGCTCGGGGAGCCCCATCACCGCAAGGAGCATTACCTGTCCGGGGCCAAGGAGGCCGACGGCATGGCGGGGGTGGTGGTCGGTGAAGAAGATGCCGCGGCCGGGGACGGGAAGAAGAAGAAGAAGAGAGGCAGCCGCCTCTTCATCGGTGCCGCCATCGACGGGAAGTCCGAGTACTTTCCCACCCTGTCCAGCCGCAAGCTAGTGGAGGACGAGGAGAACGTCAGCATGTTCAGCTTGGTCTACCAGGATGAGTTTGTGTCCTCGCAGATCAAAATCCCGTCGGATACCCTCTCTCTCTACCCGGCGTTCGACATTTACTACGTTTACGGCTTCTCCAGCCGCACCTACATCTACTTCCTGACCTTGCAGCTGGACACGCAGCTCACGCAGATGGACGCCACCGGCGAGAAGTTCTTCACGTCCAAGATAGTGCGCATGTGCTCCAACGACACCGAGTTCTACTCCTACGTGGAGTTCCCCCTGGGCTGCACCAAGGATGGGGTGGAGTACCGCCTGGTCCAGGCCGCCTACAAGCACCGGCCGGGCCGGATGCTGGCCCGGGCCCTGGGCCTGTCGGAAGACGAGGACGTTTTGTTCGTGGTCTTCTCCCAGGGCCAGAAGAACCGGGCTAATCCACCCCGTGAGACCGTGCTATGCCTTTTCACCCTGCGTCAGGTCAACTCGGCCATGCGAGAGAGGATAAAGTCCTGCTACCGCGGTGAAGGCAGGCTGTCCCTGCCCTGGCTGCTCAACAAGGAGCTGCCCTGCATCACCACGGTGAGTCCCAGGGCCTCCTTCAGCCGCCTGTGCTCACTGCGTTCGATCCCTCCTCTTGCCAAGTTTCTGCAGCTCTGGCCCCAGCCCAGGCCGGTCCCCCATCTCTCTTGCTGTCCCCATCCATCATTCATTCAAAATGAGAATGGATTTTATAAAAGAGTGATGAATTTTACATTAAAATACTTATGAGTTATCTCTTAAATTCCTGTTTAAGAATCTGACCATGGAGCATGGAGTGATATGATTGGTGTTTAAGGTTTTATCTTGGAAGATGAGTGATTTGCAGTATCTCTCAATTTCCCAGTAGGTTTATACCGAAAGCCGGCATAATGTCCTTAAGACGGGTCTCTGACAAGTTTTTCAGCCACAAAGTTTGCCTTTAATGGCTTGTTGTAGTGGTAGCTAGCTGCAAATGTCAGAGGCTAGCACAGAAAATAAGATATTGACTCTGCTGCTGTTAAGGATCAGATTTTAAATTATATTTTTTTTCTCAGTCATACAACTCTGAGCTCTATAGGTGATTCTCTCCTATTTATTTTTTGCCCTAAGACCCGTAACCATGGTTTTCAGCTTTATTTTTCAATATATCTTTTTAAGGCTGTAATTCCTGGCAGAGTTCCAGCATTTGTATGCAACGATAAGAGCAAATCAGTGTGGTTCATTAAATGTGTGGTTAGTTTAGCTTGGATAAACAGACTTAACCATTTTTTTTTCATGTTTAGAGAACGAGATTGATTCAATGAAACTTGTAGAAAGGTTTATTAGAGGGCAATGCCTTCATTGGATAATTTATTTTAAAAGTGATATAGCGTGCTTTACATATCC
>JAABNY020000108.1:11151722-11191891 GCA_015164015.2 Brevimyrus niger
GGGGGGTCGGAGATGCTTTAGCTGGTATTATGGGAGATTTTCTTCACAATTCTGCAGTATTGCAGTCTGCCTTCACCGTGTGTGGAATGTGAGATTAGGATGAGAGCTCTATCACGGCGCAAGGCTGAGGTGCACACACACACACACACACACACGGTGTCTAATCCATGGTGTGCAGCGGAGTCTGAATTACAGGTAAATACTTTTCCAGGTGGCACGCTGAAGCGAGTCGGCAGCAGGCCGCGTTAATCTCACGTCGAGGAAATGAGTCCTTTTCACTTTTTAAGCGCTCCCCCCCACCCCCCCAGCTGAGCAGCAGGAGCCACATTCTCACCATGGGGAGGCATATCCGGCCTACACTGAGCCGCTTTGGAACCCCCCCCACCCCCCATATCGCGGTTCACCCATACAGTGTTTGTCTAGCTGCGGGGCCCGTCTCATGTTGCCGCGGCGACCTCCAGCCGAACCTGCAGTTTGTTTCTCTTTGCCGATAGGGAAGTGAGCGCCGCCGCGTGTGTGGCCCCCCCCGAGCCCCTTAGCCGCATGCCCGCATGCCCCCCCACCCCGAGCCCCTTAACCTACTTCTGCTGCAGTTGCCCTGCTGCTGTTGATCCTGGTACAGCTGCTGCAGACGGCAGCCTAAGTGAAGCTTTCGCCTAAGAATCGCTGAGCGGAATCACAGCCGTTCTGAGGTGTTTCACTGTAAATCTCTCCCGTTATTACGGGGAAGCCCAGCCGGGAGGTTCCCACTCCGCCGGCCTCTGTGGCGGGGCGGCATGCGTATGGGGGTGTGTAAGTCATGTCTGGGGGTTGGGGAGGGGGGGACTCAAGGTCAGGGCATTTCCCCCGCTCGACCTGCCTGCTGACGTCAAGCCGCAGGTGACTCCGGGTGGGGCCACACTGTCATGGAAATCGGGGCTAATTCCGAGCCCTAAATCAGCTGGGCGGGGGTGGCAGCAGCTGGCAGCCTGCTGATTTACAGCCGTCCCAGTCCCCCGCGCCTTTGATCATGGCAAAATGTGTTTGCCGTAAATCCCTTTGTCACAGAACGCTGTTGTGGCTGCCTATGGGGACCCGGAGCGCTGAGCTCGGTGTCTTGCCCGTGTCGCTAGGGGTTCTGGAAAAGCCTCTGTGTTTTTCGCAGTCGGCTGCATCACCTTTGCGTGGACCTCCAGTAGGTCAGGGTCTGATTATGGGTGTAAAGATCCATGTTAGTTTATAGCAGTAATACCTGTAAACCTATCCAAACAACATCTCTGTTTTCGTTTAAGCTGGTGTCAGAAATGTGTTTGTGAGGTCAGGAAACATATGATTGAATGTGTCATAGTGTGTCTTTGCTCAGCATGCCAAATTAAAAAAAATTGGTGGAGTGTAGTTGTGGCCGAGACTCGGCGAGCTCTTCACTGACCTAAAACACAGCCCCAGTGTGGCTCCGCCCACCATGAGGCTCCGCCCATCGCCTGGCACGCAGCCCAATCGGCCATCCACGCTGAGACGGAGCTGTTCCTCCTTGTGACAGCAGTGCGGGGGTGAGCGAAACACAGGAGTGAGGTTAGCGATGGAGGATGGCAGGGCTTACATGGAACGGTAGGGAGATGGTGGGGTGGGAAATGGCTTCCAGATGTATACCTCTGCTCGTCTGCCTCCATTAACACCAGATGTGCAGACAGACTTCATGATTAAGAGATGCTGCGGCCCGTGTCGTGGCAGGGTGCTGACGGGGGCTCCCCTATGTTCAGTGTGGAGGTGGTACGTCCCGGAGTATGCCGAGCAAGGGGAATCCGACAATTACAGCCTGTGTTTGGGGACCGCCTCCGCCGGCCCCTTGGCCCGTGTGCTTCCGTCTATGTGGGGCAGCTTCACGGCTCCTGTGTAGCTCCTGTTAAACAGGCTGCTTTGCTCTGCGTTTGCCGTGTGTGTCACCGGCCGCCCAATGCGAGCGGCTGTGCGTCTCAGGGCCGTGCTGCAGGATTAGGCTTATTGTGCCGGCAGATCCGCTTTCACGGCCAGTCTTTAGTTTCATGCTGAAATGACCGGCCGCATGACTTCATTTAAGGTCAAAGCAGCTGCGATTGTAGACGTGCTTAAGCACCTGTGCCTAATCTCTGCTCCGGAGGACCGGGCCCTACGGATCTCGGGGTTCGGCCCTTGAGGCGGGATACATTTCATTGTGTGTTTTACTGCCACACAAGCTGCTGGTTTTAGCCGCCACCCCCCACCCCTCCCCCCAATAAAATAAAAGGTTCTCTCCTCCTTCTTAAAATCCGAAAGTGTTATGCCTCTCCCATCTGATGTGGCCGTCAGGAATTCACGAGGCCTGTTTTATTATGCAGCGCCAATCGTAGCCCCTCCCCTCCCGCGGACGTTAACCTCTGCGCGCAGGCTAACCTTCAGAGGCTGCGCAGGAAGTGAGCCACCCGCACTATGCACTGCCCCCCCCCCCCTTAAATCAGTCCACATAACTGCTCCTTTTTTGTGCTTCTTCTCATAGAAGACATGGGTGTCATAAGAAGGGTATTTGAACTGGATAGTTAAATAAAGAACTCGGACTGGGCTTGGCATGAAGGCCAAAACAAACTTAATGCGGATTCTTTCCTAGTGGGCTTCAACTCTCAGATATGGCGCTTTGTCATACTGCCTTTTTTCTGAAATATTTTAAGTTAAGATTTTGAGTTTATAAGATTTAGTTTAGGTTTTGGTTATTTAGTAAGTCGGCACAGCAGATTGGTAGCTTAACATTAGTTTAACTTCATTAGCCGTTGACATCACTACCACTAGTCCCTTTTGGGAGCCGAAAAAGTTCAGCGTTGTTTCATTTTACTTTGGAGTCTCACAAAACCTGTAAAAGTAATTTGCAATTACAAGTGACCTCTCGCGCCCTGCTGCCCTTGGCACCGCTAACCAAATACAATGGATGTTAAAAATAAGAGTTCCATCCGGGGAGCGGAGGACTCCACGCTAAGGGACTCTCGCTAACCTTTCTTTTTTGCGCTGTTGAGGCCGATCATTATAACTGTAATTTTCTGCTTTCGCGCACTCAAGCGCCGCGTTCGCCCTTAGTCACTATTTCCGTTCCGTTTCTGCTGAAATTAAGGCGGTGTGAGGGCTCTTAAATCCAGGTTTTTTGTCCACTTTTGCCATTAAGGTTTTTGCCGGGAGATGGGAGGCCCGGTGAGCTGCGAGGTGCGCGATGTTGTAGGAGCAGCCCTTAATGGGATGGCTGCTGTTTCATTAGATTGTACCTCATCCATTTTTAAAAAATCGCACAATGAAATATTCAGCAGGGTTTCTCTGTTAAAGTGCCCATTAAAAAGGACTCCATGATTCTCAACGAGACTCCTGTGATCACACATTACGCAGCATAACAAAATGTTAATTTCAAGACCAAAGTATCCCCCTTAAATTTCACTTATTGGGCATACTAGTATGATTCTTTGAATTGCATATTTTTAATCACTGCCTCTAGCATTACCTGCAAGGCTGTATTTAGCTTCAGGCATACACTTAAACTGCAGCCTTAATTAGGAGTATAGTGCCTTAATGCCATCACTTCATGCTACTTGAGTCCATAACAAAAGGCCATGCAATGTACAGTTTTACTTTACCTCCTAGTACTTTCGATAGAAAACAGACTCAGTTGAACAGGTGGATGTACAGGCCATTAGCAATCAGCAGAATGCCTCACAAAAGCATTGAAGCAAGAACCAGTTAGACTGTCTGTACCATTAATTGTGTAAAACGCATTCGCTACCTCAGTATGCCGTGGGTTGCCCGGTGACGAGTGGGGGCAGAGGAATGGGTCTTGGTAAATGACAGTGGGGTGGAAGTAGCTGTTGATGGTCTGAGGTGAGGACAGGGGGGGCGGGAGTTGCAGGGTTGGGTTAAAGGAACGACCCTGTAGGGTTTCTGCAAAAACACAGCTAGCAATAGGCTAATTCTCTAGATGTGCTGCACACCGTCTACAGAGCAGCATCTTCCCATTATGACTTCTGGTCAAAAGTAGTTTGTGTTTTAGTTTTTGTCGGAAATTGGTTTATAAGTGTTAATTCTAAAATGAAGAAACGTCATTCCTCTAATACAGACTCTCCTCAGCTTACTTCCTGTGTGACTTTCAGTGACTGTCACATGCCATCGTACCAAGTACATGTTTCTAATTTCAAATGAAATCCCCCCCCCGCATACACTCCGTTTTTTTTTCTTTTTTTAGCCAAAGAAGTGAAAGCATGAAAAAACGTTGTGTGGGTAATCCATTAAACAGCTGGTGCTAAAACACGTCGACCAGTGAGGCCGGTCTTACTAGCTGTGGTAATAATCGCTGTTTAGTCTCTGTGGAAAAAACGTCGGATTGGCAGTCCATTTTAATTATGATTTAATAAAAATATCTCATTCTGTCTAAAGCAGACCTACCATCTCACGAAAGTATTCCATTCTCCGCCTACCACCATTACGACATTGTGCTTCATCGACAAGAGCAGTATTCTGGATAAGGGCTTCCGTTATTTTCACAGCATGAGGATTATCATTTGACATTTTCTCTTCAAAGTGCTGGTGGCAATTTCGTTGTACTTTTTTCCGAACTTCTGCACCTCCTTGATATCTTGGTTGTGGTTTGCAGTCCCGCTTTGCTTTGGTTTTTGTTGTTAATTTTGAAGTACTTCCATCCACAGGCCATTTGTGGTTCCGGTTACTTATCTTGTTGGCGCGGTATCGGTTATAGGAATCGGCGCCGAGTACGAGTACATGAGCACTGCAGCAGAAGTGGATACCGATACTAGTATCAGTAACCATACACTCATAAATGAAACCAGTATATTTTCAGCCTTTTTCTGTCATTTTCTTGTATTTCAACCGCACCCTTTTTTTACCCAACACATTATTGTCATGCAATTGGAGCAAAATTGCATATAGCTTTTTTTTTTTTGGAAAACTTACCGTTTCGCTTTTTGAGCTGGTATGTATTTGATGTTGTGGTGCAAACATGCAGCCAGTGTTGAGTAAACAGTGATAGCTTGAAATATTTCTACTTAACGTTAGGATTCTGCCACTAACAAGCACTAAAATTGCCTGTAGCTTTGTTAAATCTCTTCACATTGGCTTATGAGATTTGTAAATGAATGGCATCATTTTTGATGGTGTTATCCATGGTCACAGATTGCTATAAACATGGCCAAGGAGCATCTGTCAGATCTCAAAATACACCTATGGCTGTTTTAAAAACTGCACATTGTTTTTAAAAATTAGCTTGGCCTCTCCCTGCTGCTGGAGATTTTTACATTACTCGTTTCTCAACAAGTAGCGACATTATTCCCCAATTGTCAAGTATACTTTCAATGACATCTCTGTCCAAGTCAGTTAGGAAATCGTGGGGTCTCCAAATGAACCAGCCCCCTGCAAATCTTACTCTCGTCACATGGACAGATAAGAGATTAATTATTTAAGGGCTCACAAAGAAGACCTCTGTGACAGCCAACTCTCTCGCTCTCTTTGTATGGCTGAACTCTGCCTGAAAAACTGGAACTCTGCACAAAGGATTTGCAAACTGTAAGGCTGTCTTGCTGTTTTGACTGAACTGACATAAACTAAAACTGCACTTATCTGCTCATTATAAATTTGCATCTAAGCCCCTTTCTTAGGAGAGTCCTATAGTCTGCCATTCTCCACAGACGCTGCAGAATTAAACTAAATTTCCCTCAGATCCCCTGTGCAGTCCTGCCTTTACTCAATGCTGTATTATGCTCTATGTACAGTAGATGCAATTTCTGTAGCACCCTTAATTTCTCATTTAGTATCTCATGCTAGCTAATAGCCTTATTCATTTTTAAGGATTTTAGTATAACAACGCTGCTTAGTTGTGTCTACAAATGAACTTGTGATGGAATTTGCCAGTTTATCACGCGGTTTCTCGAAACAAATGCTCTAACAAGCTGCTATCAGATTCCGATTTTCTGCGGTCTGCTTCTGATTTCGCCGCTTTTGCGTTATGGTCTTGCGAGCACGTGGAAACTTCTCCAGCACGCACCTCTTCTGTTACGCGGGATTCGTTTAATGAATGTTTTGAATTATAACTGCTAGAGGATGATGCCCGGGGTAAAAATAGACCGGGAATATACACTCGGGTGGTTTTAAAATCCCCAGTTTTATGGGAGGGCCAAAACTGTAACAAAATTATAAAGTTTTTGCTGGCCACTAATTTAATATTTTTGCAGACCTTTGAGCAGTGCCCTGTATGCTTTTTTTTTCTTCTTTTTTGCTTTCTGATGGCCTGTCTGGCAGAAATGTGCCTGGAGTATTTATAGCTGGTTATGGCTTGTCAAAGTTAATTTACTCCAGTTAACTCAGGGGACTTAGTCAGAAATGCAGTGAAAAACTGAAAGAGACAGATGGCAAAAAGGCCTGTCACAAGAGCGGCCCAGATCACGAGCGGCCATCTTCCACCCCGCCATGCCAAATGACCGTGCAGCCCCATTATTTTCGTAGGCTAATTAGTGTTTTGTTATGTGCTTTAAAAACACTGGAGAGGTCTGGGAAAGTTCGCAATATGAGTGTGGAATACCGAAGGTGCCAATCACCGCAGAACTTCTCCCCGTCTCCGCTGTCAGATATCCGCGCGCTTCCTAGTGTGATAGCAGTAGATGTGTCGTTTGAGGGTTTTTTTTTTTCCCCCCCATTTCGTTTAATTAGCTCAGACTGTTCGTTCGGAGTTGGCGGGGGCTGAGAATGGCCCGTGAACCCGGGCTACACGGCGCGTGCCCGAGTCTCGCCGAAGCTCTTTGCAGATTTACCATTGCCAGCAAAATGGGGGCCCGACCGGGATTCCTTTCCAGCGCTAAAAACAGAGGCCGTCGATCAGGTCCCCTCCCATCTGGCGTGCGAGCCGTCCAGAGCTCACCTCCAATCCGCTGCCGAGTCGGTGATCTGCGCGGCCGGTCGGGGAGCCGGGTGGGAGCGAAGGACTCCCCCTGTCATTACTGTGAAGTCGCCCCAAGAGGATTTTGGGATGTGTGCGTGAGTGTTGATGAGCTTTCTGTACAGGGAGAAAGAGAGAAGAGCAGAAGCTAGAGGAGACGTTCCATGGGCTACATTTGACTGGGGGAGCAGAAGTAAAAAGGATCTTCACATTTCTTGCTTTCCCAAAACTGACTTGGTAATTTGATTTATTTATGCGCCGCTTGGGCCTGGCTCCTCAAACGCGGTGGCTTCATAGGATGGCCGCGTTGTTCCTTCACGCTTTTATTGGCTCAGTGTGCCGGGCCCAGGTGTGTAAGATATGCTATCGGAGGAAGGAGAGAGCACAGGAAGTTAATTTCAGGTGCCTAGTCAATCTCACTGTTAGTTCTTTACTGCTGTTTAGAAGTCTGGGATTTCATTTTTCCCAATTTCTGATAAGTCAGGCTAATATCTCCCGGCGCAGGGTTTCGGCAGAAACAGCACGAAGAACTCGAAATCCTTAATCCAGCTCTGCTTGCTGCGTGCCCATGAGCACAGACATGGATAATAACGATTAAGGAATGAAACTCAAGCTGTGAATTTGCGGCAACAGTCTGCACTTTGAGCAAACTGTCAGCAGAGTGAATGGGTGAGGGTGAGAAATCTCTACGCGTCAAGCCGTGCCACTCTGATTGCTCTAAAGATGCTTTGATACGGCCTTTTCCCCGATGCGCAGAATTCAACTCACTAATTCACTTGAGAAGCGGGAAAGCAGGAAGATCTATTCAAAAAGGAAACAAAGCACAAGACAGACAGAAGAAACAAAGGGGGGGGGGGGGTGATGGCACTGTAAACTGCTGTAATAATCACACACAATTATAATCTCCTGTCAATTCAGTCTCCTATTCAGAGCAGTTGATGTGCCCCATTTGGGCCCGGGGTGAGATCGAATTACTCCGTGGTGCCATTTTGAGCTGGGAATACAGACTTCATAGCTTGTTTATAATCTCGTATGTCCCATAATGCCCAGTGTGTGACTCGAATATTTGTTGTGATGAAAGCCGCAGTGTGGCATTACGGGGGGCGATAATGGCAGCACCTGAAAATCACAGCCAGGTGTGCATACTTTCCCTGAAAGGTTGGGTTATCTTGGCTAAAGTGTCTGGTTGGCCCACACTGTCCCGGTGTATCCATGCTCACAAGAAGATCCCTTCTGGGAGCAAAATGCTGTGTTGACAGACAATTATTCCCTTTACCAGCAGATAATGAATAACTTCACGGCTCCCCGTCGCACGAGGCGCTGCGTTTAGTATTCGGAGCCACTGCCTGAGCCCTGTGCCATCCCCATTGTTTCTCCAGATTGATTTGCAAATGAATCATGAGATTTTGAATAGACTTACTTAATTGAAGTTTGTGTAGCAGATTATGGGCACCCCACGTATCGGCCAGGCTTGCTTATGGGGCGGCAGTCTGTATTATAGATGACTATCGCTCCTGCTCGCCAGCTTTAACGTAATTAAATAAGTTTGCAACTCGAGGTTTGATGCTAAGCTCCATCTTCGGTGGGATTTGAAATTCTCCAGAGACACCGGCGGAGTCACGCAAGCGGTGGATAGGAGACCTGCATCTCTGCCGACGGAACCTCCTGGTTTGGTCTTCCTTTTTCTTAATTACTTTTCCAGACACTCTTTTTCTTTTTTTTTTTTTTCCTTTCTGTCCAGGATTTATTGTTTTTTTTTTTCCCCTCTCTTTTCTAATTAACACACCAGAGCGTGATGCGTATCCTCCTTCGCTGCAGCGCAGTGCACTGGAGGAACCCTGACCTTTTGTGTAGCGGGCGGCGTTTGTGCGGGATCCAGTGCTCGGTCTGCAGCGACGGCGTGTATCTCGGCTGACCAGGCGCCGCGGGGAGAGCGTCGGCTGCTGCCGGGGGCCCCAGACTGCCGGAGGCTCTAGACCCCGCTGTATTTACACGCTTCTAATCGCCTATTAGCCTACATGTTTATCGTGAACACGGCGCCTCTTCAGAAGTTACAGCTTCCACTTTTAGAATTCGCTTTTTTTTTTTTTTTTTGACCTTGGGCTCTTTAGTGTTCTCTTTGTCACGAGTTTATTAAACTCCGACGCCTCTCGTGCTAAAAAGGCCAGATCCTTTGGACGTGAGTGATGTCGATTGTCTGTGTGCCTTTTAGCCTGTATATCGACGTAGCTTTGGAGGAACCAGTGGTTCGGGAATCATCTCAATCGATGTTGCCTGACCTGGCCAGCAAACACCTACAGCGCTTTGTAGTGGGGGGGGTAGAGGGGGGAAGGAGCTTGTGGACCCAGGTTCATCCACAGTTTAAACCCACATTTGATCCATCTTGGCAGGTTAGCTGAGGCATGGGCTCCTTCTGAATAATGAAAGCTAAGCTCAGGCGATTCTGAGATTCATTAAAACCTGCAGCTGTTAGGAAAGCATGCAGAGATATTTTCCCAGAATCCCTTGGGGGACAGCCATTCCCCAAACCACTGCCTTTGAGCTGCACCACCCCAAACCCCTCCCACCCTTGGTTGGGGTCTTGCCCAGTGGACCCCCCCCCCCCCCCCCCGGGACTGTTGTGCACGTGTCCTGGCCACTGAGCTAACCGCTGCCGCTGCCTCCCTCTGGGGAGACCCAGCCCAGCATTTGGGGACCCCGAGTCATTAGGATTCTGCTGTTTGGACCAGCAGCGCTGTCACGTTCCCGCCCTGCCTGGCCCCGCCGCCAACAAGCCCATATCCAGCACGTAGCGTTAATGACATTTTCAGGGGTCAGGGTGACGCGTGCCCGGTTTCCGAAGCGTGCTCCCACGGCGTGCATGCGTGGCATTTACCGGCGCCATCCCGAAAGCAGGGAAATGACGTGTCGTCATGCACTTTACCTTTTTTGCCAGTAGCGGGCGCCATGACCCCAGCTTGCCGCCATAAGCCGGTCCCGCCTCATTCGGGCCGCCCATCCTCTCCCTGTGCTCCCGTGATGCCAGAACCAGCCACGGAGCCGCACAGATGTACTGGAAACAAATGCTTTTTAGCAAACAGGGAAAATAATATGCTTATTTAAAAATCTCTTTGCTTCTTTTTTTTCTGCTACTGCTGCACATTAGCGTTTGGCGCCGCACACAGTCATTCCCACCACTGGACACATCATCAAAGCTGCTCGCCGGTGCCAAGAATCAGCTCTGGGCTGCTGTACTGTAAGCCCTGCGCTCAGGTTACCACGGCCTGCATCCCTCCCTCCCCGCGCCGGCTTTGAATTATGTTCCTGCGCTGATACCATTAGCGTCATTTCGGTTTTGTTTTGGACAGGTGTAATGAAGAGGTATTTTTTGTGCCGCGTTCGGCAGACGAAAAGGGACTATCACGGCCTATAATGCAGTATCATAAAGTAATAGTCTGCATTTGTCAGGCTCCGTGCCAACACTGGGAAATTTATTTGTAGGTTAAATAAAATGACGAATTAAATGTATTTCTCTGCGGGTAGCGGAAAAGAGGGAGCGGTCCGGTGCGGAATTTGCTCTGCTTTCCGTTGCGCGCAAGTCTATTTTCTATGCTACGCTGTCAGTTTCGTTAGCCGGAGTTTGGTGGGTGGGGTGGTGGGGGTGTTTACGATGTTACCGGCGTTTTGAGATGTTTACATTATGTAACCTGCAGTATGTGTTTTGTACTTGGGTCTCCTTGGTGCCTCTGTGGTAATTTATGCACAGTGCACTGGGTGGGGTACGTCGGCCTCGAGAGCTTTGCCTGATCAGCCTGAGAACGCAGCGCTTCTGGCTCCACTGTGTTCGATGACAGATATACCACCGCGACACGGAATGGGCCAGTCCGTGTAGTTGTCCACGGTGTGTGGCCTAGCTGTGCAGAATGTACCATTTCTGGCACTAGGGGTGATGAGGGATCTTTCTGTAGCAGTGCTGCGGCTCCTGCCAGTTTCCGTAGCTTCAGTGCAAAGCAGTGCAAACACCATGAGTAAGCCACCTGGCTTGGGGTTTTCGTTATTGAATTAGTTTCACTGGATTTTAAGCATTATCCATTTTAGTTGTTTCACATAACAGAATGAATTTTTGTGCTGTGTGTGAGGAACATTTTGATTTAATTTCATCTTGAGGAGAGAAATAATGTCCTTGTCTGTAAGATTTTATTAGCAGCATAGCTAGCAGCCTTTTGTAAAATGATTGTGACCTTTTAGGTGAAACCGTCCCAGGTCTTGTGTAGAAAGAGTGATGCAGAGTAGGACACGTGCCATCATTTAGTGACATTTAACTTCAGTTATTGCGTCATCAATTTCTCTGGCATTGCCAGACACCTGAATAGACTGAAGAATAGACTTTATATTTTCAGTGAGACGTTGTTGCGCTGTCTTGAGTTTGAACTGCTCTGTTAAATGTTTTTCAATGGGGTAGATTAAAAGTAGCCAGGTATAGCGAGCACTGAGCTGTTTGGGAGATTTTATGCCGTAAGGAAAGAGGCCCATTAACTGCCAGCCAGATAGCATTCTCATATGAGAACATAAAGATAAGCTTAATTACCCTCAGTCATATTTAAGGTGCGCAAATAGCCCTGTACACTACTGCTGATAAATATAATGGGTTGTGATGTAGGTATTTTGAGTGCAGTGAGTCTAATAAAGAATTCAGCTTAATGGCTGTATTGTGAAGGTTTCAAATTGATATTAGTAGAGTTGCTTTTGTGTGTCCTGTAAATAGTATTTAAAGATTTTATATGCAAAATAGTTGCTCCAATACTGCTTAATGCACACAAATGGAGATGGGGTGCAATACCAAGGTCCTAATGCGCCGATGGACCCCCCTATGGCTTCAGAACAGCGCCGGTCCCCTCAGGAATACCGTCATAAAGGTTCTGAACGGTGTGTAGTGGGCTTTGGGGGATTCCTCATAAAGAAGGGCTCTAGTCCTTTGGAGGGATGAAGTGGGAATCTATTGCTCTCTGTTTAGGTCTTGGTGGAGGGAGTGTCTGACATCGTCCTGCTTCATAAAACCGCCGGGGAGTCTGTTTTGCAGTGTCTTGGAATGTGGGCGCATCAGGAGGGAGCAGTGTCTGCACCATTGGGCATGCTTAGTCCGTAAGATGGCACCAATATTCCTTGGCAGTTATATGACCATGAGGAGCAATCATCAGGCCTAGTGATTCCTGCAGAAAGGCCGCCCATACTGACTGAGAGCTGAAGGCGTTCTCTGGCTTTGGCCAAACATAAACCTAGCCAGATGTGGGGAAAACGGCAAACGATGACTCATCAGACTTTTTCCCCACTACTCAGAGGTGCAGGTTTTATGCTGCTTACATCTGTGTGTGTGTGTGGGTACATGCTGGTTCAGTAGGGCAGCCTTGACACCCCACCCAGCTTTTTCAAGCTCTCGATGTTCAGTGTGGCACGGCGCTTCTGATTCGGGTCTGTGGTCATTTTGGAAATCCCTCAACATGTTTAGCCACTGTCCTTGATGTATTAAACAGTTTAGCAGTTTTTATGACCAGTGCATCTGGAATTTGGGCAACAATTACTTGGCTTTTTACCTTGACTTAGGGTTGCTTTGACTCCTGTTGCTTTAACTTGCATCAAAGTCCATCTCCGCTGCCAAAGACTCATAATCGGCACTCACCCTAAGGTGTCTTGCTTTTGTTGCCGCGTTTGTAATTGAGGTTTCGTTTCCCAGCAGTTTAACCCCCTTATTTTTCCACCCTGTGTGTTTGTGTGTATTTGTAATTAAGTATTGGATATTCGCATACGTTTTCTGTGCACTTTTAGAATGTTTATTTGTGCTTTTAATTGAATGAATTCAATGAAATTGGTCTCATGAAATGATTTGAATAACTCTTATGAAGACTAATTCTGTTTGCAGTGATGCAAAAATGCTGGTAGAATAGCAGAGGCCCAGCAGAAAAGGGGCGGCGGATCTGGATTGCGGCCTGACGCAGCTGCAGTGTGCAGCTTAACAGCCGACCATCAAGTCCCGTGTTGCTTCATGGGTATCCGATGAAATTGCATTACTGACCCTTCAGAGATTTATTTTGGCTGTAGCGACATAGTAAATTTCCCAATTACCAAATGAGAAAAGTAAGAAGTCTGAAATAAGCTGTCCATTGATAGGGCACAGTCTCCCGCCCCCAGTGTTTATGGCCGAGACCCCAGTATCCCCTACACCCTCTGCTTCCAGAGCACTTCTCCACCCAGCATGCCACGGGGTGACTTACCCGTAGCCGGCTCCCTCATGCCGGAGACATTTACGAGCCCCCTGGGCCTCGCTGTCCTCTGCTCTACCCCGTACTCTGCCTTGATGAAGTGATGGAAGAAAGTAAGTCAAAAATCAGGGATCTACGTTGACCCAAACAAAAGTGCGGGGATCCTGCATAAAGATGGAAAAGACTAATGAGAATGGAACAGAAATGTCATAGTGGGAGTGGTGAGCATGTCCCAACTGGGAGAGAACCACAACTGGGCCGCAATAAATATGCACCGATCTCAATCTCAAACCAGCACCGTGACCTTCGTCGGATCGGATCCCTTCCTGTATGCTATCAACGTTTGTGTGCGAAAGTACATTTTTGGCTGACTGGTGACCTTCTGGGAGGCGCGTAGTTTGGGTCGGGGCAGGTGAGGGCCTCAAACTGCCAATAAAGACTAACAGTCGAATAGAAAAGATAAAAAGTGCATTTATTTTCATTTCTAAAGGTAGATGCCGAGACTGTGGGTTATCGTATGAAAGGATTGGTTTTATAAGTTAAAATTAAGCTGACATTTAAAGAGAGCTGATGCTTATAGAACAGATCTGAGTTTGCATATCGCTGAACTGAGGTCAGTCCTGGTCCCTGCAAGGGTGAGCAGTGACAGATAATGGTCCCTGCAGTCTCTGACCTGAAAACAGTTAGCGCTTCCCTGTAGCGTCCCCAAGTCATTTTATACTAACAGTATTGGCTCAGCTGCTGAAATGGCAACATGGCATATTCCAGGGGCAGGAAATGATCCCCAGTATGTAAACCATTAAAAGATTATAGTAAGAAAGGAAGATTTACCACCAGTTGTACCTGACATCTGCTCTCCTAAGTTTTCCTGAGATCTGTATTTTTCTTTTAATATTTACTTCATCTGTCGCTGCATGGGGGTTTCTTTCCCGGCCAATTAGAAATGGGCACACCCTAAAAGCTTGTATCAATTGGTCCAATATCTGCATTCTGGAAAATGTTTTTCCATTTGTGGGGCAGAGGGCAGAAGGCAGGTGATTGGTCGTCGTCTTCTGTTTCAGTGTTTAGTCGGGATCAGCACCTTGTCGTTTTCAACAGGCACAAAGCATTTAATTTGAAGCTGTTAAATCACAGGAAGGAAGAACAACAGGTTTTTTTTTTGGTTAAATATGACAGTGTTTGGTGGGGATGGAATCTGTTATGAGGCGACACAGAGAGATGTGAATCAATTATCGTTTGGTTCCCAAGGATACGGAGAATTACGCAAATCTACCATTTCCCTGCTGAGACTTTCACTTCCCTCTATGTCTCCCTCTCCTAGTGTCCCCCTCTCTCTCTCCTTCCCCTCTCAAGACATGATTAAAACTTTTGTGTTGCTGTCTCGTGGAAACCACTGGGAGCACTTGAGAATGCTCTTTGGCACATTGCTGGGGATTAGGCCACAAAGCCTGGGAGTATCCTGGGGTTTGCTGCCTGGTTGGAGTGAACCTGATTGGGCTTAACCTTGGAACTGTTCTCTGGGGTATTTAAATGAAACTGTGGTTATAAGAAGATTTCTGTGGAGTGATGTTTAATTTGTCTTTAAGCGTATGCATAATTTATTCCTGAACAACATCCATTTTTGTCGATTGCCATCTACTGTAATATGATTGGACCATGGGGTTGGAATGTTTGTTACACTGACATGAAGTGCTGGGGTGGTTCGATCAGCGATGTAATGCCGCAATTTGTGTTATTAGGTTCCTGCATTTGTTCTTTTATAATTATGGCCCCATGTTTTAATCCAGAGGTACTGTTTCTTTCCCCTGGAAACTAGATTATTAATATTGTCATTCTGTCGCTAGTTTTGTATTTGGTGCTCCTGAAGAATAATGGCTTTATTAAAATAATAAAAAAAAGGTTAGAGTGATGTCAGATTGTTTTATTAAGGTTATTGCATTTTCCAATTCTCGATCAATTTTTTTTTCACCCTCCGGTAGGCACATCAACAGAACAAAATACAAATTTCCTTAAATGCACGAGAAGAAAGCCAGCTGACGTAAAGGTCACGTCAAAGGCTCCGTCTGCCACTGCTGTCTAGATGAGCTTATTGCTCTTCGTCAGAAAGACCTGGGTGATTAGCTGCGGTTTCCTGTATTGGAGTAGGAGGGAGGCGCTCGCATCATTCTGTATTAGTGTTTCCTCTAGGCCTCGCCTCTCCCCCACCTGCTTCTCCATCGAACTGGCACAGAGTGCCGTTGCTTTGGGGAGCAGGGGGGTGTCCAGGCAGACCGTGTCCCTGGGAGGGAGAGAGGGGCGAGCGCTGTGCTGGCCAAGAGGTTGGGCGGGTCAGTTGGGAGTCTTTGCACCTGTAGGGGGAGGAGTGCAGCCAACGGTAAGCTCACTGAATGCCGCCGGCAGGCACACGTCTGTGTGGGGGTGTACGTGTGTGCAGGAGATAGTAGGGGGCCGGAAGCTATTAATGAGCTTAAGCCTCTCGCTTCCCTCCTCCTCCATACCCCGGTCACTGCCGTCTCCTTCCCCCTGCTCCTGTAAAACGGCCCCAGAAACGCATGCGATCCACTCGAAGGCTCCAGTTAGTCACCGGCGATAAATTGACAGAAGGCGGCAGCTGCAAGTGCAAGTCGGCTGTTTGCCGTCGTCTGCTGCAGTCAACAGTTCCTCGGGCTAATTTGTCGAATTCAGCAGAGCTACGTTTGCGTGTTCAGTTAAAGTGAAATTCCACAGATAAGATAAACAGAATTAATTTAAGGAAAGGGCTCACAATGATGGTACGGCACTTTTTAATGTATTGGCTTGGAACCATGCCTGTCATTCCGAAGTCCTTTACAAAAGGTTAACTTTTAAAATGGACCCAACGCTTTATAAATCTAGCTTTCTATGTTCGGCGAAGATGTCGGCAGCGTTTTGTTAAAGGGCACGCAGGGCAGTGGCCTAAAAAATAATCATCTTGCCAACTGTGGGTTGATATACAGGCCATGACTGGCCGAGTGGCACAAACACCTTGGCGTGCGCTTGAGCTCTGTATGCAGACATTTGCGGCAATAATGCTGAGTGTATGTTGTCTTTGACATTGGTTACTTCACAGCTCAAATTAGGGTTAAATGTTAAAAGAAGAAAAGTGCAGGCATGCTTTTAAAGATCTGCTTTTAGGGCCATTTGTCTAGGTGACTCTAATCCCCATTTCGCCTCTGAAGGGGTGCTGGGTAATCTTATGTGTCTCCAGCAGGTTGGGGACGTAGGGATGTCCCGGGGAAATCTCCGCCCAGGTTTCCTGGGCCTTCTGCAGCTGTTGCATCCTGGCGTCCCCACCTATCCAATGACGCGGCCCCCAGCTCTCAGTCAATGTAACAGGCACCCAACACAGCGAATCAGATGGTTTCTATGCCAGCATGGCTGCCAGCAATGACACGGTCATTGGATTACAACTGTTTGAAATGTGACAGACAGTAGGCGTCGTGCGTTTTGGCGCGTTCAGGTCAGGAGGGAACGAGGCGGGGAAAAGAGGGACTCGGGGAGAGGCAGGATAATTCTGCTCTAATCTCTTTAAGAACTTTGATCTGAGAGGTGCTTCATGCCAGTCTGAATGTTCTGCCATTTGTCACGAACTCTTCAGTTTGCTGTCCCATCTGTGTCGTGTTTATGCTGTTCTATCAAAAAAAAGCCTTTAGCCAAAATCGTGCCGTTGTGCTGAAATTCGTAAAATCAGAAAAGTATTTGGGACAGGAAATAGGTGACCATGAGGCTGCCTGTTAATCGCTAAAAGCTCTGCTTTAGTGGCACCTTTTTATACTGAGCGAAATTGTCCAGATGAAACATCCCGTATGTTTAGGATGTGCAAAGTCTAGCTAAAGCCCCGTTTTATGTCAGGGGCTGTTACACGTTTGTGTGTATTTTTAGTTTGTTTAAACTAAATCTTTAGTATTTTTAGGTTGTTTAACCATTTCGAAACTGTTTATTTGAAAATGTATCCGTCTTCTAACTGCGTATCCTGGTCAAAGTCAAGTTTATTTAAAAGGCAACAGTAAAAATGTCATTTCAAGTGATTTTAACCAGGCTTTTAGACGGATCTTAACTCAGTGTTTTTCCCTCCTACAAATAAATCTGTGAAACGTACAAGATCAAGGATATTAGCGGTACATGGTGCTTTGGCCAGCAGCAGGAAAGGGCCATAAAGACAAGCTTGGGGTTACAGATCGACATGTAGGGAAACACCTGTTCATCCTGTATATGTGATCAGGGCCGAGGCGACCCACCCCCGGCTGTCTGCGGGAGGCATGAGCAATCTAATAACCGTGATCCCCCAGTCATGGCAGATGCCCCTAGAATTAGATGACAGTAAATTAAACTATGTGAATAAACAGGCAGGTAGTGCATCGGATATCAAGCCAAATGAGGCCGTTTTTGTGAGCGCGGCTGGGGATCACAGGTGCGACGTCACCGCTAACGGCGGCGGGGGCTAATCCGTCGCCTAAGCCGATCTCCCGGAAGCCAGAGCCTGATTGCTCATTCCCCACAACCTGCCCACCCTCTGCTGACTCCAGGCTCACGGGAGAAGGGGGGGGCAGGCTTACGGGGCGGGGGTCCAGGAAGAAAGCTGGGGTTTCCATATGCTGCAGTTCTTGAGCTGAGCCCCGTAAATGAACCGCACATCATTGCCGTGCCTGACTGAGGGGCGTGGTCTCTGACTGAGGGGCGTGGTCTCTGACAGCCTCATCGCCACTGACCAGTCTGGCCGCGGCTTGTACTGCGAGTCCCGGGCTCTGAATAGAGCCTATGGACCTGCCAGATCCTGAGAGCAAAACATGATGGGGTGTCAGGAAGGCACTTAATCCTCCTGGGTTTCTTCAAATATGTTTTGCCTGCGTTTCTGTCATTCTGTTTGCTCAGTTATGACTCCTGTCTGCTGCTTTGACAAATTAATTTAAAATATGTTTTGGCTCAGTGTTAGGTGGGACGCGTGTAATCTGGGCAGCGGGAGGGGGGCAGTGATTCTGATGGTGGTCCTTTTCCACAGAGCCATAATAAAGTTGTCTGTGGACCTTATCTGCTAGTGAAGGCTAATTGCATGACCCAGAGGGCTCCATGCTCAGCGGAATCAGGCTTTGTGGGACACATCCGAGAGCGAGCACACCCCCAAGCCTCGGTGAAGCATTTTCCCTTCCTCAAAGCACTTCGGTACTGGGGGGGATGGGGAGGGGGGTTCCCTTAAGGTGTGGTACGAATTCTGTTTTAAAAACATTTTTGCGTGCAGTATAGGTGGCAGCTATTGACAGACAGCTTAGTTATTTTAACTTAAGGTGATTGGGTCGGCACCCTCCTAAAGACATTTGGCATCCGATTGGTGGAGGTGCAGTGCCTTTAAGGTGGCCTTCGCTTAAAGCTGCAGGCAGCTGAAGTGACAGGTTAAACGAAGCCATCTGTCCATGTGGCTCACTCTCCGACTCTCCTCCTCACTCCCACACATTCAGGTAGTGCATACAGGGATAGGTCATGTCATTTTTAAGGGCATGGCTCGGGGACCAGAAGGGTGTGTGTTCTAATAGGATCCCCATAGAGTGCTGGATGTTGTGCCTTTGCGATGCGTAGATCGTCCCAGTGAAATATTTATCTGTATAAATAGGCAAGTCTAGAAATAATTTTGCACAGAGTAGCAAAATAATAATGTGAGAGGTATGTGGGTGTTTGTTCTTAAGTGGACCTTCTGCCTAACTCATCTTGAATCCCCGGGGATAGGCGGCATGCCTCAGTTTCGCCTGTGATATGACAGACACACATCATTGTTATCTTTTGAACTGACTTATTTATTTTATTTTTATTTTTTGCTCCCTGTCCCCTCTTTCGCCACAAAAGGCGGAGCGTAAATGCTGTAAACTGTGGCCAGCTCTTCAGAGAGGGACAGAATTAGATCACATGCCCTCCAGATGGCTCAAATTTAATTATTTAGTGCACAGAAACGAATTCGGGTCAGCCGCAAATATATAGGATGGGCTGGAATTGCTTATATAGTGGGTGTGTTTTTATTGCAATGTGAAGGTTATAAATCCCAAGCAGTAGCATGTTGGTAAAGGTCATGCAGCCACCTTGGATGGCCTCTGCTGTACGGAGGGACTGCCTCTTAAACAGAATGGCACTGCTGGTCCTCCCACTTTATATGGGCAACTACACTGCACAAGTACAGACACACCAAAAAAATGTCACCACAAGGTCAAGTGGCAGGTTCTTATCATATTGTAGGGACATTTGGTTCCCCCAAATAATATATACATCCCCTCCTCCACACACACACACACACACACACACACACACACACACACACACACACTCACACACAAACACACACAAAGTGATCTGTCACAGTGCATCAGTCATCTCAAAACTCTCCTAGAGTTATTCTTGGATCTGCTGTAACCCTGCAGTACCCCCCTACATTAGTTGACTCGACCACAAGCCCACCTTGTTTGGCTAATTGCTACCTCATCAAGTTATTTAATGTTTTTTAACCAGTATGATTAATTAATTGATCTGGCGGTGAAGTTTAAGGAGTAAATGGAATATCTGGGGCGCCATTTAATCTTTCGCCCTCTTGTGTTTGACATGCTTTATGGTTTTCTGTATTTCCAGCTGAGGCACAGGGATTGGGTTTTAAAACGCGCCATAACTCTGACAGGGATTTTATTTATTTATTTTTTTACTGGCGGAGAGCCTGGTGACCGGAAACGGGGCTCGTTCGGCACGCCGGCTGTCTCTCTGAAGGTCCTTGTGGGAGCCGTCCCAACGTGATTAATAAAAACCCCCGGAGCTTGTCTGAGGCTCCAGGCAGTTGAAGTAAAGATCCGACCCAATGTAAACATCCGAGGCCCAGAGAGGCACAGGGCCGGACCCTGTGCAGTCCCTTCCCCATAACCGTGTCCCTGCCAGTGGCTGAGGGGCCACAGGCACCTGCATTTCTTCAGGCTGGGACAGATGAGCCTGTCAGGTCTCACATTTCTGGCCAGGTGTCAGACACACCGGCTGAAATAAGCAGGCGCACGATTTAATCCAGATTTGTTACTATATTTACTGTAAAATTCTGGGGATCATTTTTCTTCTCGTTCAAGGATTTCCCTAATTATCTTGTCACCTACTGTTAGAGAGCACACCATCAGAATACTAATGGCAAAAACTTTGCTTCAGAAGTTTCCGGAAGGAAGCTTACGAAAGAGAGGATAGAAATAACAAATCTGTGAACACAAAAGACAAACACAACAGATTTGTAATTTAAATAAAATTACACACTGGGAAACAGCTGGTGTCACAGTAACATTTTGCTGTGTAAATACCTTTGATATGAAATGGCTGTGGGCTTTCTCTGATTGGCTGGCTTATTCATCATAGAACATCTTGGTATGGTTTACTGCTTTTTGTCCATCCAGCATGTCAAAAGTTTGTCATGTCCACCCCAGACCCAGCAATTCATTTCTGCCCTCTGCAGAGGTCACTGTTTTTGCTCATATGTCCTGTAATATACATGCCTCCAAGTCCTTTTGTTCCTTCAAAAGGACAGTTCAGGCTTTAAGATATCACATGTGGATGTGCTTTTTTCGCCATCAAAATAGAAATCTAAATTATTTTTTTCCCCCTGGATATCGGTAAGGTTTTTTGGGTCATTTCTCAAAAGATATGGATAATATAGCACTGTATTTATTGCAATATTCTTGTTATCTACAATAGCAGTGCATCATACGTATTGTGCATTTATACATTTTGAAGTTAATTTTCCTGGATAATCTGCGCAAGTGCAGTGACACATACTGTATGTGGTAAGACCCACTTTTATCTTCAGAAGCACTTCAGAGCTAGATGGTTGCTTGCTCACATAAGCTATTATACACACCACTGTTGTACTGAGCTGTTATTTTTGCACCTGTGGCCTTCCTGTTAGCTTTACCGAGCCTGGCCATTCTCCCCTGGCCGCTCTCATTAATTTGTTTTAGGCCGCAGAGCCGCCCCCGACTCACCGTTTTTTTGTCCATTCTCCGTGAACTAAAGACACCGTGTTGTGTGAAAATGCCCAGAGGAGAACTGTTTGTTTCAGAGATGCTGAAATGCCGGAGTTGCACGGAGTGGTAGGATTCTGTGGATGGCAGGTAGCTGAGGAGAGCTTCATGGGTTGAATGCGGCTGGTTTAGTGGACGCGTCGGGTACTCGGCTCGCTGTGTTGTTAGTCTGTATAGGGCTGCAATGCACAGCATTCGTGCTTTTTCTTGGCAGTCAATGGCGACGAACCAAAGAACCAAAGAAAATGTCCACACACTGAAACTTAAACACGACCACATGACAGGAACCTGAAGAAGCCAGGGCCTGTATTCCTGAGACTGTTTACCAAGCAGTTCTCTTCCATCTCTTTGCTGTGCTTTTCATTTTCCATCTACGGAGAGCACTGACCACTCCTCTCAGCTCGCACTCTGCCATGGTATCATGGTTTTTATACGTTATACATAAAAGTATGTTAACGGCGATGGTGCATTGCGTCCAGAACCCTCTGTGGTCACTTAATGTTCTCTGGAGTCTAAATTCACTCACTTGAATAATATTGTTTTCCTTTCTAAACCAGGCATCCCTTTAAGTTGGATAATGCTCTTAATTTGCCATCTGTTAATCAAAATGCTTTTTAATGCATTGGTTTGTTAGAGTGACTGGGGAACAAAAATTAGCATGAGGAAACAGAGAGATCCTATTTCACAGTGCAACACTGTTTGTTATAGCTAGCCAAATATGGCTTTGCATTCTTGCGCTGTATCATAAAGTTTTAATACGCCTGTGTGCCAAGATGGATCTCCCCTTTCACTGGTCTTAAAGCAGAGCGAGTGGACCAAAGGGACGTGGAGACCCTTGTGTCTGTTGATCCCATTATTTCATAGGCTTTTTATGGGGAGGGAAAACATGACAGATGCTTGTCAACCGTTGAGCCAAAACGCTAAACCTGTGTTAGCAGAGCGGAGTCCTTCACCCGATGGCGTCTCAGCCGTTCACATGGAAGTGTGGGATCTTGAAGTGAGGATGTTCAAGATGAACAAGCCATTTCCTGGTTGCTCTCTTCTAGTGTGGGCTTGTGTCCGACTCGGGGCCCCTCGGTTAATTGGCTGCAGACGGAGCTGAAGGGCAGTTGGGAGCTCGCCGATGGTCCCTTGGCTTCTCCCGGTACGGGAGCTGCAGGGGATGTTTGTTCTCCTGTGATCAGCTGGGCCTGGCTGCACCCTGTGCTGCTCTCTGGTCCTGTGTTCTTTGGAAGGAAGTTCCTTAACTTTTTACATCTGTTATATGACTGGCGAGAGATCAAGGCCATCTCCAGATACACAGTACAGGTCCATCTTTTTGGTCATGTGTTTGCCATCCCTCAGCTGATTACTTCAGCAGACCACTGGGGCAGGACGATACCGACATGTATTTCAGAAGCACGCCTAATCCTTTCCTCTCCTGATATGAGGCCGTGTTTACATCACAGACCTGTGACATCACTACCGTGAGGCTTTGGCTTGCACCGTATGGCTTGTTCATGATGATTATCTTTGTTTTCTGGTGTGAGATCATGGGAAGTGTGGAGGATGATTGAGGACTGGATAGTGGAGCTGTAGAAGCACACAATGGCCAGTCAGCCGGGCTCTGGTGGTCTGTAAGCACTTCTCAGCCGACACCCTAGGCAAGAGGCACTTTTCCACTGCCGCCAAGAACCAAACCAAGCCGTACTGCGAACTGGCCGCGTTCCATTGTAAATTATGCGAGCCACGCCCAAGCCATAACTGTGCTGACATGGCCCCGCCTACTATCAGGGCTGGAAGCTTGACTACACCAAGCTGGTTGCATTACCACCAACTAATTGGTCAAATTGCACAGAAATAAGAAAACTGGTGATGTTATGCATGGGTTATTTGAAGGAAAATTACATATTCTATATATTATTCATAATTTGTAGTGTCACACCTTGTGATGTATTGACTCATTCCCTGTAACTTCCGACCTCCTAAAAATAAAGTACTATGGAACAGCTGAATAGAATGGATTCGTAATGCAAATTTTTGCAACCTAATGCTAATTCCGCTAGCATTTGATGCTAACGTAACGGGACTTTTGTCACAGATGTGCCGCTGGAAATTAGGGCTCAGCGAATCATGACGTGCACCATGCGAATGGTAAACAGGCGTCTCTTCCGTTTTACGTCACTGTCACTCCCCAAATCTAGCCAAGCCTTCTGCAGTGGAAGACCAAAGCGAGCTGGAAGCGTGCTGTCACTCGTCTCTCTTCGTGGTAACGGCCCGGGCACGGCCTGCTGCCTATACGCCGGCGTAAAAGCCCCAAGGGTATCAGTCACCGGGTATATGCTGTCACGCACTAAGGTTAATTTAGAGGAACCAATCCATCTAAACTACATGTCTTTCGCATTCCCCGAGGGGGAACACTGACATGGGGAGAACATGCAAATTTCACACATACTGGGCCAAACAGGAATCACACCCACAGGCCTGCAGATGAGGTCACAGCTCTGCCTGCTGAGCCACCATGTCACTCGTAGTAAGTGATCCATGATGTGGGATAAAAACTTTACCCTGTTGCCTTACTAACAAGGACTAATTTACACACCGTCTACAGGTACCTGGTAGACGCTGAAAGATATGGGTCCTGTGATGCATATTTTGAGCCTGGGCCAGATTTTCCTTTTGCTGTTTTTCCACGTTGCACTTTCCTCCCAGGGCGAGCGTTTCAGCCAGGGGTGAGATTTTTGCACCCTGCTCTTCCTTGTAGTCGAGGTTGTGCTGATGTGAAAGCCTTGCCACAGGTTTTGCAATCTGAACTTGCTTGCATGTTTGCCTTCAGGCTACCCCTGGATGAAAGTTATAGCGTAGAGCAGATTGATAGTAAAATACTGTTTTCCTCTGTATGATTTAAACACTGACACACCGATGTACAATAACATATATTTTTCCATGATCATCTGCAGATTGGTCACGAAGAGAGAGTTTTAAAAAGGATAGATGAAACAAGGAACCAAGACATTAGCAGAGGATAGATCTTAATTAGGCAGATTTATGGTGTGATTCCCAGCTGATTTAGGGCATCTTCACTCCCCCCCCATGGAGGGACAAAGCATCATTAGTGTGGCTAGATGGTTTACACAACACCCCTGGACTTTTCAGATGCATCACTGTGTGCTTGTCACTGCTTATCACTGATGTGAATGCCTGAGGGCCGGATCGAACTCTTCATCATGAAGCGTTGTTCCCTGATATCCTAAGTGACTAATCACACTGAAGAACCTTTGTGTTCAGAACAGGCGGAAGGGGGGTGTCCTTTGTATTCCAGAATGCAGTAAGATTTCTGATGATGTCTGGTGTAATTGTCAGAAAGCTGGAAAAGTACTCTAAACCAGGTTGGGATTATTTTGTTTTAGCTCAGGGGCCTGGATCAGTGTATGTACAGTTTGGTCATGAAGTCTCTTCAAATTTTACTGCATATCATCCTAATAAATATCAATAAATAGTTGAAAATCAAACAGTAAGCAGAAAGCCGTGGATTTCTCATTTCCTGAATGTTTTAGCACCATTTTCTTTGCAGGCATTGGGTATGTGCATCCTAAGTGTATGAAAGGTGCTATATAAATAAAACTTAATTAAAATAAATAAATAAAAATGAATAATAAAATGACTATTATTATGTGGGGAAGCGGTCAGGGTGGTGGCTTGCTGGGGCTGATGGTTACTGGTTTGGAGTGCTGCCAGAACGTTCACAGATGGTCATAGATTGTCATGCGTACGGTGGCAGTGAAAATATAAACCTCATGTTGCCGTTCTCTAAATGATTTCTGCCTTTCCTTTCTAGCATGCTTAAGTAATGATGTGCAGTTTGTTTGCCTTTTGTGTTGAATGAAGTTCTTCAGAGGTTTTAGGGAAAAAAATAGTTTGGGCGTTTAACTTCACTAAAATGCATTTAATTAGCCAATTTGAGTTGTGGGTGAATTTGTTCTTTGTATGACAAAATTAGGAGTCAAAGACTGGTCATGTCAGTAATCAATTCTGGTAATGGTTGGGAATCTTAGCATGAGGCTGCATTTGGGCTGGGGTCTGGGAGGTGGGGCTGGGGTCTGGGAGGCGGGGCTGGGATTTGGGAGGCGGGCCTGGGGTGAGTCACCATACATGCAACCACTGGTCAGCCCTCCTTGAGCAGCACCGCTCTAGAGAGGGAACAAAGCTGGGCGTGGGCTTTGGAAATGGCCGTCTGTGTTTGCTGGTCCGTCATGCTTTTAGGCTGATCCCGCAGAAACAGGATAAGAAGCCTAATTGAATTATTGGCTCCTTTTGTTCTGTCCGTGGATATGAGGCCACAGTTTCTCCTCCTCCTAAGAGGATCATCTCGTGGTTCATGGATTTCGACCCCGTTGTCCAGACCCTGGGCTCTAGGGTTCAATGTAAAATAGATTCTCTTCAATTAAAAAAAAAAAAGTCTAAAGCTGCGTTTTTTGTTCTTAAGCCTGATGATTTGTCAAATATTACTATAGCATTTTTGAATTTATAGATATACCTCAAAAGTAAAACAATGGTATTTGATGTATTTTGAAAGTTATCGACAAGGTTTAAAAGTCCAAAATTCCAAATTTTTTTCTGTGAAACTCATTTACACAATTAACTCTATTTATCACCACAGATAGAAAACTACCATTACATAGCTGTCACTGAACGGTTTAATGTTTTAAAAAGGAATTCCATGTATTGCTGTCAGTGACACAAATATGCCAGTGTCAACAAGATACAAACTTATCTTGTTTTAGATTCACCGTTAACAATGATGCGGATTAGCGAGCTATCTGGCTATCAACTTTGTTGTTAAAATTACAGATATATTGTAATGAATACTGTAGTTGGCTAATACAAATTAAAGTGCTAGTTAAGAAGAAGACTTCGTAAAACATTTTTTCACTGGTCAGTCTGATGTCAAACACTACCGGTAGACAGAGCGGTACGGGCGTATTTTATCGGTAGTATAAAGTCACAAAAATAGTGCCCTTATGTGGATTTCATCAGATGGTGATATCTTGCAGCTACTCCTGAGTTCCACTCAGCCTGCTTTATCTCAGGGTATCTATGGCAGAAGTGTTGGCCAATCAAGAACCAACACAGAGAGCAGAGAAGATGATGTAAAACAATTAGGGTGACAGCAGTGAGTATGTCTGCAGCTCGTTTTTTTACCTGCTTTATTTTCTAATCCAAGGACTCACTCTCTCTGCTTATGCATACATGTATCTGCTATGACACAGGATCCACATAGAATCATTTCAGCCCTTTTAGCTGTTTATTAATACTTTTTTCTACATTTGCTTCCTGTAATAAATATTTAGAATTGAGTAAAACAGAAGGAGGATTTATGTTTTTGAGAGTTCTGGCTCTTTTCCAGTTTAGGATGCCATTGAGTGCTTCTCTGTACACTATAAACATTAACTATTCAATAGATTGATTGAAACTATACCTTAACGAGCTCTCAGATTTATTTCGGTGGCATTTAGGCCAAGTAAGGAAAAAAAAGCTTTTTTTCTGTGTGAATGTGCCACCCACTTGAGGTATTTTTCCAGACTACATTTTTTCCCCTGCCCTTCGAAGATGGGGAATGACAGATTGTTGATTAAATGATCAATCTATTGAGCTGACCTTGTAATGTTGGGGAAGAATTACTGTCATTGAGACTTCACAGCAGATGTCCCTCTGCTTTGTGTGTGGTGCTCATCTGCCGGACAGAATGACGCTCTTACCTCTGGGCTGTTCCCCGTCCCCTAGGAGACGGCTAGTGTTCCCCACTCTCATCCCCAGCAGACGGTCTTCATCTTTTAGTCATTGTTTATCGGTCAAGAGTTCTTCAAATTTCTCGTGTTTATGGCATAATTCGTGGTCGCTGATTAATTTTAACAGTAAGTCGGCTGTGCTTCTCCTTCTCCTCTCCGCCCGGCGCCTCTGTCTCGCTCTCATTCCGCCTCCATTTTTCCCTGTTTCTTCCCCTCGATGATGGATGGGCCGCCTCGTCCCCCAGACAGATAATCCATCCTGCTGCGACTGGCAGTAATGTCAACAGCGCCGGACTCACCCTTAATTTACAGCACCCCCCCCCCACCCCACCTCTTTATTAATTCATATATTTGTTCGCTTTTCAGAGTTTAATTTGTTTACTTGCTTGTGTTTGTTTGTGTCCGCTGTCACTTTGTCGGAGCTTAGCTGGGCGAGTGAGGCTTGCGCTTTGCTCCTAGGCTCTCGCTCCCGCACACAAGGCTGTCTGACATCTCGCGGGAGGGACGTCCGCGTTTCTGTGTCATTTGTGTACATAAATAGCTGTTCTGCGCGTGCAGAGCTCCGGAAAAAATATTGCACAAAAAGCACAAAAGCACCTAGTAAAATTGGTTTGGTTGAGTTTTATGCATGTTAAATATCTTTTTTTTTCTAATTATACATGACCATGCTAGAATTTGCTAAATTAAACTTCCCACTGTTTATTATTACCATCATAAGTGCGTGTGGAAATGAATTCATTTGAGAAACATTGTCCCCCCCCCCGAGTTACTGGATGTCTTTCCTGCTGAAATTTGTATGTAAACTTATTTGAATTAAGCACATTATATCAGCAATCTTCAATTTAAAAATCCATATGCACAGGTAGAGAGTTGTAGAATGTGTTGTGCGTTAAATGTGATTACAAAAACATGCTAATTACACCAATGAATAAATACCTCAACAGGACAAATGATTCGCCTCTTTTCTGGTATTTTTTTCACAATGTAGCAGACACATGTCAATCTTAAAATAGTTAGTAATGGCCTCCCGTAAGAAGCGGCGCTGTTTCCAAAGCCTTGCTTGACCAAATAAGCAAGAGCCGATTCGGAGGCTCGTCCAAACATATGTTCATAATGTACAGCCAAGAGTGATGGCTGTGTTTCTTTTTTTTCTTTCTGCTGGTTCTTTTAAGCCTGAAATGTGTGTGAGCCGTTACTGTCAAAACGCAGTGCCTGAGGTGCTCTGCCTGAGTATTTGTATTCCAAACAAATGCAGAGCTGATTAATGGTTATTTTACATTTTTTTTTCTCCCAATATATATATATATGTTTGACAATCCAGAAAATACATTACAGCATACCTTATAATGTGAGCCTGAAGTGTAAGTCCAATGATTGACCTCAATGCTATACATTTATTTTGATTAGCTACTTGATAGACATGATTTTTGTTTTTATTTGCTCGTGAGATGAATAAGATTAATAAAATTGACTGAAGTTCAGATATGTATATTCATGTTTCATTAATGTGGATCCTTATTTGGTCATAGGGACCAAACAAACATAAACGTGCATATGATATACATATAGAGAAGATTAACGCAGCTTCTGATGCGAGAATCCGATGGCCGGGCCAAGACCGGCCAGAGAACAGGACGGGCCTCCGCCCCCATCCCACCCCGCCCCAGTTTGTGTCCTTTCACGGTGTATAATTCTGTACCTCCCATCAACAGGAAGGATCAAAAATTGGGTTACAATCAAAACATCAACACTGCGGCTTCCCCGGGTCTGTCGCTGCGACCAGCAGGTAATTAATAGACCGGTCGGATCCCTGTGCCGCTTTGGCATTGGCTGAGTCGTGGGGCGGAAGTGGAGGTAATATTTATCTTAATTCCAATTACCTTCATCTCAGCCGTTTGATGCTGTCTGGAGGTCAGGTCACAGCAGGTCCAAAGCAGCGCTCTGCATTTCAAACGGTTTGATTCACCAGGACACTCCCTGTCAGGAAAGAAAAGATTTTCTCTCCACGCCCCGCCCCTGCATCTCCCCCCACCCCCCCTTAATTGAGTGCCGACTTCAGAGAGAGTGATTAGTGCTTCGCAGAATCAAGGCATCTTGAAAGCAGACTAGGCTGAGGTGGTCGTTGGGGTATAGCGGGCGTGCGGCGCGGCAAGGGGTTTGTCACCAAGCCTTTTCTGGAACGTGCCGTTTGCTGAAACATTCCCGTAATGTATTTTGGCAGCGTCGCCTCCCAGTTCATAAAGAAAGCATCTCCAATGTATATCTTTACATGGCCTTGTTTACATACTTGTCTGAAATGAAGCCGGGACCGTAAACGTGTAACCTCTGCATGCAGCTTGGCTGTTTATGGGCGCCTCAGCAGCTGCTGGCTTCTGTCAAGCTTGTCATGTGAGCCGGTGCGCTCTTCCCCCGAGTGTGCGGCTTGTTAAATCTAAAATGGCTTTGCGCTCTAATTAAATGGATATTTCATCTCATTCCTTGCCAGAATGTTCTGTCTGGAAGTTGCAGAATAGCAAAGCAAGATCTGTTTGTATAAATAGTTTTAGAAAATAGGTTTAGAGTCTGTTTAAACAAGACTGCGTACAACAGTGCTAACATTTGCGGTGATTATGATGTGACCCTCATGAACTATGCAAAAAAAAAAATTTTTCCATGAATTTGAATACCCATGCTAATCTTTTGCATTACGGTTTTACCCTGAACAACCCCAAAAATATATATGGATTTTTACATTTCACAAGCCCCCTGAAAACGAGGGTTTGTGAGGTTGGAGTGTGTCCTGTCGTTGATGCCGGATGGCAGCCATTTTGTGTTCTTGTTACAAGGTGAAGAGAGTGCAAGCAGGGTGTGATCTGATCTCGTTCCCTCAGCCGGCTTTAGTACAGAATGTGTCCACAGTCTGTCATGTGTTCTTTAGGTGTTTTTGGGAATATTTATGGAATCAGACATCAGTTATATCGTATGCCCTGTGCACTAGCCATGGCTGATTATTATTTTATTTTTTTCGCCTCTTAAGTCAGGGTTATTAAAGGAGAAATTCATGACTTTAAATGATGCATACAGCCCCGAGAAAAGGTGGAGATTCTGATTATTCTAAGAGAGAAAGATCTGTGGTGAGTTTTAACCAGTTTTGTATGAGATACTTGTATTGGTCCAACCCTGGTGTCAACAAATCTGGAACTCATTCAGCAGAATGAGGACAAGTGCAGTGGCACAGCTGAGGTGGTATTTAAGGTTGAATATATTTTAAGGGCATTACTTAACACTGACCTTAACCTTATATCTAAGGTGTTGTCCTTTTTATTGCTAAAGTGCTGCAGCTTAAATTAAAAAATTTTGCCGCCTCTTACCTCCAACCCCATTTTTCCTTGAAGGTCTTCAGTTTTCCAGTCACAAATTAACCAGCCCTGAAGGATTTTAAGAACACGTGCACTGAAAGTCGAGGAGTGATGGAACATACGGCTGCGTTTAACAGCAGCGGTGCCCTCATTTATCAGGCCGCTGGGGTCCTCGGCGAGCATCACTCACTGTTTACCGCCTGACAGAAGCAGCTCTCAGATCCTGCTGGACCGTGTGTTCACTGTTTTTGGGTCTCTCGGGACTGAAAAATTGTGGGTCGCATCCCCGCCCAAAATGAAACGCGGTTGTCGTGCTCTACGATGGGAGCCCGGCCCATAGCATTGTGGCCGTCTCCCAGTGCGGCCCGAGCTGCCCTTCCTCTCGGGGCCAGCAGTCCCTGCCTTGGCCGGCATCTTGTGACACCCAATATGGCAGCCTTCGACTAATTGATGCCACCTTGTCAACACTAATTACTGGGACTGCGGCAACGAGGAGGCAGCTAATTAACAGACTAACGATGTTTGTCACTTCAGACCGACCCAGATATTTAGGGAAAAGCCAGACTTGTCACCCTCACATCTGCTGTTTTTTTTCCCTTCGTGATTTTACATTCGTCTTGCCCTTTCTTTTCATTTTTCTCTCCGGCTTTGGTTGGATGTATTGCCTCTTCCTTGTCACATTTACATCAGAATTGATTGGGACAGTAGTGCAACCTGCAATACCTCACTGCAGAGTAAAAACAGGGGAAATCGGTGAGGTGCTCCTCAGCTCTCACTGTAGTTGTCAGTTTCACACATTGTATGGAATCGCATCAAAGGCTGTTTTCATTTGACTTTTTTAGGAATTCTTTTCCCAAGCATGCTCGGTGCTCTGGTTACCACGCGGTTTAAGGAAATGCAGGGGAGACTAAATGATGAATGTGAGTTTGTGTGTGTGTGTGTGTTATATTTCTGTGCATATCACATTTAATCTTAATTTTTTTTATTTCAGATCCGAGTGGATGGCATTCCTCCTCCATCCCAGAATGCTCTGCTCTACGAGACAGTCTCGGTGGTGGAGGGAAGTCCCATACTGCGGGATATGGTCTTCAGTCCAGACTATCAGTACATCTACCTTCTAAGTGAAAAGCAGGTGAGTGATTTACAGCATAAATGTGTGTTGGATTTCTGCTGCACAGCCCAAGAGTAGAATAGTTTTAAATTTAGCTTTTTCTAAATCACTAGCATGCCATGAGGTATTGATGGAAGGGTCATTTTATTTTGGTGTGTATGTCCGGTTATGGGCTAATCTTTCATTGGGGTTGAACCTGGAACCTGATTGGCTAAGGAGACAATGGGTTGGATGGAGGCGATTGGATGAGCGCTATCCCCTTTTGTCTTTAATGTTGTCTAATAAGTAGAAGAATTTATTGCCGTTTAGAATACTGTAATGAGTCTACCTGAAATTTGCTTATGAATCAAATTAACCTTGAATTACTGAACCTAAGACCTAAAGCGCCGGTTCGATAATCTTTTTCTCTTTTTTGCATTGCAGTATTCATTTGCTATGCTGCTGTAAGTTTCATTTTTAATTAAGCTTTGCAGTGCATCCTCATGTGGGCACATTGGCGTATTGAAGTATTGGTAGTAGTTCTTTTAAGCAGTAAATGAATCCTGGAAATCAATGATCCTGGCAGCTAATATACAAATGAGCGAATTGTTTATAAAGCCTCCGAGTGGAAATTGTAAAGGCCGACAGTGCGGCGGCCTGTGCCTGTCAGCAGACCGTCTACGAGCATGAAAGCGTTTGTTCTGTGCCGTGCGTTTTGTCAGTGGGGACTGAATGAGCCCCGGTGCCGTCGAGTGTTCTTGTTTTAAAGCCCGAGCGGAACTTCAGTCGCTGGCTTTTAACACGCGCAGGACGGGGAACGCTGAAACCGACGGCGACGTCTTTGAATCTTTGAATCCTCCCCAGCTGGTTCCCCCGTCGGAAAGCTGGCGGAAACGTCTCCATCGCGACTGCTGGGGAATAAAGGTGTTGTGGGGGGCGGGGGGGGGCAGAGAAGTCATGCAGCTGCAGCAGAGGAGCAGGCATTCAGGTGCACTGAAGAATGACTACTGAGAGACTCATAATGTACCTTTAGTGAGCCCCCCCCCCCCCGATAGGCGGGGAGATTAATGAAGAGAATGAACTACTCACATGCACTGTGTTTAGCACGTTTTCTGACAGGCTGACATGTACGATATATTTCTCAAAATATGTTATTGATTGATTTTAAACAAATCACAATGTATAATGCCACTGTGAATTTTAAGCAGATTACTCTTTTATATCCATTTATATATATATGTGTGTGTGTGTGTTTATGAAATAAAGTGACATACTGTGCATTAAATACAATTTCAATAGATAAACTGCATAGGAAATCTAATAACAAATAAATAATGGGGGGAATACCCCCCGCCCTCATTGGCACTTTACTATATATATAAAGCATTATATTATACACGATATACATGCAGGTGCCCAAAGGCTCTCTTCTAATCCAGCGACGCTCTTAATTCTGAGGGACAAGATTTAAAGGGTAGCCATTTATGATGTATGGTTTTTATTTAAGATACCTTGCATTTAGACCAGAAATCTCGGTCGTTAGTGTGGAAAGGTCTGTCCCAGCATGTTACGCCGGTACAGAGTTCGCATTTATTTATTGGGTGCTTTTATCCAAAGTGACGTATAAATGGTGATCTGAGCTCATCGTCAGCCAGAATCCCTGGAGCATTTTTGGGTTAAGGACCTTGCTCAAAGACCCGCCCCTGGCACGGGTACTCTGCCAGTCCCTGGATTTGAACCCGTGACCTTGCAGACACGGGCAGCTACACGCTGCAACACACGGCCGAGAAAGTGCAAGACGGGCAAGTGCCAGGATGGGCATGTTGCAGTGTGGATGAATTTCAATTCCTACACTTAAATATGCATACTCATTTTTTCACACTGTCGGTAATCCAAGGGGATCTCTCTCTCGAGAATTGCAAATGTGATGAAAAGCACGCTGTTTTGAGCAAAACAATGAACAGCCACGCCGGAGAAACTCCTCAGTGGGATTGTGGAGATAAAGGACGGAGCACCCACTTCTGATTTAACTCCGGAACGTGTCGGCATGCCTGTTCAGAAGACCTGCATCAGCTATCCTCCGACTCCACAGCGTGTTTCAAAGCTTATGAAAAACGAGATGTGTTCAGAAACGAGTGAAGTTGGATCAAAGGGATAAAAGACAATGAAGGAAAATGTGGAGTTGGAGGGTGAGGTACACCTCAGTGCTTTACTGCGGGGAGATGAGTCCCCAGCGAGGAGAATACCGGCAGCCAGAAGGAGCAACTCCTGTCCAGCTTCTGCGTCTTTCTTTAATGATCGACGCACTTGGGCATTCAGGAGTGGAAGCCACGCCCACATTCCAGATATCGACATTCCCTTTAAATGATTAAAAGGGGAGCGCTGTGTGTTTAAGGGAGCATCTCACCCGTGTGAATTGATTGTTCTGGCAGGGAACATTAAAAGGCCTGTTGTCTAGAGATCATCAATGAAATCTGAGTGCTCGCCAGATAGACGCAACCCAAAAAGGCAAAGACGTGAGTTTCTGCAGTGACCACGTGGAATTTTTGTTTTGAAACCGGCAACATTCCTGCCTGTGTCGTCCCTCGGGGCTCAGCCATAGTTTTTGGGTTCTGGGTGTATGAAGGCACAAAATTACTAGGCATAATTGATTTATATCCTGCTAGGTTGAGAGGTGTAGATAGGTATCACAGTTACACATAACTTTGTTTTTGGGATCAAATAACTGCAAGTAAGGACTCAATGCATCAAATACTCAAATTGATCTCTTGTTTAGTGTAATATTGTTTAATGGTTGGGGTTGTCATGACTGTTGCACATGACTGTTGGCCTATCACAGATTTAAAAATTCTCCCAAAGCTGTGACCACCTAGTATGTACTTTTTTCTCTTTCGTACAGTATTGTGTAATTTTTTTGCTTCATTACCATCTTGGTATTAGGGTTGATTTCCACGTTATAACTGCGTCTGTGGTCCTTGTGCTATGACTAGCCTGTGCCTGCTGTGTTGTGCCTTTTCCTCTGACTTATCTGTGTGGGTATTGGACACGAGGCTCATTGACAGCGATTAGCATCTAGGGAGATGGTGGTCTGAGGGAGTGGATCTCGACCATGCAGAGCCTCGCAGAATAAATTAACACAGCAGTCGGGGCACAGCACCTCGACCGCCCACCAGTCATCTCTGTGGCTCAGGGTTAGAGATGTGCCGGGGGTGTCCGCCGAGCCCCGCATCATAGTTCTTGGAGCGAGGCAGAACCTGCAAGGTGGGGTCCCGTCCCCTGGCCCGGACTGGCAGAAATGGCGTGGTTCCATGGTGTCTACACTCAAAGTTTGGATCCTGATGTATGATAAAAATATTGTCCTGCTTGTTGAGAGTCCCTATGTGGCCACATACAGTACTGTATGTGATCTTTTGTAAGTACAAAATGAGGCAGCATGACTTTTTGCATTGGGCCGCTTAGAGACTTGGCTTAAAGGGTCTAGGTTTGAGATCTGGCTAATTATGTCAGGGTGTAGTAAGTACACTTGAAGGCTGATCGTGTCAGTAGAACATTTGTAGAGTAATGCGGATGGAGCCCTAATGACGAAAGGTCCAGTGCAGAGCTTGCTTTGTGGCTTCACGCCACCTGGGCTGCGTGTCTGATCCCTGCCCTCTTTTCCCTGCTGCTCCGCACCTGTTGTCCCTGCGTCTGCATGAGTTTCCACCCTCACACGTGTGGTTAGCTGTACTGGAGTCTGTAACTCGCCCTTCTTTTCACTGTGTAAATGCCCCACAATGGACTTGCATACTGTCCAAGGTGTCCTGTAAATCTTTGCCCAGTGCATCCTGGGATAGGCTCGCCACAACGCTGCCTTGGATAAGCAGCTGGATGGATTTATCTCAAGTATGTAAGGTCATTTCTGACACTTCCTGCAATTAAAGGAAAACCCCCTTTAATTGAGATAATCCACTCCAAAGCACATTGCTCCAAAACCAGGATTTGTGGGTGCATATTTGGTGCTATGTAGCAGAAGTTCAGGCTCTGTTTGAATATGGCTCTATAGAAATATCTAGAATTGCGAAGTGACTCATGATCTACGCTTCCAGGAACAGATGCCATGAATTCAGTGCCTTGGCTCCATTACACCAGCATAAGATGCCTTTGTATGGCTGTCATTCGTGCCTGTGGTGTCCATGTCGAGGCCTGTTTGGGTTTCGTGCTGCTTTGTTTGCGTTGACCCTTGACCCTTTGTGTGTTTCAGGTGAGCCGGGTGCCAGTGGAAAGCTGTGGGCAGTACCACAGCTGCCGGGCCTGCCTTGGCTCTGGGGATCCCCACTGCGGCTGGTGTGTCCTCCACAACAAGTGAGTACAGACACTGCCGGCACTGTGGCTTGTACCCGACAAGCAGCGTCCATCGTAGATGAGTGTCTAGCCTAGTCAACCCTCGACTTGTCTTCGTAGCATGTGGACATTTCGCCTTCAGTTCCTGTGTGATTTCTCTGGGATAATCGCGTTTCCTCCAGTCCAGGGGCGTGCTGTTCCTGTGAATTGGTAACTGTAAATTGCTCTTGGTGTATTAATTTGTGTTTTTGTGCCTGCTTTGTGCTGGGCTGGCCCTCCTTACACGGCCCATCCCAGAAGCACTTTCATAGCACCGCATCCTTTGTGGAATTATCCCGCCGGCGCTGTAAACCTGCCTGTTTGGGTAGCTAATGAAAATGAAAAGGCAGATATAATGTATGCTGAATTCATATTCAGTGTGGGAAGGGCGAAAGAGTGGAGGGACTTGCAATGCAATATGTGATGTAGTGTGAGCCTAGACACATCTGGATTCATGCCAGCCAATCAGGAAGCTGCCCTGAGGTTACTTTCACCTGGCCTACATAGAGTGTAGCAGGTGGCAGACCTCCCAGATGTGCTGTTCCTGAGAGTCCTTGGGCAACAGCTGTTAAATCAGAGAATGCCTGAACAGCTGGAGTTCTCTGGCCCACGGCCATTCCACCCTCCCAAAGCCCTCGCTAGACCTGCTCTGTGTGTCCCAGGTTTGGTAAACTCCCTTGGATCAATATATACAAGCACCCCATTTGTCTTCAGTGGGAACAACAGGGAATCGCGTATGTAATTGCTGATGGGAGTGGTCTGTGCTGGTAAATCCCACAAATGATGCACACCGTGAGGAAGAAGCAACTTTAAAATAGTTTCCAAACAAAATTTCAAACGACAGGATTAAAAGTAATTTCCTTAACTCTGAAACTGAGAGCATTTTGCGAAATGCTGTATTGATGCCCCCCCCCCCACTCCCCCACCCCAGCAAAAGGATATAGACTGACTTCATGCTTGTGCCTCATGTCGTACAAAAGTAGCGGGTGGGTCACTGTTCTGGAGGGGGGCAAAACACAGTATTTTTCAGAGCTTCTGCTCTTGAGAAAAACTGGTGAAGAATTTCAGAAGCCCAGACTTCCATATTTTTCAATTCTTCCTCACCTTAATCAAGATAAAGATCTTTAATTAAGATGCAAATCTTGGATTGATGGAATAATTAGAAAAGACTTTGCAGCTCCAGTTTGCAAATGACATTTCTTTGCATATTAATGCTGTATTCCCAGAATTTACATGACCTTGTGACAACCACTGCACACTGCAATTAGTGTGAGATCAAGCAAAGTGATGAGAATAGATTCAATGGTGGAATTGTCCCCATTCACATACTTCGCTTCCCCTCTTTCCGCACAACATCCCCAATTGCAAGGCTAAATCCTGCCTTTTAAGGAGCACCCTCAATAAGCCTGCCGTCTGCCCCTGTAAGTTTCCTGGCTCTCAAGTTGTCAGACTGCTATTTGACTATGAATGCCCACATGTTCAACTGGGAACAATGGTAGTAGTGGGGTAAAATTAAGAAATTTGGCAGCCACATCCATCTCAGGGGCAATCCCTCCCCCCTCCCCCCCCCCACAGCACTGTGCGTTCTTTCACTGTTGGAGGTCTAAAGAGGCCAAGAAAGAAGGCCATTGTTCCCCCTCTTCGGGCGGCAGTGAGGGTCAGCCTGAATATCCTTGTACAGCAGAATCACTTCGGTTCCAAACAGCGTGCTTTAGAGAGGATCTCTGTTTATGTCCAACCTTAAGGCTATTATCTAATGGGTCACCCATTTAATTAAGAGACTTTTCCAGTGGCCAAATAGTAGCTTAGCTTGTTTACCCTTTTAGATATCACTTGCTTTTTTGCAATATGGAAAATACTATAATGGTATATTGTTTAATCACACATTGGAATGAGTTTTTACTCAAGCAATTAATGAAACCTCTAATCCTCTTTAATGCTAAACTCAGTCCCACCCCCTTCCCCCTATAGATCATGAACACTAGTATTAGGTTTAATTGTAGTATTTTCACCTAGTGAGTCACTGGAGAGCAGAATTCATGTCCTCTGGAAATTCCCAGTGACAGTCCTCACTATGGGAATTGCCAGAATTGCTTCTGTTTAATTGACACTCAGCTTTTGAAGGTAGAATGCCTATATCCAGGTGGCATTTCCAATTTCAAATTCTGTTTTCCACAGCTCCTAGCAGGTGGGTAATGGGAAAAGTAGGGAGATATTGGTGAAATGCTTACGTATGACAAAAACAGAGAATGTCAATGAATTGTGCAAATTAATGGCACAATTAATGTAAACGGATTATGTGATTAAACAACAACCAACTTCCCGTTTACTGAGTATAGCGCGACAGGAAAGATAGTGATCCATTTGTGTAGATAATAGTCTAAACAGTATATTCATGTAACCATTTTCGTTATTGAACGTTCTTTGCCAGGAATATTGTGGAGAAGAATGTTGTACTTTAAAGCTTTGCATTGATCTTTAAAAGGAGCGGTTAGTACAGTAGTTAATTACTTCAATTTCATTGCACTGAACCTTGGACACAGTCTTATATGCCACTTTGTTTCAAAGCCCCTTTTCCCCTCCCAGAGGGGAGCTACGCTGAAGGGTTGCTAAAGAGACTCCTTTTTAAAAGCAGCCTTCCCATGTGCCACCTCAGCCTCTTACTCTTTTCAGCTGCTCCCTGGAGGCTCTTTAGCTTTGAGCCACCATGTTAGCCTAGCCAGATAAGGGGAGAAAAACTAAATGCACCCTGGGAAATTGTCTGTGTCCATGGCAACAATAGGAAACTGGAAGATGGATTTGCAGTGTGATTCAAACCAGCGGTGTTTAGTGATTTCTTCTGACCTGTATATTGTGTCTCTTGAAAAGCAGAGAAACTGGCCACTTTAGACTTAATTTCTAGGTATCACTGTTGTGTGCAGATGTATCAGGAAATTACAAATTACTTTATCAGTGCTTAGTAATAATGCGTTCATACTTTATATCAGGCAGAGATGGTGCTTAGGTCATCAACAAGTGATTCTGCAATGTTTAGCTTATTTTTTGTGTTCCTTTAAAAGGAAGAGCTGATTTAACTTTTTACTCATGCTATAATTTTTTATTAATAATAATAACAATAATAATAGTAGTAATAATAATAATAGTAATAATGACAATTAATTGGTAGTTCATTGCTCCCCATTGGGAAATTCTCCTCATGCTTAAACATAACCTCATATTTAAGACTTCTTTCCCAGTCTTCATGATGTTAACAAAATCGTAATCTATATTAAAATGAAATACAATTGAGAGTTTAATGAAATGTGCCCTCCGATGGGTTTTGCTCCCTCCTGGATTGTTCTCTGCCTTGTGTCGGTAGCTTCCAGTACAGGCTCCAGACCACCGCAACCTTGCATAGGATAAGCAAGTATAGAAGATGGATGGTTGGATGGAAGGAGGGAAGGAAATGAAGTGCGTGGTTTAAGTAACTGAACTGAAGTAATGATGGACCATTTCATAAATTGATCAGCTTTAAGTTGGTCTTTGGCAGTGGTGTTTGATGATTGGCTTGTGGAAATGAGATTGCCATTACTGGAAGGAACATCCAGATTAAAATCAATCTTAAACTGACTTGCCTTGTATATCCATACAAATTCAATGAATACGCCACTTTCTGTAAACATATGTAAAGGAGAGTCCGCTGGCTATACAGGTACTTGGGCTTATGTTAGCAGAAATCAGTAGGTCAGCTAAATTCTGGAAGCTGAAGGTTATTGGATCCTGTAAAGGGTTCTGTAGATGACAGAATGACCCAAAAGTCACTTCCCATGTATATTTTATATTTGTGATGAAGCCCTAGTGTTCGTCCCCATTTATCACTGAAGTCGTATTGATGATTAAAGCAGACTTCATGACTATCTCCTACATCTAATGTGCTCGATTGCTCATTCCGCTCTGTCCCCATCACACACCAGTTAACACACACCTCCCTCCCCCCTAGAAGAAAAATCTGTCCTTCATCTTCCTTGATGTATAATTTCATACATTTAATATTTTGAGGCACTTGGGGAGGGTGGGTGGGGGGGAATAAATTGACGGTTTTGTCTAAGTAACCTGGTAAAATCTTTTAGGATGCAGCATTTTCATAAAGCTGCTGGTTACTGTAGTCAGATTCAGCCTGTGGGGTCATTAAAGAGCACAGCAGAAATTAACAAATTCAATAACCTATGGAAAAAGAAAAAAAAAACTAAAACGCAAAGAGAACTGATTTGTTCGAGAAATATCTTATTTAGTAGTGAAGTAGTTAGCTGCTTGACCTCATTTTGTGCGGTAAAAAGATGAGCTTGTGCTAAAATGAAGTACCCCATTCAGCGTGGTGTGACTACATGAGCCTTGGGAACCCTAGTGCTAAGCTCACGGTCTTGCGTCTACATAACTCTTTGTTATGCTTCAT
>JAABNY020000108.1:11205613-11221164 GCA_015164015.2 Brevimyrus niger
GCCCCCCCCCCCCCCCCTCTCAAATCCCCCGGCTATCTCTGACATCTCTATACGCCGCTGATACCATGGGTACTGAAGGCCTCCAGTATCATCACGCAGTCGCCTTACTGTTAATTACGACAACAAAATTTAATCACTCTGCGCTATTTGTTAACTTTAAAAGGAGTGTCTTGTTGTTCCTATGAGATCTAGCCCTGGAAGACTCGCTTTCGTGTCGGCCGTTCCCAAAGCACCGGGGGACCGAAAAGAGCCTCGCTCCCCCTCCAACACTGCTAACCGGTCCCCTTGGCGCCCCGTCTCTGTGGGAAGGCCCTTTATTAATGAGTGGCGGGCCGGTAATTAATTGAGGGATGAGTGACAGAGGAGCCATTAGTCCCACAGGAAGTGTGGCGGGGGCCCAGGGCTCGGGTGGGGAGTGATCCTCCAGATCACAGCTGTGACAGCTCCAGTAAGCAGGAAGTGGCTCTGCGTGTGTCTGTCACCAAAAAGCCATTTGGGGGCCCATTCCTCGGCAGCGAGACTCCGCCTTTACAAGCCCGCATCTGGAGCCCCTGACAATGGCTGCCTTTCCAGGGTAAAATAGCAAGGCGACAGGATGCTTTTGCACTTGCACCGTCTTGTCTCGTTGCTACTTGCTGGTGCAGATTGTAGGAGGTTAAGGTCCTCGGCGACTCCTCACCTGCTGCTGCTTATACCACAAGCCGGAAATGTCCTACAGCGGCATCAAACAAGCTGGGGAGCACCAGGATTTTGGTGGTGAACAGGAGCTAAAATAACACTTTCCAGAATAACCGAAGACAAGCGATGTGGTAGAGAAAATAAAGAACAAACCAATTTAATGAAAATAATCCCATATGAAGTAATACTCATATGGCAATAAAGTAATCAAAATAGTTTGATAAGAGTACTGAGACTCTGATATGGGGCCTTATTTTATTACAATGTCCTAATTAAGGCTGCGTCGATGGAGTTCCAAAACTGTATCTGCGTATCACATTTTTGCGATTATTCATAAAAGTGATGTATAGCGTAGATAGTGTTCATAATTGAATATGATGGTGAATTTCAGAAGCCCTGAAAGCTTGATGGAAGATACCTGGACAGAAACACAGGTGGGGATTAATAAGGAAATGACGTCCTTGTACAGGCCGCGTCACTGTTATTCAGTGAGTGTTTGAGCAGTTATCCATCTCGAATTGCAGCACTTTCAGGTCTCGGTTTGTGGGACACCAGCATGTGCCGAGTCACTTTCACAGCTGCCCTCTAGGAGGCGCTACTGAAATGGGGAGATAAGCAAGGGAGCATTGCTGGTACAAGTGTTTTGACTGTAGAATTTAAATCAAAACATTTGAAGTCATGCCCCCCCCCAACCCCGCCAGAGGAAAGCAGGAAATTTTTATAGCATATAAAGTTAATGAGATTAATGGCCGAACTGAGAGGGATGAAGAGAGAGACGGAACAAGTAAACAAAGGAAGGAAAAGTGTGTGAGTGGATAGTGATGTTTCCAGACTCCACACCGAGGGTGTGCAGTAGGAATGTTGTGTTTGGGGTCAGTTCATGAGTGCGTCAAGTGTTTGTGTCTGGGGTCAGTTGGCAACCGTGACCGAATCTGCGTGCGTACGTGCGACTCCAAAACCTGTTATTTTGACTTTGTGGGCACATTTTTTGGTCAGTGTCATTATATATATATATTTATATATAGAAAGATAGATCCTTAATGTCTGTGTGTGTCTGTATGCACCAGTGTATGTGCGTTTATGTATGTGTGTGTGTGGTCAGTCTGTAAGAATGAACGCCCATGAGCCTTTGTGCGCACATGTACTGCACCTAGGGCAGTGATTTTTAATGTTTCAACAGAGGAAAGTGCTTAGCTTTGTAATAACTAGGATCTGCACAATAAGGTTAATGGAAACACTGTCAACAGGCTGTAAACTGCCAAGTCTGTCTTAATGGGGTGCTAATCAGCACCAGGGAAACAGCCTTCTGGGGGAGAAGAGGGGGAAAAGCAGCTGGTGGAGGAATGGCTCCGTCAGAGGCGTGGCTCCCTTTATGGCAGCACATTCACAGCGACGTGCGCCGCCACACTGGCTCCGGCGAGATGCGCCGCACGGCTTTTCACGGCCATATTGCCGTCCGCAGTGTGAAGGAGGCATTCTTCAAACGAGCATGTTGTGGTCACTTGGTTTACTGTAGTTCATAAAATGCCAAGGAAATTAATTGTGATTAATTAAATCAAATTAACGAAGGAAGCAGATTTTATATTCACTGTTTATGTATGTGTGTAAATTAATGAATACAAATGGATCACTTGCAAAATGCTATGAGTTTCACAACAAGAAGTTTCTTCTTTGGACGTTTTAGTTTTTCTTTTAGCAGTGTGTAAACATTCCCTTTCGTTCCTAAGCATTCATTATCACGTTTACAGTGTAAGATTGGGTTTGATCTTTGTTTTCGGCTGAGCCGTTGGGGCAAACTGCCGCCCCCGTGTCGTGGCGGCACTCTGTCCGCAGTCGGCCACCGGTCCGGGTGTCAGACGCGCATTGCATGCGAGCGCCGGTCTGGGTGTCACACGCGCATTGCATGCGAGCGCCGGTCCGGGTGTCACACGCGCATTGCATGCGAGCACCAGTCGTCGCTTCCCGCCGCTGCCTGGCAGACTGGACGCGGCCCGCGAACGCCCAGCTGCCAGCTTATCTGCCGCCTTCACAGCCAAGTCGAACGAACCATTTATCTCGCACTTGTTCCACTGGTACCCCGCGACTAATTAGAGCTTGTTAATGAGGACGAGCGGTGGGGAGCTGGGGAGACACCGGTACCTGGGGGCTGGGGGTGCCGCAGCATTCCTTTGACTGAAATTCCAGCAGTCAGAGCTGTTAAATTTCAAAAAGTCCAAACAATGGAGTTGAAGTGTCTTTCTTGCAAACAGTCGGTGTGTAATCTGAAGTGATCAGGAGGAGCGAGGCAGAATGAGGCGGAATGAGCCAAATGGGACGCCAGTGGTTCGCGGCCCCAGCTTAGCCCCCCTCGCTCAGCTGCTCCGTTTTCCCTGGGGAGTACCGAAGGGGCTCATGCATTCCTCGCCAGGGCCTCTGGGGTTGGAATGGGGTCTTCGCCCATAGGTCAAGGCTGCCCCCGCCCTATTTTACAGCATAACACAACGAGAGACCCAGTGCCATTAGGGTCTGGTGTCTACAAGGTGTAGCCAGGAAGGCAAGTGACCCCCTGGCTTAGCCCTCCCCATGAAATGTTGGCAGAAGTAAATGGGCCCAGTAATTGTATGCATGTATTCTAATTCTGCATGGGGGGCGGCCGAGGTAGAGTGTCATTAGTAATAAAAATCTGCACCCAGTGGGATCTGGGGTACAGAGCGGGGATCGTACATTAAGGAGATCGAAGCGTCGTTCTGTCTCGCTCGTGCGACTAATGAAGGTAGCGACTCGCCGGCGAGGTGGTGCAGCCGCCCTTCCTCAGGGCCCAGACAGCGCCATTTGTAAATTAAAAATGGTGAGAACTATTATGTTCCATTACACGTCACTACCAGCGATGGATTACCGGCGCAGTAATTCGGCGAATGAAAAATGTCCTTTGGATGTTTTCAGGCTCTTTTGCTAATGGGCGCCGCACCTTTGGCGCGCCTCGCCCGTCGCTCGGCCGGCCCTCCGCGCCGCGCGTCAAGGAGACGCTGCTTAAGCATATTGACGGTAACCGGAGATGTCGGCCATTAAATTAGGCCTCCCTCGGGCTACGAGGACGCGACCCGTCTCAAAGCAGGACGGCGGGAGACAAAATGGCGTCCGGCTGGCTGCCCTGCCACGAGCTTCTCTGGTTACTGCCGAGACGCTTCCAACGAATCTGTGGAAAAGCCATGAGTCACGGACAGCGGACAGCGGATCCGCTGCCACAGAGACGTGCATAGGGCAGGGGCGTATTCAGCTGCTGCAAACTGGCCTCTCCTGCCATTACGCTCAGGAGAGAGCGGGGGGGGGGGGGCTTGTTCTTTTTAGTCCATTGGATGTGATATCCCTCTCAGGGACTCGGCACAGCCCCGATTTGACCCGAGATGTGACAGCCGGGGCAACTGGATTAAGTCACCCAAGCTGTCAAATCTATCGGCGTCTTGCGGATGCTGCATTTTAAGGCTTTTGGTTAAATATGTTTTTTTATACTTGAATACCTTTTATTTTTTTAATGTGTTTTCCAGCCACTGGAGAGAAGGTCTCATGGGAATGAGTGGCAGTGATATATTGGTCCTATTTGCAAAGCAAAGGATCATGCAAGCAGTGAAATACCAAAAAGTAATTAATGTTGACTGTAATGATTCACATCAATTACTACATGTATTTATTACATATTAGAAATAGGTACGAAAGGAAGTCAATTCCTATTAACAGAGAGATATTTGAATATCACATTAATGTTAATGCAAATTAATATTAATGTAAAATAAACGATAACGTCGTTTTGGAAATTGATCCCTATGATTTATTTACGCATGTTTTCTTTTGGCACGCTCGGATTTCTGGGGGAGCTCTCCTCGTTGTCGTCTTGGTGTTGCTGACTAATATAACATGACCGGTTACTATGATATGGACCATGTCAACCATTAAAACCAGTACAAGATCATCAGCATCTTCAGCTGCCCCCGCCATTGAAAGTATACTCTTGACCCAGGCGGGACACGACTCTGAGATTTGATGTCATGTCAATATACAAACCCAGGCAATCAAGGTGCCCGCACAGAGATTTACAGCCGCCGTTGCGTCATCGTTAGTGCGGAGCTGCGTTTGCGGGCCGCAGATCCTGTCGCCGTCTGGACCTCTGCCTTGATTTACTACTTCTTGACTGGCAAATTGCTTTTTACGGCCGCCCCGATTGTGCTTTCGGAGTTAAACAGATAACACATCATAGTAAATATCCCTTTAATGTATGGCCTCTTTGATGTGGAGATCCAGGTGAGGCCTCTCCCAACGTCGCTAGGGACGTGGGTCTTTGTCGGAGGCCCGCATCACGTGACCGGCTCGGGGCAGACATGCAGGACTGTAGAAGACACTCATTTCCCGCTCCATCAGTACGATTTTGGAGGATCCTGTGGCTCGTGAAGCCTTCGATGGCTCCAGTGGCTTTGTAATGGGAATTTTAAATGGTCAGATAATGCAGCGTGCGTTCCTATGTCACGTCCGGCTCCGACATGCATACATCTCTTTCGGCTTCCAGAGTGAAATGTGTATCGGCCGTGCTGGAGATCTTCGTTCGATCTCGTCGTCGACACCCGAGGTCCCTGTCATGCTCAGCACATGGGGCTTTTACCCCGGTGTGCATTAGAGTAATGGCCAAAAAGCCGAATCGCTCCCAGCTGGAGTTTAAGATCTTTTTGTCCATAAAATAATTGCAGTGCTTGTTAGCAATAATCATGCCTGATTGTTAATACTGATGAATAAAGTTTAATCAGCAGAAGCTAACAGAGCTATTGAGCTATTTAAATATACTACTTCCTTGATTTTGTTCATAACAATAGTCCATTTCAGTGACATTATCTGGAGACTTTATCGGCCCTGAGATCTTTTTTTTTGTTTCTTCTCCCACCTTCTCTCGATCTAGGGCTGCCCACAGATCTTGCCCATCAATGACATCCTGGTACCCGCTGGCGTGATTCGCCCGATCACGCTGCGCGCCCGCAACCTGCCTCAGCCTCAGTCGGGCCAGAAGAATTACGAGTGCGTCTTCAACATCCAAGGCAAGGTGCAGCGTATCCCGGCCGTGCGCTTCAACAGCTCCTGCATCCAGTGCCAGAACACCTCGGTAAGGCCCGCCGGGAACGCTGACCAGTCACGTGTGACCCTTCCCTCCTCGCTACTCTGAGCACAGAGGGACCTGCTCAGCTTGATTTATAAGCCGGCCGGGCAAGCATCTACTTAGAGAACAAGGTAGTTGTGAACCATGTTTATTTGAGCAGCAGAAACCAGATCGCTGTGCTTAGACCAGGAATATCAAAGACAAGTCAAGGGGACTGTCCAGTGACTTGCAGGTCATGGAAAACTTCATTCTGAAAATCAGTAGCGAAATCAATACATAGCATTAAAGCCTCTTTGTTTTCTTAAACCCAATGAAAAATGTGGTATGTCAAAGAGCTGACATTGAGAGTCTCCCCTCTCTCCCCCCACCTCTCTCCCTCTCCCTCTATCTCACATTGATGTTACAGACGGCTGCCTTCTGTGACCCATCTGGTTGTCACAGTAACCCCAGGGAATCTTGTAAAATAATTAGCCAGGCACAGGATGCGGGTCTTAATTTGGTCTGACAATGTGACCCACTGAAAGGGAATGGGGTGGGCAGGGGTGTGGGAGGGACCTGGGGGGGGGGGGGCAGGATTGGGAACCTCCCTGGAGTGAGGGTTCAGCTGGCCTCTGTAGCCGCGTCTGTCCCCTTCCGGCTGCTGACCTCTGGAGTTCAAAGGTCACCCTGCTGACCTCTGCCCTTTGACAAGGCGATTAATGTCTCCTGGTAATTTAATAATGGGGATCACACACACACACACACACACACACACACGGCCCTTCCTTGGCATGCTGGCCAGGATTGATCGTTGTCCTTTTTACCGGTGACACATGCTGCCTTGTGAGCTACTTCTCCGCTGCCCGAGGAGGGACCCTGCCGTGAGGAGCAACTGTTGTCCTTTCCTGCACATTCACTCATCTCCTCACACTCATTGCTCTTCCGGCTTGGGCCACTCCCACATGCCTCTCAAATCTGTGCCTGTTCTTACATCAGCCTCACCTATTAGAACCACATAGATAATGTGGCACTGTACCTTTGTGTGCTAACAGTGTGGAATACTCACAGGTGTGTGAGAGCTGTTTACCTACACGGATCGGTATGCATATCAACTACAGCCTGCATAATTAAAATAAGCAGATGGAAAATGCAAATAGTTATGTAACGCGAACATAAGGATGGCATTAGGTACAGCAATTAGCAGGTAGGAATTATTTTATTGGTTGCACAGTGAGCAGCTTGTCACAGATCTCTCTCAGCTTTGTCTCATCGCACATCAACAGCCATTCCTCCAGGCTAGAGTTCAATTATATGCTGCCTTTTTCTTCCTGAATTCATCAGCCTTTTCACCGAGATTCATCGGGACGCACACACCCTTCCTCTCTCTCTCCCTCTCTGTCCTCCCCCCCCCGGGTTTGGATGGGATCCTCAGATTAATTGTTGGGCTGATTACCTGTGACAGGGCACAGTAGAGCCCATCATTGCTTTTCTTTTTCCGTTTCCCTCCCATATTCAGGGAATCTCTCCTGAATAGTGATTCTCAGTTTGGTGCAGATTACACTTGGTCCCAGGGAACAATACCCCCCCCCCCCTTCCCCCATGCGCTCGTCCGTACAAGGCAGTGGCTATCAATCAATACAGCCCCGCCTCGTTCCCACAAAGCTGTAGACGGGTGACTTTGAGGGCATGGGGGCCATGCTAATGTAATTGTGAATGTCCTTGGACGGGCACGCTAGAATGAATTTATTGTGCTTCCTGTCTCTCTTTACATGCACCGATAGCTGTTTATGGCTCCTTTTTTGTCTTTAAGGTGAGACAGTTGATTTGGAGGAAAACTGGTAGCCTGGGCATTGAGGTCCGTCCGTTACGCGAGCTCTGGATCGGCACATACTAGGTTGTGAGTTAGAGCTCACCCTGCGGTCGGATCCCAATTTTCGGCAGAAATCCTGCTTTGCGCTTAACGTCATCTCAAGCTGCTGATCACAGGACAGGCTTGCCTGCACCGGGACGGCTCCGGGTGAGCAAATCGCCCGGCTTTGTGGGGATCATCCAGCATTACGGCATCTGTTTTGACAAGAAGTCAGGCCGCTCCTCTCTGTCCTTCCTCAGCTAAAGTCATCTGCCCCTTCCTGCACAACCCCTGCTGACACAGGGCCTTGCTTCACTCTCGCTCTCCCCCATAAGACAAGCTGCCCAGTAGCCCAGTCAGTGATTTTTTTTCCCCGAATACCCAGAATATCAGTGGACGTTTAATAGGCTTTTTCCAGCTTTTGGCTTTAGTTGCCCCCCTGTTACTTTGTTTCATGTCTTGTGTGCTTCAGACATTGTAGATGCCTTTATGATCCATTGATTCTGCTGAGACATTTTTACATTGAATTCCAAAGTAGTTTCGGGCCTCATTTTGTCTAGGTGTTGTTCTGATTTTTTTTTTTTGCAGTATCTTTAGTGATTAAGGTGATCGCCGGTCCTGCAGATAGATTTAACAAGCCATAGTCACGGATGTTTAGCGTCCTCAGGTTATCCGGATAAATGCAACTGCGGTCGCTGCTAGCAAATAGGACGTAATGGCCGAAGGCATTTCGGATCACTTTCGCTACCTTTTCCCCGGCACTTTTCACAACGCGGTCTCGCCCATCCTGACACTGGGTTACCTCTTCAAGCCGTTGACTGTACAGTGACTAGTCCTGTACACATACTGATGGCACCAGCGAGTGAGGCGTCGCTGGCTGACAGCCAGCCTTTGCCCTGGCGGAGTGGTCCTCAAAGTGCCTGACAGATCAGAGCCAGCTGACATGTGGCTTCCTTTCCTCTCCAGAGACAGATTCTGACAGAAACAGAATAATAAGCAGTTTGTCCATGGATTTTATCAGTGTCTTTAGCCTGTAGTAGCCCATCAACCACATGCCACCGGTCCTCATGTCTCAGCCTTGGTCTGCTGACCTGTTTCAAATCTCCGTATGACTGTAAAATAGGCTTAAAAATGACTCTTGGAATGCATAAAACTCTCATCCCTGGTCCTGGAATTGTTCCAAGCCATTTGGCTTGAGAATGCAAGTTCTTATATAGCAGATCGCAGGGTGGGGTGTTGCAAATGTCAGCTGTAAGTCAACGGAGAAATGATGACCGTGTAGCTGCGGCAATGATGCTCTTTTTTTTTCTTTTCGAAATAGTTCTGTAGTGGAAGAAGCATGTATTTCTCTCTTAAGGTGAAGAGAATATATATGTGTAGCGTATTCTACATCAAAAGTCTGTCGGCTGGTTATATTGTACTGAGAAAGGAACAGTATGCAGTAAAAGTGTAGTTTTATGCGTTTTTTGTTAAATTCAAGCCATGTCACAATATTGGGATGTATCAACCCAGCAGGGATTAATTCAGTTGCTAATGTAAATCTGCGTTTTCTTATGGATTTTTCTCTCCAGTTTTAGAGGACATTAGATGTGTTACTGTATTTCCCGCTTGTTATCTGAGCAGCGCTTGCCCATCTTTGCTGGAAAGCGGGGAGTTTGTACAGTTCTTACGTAAACGCAGCTGTCCGTGTTGACGCAGTCCAAACTGCTGCCGCCGCTGAGGATCCTGCCAGGGATCCGGACAGGTACAGTACATTGTTTTTAAAGGGCCAGCGATACCTAAGGGAGACGAGCTGATTCAGCACATATGTGCGTTTCTCTGTGTTATAGGCGATCCATGGATGTGTGCGATTACTGTGCGCGTATCAAGGTATGTGGGCACACATGACTAAAGACGGTTATTCGCTAAATTTATTTCACACCAGTACATCTGAGTTTACGAAGATTTCCTCCATTTTCTTTTTTTTTTTAAACATACTTATCATCATGTTTTTCCTCCAGTGATAAACTGAATGTGCTAGCATTGTCGAGTGTACTTTATTCTATTTGCCAACATTATCGATGTTGTTAAAGCGATTACAATTTCAGTGGAGTCTGAGAGAAATTGGGCCCTGAGCTGACGATTTGATTTGTATTTTTGATCTCAGAGGTGCAGGAGATCATTGCCAGACTCTGCATCTTGTACTTGACGTGCTAGAATTGGGCATGAGGCTATACGCATCGGGTCACAAATGTAAATTATTTTCCATGTATTGATTTGTTAGCACACTGCCGAAAGCATGGATTTTATGCCCCATAATCCTGCCTAATACCTCACGCATACAGTTTTCGTTCCTAGTTCTCTCCTTTTGATCTATACTGCAGACATCAGCAATACACAGCCATTGCCGGAATAAATCTACGTTAAATGGATCCCTTCACCCACGACTAGCTGTTGGCTTTCTATACGGAGGTGCTCTCCTTATACATTTATGTGATTGTCCTGTTATACGCTGTTAAAATGCACGTGATTTTATGTATTATCAAGGCATTTTTTTTTTTCAAAAAAGAAAGAAATCCAAAATGATCCTGTGAACGCAGTGTTGCTAAGCACTGATGACCCCTTAGCGACAGGCCCCGTTAGCGTTACCCAGGAAACGTGTAGAAGAGGCCTTTTAAACAATGACCAAGTTCTGAACTTCCTCTTGATGGAAAGTGTTCTCACAAAGACTGCTATTATTGTGGATCCCTAGTAGTGCAGCTTTTTGAATGTAAGAAAAGGAAAGGCACTTAACTGTTATTTTTTCTTTCCCATAGCCCCTGTATACCCGCCTGTACTCATTATTGTATTATCGGCACGAAGTGCTCAATCAGTGATTCAGTTCAAATTTAGTTCCATTTTGTCCTGGGCTTTTTACTATAAGAATGGCTTTAAATTAGAATGCTAACCTCCATGTTGGCCGCTAATTGCAAATCTGCTGGTAGTTCCTATTTTCCAGTTTAAAATATCTCCTTCAGGTGTAGGCATGAGATCTTGCCTTGGGGATGAAGCAGTTGTGCCCTTAGACCAGAACAGAGAACATGTATACCATCTCCAGTACTTATGGTATGATGGTTAGCATCTGAAATAACCCGTTCTGTGCTCTTTACCCTTTACACACAAATGGTCAGACAGAGGCGAGCCAGAATTTGTATGTTTATCAAATTGTGTCCTCTGCATTCATGACCAGGAATACCATGCCCCGTCAGAAGATGCCTTGGAGGTCTGAAGCACAATGGTTTCTTTCAGATTTGGGGTTCGAAAGTAGAGTCACGCATCATCCGCTTGTGGTGTTTTTAATGCATCCTTTACACTTCTGATTTGTTTTTAGCAGTTAATTTTTCCAGCGGGGCGTGCCGACTCTATGCACCGTTTCAGATTTCAGTGTGTTGCTTTCTCTTAATTGTGAGATTGCAGTGAAACTGATAGCTGTGGATGTTCTTTCCTGAGGTCATTGCAGCGGCTCTCATGGAAAAGGAATGTTTTGGTTTTCCTTGGAACACAGCGCTCACCTCAGCTATGATGGCGCAAACTCAGCTGTTTCATGGCAAATACATTAAAATCATTCATTCCTCACAAGTTTATAATAACAGTGTGTCTTGTCCTGGGCTAAAAGACTAAAAACACAGATCTGTTACAGAAATATCCATAAGACCAGTATTGTTTTAAGTTCCGCCTAATATTTTAACAGGTTTAATTTCTTAATTTCCAAACTTCTGAATTAAGCTTTATGCATTTAGTGATAGCCAATAATTTATGGGACAGTAATCAATCTCTCATGATTTCTGCTTATTTTCTCTTCAGAAACGGTAGTTATGGGTGCTTGTATGAGGAAGCTTTTATTGATGGTAGTGTTTTTGTAAAACTGACACAATGCAGCCCTTTTTTCAACTGTGGGACGTCAGCCAGACCTCAAGGCACTGCACAGCAAGAGGTCAGAGTTTGGAAGTTACACAATTGCTCATAATTACAACCGTGCAGCTAACTTAAACACAGATGTGAGCACGCTGTCTGCGAGCAGATTCTCATTTAAGCTTTCCTCGCGTTACGCTCATCCTGTTTGCGTCCGGTACCGTGACGTCCCACCACACGTGCACGTGCCAGCGAATGACCGTGTGTCACCACCACGAGAGTGGTGAAGGTGTCCTTGGACAGAGAAGCGGAGTTAGGCCATGATTCTGCTGGCCTGGTACCCGGCACAGTCGGAGCTGAGCGAAATCAGCCCACATCTGGCAAACATAAGTGTCGTCATGGGTCCTGAGCCAAAGGCTTCCATTTGCACGGAGCCGCTGACTGATCTCCGCTTAGCCTCCCGAGTTTCTCTGAAAGGAAACCGTGTGTCCGTTCTCATGTGCCTCTACAATGGGTTTCGTCATCGGGAATTTGCTTCAACGGGGCTTTGTTTTTTTTAACCCGTGGCACAAGTGAGGGTGCTTCTCGGCATATTGTTAAGCGCGGCTTTTAAAGTCGGCGGGCTCAGATGGCGTTTCAGGCTCATTGATGGAGTCCTGCATATCCACTGCGCTTTGTGTCAAGGGGACGCGGGCACAGGGTAAGGTGTGGAATTAAGAAATGGTTTAGTGTTGTATGGTTGGAGGGCTGATCTGAAGACAGAAATGCTAATCGGATATTTATCAGCTATATTTTTTTCCCCTGTTATGAACTTGCGTCTAGAAGACTTGTTGCTGTGCTGTCGCTGTGCAGCTGACTGATTGATCCCGGATGTGTCAAACTCCCAGCCAATCCCCCACCCCGGAGACTGGGAGGCTCCTGATTCCCGATGAGCTCATTCCTCAGGCCGTAACACCAGCTTTCAGCACCCACAGGAGTGCATTCCTCACTTGAATTCCTGCTCGATGTTTCCCCAACAGCTGCGCAAAGACTTAAAACCTCAATGCTGTGCACACAGTTCTCCATGCGATGGGCCGCTGCTGGTCACAGTGTGCCCCCCCGCCCCTCCCCACCCCGCCCTCCCTAATTTAGAGGCTGCATCTGACATTTCAATCAAGCTGATCTTTGGAAGTGTGCGTTTCGTCTGCTTTGTGAGCACTTGGCAGTCAGCGCGATCCGTCACATATAAATCTGAATAATGCTGGTTCATTGTGGTGCAATAGAGCTAAAGGTATCACGTCATGTTATCTCCTGGTTTTGTCTGAACAGGTATTTTAGCATGATGTGAGGTGTGTGTTTCTAATGCCCTGTCTTTCTTGGCACTCCCCAGCAGCCACCCCCTCAAAGTGCCCTAAGTGTTCTGCCCGCCCGTCGATCGATGTGTCTGATCAGCGAAATTCTCCCAGGAATGCGTTTGCTAAGTGCTCTGAGTGTTGCTGCTAATTAAAACGTGGCCCAAGAAACCACCATTACCCCCCCCCCCCCCCATCTTTTTTTATTCACCTGACAGGCAGGCACACAGCACCAGTGAGCTGCATACCCACTGCGCTGTCACTGGAGAGGAGCCCAGAGTCTGTGCGGCTGCAAAGCCATCTCTGCTCCCTGTAAACTGTGTCGCAGGCGTGTCGGAAATGCCGCGTCGTCTTCTGAGAAAGAAATGAGGCGGCGTTCGGGAACCATGCTGACTGCGGCCCATTGTGTGTGTGTGTAATATGTATGTAAAAATGAATGCTGTCATTTCCACGCTGAATGACTTTCTTCCTTTCCTTCCCTTTCCTCACAGTACTGGTACGATGGCGATGACGTCGGTGACCTGGCCGTGGATTTCTCTATTGTTTGGGATGGGGACTTCTTTATCGACAAGCCGGCTACGATGAAAGGTACATCCGTGGGCAACGCTGCTGCTTTGTGCTTCTGCGCAATGGCTGGTTTATTATTACACAGCTGTCAGCTTGAGAGAGTGCACTGGTAAGAGGTCTCTGTTTTCAGAAGCCTCACTCATCTCCAGAAGAGAACATTTGCCCCCTAGTGGTCTGTTGCGTGCAATACTTTGCTTTCCACAGCAAACATTTTTTGACAGATAAAAATGTATACATATATAATATTATTGCACTCCTCTCCTCTGTGTAAAGATATTTAGATGCATGTTTCAAAATATAGGAAGTACCAATGTAATTAACACTGCCAGTATTGATTACCGCTTAAGCGAAATGCATATGTAAATGAGTCGCTGAAATATACAAACGCACAGAGTGAAAGGGACCCGCAATTTATAGGCCTTTGAGCAGCATCTTTGCTTATGTAACGAGACCTTTTCAGTCCCATTATCTTGATGAGCACAATATTGCACAATATTGAAAATTGAAAAACTAGCTCTCAGGCAAGAGCGATCTGAATGACGATTGTTACAGACGGCACCATTCTGGATGACAAAGTGCCCTTTGTTACTTTTCCGGCGATTGGCGGGAGGATTTTGCCGCCTGCCGGTTTTCGCGAGCCTCGCTCTTTCATTACGCTAAACTCGTGACACGGAGGCAGGACGGACCGCCCGTGCCGTCGGAGAGGGAGTGTTTAATCTCGGCGGCTGGCGGGCACGTCTGACGGGCGGCAGCTCTACCCGTGCTCGGCCAGCCTGGCAGATTTCATCGCTCTGTCAAGTCAGCGATTGGCTTTTGTGTGAAGATTAGCGGTGAGGCGTCCGCGCGGGCAGCGGCCTATCAGATGGGACGATCTGCCTGCGCGGGTCAATAACCGCCCGTGCTGCCCTTACTCCTGCGACGCCGTTATCGGAGCTGAGCGCGCCATCGCTCTCGGTCAGGGGGCAGGACGAGTGGCGGAGGGCGGGCAGCCCCGGCCCTGAAAAATCACGCTCCTGGGAAACCAATCTTCCTGCGTGTGTGACTGACTCCTCTGCCCCCCCCTCCCCCCGCCCCCCAGCCCTGCTGTACAAATGCGAGGCTCAGCGGGAGAGCTGTGGCCTGTGTCTGAGGGCAGACAGCGCCTTTGACTGCGGCTGGTGCCTTGCTGACAGGAAGTGCCTCTTGCGGCAGCACTGCCACACCCCCGAGCAAAACTGGATGCACCAAAACCGTCGCAGCGTGCGCTGCACCCACCCCCGCATAACTAAGGTATATCTGGTTTCTGCGCCCTCCCTGCTGCTAGTGTGTATCAGACTTTGGGTGTGTTTGTGGTTCCCCATCTCCCATTTCTGCACACCCGCATGCCGTTTGCCTGGGGTGGGGGCAGGCACCTGTCTTGACATGTTTGCGGCCGCATGCAGATATGGCCACTCGCTGGACCCAAAGAGGGCGGCACGCGGGTAACCATAGAGGGAGAGAACCTCGGCCTGCAGGTACGGGAGATCACCCAAGTGCGTGTCGCTGGCGTTCGCTGCATCCCCGTCCCGTCCGAGTACATCAGCGCCGAGAGGTAGGAGCTCACCCTATACCACCACCGAGCCTCTACCTCTGACCCTGTCTTAGCCGGTTTGGCCTTATCTGTGCTGGTAACATTAAGCTGTTAGTGCTGGTTATGACTCTGTTGGAATGTAAAAAATGCAGCTCTCAGCGTCTGGCTTGGCTGTTTGGGGAGGGGTGCGGCGTGACCTGTTGTGTGACCCTTTCTGACCCACAGGTTTGTATGTGACATGGATGAGTCACTGCTTTCCAATCCCCCCGGAGGCCCGGTGGAGCTCTGCATTGGTGACTGCTCTGAAGAGTACCGCACACAGTCCACACAGACTTACTCCTTTGTGGTATGTCTGCCAGGAGATGCTTTTTTATATATATAATGTGGCTGGTGAGCTGGCCTAGCCTTTTCATTTGTTGTGGGCTAGCATAGCGCTTCTGTATGCTTTGCGCTCACTTTTCTGTCCTAGATGAGCTAGCCTTGCTTTTCTGTATGCTTCTGACTCTCTGGGCTAGTCTAGCCTTTCTGTCCTCTGTGAATGAGTCTAGCCTTTCTGTCCTCTGTGAATGAGTCTAGCCTTTCTGTCCTCTGAGAATTAGCCGAGTCTTTCTG
>JAABNY020000108.1:11247829-11269292 GCA_015164015.2 Brevimyrus niger
TTTTTACGGAATTTTAAAAATGGCTGTAGTATATTGTAGGGCTGGACGATGTGCATTATTAATACCAACATCACATGCCCATTCGCACTTTCATGGATTTGGGTGCACTTATGTACCATTCCCTTTTCTCAATAAAATAACAGCAAACTGGCAGAAATACAAACTGTCTGGTACAAGGGTCTTGTCGGGGATGGATACCTGGTAGTTTCGAAGTAAAAAAATCCTGGTAGACATGCAGGGCAGATTTCTATTTTCGTATTATGGTATAACCCTGAAAAATGCTAATTTCTTTCTCCACAGCTAAAGCAGTAGTTATTCGACTCCCAGTTGTCAGCAGCAAAAGGATGGAATGGGGGGAAAACACATTTTAGTCGGAAAAACGTTTTATTTATTTGAAGGTTATTGATGACACCCATACCGGGGTCTGGTTGGTTGGACGTTTTTATTATACCTGATTCTGTGGCATATTCTGATGGAATTATGTCAGGTAATACTTAAGGAATCAGCAGTTTTAGCCTCCCAGTCTGAGTGCAGTGCGGCTTGATTAATTTCGATTAAGACATTAAAGTGGTGAAATAAAGAAGCACTATACTCTTAGGATTCCGATTCATTTGTCTTTGCACACATTTTAAGTTCTAAAGTGAAATTATTTTAACTATAGGAAGTGAACTTCAAACTGCGTGTAAGTCGTATAAGTTACAGAACTCTTTAATCACTTTCAATTTGGGTACCGATTATAAATATTTACCAATTCATTAATTACAATATTTAATATATTGTAAAAAAAAAAAAATCTTATTTTTGACGTTTAACTTTTTCCAATGGTAATTACAGAATTGGTAAAACATATGTGCCCTTATTCACGATGTAACCCTCACGTGGAGAAGTAGGTTGGAAAAAAATATATTAAGCCATTGTTCTTTTTTATTTTTATACATAATTTATTCACTTACCAACCAAAGCAGGCATAAATATTACATTTGTATCTTTTATAGACTTGTGCATAAACAGAGGAGAAGCAAGATCATCTTTCTCAAAGGTAAAACAGAAGCTCCCCTTGAGGATTTAAGGAGTCCTGTTTATTTTTCTGCTGGAGGAGGTCGGCCCTGAGCCCCTAAAACCATACTCTTCCCTAAAACTCTGTCCTCTGGGCACCATGCCTAGTGGCTCGGCTGCTGTCAGCGTGTAGGACAGAGCTGAGGACGGTTTCAAGAACATAGCTTGAAAAACGGTCAGCTGTCCTTTGTAACTGCTCTGCACATCCCCAGCCACATTTGCGAGCCTCCTGATCTGTCATGGACGTGCAGGCGGGACAGGGCATGGGAAGTCGCTATGCATCTTGCTGTCATTGCCGGCCTAATTTAATTGCAATTTCCCAGGCGTGGGACCCTGCTTTAAAGCCACTACGGAAAATGAAATGCTACCTGGCCCTGACTTCAGCTCCGATCGCTCCTCCTGACAGCCTCGCCCCCTTAATCAGTTGTGCACTAACCGTTTCAAATATTTTTCTTTTCATTGATTTTGCTGCATTACATTTCTCTCATCTCCCTAAAGCTTTCTCTCCTCTTTTCCCCAGTCCATTGATTTTCTGATTAAGAAAGCCCAACCTTACACATGACATGCAAAGCATGCAATGGGTCTTCAAATGGCAATGAGACTAAATGCTTCATTCCCTTAAAGTAGATAGATTACATGTTAACATCATTTTACATTCATTTCCTAATTATGAGCAAGGGTGCATCCACTAAGGTGATTGGGTTCTTATTTTATTTTTTTAATAAAGCCATGCATTGGCATCATTCAGCCCAGTTCCATTAAACAATTACTTTTCATCTAATGTGGCAACATTACAGAGTGTGCCTGCTAAAACTGAGGTTTCTGCTTAGAGTAAGACTTGAGATGGTGAATGGATCTGCATGACATTAGGAGGGGAGGATGGAAAATTACTTTATTAGGAGTTCCTGGGGTCAACAAATTGGGGGGCATAAAATTTCAGCTTTAATGGGAAATTTAAAGGGAAAAAAATTACATCCAGCCTGGTGAAATGAAATGCAGCAACACTGTCAGGGGCCTGTGAGACAAACCAAACACTGTTTTGTATTGTTTGTGACTAACTTCATGTCATTGGAGGGGATTTGTCAGCTGACTTCATCGCACCCCAAAACATCCACAACTTCTCAGTCGTACACTCAGCTACAGTTCCTGGTCACATGTGCTGAACTTTTATAAGTTGGCCCTGCCCTATATAATAAACAGTATTGAGCTGAAGATAATGTTACTCAATGGTCAACTTTATGGATTACTGAGCAGCCAGTAATGTAACATTAAGTCTCTTGCTGCCAGAAAATGCTACAGTATCTGGTCAACTTGCTGAGAAGCAATTTCAGGATAGAACTACTGCTTTACAAACCTTTGTCCCAGTATTATATTAATATTGATCATATGATTTTACACGCATATAGGTTCCTACCAGAATTTAGTGCAGTGATATACCATGAACAATGTAAGCACCCCGAAAATGTATAGAACTTCTCTTCCTGGTTCAACACCAACATAATTCAGGCACCATGGTTTTCCATCTGGTGTCTCCAAAGAAACCATCTTACCCTGTCACCAAAGCTCTCAATAGCTCCACGTCTCTCATTCAGTCTAATCCTGCACGGCCTGTCAACTGTCTTTGACGCAGTCAGCTTTCAGACCCTTCAGTGGACTCTGAACAATAAGGGTATCAACAGCACAGTCCTGTCATGGTTTAAATTTTATCCTTTCAGCAATTCCTATCAGCTGCCTCTGCCTCTTGACAGAAGTGCCCTAGAGAGTGGTACATAGACCTTCTCTCTGAACACTGGATCCCTGTCCGCCATCACTGTCTCATGTCACGTTATGTCTTCCATGTCTGCCACTAGACTGACGATGCTCTTCCCATTTTAAATCTCAGCACATCTGCTCTGATGTCATGCCATCATCTGATACCCATTTCCTCCAAGGCAGATGTTATCTACATTCCTAATACATACATTCCTTCTTAAGTTTTACTGCTGCACTGCTTTGTTGAGACTGCAGTCATTGAGAGTGCAAACAACCCTAAATTAAATTTCAAGTCTTCCTGCACACAAAGAGATGACTCTCTTTCTGATGAATCTCCATAGAAACCCTATTGAAACCATAGTCAAGTTTAGGTTTAGAAATATATTATTTTCCGGACATCATCGGTCCCTGCACTAATACTAGACAGCTCTGCAGCAACAGCCAAGTGTTTCCTATTTCCTGCAGTCAGAAAATTGGCCAACCAGTGTTTCGTTATTTCTATCGCTGTCCTCCTTTAGAGGACGTAGTACCCAACATATCTGGGGCGGGGGTGCCCCTTTTGCCCAATTGAAAGTGTCCCTATCCCTGGTCACAAAATTTATCCTAAGCCCGCTTCCTCAGAAATGTTTGTGCACCTGGATACCTGCTTATGTAAATGGTTGATTTAGAGCATCTGCTTAGCAATAAAAGTGTGACTGTACTAATAATAATTGTGCTGCCAACCTTTTTATCTACAGAGGATTATATTTGATAGCGCCAATTAAAATATAATCAGGCACATACAATGCTCAGCTTGACTCACACATCCTTACAGCTCATTCCCATTGGTTCTCAGCTCTTCACATAATTTAGCTGCAGGTACTGAAGTGGTGACACATCGCAGACATATACATACAGGATATTACAGTGCATCAAATGAGAACCTAAGCTGCTATAGGAAACTGTAATCGTGTCAATGCTGGCATGTACCTGAAATAGTAGATAATAAAAGTGGTATTATTGGGAGAGAATGTAATGTAAAGTGAGAAGCAGAGGAGCTCCAAGGCTGGAGGTAATTCATTAAAATTGTATAATCCAGGCTTTAGCTATTATATAAATCAGCGTTTTGCCACTATGTCACACTGTTGTTTTATGCGTTAATTAACAACCTGCACCCGATGCGATATCTGAAGCATTATCTAAATGAGCGCTCACAGTGAAGCAATGTTTCAATTACCATTGGTTAAATCAATTATTATATTAATCTTCCCTTTTATCAGCTGAATAATTACTAAATGTAATTTACCTTGGCCTATGCATCAAGAGAACTTGGGTAAAGCTAATTATGAGCAATGTCAAGCATTCAGTCAACAGGCCCCCTTGTCATTGTAAAGAGGGACAGAGTTTGGATGTATTGCCTTTTGGCAGCATTCACTTTGTCATTAATGTCTAAATATTAATTTTTGATTTAATCATGAACCACAAAGCTACTGTGGTTATTTAAATTTTTCTCTAGTCATGTGCCCACTGTCGTGATGGCCGGTGGTGGCTTAATAGTTAGGGAAGCACACTTGTGATTGAAAGATTGCTGTTCGAATTCCTGACCAGCAAGGTACCACAGAGGTACCCTGAGCAAGGTACCACCCCCACGCACTGCTGCCCGGGCGCTGAACTAGCTGCCCCCTGCTATGTCACAATGTCACATATGGGTTAAATGCAGAGGTCGCATTTCGTTGTTGTGTGCTGTGGTGTGTCAACATTGACCACTGATCACTAAATTCTAATTCTAAACCAAGTGACCAGGGTAAGAGGTTAGGGGATCAGGGGTGGCCTTATCCGCAAAGGGCCAGTGTGCATGCAGGCTTTTGGGATAATCTTTAGGTTGGCTGTTCAAACCCAGGTGTGAGGACTCTTCAGCCAAACAGTCCTTTTATTAGTAATCTAATTAGGGTTTTTCAGCAAATATCTCAGTTTCTGGATAAGATTAGCCACCCCTGGGTAAGATGATGAATGGATGATAACCCTATTGAAGTTTATTCAGTGATTACAAATATTAGGATATCTAATGTCTTTGGTCTAAATAAAAATCCAGATAAATAATCTTTTAAGTGGACATACAGATGCCCTGTATACTGGATAAATGGTACTATAAGAATGGATGATGAGTAGTACTTTAGGTACTGGATTCATTAGAGATATTTCCTGACTTCACTTTTAAGATGTGATGTTTTTTAATCCCCTGGTATCAGACACATAGAAAGATAAATATATTTTGATGTTTCACAGAATGCAGAGAATCCCTGATGTCATCATCCTGCATAAGATCACCAGTTTCTTTGGGAAATTGCTTGTTTTTTTATTATGGGATGTCCTCCATATTAATAACATTATAAACTGCTCGTCCACCCATGATCAGTATCCCAGTCCAGTTCAAATCCACTGAATTAAGACAAGAAAAGGGAAACTTAATGTAACAGAATTTTACTTCTGTCAATGTGTTTGTTATGAAAAATGGCTTTTAAAATGTGCAGTTCTTTTTAATCATTCATTGTGTATCAAATTCTGCAAGTAAAAGTATTTTACCGAAAATAAACAAGTAAGTACTGCACGTCATACTGAAAGTCAGTTACGAATATTCTCCAAGTGTTCTTCAACTTACTTAGACTCTGTGTCCGCTCTGAGTGCTGCATCACCACGCTCACGCTCATAAGAGCTTCACTGTACAGCTATTCCTGGATGTATATTTTATCCAGTCTGATGACACTGCAGTTGCAGGTGATGTACAGCCATTTCTCTTAACCACAAAAGTAAATGTGTAACTTAAGTAACACAATGCGTAGTTCTTGAGGTGACACACAGTAATGTAGTCGTTAAAGTTTCCTGATAATCATTCCGACAGTAAACCTGGTCAAAAGGAAACATGAAGGATTTATTTCCGAAGAACAGCCCTGTCCTTGAGCTAAGATCAAGGAAGCCATTTCACAGGGAGTGTGCTTAAAGAAATTTTACGGCTAATTGGAGTTCTTATCAGTTACACGGTTGTGGCACTGGGGAGAGAGCGAACGAACCATATCTCGAAAGAATTAATTACCAAATCCTTCTCCCGCAGGCACTGGGGCTGAGGTGAAACACCATCATGGGCTCTACACAGAGTTCAAGTCCCTCTTTCAGACCAGTTTGCTTTACACAACATAAATCACTGGTTACCTGAGCTGGTGAGTGCATCTAAACGGGGCCAAGGAAGCCTGGAAACAGATTTCTATCAAACGTTATATATGTGCAGCTGCCACTGGAAATGAAGAAGTGGATATGGCACCGTTACCCCCTTCTCAGTGTTCGCATGAAAAAATGCATCCATATGTAAGCTAAACAGCAGTACTGAAAATAACTTTGGGGGAAAAAAAGGTGGATTCAAGTAAGACAGATTCTGCATGGAAATGTTTGAGACACTGACTCCCCCGGTTTTCTCTCACCGAAAGCTGGAACATAGGAATTGAATTGTAACACAGCAACCTTAAAATGGGCAGATCAAAGGGCCAGCAAGCATATGGTTAAATTAACTTTCAGCAGTTGCTTCTCAAAGGGCCTCTGTTAAATGTAACCCCACATTCTCTGAGCTCGGGGTCAAACAAAAGCAAACAGGGGCCAGCGTCAAGCGAAAAGAAGAAGTGAATGTGCTTTCCGAAGCAACATTCACCCTGAGTGTACTGAACAAGAGAAAAATGGGTTTCATAACGGTTTACATGAACTTCCGGAATGATCTGTGTAGAACAACTTGCTAACACGCTTAGAAGTTTTGCAAGTTTTTCGACTGACCAGTGAGCATCTACTTTATTCTCAGCTCAATCAGTGAGAGAACGGCCTGTTCCGAGTGCCACTAACTTTGGATCAAGAAGCACTGTCTCTATGCTTGTTAATAAGGTCACTGACTCTGAATTTTAGAACTGACATTACTTCTCCCTAACATCATACTATTCAGAATAATTCATAGGGGCAGAAGCCATCATGTGGGAAGGAGTGAAAGTCAATGTAAGCGGTAAACAGAGCACAGTGACACTTTATTTGGCTGAGGTATAAACATTTCATTCCACCGTCAGAGTCTGCAGAGATAAACTGACATTATAAAAAATAATTTACATGCAGGACACCACATGAAGACAGTGAGAGTCTCATTTGAGATTCTGTGTTTATTGGATGGACAGATAGATGGATGAATGCAGAAGAGAAATGCTGTACTTATTGCTATCAATACAACTTTTTAGATAGTGTACCCCTTTATCTTCCTCTTTCTAGTATAAAATGCTCATTTTAAATAATATTATGTTGCACAACTCAATGAACTGGCTTATGATTGCTGATCAATGGCAGTTTTTTCTCAATGGCTTTTTTTGTTGGAATATCATCCCAATTACAGTGCTCAGCTAACACCCAGAAACTGGTGCAGATTGAGTATGATTATACGTTAGACTGTCCCCTTCCTCAAACTGCTAATCACAGAATTTCTGGGAGCATGAAGCACATAGCAGGAACCCTAAGCCATATGTGCAGTATAACATGCACTAAATGGATTTTAGACACACAGGTACATTCAGTACAACTATAGTTTAGAGACTCATTTCCTTACTGTGTGCATAGAAGTGTGATTGCAATCAACAGACTGCCTGGGAAATGGGTCAACATTCCTACCCTTGTGCAAATACCATAGTGTCTTTAATGTTAATATCGAATTAAGACCTTGGCTTAGACCCTCTTTTCCCATAGTGTTCCTTTTTCTGTTTTGAAGCATTGATCATTTATTTTGTCTGCAGAGAGGAGTGCCCCCTACTGGCTCACCAATCCACTGGATAATTATCTCTATAAACTGGACAGATAATGCCAACAGCACCAGCCACATGAGGCCACAATGTTGCCTCCTGAGACACCACACCACCTTCTCTAATATATGTTATTAGGAACGTCAACGGGATCCGGATAATTACTAGTTTTACATTTTAGATATTATTGCAAAAAAATGTAGCAAAAATACATAATGCATGATGAGCAAACCTGAGGTCATTCACAAGAGGATAAAATCTCCCTCCTAAAAAGGGTCAACACCTTGGAGCATGAGAATGAATCACACTCAAAGAGTTACTCATTTATATGTCATATCTTTCATGCTAAAGGTCCAGGAATTCAGCCATTTATAATTACGGCATCACCTCTGTTCTATACGTTCCACGTTAATAAAACTGCGACTGGACCGCTGGCAGTTAAGTGCACTGAACCATTAGGCTCCATCCATTGGCCAGCAGCTCCGCTCATGAGAGGCGCTAAATACGCTGGCAGAGATTGATAATGGAACATTAAAATCCTTTAGTTTGGGGCTCTTCATGAACACTCCAGTAAAGGGCGTGATTTAAGTATGAGGTGTGTCATCTGCCAGCGGAGCCGGGGGGTTCGTGGTGGGTAGGTTCTCTAAGGCTTTCCTCACACCCACGCAGACATGTCTAGTGCCAGAGGGCAGCCTGGGGTACCAGGACCACCGCCTGCTCCTCCATGACCCAGCATGTGTAAAGACTGCGGCCGGCATGGCAGCAAGGGGTACCTGAGGAACCGGGCATCACTTTGAGATGCCCCCTTGTTCTGATATGTTTCGCATTTTATTTCTCCAACAATGTAAACAGAAATCAAACTGTGCCATTTTTAAGCAATGTTTATATTTGGATTTTGTTAGGATTTACTCTGAGAGGCTGGACGACAAATGTCAGACACCTATGAAGAAAACAATGAGTTTAAATATATTCTAGTGAAAGAAAGGAGAATTACATTATCAATCCATCCATCCATCCATCCATCCATTCATTTTCTGTAACTGCTTGTCCTATTCAGGGTCGCTGGGTATCTGGAGCCAATCCCGGTTGGCTTCAGGTGTAAAGGAAGGACCCTGGGTGTGGCTCCAAGCCATTGCAGGACACACTCACACACCATTCATTCTTACATGCATACCCATGGACAACTTGGTGGTACCAACTCCATTTAGCCTCAGCGCGTTTTTGGCCTTTTGGGGGGAACCCCACAACGGCATGGGAAGAACATGCAAGTGACTGGGTCAGGGAGATAACCTGAACATGTGATTGGGTGGTCCCACCTCCTCTACAATCTGAATGGTTATCTCTCTAAACCAATCATTTTTCCTTCTGCCCTCAGAACATTTTTGTGTAAGTAAAACCCGCATGAGCAAATTCCACATACATGTAACCCAGGTGCCAGAGGTGTGAGGCAACAGACCTAACCACTGCACCGCCATGCGGCCCCCTATAATTATCGTAATACTACTAATAATAGTAATAATGATTATTATTAATAGTAATACTAGTATTGTTGTTGCTGCTGTTAATAATAACAAAAATAGTAATAGTGTATAAATGTATAAGGTTTTGTTTTGAGATATATTGGGTGTTAGATATTGTTACTATGCATCTGTTGAATTATTTGTTGTGTTTTGAAATGGCACCATGGATAACACTGCTCATAACTAAGCTGTACTAACTTTCAGCATGTTGTGCAGATTTCCTAGCAGTCTTCATTGCATGGCTTCTGAATCTGAACGTACCAGCCACAGGTAAGTGTCATTTGCACGATTTATTGTGCCATTCACTCTATGAAAGCCTTGGGGGGGTCTGTGGGATCCAGGCAGTGATCCTGGTGCAGGGCACAACCTTTGCACTGGCTCCCCTCTACTATCAGAGGAGCAAATCAGCGCTAAACCTCTGCATCATCACTAAATGGAGCACATATGCTTCACCCCCAGAATACACCTACCACAGTGCATCTGTCACTCCCCCCCCCCCCCCCCCCCCCCCCCCAAACCCCGCCCCCAAAAACGCCGTTTTCCCTTCCAACCCCTGTGTAAACAAAAGCTTCAAAGATCCCCCGCCCGCCCAGAGGCAAACCCGGCCCAAACCCCTGCCACATCACCCAAAGGGGACCACATTGTTCCCCCCCAAAACACCCCCCCCCCAGGGCACCTTGCCCCCCCCCCCCCCCCCCCCCCGACACAGAGACGCGATCCGTAAGACAGCTGTTGCCTTTCAAACCCTGAGTTACAAACATGTTTAGATAGGCCCCGCAGGTCCAATGTGCAAATACCGCACGTCGTAGCATGTGGTGGGGCTGCAGGAAAACACTGCTGCACTGCTCCCAGGACGGGGGCCGCAGACGTGCCGGGGCTGGGGGAGGGGCGGCGGCGTCCGGCTCAGGATCCTCTGGCTTCTGGAAATTTGGAAGGAAATGATATTTTGCAAAATAAAAATTGCTGTTTCTTGGTGCTCATCAATCCCAATCAATTCCATCAATCCCATCATCCAAAAGGCAAGTATCAATCCCGGGGACGTCCTAAAGTAATACCCCCTCCCCCAAGAAGACATACCCTAAACCATGCTTCTTGTTATACCAAAACTCTAGCTGTGCAAGCATTTGAAATGATTATGTATCTATTCTATTCTAACGCTATATCACATAGCCCATATGCACCACTTAATGATGCTGCATGCATTTTTCTGTATTTAAGTTCTTTAGTTTAAAAGTCCCGATTACGATTACTGATTATGCACTTTGGTGAAAAATAGCCTCCCATTCTGCCTGATTCATTTAATTATTGCTCTCTCTCATTATTTAGAGCCATGTTGGATTACTTGATGTCCTAAATCGCAATACATGCTGGGGTTAGCATCGTCTGGAATAGCAGTTGATACCTACAAGTTACTCCCATTTGTCAGTGTCGGGCCTTTGAGCTTGTGTGTGCCAATAACACAACACTCTCATCCTTCACCCAGATGAGATCACACTTTTAAAGGGGTCCTCCATTCTTTTACAGGTTGGACATTCTTGGTTTCTTTGGGTAATCTGAGGTTTTTGTAAACCTCTTTCTAATTTTCCATGCATTATTCACTTACATATGCAAAATCCCTGCCTTATCCTTTGCCTTCAAGCTCATTGAAATTGTCAACTGAATAACAATGCAAAGCATTCTGACAAAAGATTTATGGTCATGGAGGTTGCCTATTCAGTGCTGCCAAACTAAACAGGAAGTGTGTGGTTTTGCAATTTGATTCTTACAAATTGTTATCCAGAGTCTATTGTTTTCGTTGGTCGGTGGACAGGTAGATGGCGCTCATCCTCCCAGACAAAATAAACGATTAACACTTCAGTACGGAAAAAGAGACACTGCAGGGATGATATGTTGTGCCAAGGTCCAGACGCACAGACACTACAGGCTGCTGTGGTGGTGGGATTAATTCCTGTCCTGGCAAAATTAGTATCTCAAAAGTTATGATGTTTCTATGTGTGTGATTAAATGTTCCAAGGCATGTGTGAAATGACTTGTGTAATGTCCACTTGTGTAAACCATGTGTAATTGCTTAAGTGTATTTTTTTCATTTGGCAACTTTCAGAAATCCAACTAAGACTAACTAATCATCTATATATCTATTAATTGACAACTTAATGTTTCAGCGGTGGAGCATGTTACAGGCACAAATAAGGGTGACTATCCCGAGACACAATAGGGTTTATTAAAAAAAACTAAACACACACAAAGTACAAACTACACAAAAACTGCAAAACAACAGATTATGTGGGGTCGGAACTAAACATGAGAAAAGAAAGAACTAAAAGAACCATAAACTGACATACAAAGGATCTGGGCAACACCAGGAACACAAGTTGGAGAAATAGCAGCGTAACACACAGTAACAAAGCACAATGACACAGTGAACAGGCACTTAAAGATACACAAAGCTAACAAGATATAATGGAGGTGAGAATAACAACCAAATGAAGAAATGTCAACGAAATCACAGGACAAGAAGCATCAGGAGGAAGCAGAAATACTAAACACCGTAACTAGCAAACACAACAACTAAAACTAGGACATGAACCACAAACTAAGGATTCAACACAGGGGTAATTAAAGCAGAACCAAAACAGGACAGAACACAAGCAGGGAACACTTAGGACAAGAAAAGTAAGACAGAAAATAACAAACACTGGGGAACAAAATCCAATAAATATAAATTAAGAGATGAGGGTGGTCTCTAGGCAGCCTTGACCCCCTTACTAGGGAATACAGTCTTTAAGCTGCATGCTAAACCCAGTGAGCTATGCAGCAGTATGAGGAACAGGGGGACACCCTAGTGACTATGGGGCTGTAAGACAAAGGAGAGAACAGGATGGCCAACACCACCTGCTGGACAAACAGGGACAAAACACTTGGGACAGGACCAAACAGGCACCGATCCTAACATTTAACTGATTAACTAACAATTAACTGATTAAATTACACATACAAACGTCAGTTATGACTACCCAGCAGCGATGGAAAGTTCAGGTTCAGAAAGTACAAATCCAAACCAAGAATTTTTTTCAAACCAAGCAGTTGAGTACTCTGTGTCTATCACCCTATATACTCAACTGGTTGTTGAAACAAAATCTTGGTCTGGATTTGTACTTTCTGAACCTGAACTTTCCACGGCCACTTTTGTGGACCTAAACTTTCCTCCTCTGTTACCCAGAAGGTTTGTTGTTCATTAGAAATAATGTAAAGGTCTATGACAAAAGCAATTTTTAACCACGATAATGCACACTGTTGCAAATAAAATACAGGAATAAGCAATACAGACATCATCTGCTACCACTTTAATATCCTACTAATGTGAATTCAGAACGATCAGTAAAGTGGTAGATATTGGATACTTGTACATACAACAGCATGTGATTTATCAGTCTCCTAAACATAAAACTGATTAAATATATATATCTATCTTGGAGTCACAGGCAGCCTGGAACCTAAGTTGGGGGGCGCAGGCCAGAAAGCAGGGTGCCACTGATCCGCAGGGCACACAGACACACATACACCACGGGCAATCCAGAGACACCAATTAGCCTAACTGCGAGTTATTGAACTGTGGAAGGAAACTCACAGAACAAGGCCAGAACACGCAGACTCCACATGCACTGAGAGGTGGGGTTTGTGCCCCCGGGCCAGGAGGTGGGAGAACGCAGTGCTACCCAATGAACCATGTATAAAATGTATGTAAATGGGTTGGCATCCTGAGCAGGGTGTCCCATGCAGGGGTGGTCTGTGCTGCCTGGGATGGGCTTCAGCCCCCCACTCCCCCCCCAATCCAACCAGGATAAGCTGCATGAAAAATGGGGGTATGAAGTATATAAATGCTGAGTTTGTAATATGTAAGTTTTAAATTCAAGCAAATGCTAAGGGTTGGTTTGGTGGTGTGTTTTTCTCTTATTTATTTTGTATTGGCTACCTCACTTTTTTTGTGTGTTTATTGTGCTCTGTTTGGTACTGTGGCCTACAGGAAGCACACACATGAGAATTTCAAATGATTATGTGCAGATAGCAATAGCAAAATTATAACCTATGATGGCCAGATTCATACTAAATCTTATGCGACTGATAATAACGTTACACCCTTTTGTACAGTTTGCTTCTTCTGTAGTTGTGTGGTTTTTCTTTTGTAGAATAGGACGAAAATATGTATAGGCTAAATATAGTGCATTGCTCTGTGCCTCGTGGGGCCTGCGACCGGCTCGCCGTGTTGAGAATTGCACGGAGGGCTCCTCCTTCATGTGTACACGGCAGACTGATCCCTCAACATCAAGTTATTATCGTGACCGTGAGTTGAAGCCACAGTTCTGCAAACTCCTAGAATACTTAAAAGCTCTGCTGTGAATTCTGGGAGCAGCACCGAGTTTGGATCCCGACCAGTATAAATAACAAACTGCAGCAAAGACACAATTCCTACTGCTTTCGTAAAGTCAGGTCAGTTTAAGACACAGAGTGTGCTGGTCCTCCAATACTCTATCACCAGGATCACAGTCACCGACCTTCAACATGTCTGGATAATTGCGTATCACCTGACAAAAGCTAGCAGGTGATTTTTTTCTCTCCATATTGTCTGTTTATTTTTTGACAGACTTGTTTAAAAGAAGTTTGTTAAATGGCAGTCTTTAGTAAAGTATGATAAATGTTACAGAGCACAGTTTGGGCCTCAGTAAGCCCATAAGATACCAAAGGCATGTGCTCATTACAATGAATGTTTTTTCGGTGCGGGATGAACAAAAGGTGATAACTTCCTTTTTTTCTGTGAGAAATGCGGCCAGATCATCCATCTAGTTACATTACCAGCTAGGTCATTATAAATCTGAATTTAAACTAAAAAAAAGAATAAAAAGGCACCAAAGGGGAGCAGACAAGCTCTCCTGCAGCCTTTTTGCACGCCTGGCTGAGCTGCAGCCCTGTAAATTACCCACAAGCCCCACCTCACTGCATTGCATTGCTACATTCTCACTGCGGTCTGTTTAGCATCAAGACGCTAGCGCTCGTTCTCGCCGCGCAGAGACGGTAAACGTTGGACTTGTGTCTTTGCCTCCGTCATTTCTAGCTCCTGGATTGAAGGTATCCTGGCTAATTAGCCTGCTAGCTCAGCCCTGATGAGTCTGGATCTGGACTCTTGTGCTGACAAGATATTGGGTGTCACCTCCGAGATTAGCCTCCGTCCGCCTTGAATTTGGGGGGATGTTAATCGCTTGTGCTCTTTGATGTCCCCCTTTTTAGTTCATAAACTCTCAGTAATAATTGAAACCATCAAAGGATTCCCCATGTCTAATCCCTGGCTGTGGCAAATCCCTTGTTCATTTCCCGCTTATTTTTTTCTTCACTACACAGAAAAAATGGGGGGTTGTAGGGGCATTAAATTAATATGCTTAGTGTTTCCATCAAGACAGGGCAAATCTGTGCAAATGATCCCACTGAAGAGGCCATGCTTCTAAGCTGCCTTTTTGTATCAGATCCACCTGTGTTTTTCATTAGTTTGAACCCAGCCCTCAGACTACAATTCGCATAGAACATTTTAATGTAAAACAAAGGCAGAAACAAGTAACCCTTGGAGTTTAAATACAAGGCAGACATTCGGCGCCTTAATGCACCTTTATTAGCAGATTATTCAATTACTAGTTAAATTAGGCTATTGTTTTTATCATAATAACTGTATTATACTGTTTTGTCATAAACAGAATTTGTACATTATGCCCTACAGGCATCCATAACAACTGCTTATCCTGGTCAGGATCCTGGGAGGGTTGGACCCTATCCCTGGCAGCGTGGGACACAGGACTGGGGGGCAGCCTGGAGGGGAAGCCAGACCGTTGAAAACACTCACACAGTCACACTCTGTGCAGAATGAGCCTGGCTGCACATCTTTGTACTCCAGGAGGAAACCGCAGTACCTGGAGAGAACCAGCACAGCACAGGGAGAATATGCGAGTTCACAAACGCACTGAGCAGAGGTGGGATTCAGACCCCAGTGCTGGAGGCGACAGCGTTACCCACTGAGCCACTGTTCATTCGTGCTCGTCACTGCACAGACCTTAATCTAAGAGACACTTTCGTCTGCAGTGACGTACAGTACAGGTGACGATCAGAGAGCAGGGTCAGGCAGAGTCCCAAGCAATCGAGCTTCAGGACGTTGCTCAAGGGTACAACAGCAAACTCACTCAACCAGCCGCAGGGTTTCAACCTAAACATCTTACATAATTATTACTAATAGTACATGTTTCATAAGAATCTAAAGCAAAGCGTCTTTGAGAAACCATCGAATGGCAAGTGGGTTATATGGAACAGGAAGAGATTTCCTCCTAAGCCAGGCTACTTCCACAGAGATCTCAGGAGACTAAAACAATGTACATGATGTACATAGACTCCATATAAACAAAGAAATCCATGTTTTCCTTGAATATTGGATTCCTGGTGTTTCCTGCAATGGGTGGCAGGTTCTCCAGAAAGCGGCAAACAGGGCTCACATTAGGAGGCAAGAATCAGGTTGCTTTCTTGTAATCTCCTGGGGGTATCTAGACGGTCTGGGTGTTTCTGGGGCAAAATGGTGTGCGGCTACAAAGCATATTATCTTTACTTCACAAACAAGTTATTGACAAAACAATGGTGAGATGTCTCCTCCCATCCACATCTCACGAGTCAATGTCAACCCCCCCAACACCAAGCACCTAAAAGCTGATTTTTACACAGTCCCAGGATTTCCATAATCGTTTTATCCATGCGATTTGATCTGCCTCTCATACAGAAAGGAAGACATTACCCCCAATTTGAACCACCACAGATTTGCCAAACTGAGGGTCCTGCTTTGGGCTGATAAGGAGCAGGGGGAGGTTCAGCAGAGTGGGTGCGACTGGGCACAGGGGGGTGGTGAGCTGCCAAGTAACACAACCCTGATGACATTTTGCCAATTGGTTATTTTTCACAAAGGTCAATTTGTTTGGGACATATTTTAGCAAATCCAGAAATTTCTACCAGGAAAAACAGTGAATTTATATTCACCAGGCTTGTTTGCATGAAACATTGTGCCTGTCTGTCCAAGTGTCATCTGACATCTGTGTACGTGTTCTTGTGTATGTATGCGTATGTCTACTGAGACAAAATCTCCTTATCCAAGGCCTGCGTGTAAATTTGTGGTTCCGAATGATTTGTTGTTTTAATTTGTCCCTCCAGCTATATTCTGCCTCCTTCCGTACCCCATTTCCAGTAGAGGGTGGTAGAGAGCTTTGGTACAGTTCCAGGAGACACAGGGGACACCATGGACAGGATGCCTGGTCATTGTAGGTCACACACTCTCACATAGAAACATGCACTTAGGGCAATTGAGTGAAATGTTTTGTTTTGAATTTGATTCAATTGAATGGCTGTTTGCTCTGTTTATCATGTCTATCCATCACACCTTAGTCTTCCCTTAGTAACAGTGTCATGTTCATTTACAATTAAATGGGTTCTTCTGTAAACACTGAGCTTCCGTAGCCTGACTTAAATCAAACACTGTATATACACTGTATGAAAGATCCAAACAATCGTAAAAGTAAACTTCTGTAAATGTAGCAAATGGATAGTGTGAGATTTCAAGCATAAAGAATAGCTTGTGGAGTGTCGTTTTAGCTGCGGATTTGGGGTTTTTGAGCCCTCCATTTTAAAACATTTAGGGAGTTTTTATGAGGCTCTGTATGCTTTCAGAGAACAGAATCAGCTGCAAATAGATTTGGTCACTGAGTGGTTTGAGGTGTTCTGGGTTTCAGAACATTGTCAAGACCTTAGATTTGCTGATATTTTTGTCATAAAACCAGAAAGGGACTCTGCACTGGTTATTTGTTTTGTTAAGGTTCCCAGATAATATCTTAAGGTCCTGGAGAATGAAACATCAGAAACCAGTTAGAACTGACATCATTTCCATCTCAGCATTATAGTTCGGTCTGATTAAAGCCTCTTCGGTTTGAATCTCATGGTGCTGACCATGTACATGCATGACGCCAGTGCAAAGTTACCAGAACTTTCCAAAGACACCTGCCCTCAGGAAGCCCCTGAATACCCCATACCTAAACATCTGCACTTCACCTCCGGAGGCACAACAGTCAGCGGAGGGCATCCTCTTGCGTGCAGCTGACTGCCAATGTCTGTTTATTATTATTTTCTAAGCGGGGCCGGGCCGCTCTCTGCTTACCGGGAACACCCAGGGGCATGGATGCCCGCCGCCATTAATCACCAAAACGAGCTGTGAAATCGCAGCCGGACATCTTCACTACCGAGCGCTAAGTCACCCCGTTACTGGAAAAAAGACACACTAATGGCCTGTTCTTTGTCTATTTTTTTCTGTTCCAAAAACATCTGCCTACATTGATGTGCAGTCAGGTGCTGGAGATGGGCACTGTGCCTGTCCGCCGGCACGCCTGGGACCTGGGCAAACGCACGCTGCCACCGGCCAGGTTCAGTTACGCAGCCGCCGGCAGGTGTCAGAGTGGCAGCGCAGTGAAGCGGCAGTGGGCACTGTCACTGCACATCAAGCGAGAACCAAAATGAGGACATTTAAATAATTAAGCTTCTAACATTTTTGGGGGGATAATCACTGACTTAATTAAAACGAGTTATGCCAGATGGGAAGCAGATTGTGATATGGAAAAGAGCCAATTTAGCCATAAACACGGTTTAGCCACAAACACTTCTAATAGAGCATACAGTGAATAACATGCGCACACATGCGCACGCACACGCACACACGTTAACACGCTGACACGTGCACAGCGGGAGTTATCAGCCTGCACATGACAACTATTGTTATCTGAAGTCAACTGTGTCCTCTGTCATCGCAAATTCACTTCAGCTACTTGTTGGGTGATTAAACACTTTCTTCCATTAGTTACATATTCACTGCATTAGCCACGGCCCAAGCAAGAGAGCGTGTGCATATTTTAAATAATCTTTTTAAATGCTTGTTCATTGTCATTGGTCATTATGATCTCAGCTCTATCCAGTCGGGGCTCTGTTTCTACCTCCTCTTCCCGACGTACTTAAGCGCAGTGTGCAGTACACTTTTTTTTAAAGAAATGTTTAATATGCATTTGCTTGTTGGGCTTGCTAAATAGCTTCCACATTATTGACAGAGCGATGGGCGTTAAAAAGGAGGGAGGCTTGTTTCTTAATGTCCTGTAATGGCATTGTTACAAAAAATCACTTACTAACACGGTACTTGTTTTTTTGGGGTTTTTTTTCCAGTGAATGTGTTACGTTTTTCAGGACTTGGCTTGTGAAATATTAGGTTTCCCCTCAGAAAGGAAGCTTTCTGTGTTTGGCTGAAAGTAAAAGTGTTAAAAGCTGTTGATGTCACTGAGCTGCATATGGCACTTTTGTTATTATACAAATACTGTAATGTGTACCATACTAATACAGTGTACTATACTAATACGCAGTACTATCCTAATACTGTACGGTGGGATGTGGAGACTCCTAGTGTGGGGCCAAGTTAGGATACCAAAGCTGATACCCAACCAGTGTCTTCTGTATCGGAAAGAAATCCATTCCCCACTTACCTAAAAAATGGCTGGTGGTCTGGAACCCCCTCGTTTGGGATAGTCGCCCCAGATGGAACTTGGCTTTCAGCGACACCCTTGAGCCCCCTTCTGTTGACCCCATCCTTTTTAGCCACCAGGGGTGCTGTAAAGGGGGACGTTAGGAGGATTCCTAGGACCCTTGAGTGACAAGGGCCCTAAATACTCTGGAATTGAATTGCAAAATTGAATTGCTCTCAGTTGGGGGCCAATGGCAGTTTTCGATGTTTCTCTGTTAGATCCCAGAAGAACGATAATGTTGCTTTTCACCCTTGCCAGGTATGCCGGACATCACCTGCGTTTGTTTGCTGGCCCAACAAAAGCAGCTCTTCTAGGATCCTTTAGGTCCCGTGTTTCCTGTGCTTTGCAGAAAACAGCAACATCTCTGTTACCTTTCTGGCTCTCGCTCACCAGCACTGCGGTTCACGGACATAAAATTGGATGCGAAGTAAAATTGTGCACATAATCTCTGGGGTATTATGGTGACGGTTTCATAGGATTGAAATTACCGTCATCTGTGTTTATAACAGATATAAACTGAAGCATATTATTTATTCAGATCAATTTTTACCTGCCATCAGCGATTAAGAAATCAATACCGGATTACACATTTCACTGATTACACGCTTCAAGCACTTAAAAACAAAACAGCCAGTCAAAACACAGGGGTGTAGCAGGTACATAAGGTGCAATGAACTGCTGATAAATTAATGAACAGGAGGAGAAAAGGCTTAGACACTCAGGCGTTTATACCACTGTCAGATAGCTGGGAGAAAAAAATTGATGGAGCATTCTGCCCCCTGCTGGCAGCTGAAAACCACCAATACAAAAGGAAACATACATAATTAACAGGCACCATTTCAGAGGCAAATAAATTGAAAACAGTACTCCTTTGTTCTGTGGTGTAAATCATTTCTTTGTAGATTTTTTAGCCTGTAATATGCTACTGATATGTGTGTTGTTTTTGATGCTGAGTTCTAAGCTAAGAGGATTACTTTATAAATTTGCAGGGTACCTGTGTACTAATGACCATATCTTATGTTAATGAATATTACCTGAAACATTTTTTTCCATATTGGTGTTTCTTTTATGAGAGTGGATCTTTAAAAGTGTTAATGACAAACGTCAACGTGAAAATGTATTTTCTCTGTGTGATTGGCTTTGATGGTTATTCTTCAACAAATAATATGTTCATAGAAACAATGGAAAAGTAGCATTTATTAAAATTTGACATTGAGAGTTCAATGTTTTGCTTATGTTTCCATGGTAATAACCTTAATATGTGGGCTGGTCATAAGCCATGCCTTTAAATGAATAAACATCAAACTTACGTAACCACATGCTAAGATCAAATATCCCTCTCTCACTCTATAAAGGCTTTTATGACATCATGCAAACTGCAGCATAACGAATTTATTTGAATATACAGACATTTCTGTCTTTAAAAAGCCATTTGATGACATAGTTAAGTGCTAGTCTAACATGGCTGCCTGTGTTTGCAAACTGCAGGGCATTTTAATATTCAGTAATCTTTTTTATATATAAATGCAGAAAAAGTACCTGTCAAAATACGTTTATTATTTATTTATTTATTATTGTGGCCAATTTTTTTCTCACAAGTAAATAGAAAAAAAAAGGACTTGTTCAACAGTGACGAACAATGTGGGTGTTTATCTCTCAACTAATTATATCTCCGTAAATAAGAATCAAAACAGTCTTCCAAAGTTACATATCATAATTTGTGCCGAAACTTTATGGCAGTACACTCCTTATCAATCAGGAGACCACACGGTCAAATTTGATTTAAAAATCATTAACGCATTTGATGCTGAGATTATTTGTTGGAATAACATAACAAATCATGCAAACAGCCTCCCACACAATTGCAGACACTTTAATCTGTTATAGTTTTGCTTGCACAGTAATATTTATGACTCAAAAACAGCAAGAGAAGCTGAATATCAGTCCAGTATCCTGTATGTCGGAAATGGATTTGTAATCTTTTTTTAAATTACATTAACTACACCGCATCCATTTAGGCAATATAATTTACTTGCATTCACCAAATTTCAGGACCATGTGGGCTGAAATGCACCTTGTGTGGAAAGACGTGCAGACATTTATTCCAGTGCAGCCTCTGCGTCACACGTATCCTTTTGCTATTGTCAGAGCTGAGAGCAAACCTCTGCTCATGAGTGCTTCTGCAGACTCCCACCGGCTGCAGCCAGGCCTGCATCCTCCTCCTCTGTGTGGGTGGCCTTCTTACTGAGGTGCTTCACCACCAGAGTAGCATTGAATGCCCTCTGGAACAGAGAACCCCCCCCCCCCTGAATAGAGACACTGAGCCTGGCAATAATCCTGATGCTGTGTTCATAGCAAACACAAAGATACACAAACCGCAGTGTGCCCCCGTGAACACAAAAATACTGACGCCGCAGTGTACACCAGTGAACACAAAGATACGTATGCCGCAGTATACCCCTGTAAACACAAAAGATACTGGCATCGCAGTGTACACCAGTGAACACAAAGATACTGATGCCGCAGTATACCCCTGTAAACACAAAAGATACTGGCATCGCAGTGTACCCCCATAAACACAAAGATACTGACGCCGCAGTGTACCCCCATAAACACAAAGATACTGACGCCGCAGTGTACCCCCATAAACACATAGATACTGACGCCGCAGCGTACCCCCATAAACACATAGATACTGACGCCGCAGCGTACC
>JAABNY020000108.1:11272691-11290179 GCA_015164015.2 Brevimyrus niger
AAGGCGCCCCGAAGCTGGGTGAGGTTGTAAAGACGCCCCGAAGCTGGGTGAGGTCGTAAAGGCGCCCCGAAGCTGGGGTTCACCCTGAATGGGGCACTGGTCCACTGCAGGCTACATGCAATGAAGCACTACAGGCAATTCAGAGATGCCAGTTCGCCCAGCTTTGATCTGAGGGAGAAACACAGCGAGAGGATGCAAAACCCCACACACAGAGTAGAGATGGGATTTAAACCCCCAACCAAGCGCTGCAGTGCAGAACATTACTGCCATAACCATGCAAAACACTACTGAAAAATAACAGCACCCTTGCATGCATTATTTACCTTATAATAAATAATGCCGTATTTGCCACAATATATCAATGAACTTGATTGTGTGTAAACAGGACTAAAAATGGTAATGAAAGGAAATGCACGCATTTATCTTGCGGGTTTTGCGGGTAACCCTGTCATCCGAGACCTGTAGGGCTGGGTGTTTGAAACCCCCCCCCCCCCGAGTGTGTGACTTTTGCATGCTCCCCCCATGTCCCACCCCATTGTGTGTGGGTTCTCTGATTGGTTGGTGTGCCTTTCTAAGGTCCACCTCAGGTTTATGCTGCCTAACCTTAACCTTAAGTAACCAAACACAATATGAGACTTTTGGCATTTTTACTTTTTTGATTGCATCTAAAATGGGAAAATGGTCCCCACAACGTCAAAGAAACAGATTTTTATTACATCGTGGGGGATATTTGTTCCCCATAATGTAATCTAAACACACACTCACAGGCACAGACACACACAAACACAGCATGATGCCGTGATTCAGCCCTGGATGTGTGAGGAAATAGCACCATACGCTATACCTCCATGCTGCCATTTATTAAAAAAAAACATACATTTATGGTAATTAAAAGTACAGTGTGTATTTCGATTATATGGATGAATGATTAAGATAAGTTTACCCCTGACACCTTCCCAGCATTAAGGTACAAGTCAGAGAGAGAATGAAACGTAGTGACCAGAAGGGGTGACTTACCAAGGGTGCTGCAACGCCTGGTCACAGTCAAGCCTTTTCTCTGGCTCTACCTGCAGTAGGTGTGATATGAAGTCTTTGGCTGGGGCAACAGAGAGAGCAAAGCAGGGTAAAGGGGGAGATCGAGAGGAGAAATAAAACACTTTAAGGATGCAGAACTTCAGCATCATTTCCAGACTAAAAAGCTGTTCCAGAAAACAATTATACATGACAATACAATACATTATACAGCATGAAACGGTTCCTTGGATTCCATCTGAAGAAAACAAACAACAACCACACAAGGCAGGCTTCCTCTGAGAAGGATGAAGGTGGAGCCCACCTGATTGGGAGATATCATCCCAGAAAGGGGAGTCAAACTCATATTCGCCCTTCATTATCTGCCTGTAGAGCTCCGTGTCATTCTCATCGTAAAAGGGAGGGTACCCACACAGTCTGAAAAGAGAAAAACCCATTATGCAAGGTGCCCACACACAGACTTTCATGGATTCTGCATTCCAGTGGAAGCTGGAAAACGATGACTAGGCGGCTGTTTAACACTCACAGTATGTACGATATCACGCCCACAGCCCAAAGATCCACGGCTTTCCCATATTTCTTCTGCTGCAGGATCTCTGGTGCTACACAGACGTGAAATGCACAGCAGAGGCTATTAGCACACTGAGCAGCCATGAGGAAACCCTGAGGAGCGCTAGGCATCAGGACCCCTCACCAACGTAGCCGGGAGACCCACAGACCGTAGATAGTACTCCTTGGTCTTCCATCTTAGACAAGCCAAAGTCACTGATGACAATCTTGGAGTCCTCAAATGGAGTCTCGTATAAGAGGTTCTCGGGCTGAAAAGAGGTCCAGAAGCACACAGTTTGGTGACTGACGCCTGACAATGTGTTAAGGTTTGTATGGAAATTTTAAAGAAACTTAAACTTTTCCAACAGCAACCAAAATGGGAACCAGAGCAGTGGCCCAAAAACAGCACTAATTTACTATTCTGTGCCATCGTCATTGGGCATTGATGTACCTGCACCAACCTGCTCTATGCTATAACATCTTTGCTTCCACATGCTTCCTCATTACAAAGTTGATCTAGACTGATCTGTTTATTCCGTTTGGCGAGATGGTCACTACGGCAACGGAGCAGAGAGGCAGGCTGACGGCGTAACACTGTGATGAACTGCCATGCCTGTTTGCCATCAAACATGGCAGCCTCATGAAATCTCGGCGCTCTCCAAAAGCCGCTTCCCCGGCACGGAGTGCCGCGTCGCTTCCCGAGGCTGCGGGCTTCTCCGATAATTGGACGTGGTGATCCTGAGAAGAGGTGGCACCTTGCCTTCAGGTCCCTGTGCACGATGCCCAGCTCGTGCAGGTATTTGACTGCTTCCAGCACCTGACGGATAACACAGCTGGCATCCTTCTCCGTGTAGATGCCCCTGTCCAGGATCCTGTCCAGCAGCTCACCTCCAGTAACCCTGCCATTGTGACACGGTCATCAGCTCCTAGTGCCCTTGTGGTCTAGGGGCCGCTATGCTCCCAGGTTAGAAACATGACAGGACACTTCAATGTACGTTAATGGCCTGCACTCATCTCCGCATTTTCAATTACACTTCACTTGAGTAAACCCTACTGAACATGTCCATATACATTTTATATTACACTGCAGAATCAGAATCTTCTTTATCACCACATACATTACCGTACTCATGTAAAATGGCCGCTTGCTTCATCTTGACAAAAAACCTCAAAGCAAACAGACAACACGGCACCCAATCCCCAATTATAACTACAGTTAAGGTTTAAATCATCTTGATGATAAGGTGAAAGCATTAATGAGAATGCAGCAAAATATAGATGGTTTCAGACTTTCCGTATTTCAATCTCATAAAACGTGAAGCGACTGCACACGAACAGGGACGTGTTTGATTAGGACTCACAGAGTCATCACCAGGTAGAGCTTTGCTGGTGTGTCAAAGGTGTCTTCCAGGGAGACGATATTCTCATGGTCAATCCTGTGATTGAATACGACCAAGAACATTATTTATACAGGTATTTAGATATTTGCATATGATTGAATATGTCTGCCATAGCCCTTATTTCAAATGCCTTAGCCATGTTCTATTTCATTTAGAGTAAAGATATAGAAAACAATTGTAGTTGATATTGAATAGATTAAATGAGGTTCATATTGTATATTTCATTGATCATGAAATCTGGTCATAATTGTGCAGGACTAGACGTCCAATTTATTTTGTTAAATATTAAGCCAAAAATAGACATAACAGTATGAGTGTAAACAATTAGGCTCTAGGCTGCTTGTGAGGTTTGGCGGGTGTATTATGTACAGTGAATGAATGGGAGTTGTATCAAACGACTAAAATGGGTACCGACTTGCGCAGCACATCGATCTCATTCTGCAACATGGCCTCCTTGCCCGCCACCGCCCTCTTGTGGATGCATTTGACAGCTACAAGCTTTTGAGAGCGTCGATGCTGAGCCAGCCATACTTCGGAAAAAGATCCCCTGAAGCAGAAACAACACACTTTCAGCTTTTACTGTGATCCAGGGGGAAGTACTTTGTGGTAGCTTAATACATGGGTGGCTTTGGCATTCGGTTAAATGAATGTTTGGAGTAAGAAGATAAAGGTTGCACTCTCTTTTATGGGAATTAAATAAAGTCGTAATCAAACTGTCCCGCGGGACCACTGTGTATGCTGGTTTGATGATTTTTCTTAACGATACCATTTATCTGGTACAATGATGTGCTAATCGCAACAATTGTTTTATTATTTTTTATGATGTACTTGGTAGTGCCTTAAATAACTAATTGCCTGAATAAATTATTCACTATAATTATCTTGAATGGATAGTCTTACTGTTGTTTCTGATCCAACATGACCCAGTTTGAATTAACGCACTTGACATTTTACTCGCAAAGCCCTGCTTATATTCTCCGTAACTTAGCTGCATCTCCTAACTGACTATTGCAACACCAAGATAATAATTTCAAGCGAGACCAACTTCATTAAGGAAGACGCTGGTTGTAACAAAGGCAGTGTGCGGCATCAAGGATCATGGATTTAGTGGAAACATGAACAGTCCTAAAATATTTAAAGCAATATTTCCACAATGGTCACGTATGACACGAACATCAAGTATACATGCACATCCCATCCCATACTTTATGACGTTATCAGTATCGTCCCCTTGAACAGAGCGATGTTTTTTTATAATCCACTATTGTGCAGAGGAAAGAACCTGGCTACAATGAATATATTTAAAATAATGCACATCTAAATATTGCTTCACACTTGAATTATTTTTTCTGAGCAATAACCCCAGAAACAGATTAATGTGACTCATCATGAAGAGACTTACTCTCCAAGCTTCTCCTTGAGCTCATAGACTGATGTAATACCGCCATCCGTATTCCCAGCGCCTTTCATGGGAGCCATCTCCTGCCAAGAATAGAGAACATGCAACAGCGTACATTACTGGTAGCTGGGAGGCAGTGAAGTCAAAAAATCTTCATCTAGTTTTCTCATAATCTCAAGTAATATGGATTCAAGATAAAAAGATGAATGTTTTTTTCTCCTCACTCTCACATTTTTACCCTTATGTGACATTAAATGTCCTTGTTTAAACCTATAACTGCTGTATCTGTCAAAGCTGTGCTCAAAAACGTTATTTTATAAAATGAGTTTAACTCCGTGTCAGCTTTTCCTTCTAAGGTATCGATGTGCTTGCAGTTTATGATTAATCATTTACAGCCGAACAAGACTGTGCCGCTTGGCTCATTGCTCTCATTCACTATTCCTTATTGACCAGTAACGGTCAGGGGGGAACAGCAGAAGTGTAAGTGGGCAGGTGCCAACACACCGCTGAGCGCACACACTCAAGGGGCTGGAGAAACCGTGGCAGGAAATCGGAGCCCCCGGTGAAAACGAGGAGAGCATGCAAATACCACACAGAGACCGGGACCGGGACTGGGACCGAACACAGGACCTTCTAGAACGTACCACAACCTTCTAGAACGTACCACAATTTCATTTCTAATTTAAATACAATACCCAAACTGCTTAAAGAGCTTAAACAACAACTCAAATGTATTACTCCTAATACATGTGAAGTGCACTTTATATAATCAATTCTTGTTGAACAGTAATATTCCTGCCACATGAGACACGCCATATGTATCGTAGCAGTACCTGCTGCTCTCCAACAATGACGTAATAATACTCTGGCTATAATATTAATATTTAATGTCCCTATGACACTCACAGAATGTAATTTCTGTTTGTCAAGTGTCATTTTAACTGCAGTGAAAAGTCAGGTATCGTGATTGCTGCAGGTGGTTTGATTGCATTGATGACTGTTATGCACAAATCAAAGGGCACACGTGCATTTGTGCAATTTCCCTCTGATTTGATTAGTGACGCCTGGCAGGCAGTCTGATTATTAAGGGCAGCTGCTGCACTTGCTTTTTCTGACCCTCTGGCTTTCCTCTCTTCTTGTTTTCCTCGCTCTGTTTCTCCGATCCTGCTGCCACAGCCTCTTTATTTGACAGTTGCTACATGGCATAAAACACAGTGGCTAACGAGTTAATGGTTCTATATGTTATAAAGACCAGAGGTGGATAGTTCAGGTCCAAAAAGAAAAATCCTGATAAAGTTTTTCTTTGAACCAACCTGTTGAATATTCTGTGACTGCCACTCTTCAAGCTCAGCTGGTTGGTTGAAACGAAACCTTGGTCTGGATTTTTACTTTCTGGACCTGAACTATCCATCTCTGGTCATGGTTATATATTACTCATCTGTTTCCCAAAATTACAGTCTGCTTTCCAAGCTTTAAGTTGCCGCATAGCTTTGATGGGTTTATCACAGTCAAACAGATAAAATTTGATTTCTAATAGTTAAAATAATAAATTGCCCCTTAAGATTTGACTTGAGTTAAACATTGCTCATCTCCAACAGCTAATCATCACACCCATGAAATGATCATGTCTACATTTTCCTTTATCAAACATTTGCTGTAAATGGCTAAATGTTCAGCAAGAGGATTTACTGGAGTGAAGTTCTAGAAAAGTGGCTTACCTGTCCAGTTTTTGGAGAAATTTGTCTTCCTGTTGAAATCCTTGCAGAATACCATTGTTATTATTTGAGTTTAATATTTAGTCACCAATCCTTGCACTTAACACTCAATTAGCTACTGTGATATATTCACTGGCGTAGGAGTCATGCAATCCCCAATATTTAATTTGGCTTAATTTGTCCCCTCGCCCAAAGAATATGCCTTTGCATTTCAGTTATAAGGTTCTGCCACCCTACCCCCCCCGCCAACTTCAATCAACCCAACCACCCTGCAATCACAGTGCTTCTCCACCTGGTTTCTCTATCTTAGAGTTTGTCAGGAAGCCGAGTTTTTACCTGCTGACTGTTGCTGATGCTCAGCTGGCTCTTACCCCTACCTGCTCTCCTCCTTCCACCTTCCTCACTGTCACCTTACAAATATCTCCTCTTTAACTGAATATCATGCTTTTTATTCTCGGCTAACCTTTCCCTCCCACATACACAGTCGAGAGATCGAGCTGCATTTTTATAGTGAGGGAGGAAGAAAGGGAGATGTGGACAGGAAAGGAGGCTGGTTATGCTCACGTTGGCCCCTAGAAGTCAGGCTGTTTGTTCATTCCATGCAGCATTAGCTGGGATGCTTAGTGTCAGTGACACAGACATATTCATGGAATGGGCCTGCAGCACATCAGGGGTCCTTTCTTGGCTGAGTTATTTAACTTAAAATATTGTCCTTTCTAACACATTTAATACCGTTGGCAGTTCTGGAGTCTATTCAGAGGGGCAGAAGCCCCTCCCAAAAAAATAAAAATAAAATAAAATCATTATTAAACCATGTTGTGTTCTGTCCTGTGTTTTCATGGACATTTTGCACACCCCCGTCCAACAAACTGTGCTGTGGAGACCCCCTCCACCCCAAGCAGAGCTACAGAGTACCTGTTACAGTAGGTGGCATGCAGAACTGTACCAAGCAAACACATGGACTATTAGTATCTATTAGTGCCTTATGGACTATACTAGTAATAAGTACATACATTTTAAAAAGTGTCTTACTATTTTTCAGTTATCTAAAGATTTTACTTGAGTGAATGGTATGGTACTTGTAGCATATCTATACATAGAGTATATGGGCAAAAGTATTAGGACACCCATAGTGATTACAGCAATTGGCCACATAAGCCACACCCCCTGCTGACAAACAGGTGTATAATTGAGCACACAACTATGCAACCTGCAGCATCAATGGCAGCAGAATTGGGGGGGGGCATACAGATAAGGTTAGTCCACCGAGGACCGTCTTTGGACACCACTGGACACCTTTCCAGCAAGTCAGTTCTCCACATGTCTGTCCTGTTAGAGCTGCCCTGGTCAAATGCAGGTGAAGTGGAAACAACAGGGGAGCAAGTTTAGCTGCCAGTTGGGGGCCACAGAAGCTCTCAGAGAGACCTGATCACCCAACATCCAAACCCAACCAGCATGGCAACAAACCCACCAGCATGTTCCAGCACCTACTGGAAGGTCTTCCCAGGGGAGTACAGGCTATTATGGTGACTGAGGGTCAGCCAGCTTCGATGCCCTTTTCGATGCCCTTTGATTCAGAGCAAGATGTTGGACAAGCTGGTGTCCCAGTATTTTTTTCTATGTAGTGCATGTGGTGTTATCACTTCAGGTTGCCAAAGCAACCCCTACTAGGAGCACTAGAAGTCTTCTATGGTGTTTAAACAGTGATGTTGGTCTTCTGTACTCTGTCTAAACTCTAACCTATACTCTCCTTGTAAGGGCACAGGGTAAACCATCATAGTCGCACATTCATCTGACCTTCTTTGGCACAGAGGATCCAAACAGCTGACTCCCTACACTGTCACCTGCCCAAAGACATGAGCGTGCGTCTTTCCTTTCACTCAGCAATGAGCGATTTGTTCCATGGATTCCTTTCACAGTCACTGGAAGGAAAAAGTTAATGGCCTTAGAACAGTGGTAGCAAGCTACTGGTATCCTGCTGGGAGCCAAAGTGCAGCCAGCATAGCACGTATTTTAATATTAATACTGTATTTATTTGTTTAGTTATTGCATTTTCCATATGCAAATGTATCTCAGTTTATGAAAGGATAATTATTTTTATCATCACTCACCCCCACCTGGTTGACAGCTGTCTCTGCTCCCGCCCCTCCCCCCGCCCATCCACACACACACACACACACACACACACACACACACACACATACACACACACACACACGGACATATATACAGTGAACACCCTGTCCCCTTCCCTCATAGCTCCCCAGATTATTTTCATTTACATAAAAATAGCTTTCAGTGTAAATAAGGCCAATGCATTAGCCACAGACAGTGAAGCCAGCCAGTCGCTGTGCTTCCATGTCAGACAGTGAAGCTGTCCTGTCCCTGTACTTCCCTGTCGGACAGTGAAGCCAACCAGTTCCTGTGCTTCCCTGTCAGACAGTGAAGCTGTCCTGTCCCTGTACTTCCCTGTCGGACAGTGAAGCCAACCAGTCCCTGTGCTTCCCTGTCAGACAGTGAAGTCAGCCATTCCCTGTACTTCCCTGTCGGACTGTGAAGCCAGCCATTCCCTGTACTTCCCTGTCGGACAGTGAAGCCAGCCAGTCCCTGTGCTTCCCTGTCGGACAGTGAAGTCAGCCATTCCCTGTACTTCCCTGTCAGACAGTGAAGCTAGCCAGTCCCTGTGCTTTCCTGTTGGATAGTGAAGCCAGCCAGTCCCTGTGCTTTCCTGTCGGATAGTGAAGTCAGCCATTCTCTATACTTCCCTGTCGGACAGTGAAGCCAGCCATTCCCTGTACTTCCTTGTTGAAAAATGACGCCAGCCATTCCCTGTGCTTCCCTGTCAGATAGTGAAGCCAGCCATTCCCTGTACTTCCCTGTCAGATAGTGAAACCAGCCAGTCCCTGTGAATCCAGCAACGACTGGGGGTCTGTGTTTGGCTCATAAGCTTCCTGAATTTTATTGATTTTGGGTATTCTATACATTTAATTTTCCTCAGACACACAGGACTACTTGTTGCCAGGATATGAGTTTCCAATTTTTCATGTTATTTATTGAACCACTATGAAACAGCCAGAAGGTAGGGTTTTGTATTTGTGATTTTCCTGTTAATTCGCTAAAAAAACAAACCTCAAGTCAAAATCAGGTCAATTTGAGTTAAACTAAAAGGTCTCATTCAGTATGATACCACGTATCTACTGACGAACGGTCTGTAAAAATTTAAATTACTCAGTAATTATACAGGTAATTGCTTGTATTAATAGTAAAAACAGTGAGCAAATGAGCAAGACATAATATACATATAAAGGTAAGAATGTGTTCCTTGACTGACGATCAAAACATATATATCTAGGAACGGCTACGTAATAACACTGCGCAATTTTTACCACACGAGGGCGCCACTATTACACATTTAACATATATCAGTTAGAACATTACACTCCAAAAGAACACCAAGCGATTAAATAATATTTATAAATACGCAAAACCAGTAACACATGTTGACAAAGTTGTGTATATAAAGATACTGTAATTATATAATCATTACATAATAGTTATCAACAGCCAATAGCGGAATAAGCTTATATTGTTACCTATCTTACCCTTTTAGAGGAAACACAAGTCCTCTACTCGATTATACAACTGATACGTTTATTTTAATGATAAAAATGTTGTTTGTTTACATTATTTACTTTCTTTCCCCGTTTATTGAAATTGTTAGAGACTCAATGGAATTATATAATATTCCCAGGTCTGATTCCTGAAGGAAGATAAGTAATATTAACCCCTAATCCAATACACTCATATGATATCCTTCATCAAATTTCTGTTTTATGTTTTTTATACTTAAATCTACTGTCAATTCACCACTGGATCTAACAATATTTTTCTTACTCTGCTGTTTCAGATGAGTTTGCATAGACTTGGGTGCGACTTGGGTGAACTTGCAGACTTGGGTGCGACTGCTGACTCTACACCTTCTGTGATAAGACCCTGAAGGTTGCAGATCGTTGTGTTGGTGTTGCCATTGTTCCCAGAAGAAGGTATTTCATCTTGCAGGGCACCCTAGATATTATCGAGAGGAGCCGCTGTGCACGACTTGGTGGCAACTCCAGTGTCCCGGGAATTGAAAAGGATGACTGTAAGGGCTCTGAGGGCAGATAAGGAGCCGTTTGTCAGGGCCACTTATAAGGTTCTGTAGATGTCAGTGCAAGCATTTGTCATAGGGGCCCGGCTGACCATTTTGTATGGCGTTAAATTAGTGCCAAAATTCGTGCACATAAAAACCACACAGTTCCCCCATGAACTGATGAAAGCACTCTCCATAGGACATGGCCGTCCCATTTTGTTTTAGAGTTACTAACCTCTTAGTTGTTACTCAATTGCACTTTAAGTGGATGCAATACAATAATTAATAACTATTACAGACAAAAATAATATCAAAATCTATGGCCAACTTAACCCGGGTCAATGACGTGTTATCTTCATCTTCTACCAAAGCAAATAGCCAATTGTAGTCAATATATTAAAAATCCCAAGGAGCAGAGATATTAGCCATTGTTCCTGACTCCAAAGTGTCAAAATTCATCCTGTCGAGCGAGCGAGTGCTGTGCAGGCACGAGCGCGTAGAGAGCGTTGGGCTTTCTGCGCGCGAGTTGTGGCACTAATTTAACACCATCATTTTGGACCATCTGAATCCCAAACAGGGGGCTGTCGCTGCAGGGGCCCGAGGTGCATTGCACCGATTGCACCTGTGTTAAAAACGGCCCTGGCGCAAATCTGTGAGCATGTGACACATCATCTGTGGTCTAGTGACCCAGGTCCTGCTTACAGAGGAATCGAAGCATTATACACATCTGAATCTATCCCTCAGAGACCTCTCCTCTCCTATTCCTCAGAGACCTCTCCTCTCCTATTCCTCAGAGACCTCTCCTCTCCTATTCCTCAGAGACTTGCGGTCAGGGCGGGTGATGGAACGGTCATTACGGATGACACTGCAGTTGTGACCCGCTGTGCTGGCTGCTTTGAGCAGTTGTTTAATGCTGACCCTCCAGCTAGGATGGGACATGTCTAGGTCCATGGTTCTCGAAGCTGACCCTCTGATCAGCTGTAAATCACCAAGTCTGCCTGAGATTGCACTGGTGGTGAAGCAGCTGGGGGTAGGGAAGGCCGCAGGGATCTGTGGTATCCAGGTGAAGTTCTCCAGGCTGGTGGCATTACAGGCAATCTTTGCTTCCATTTGGGAGTCAGGTGTCATCCCAACTGACTGGAAAACGGGACTCGTGGTCCCTATCTGGAAAGGGAAGGATGATCGCTTGGATTGCGGCAACTACAGGGGGATAACACTGCTTTCAGTGCTGAGTAAGGTCCTTGCTACGGTCATCCTTCGCAGGATCTGTGATCGCTTGCTTGACTGTCAGCAACCGGAGCACTCTGGTTTTACGCCTAAGAAGTCTGCCATTGGGCTGTATCCTTGCACTGAGGGTTCTCATCGAGCCTGAGCATGAATTCTGGCAGATGTTTTTTGTAGCCTTTGTCGATTTTCATAAAGCATTTAAATCAGTTGTTCGAGTTGCCCCGTGGGACATCTTGACACTTCATGGGATCGCCCAGAAGTTGCTAGACATCATGGCCGGTCTGTACACTTGTCGACCTTGTCTGTCGACCTTGTCAAGAAATGTACCTACCATGGAAGCAACATTCATGTCTCTGGTGACTCTTCCTTTGATGTAAGCAGACAGATTGGCAGAGCGTGGGGGGGGGGGGGTCATGAAGTCGCTGAAAAGGGGTGTGTGGCGTTCTCGATGTCTTTGCAAGAGGACGAAGGTCCAAGTCTTTAGAGTCCTGTTGCTCCCTGTCTTGCTGTATGTCTGTGAGACATGGATGCTATCCAGTGACCTGAGATTAAGACCGGACTCCTTCCATACTGTGACTCTTCGGTTAATCCTTGGGTACCGCTGGTTTGACTTTGTGTCGATCAAGCAGTTGCTAGAGGAGTCCCGAATGAGGTACATTACCTGCTTTGTAAGGCAGCATCAGTTGAGGCACTACGACCATGGGGCGCGTTTCTCTGAGGGTGATCTGGCTCACAGGATCCTCATTGCTGAAGAACCAAGCAGCTGAACCAGGCCAAGGGGACGCCCACGTAACATCTGGCTGTGGCAGATGGATGACCACTTCTGGAGGATGCAACTGGACCATATATCTGCCTGGGGGATCCCGAGGAGTTTCACTGTGTGGTGGGTGTGGCAAAGCGCTGCATCAGTCCTTGTGCTTGTATAGTGTTTCCACTTTGACCTGTTTCTCATTGTTCCTGTTCCTGATTGGTTAATTGATTATTAATTGCAGCTGTTCCTTGTTTGCCCAGGCGTTCCTGTGTATTTACATGTCTGTGTTCAGTTTCATAGTTAGTCATTGTGTGCTAGATAGCTGCATGTCGTTGTGTTGTTTAGTTGCTTGGTCTGCCCACTGTGTTACCTGGTTCCTAGTCCTTGCTTGATCCTTATTTGTGTTTTATGTATGTGTATATTTATTTAAATATTTACTTAATGTTTTATCTTTTCCTGTTTGTTTTCTGACCCTTCATGGTCTGTTTTTATATATTTTCCCTTTTGTGTTTTTAGTTGTACTAAATAAACCCCTGTTGTCCTGTGAGCCGCCAGTGGATCATCATCCTCATTTCTTCATGCCCCATGTCACGTTGTGACAGTGTTAAGATGCACACAGGCATCTCACACCGTGTCTGTGACAGTGTAAGCATGGACACAGGCATGTCACGCTGTGACAGTGTTAAGATGGGCACAGGCATGTCATGCTGTGACAGTGTTAAGATGGACACAGGCATGTCACACCGTGTCTGTGACAGTGTAAGCATGGACACAGGCATGTCACGCTGTGACAGTGTTAAGATGGACACAGGCATGTCACGCTGTGACAGTGTTAAGATGGACACAGGCATGTCTCACTGTGTCTGTGACAGTGTAAGGATGGACACAGGCATGTCACGCTGTGACAGTGTAAGGATGGACACAGGCATGTCACGCTGTGACAGTGTTAAGATGGGCACAGGCATGTCACACCGTGTCTGTGACAGTGTTAAGATGGACACAGGCATGTCACACTGTGTCTGTGACAGTGTTAGGATGGACACAGGCATGTCACGCCGTGTCTGTGACAGTGTTAGGATGGACACAGGCATGTAGATCTTGGTTTGGCAGGAACTGACTGATCCTGACACGTTTGGTAAATAGATGGATGAATGTTTTAGTTTTGGAACATATTTTACATTACCAGACTTAAATATGTAAAACTTAATGAAATCCAGCATCAGGCATCAAATGTAGCAGTTAATAAAAGGTCAGTCTTCTCAAAGTAAAATTGTAACCCAGATGATGGAAACATAAGCCTGACTGTATTAATATATCAGTTCAAAGTTATTTTTAAATTTTTTAATGCAGTATTAAGTTTTAAAAGTCTTGCCATGCCATTCAGGATCTACCCCTGTCTTTTGCCTGTCAGGAATGGGCTCCAGGTCCCTGTTTAAATGTTGGATGGATCGATCAATCGATCATTGAATGGATTTCATGAAAGTCTCTGCCCCCCTGTACTAAATGGGCATTCGGAGGATGGCTGGATGAATGTTTGAAAGTATTACCGTATGGACAGGCTTGGGCCCTCGTTTCCTGGTGTTCAGAGCGAATCTATGCATTGTTGACACTTGTCCAAAATAAAACCCCATGGAGGTCACAGTGTTCTGTTTGAATACTGTTCTGGAACACTCGCTTTACATTAAACATTAAAACACACTGGGAAGATGCCGTGGACACCTTGTGCTGCTCGCAGCTCTGAGCCGCAGCTGCTGCCGACAGGCTTCAGAGGGCAAGTGCTTCCTTGGAGCTGCCACTCATCCTTTTTATGCAGTTTTCCGGTTTCAAATGCAGTGGTGCAGCACAAGTGTAACATTATACCTGTGAGACTCATTTCTTAGCCCATGCTGCCGTTTCTGACCGTGGCATGTAAATCTCACGGAACGTAAATGACAACATGCCATAAGATGAAAGTGTTAAGGTAAATAATTCAGTCAGAGAACTTCACCCGTTAATTCCCCCCCCCCCCCCCCCCCCCCCCCCCAACCCCCAAACCCTTCCAGTAAAACAAGTTAGCTATTTGTCGGTATGGGATATTGGTATCGGTAATATCACATAAAAATATACTGATGATTGGTGACAGTCTATTGGGAGACTTTTTTTGACGGCTCACTGTGCTGGTTTTTATCATAACTTTTTTATCACCTCTCTCACCAGTTTCACTGCACCTAAGTTAATATATATGGTACAAGGTCCACAATGTCAAGATACAGTCTGCTTTGTATTTTATTCCTAAGACTCATCATTGGCTGTGAATGCCATCCTCACCCCTGGATGCCCACATCCTAATCAGCAACTATGGCTAAACAGTAATAGCTAGGTTATTTTCAACTGCTTTAGAGAAGCCTAATGTGTTATAAAACAGCCTTCAGTTTGAAGACCATCATTTAGATTAAACAAAAAAGCCTCTTTCCTACTCGAAGCAGCATAGGATGAATTGTTTTGTGTCTAAATACCGTTTCATTAAAAGATTCTGCATATATCTTCAATCAGTAAACCCACTAGTGCATATTATAGATGCCTCTGTTTTGATGTGGAAAAAAACCATACAAGGAAAGTGCTGCATAATGCCGCTGATAATAGGCATTACAGATAAACTGCAGACCCGTTGTCTACAGTCCCAGAGTTCAAAGGTCAGAGAGTTTGAATGGTGATCAGAACTGCAGTGCTGACGCATAACAATCACAGCTACTCATAGTCAAATACTTGAGACTAAGCCAATCACCACACATTCATGTGACTGTAGATCACAATGAAACAATATATGTGTTGTTATCGTCAACGGCCTTTTCATTTATATGATATGTATGATCATTTAAAAGATTTGTTTAGAAACTGATACTATTACTTCAAATGTATCATACATACATGTAAGTATACGATTTAAAACATATAATATAGTGCTAAAGTCTTTGGGATAGAATATGTTTAAAGTCAAATGTATATCTCTTTAGACAAAAATAACAGTTGATTCTTTAACACAGTTTATAACAGTTTATATACAGTTAATACCATATATTATATATTATATAATATATACCAGTGAACAGTAACACAATAAAAAAAAGAAGAATTTCCAGGGAAAATCCTGGCTTCTTGTAGGATGACTAAAAGCTTTACTTCAGCTCTTAAACTGCTCATCAATGGAACCTCAGTCATTCCATGTATTTAAATTTCACCACCAGCTGACTTAATTAATTGAGATAATTAGTTAAATAAGTCAATGAGTTATTGATTAGTCAGGCATGGTATGATAGCAGTTGAGTCAACAAATACATTAGGTATATTGATAGGTTGCATAGTCACTGTGAATCCTGGGATGACTTTCTGAGATGTTTGGAAGGGGGCTAAGCAAACACACTTTAGCAGACATCACAGCATTAAGATGATTTACACATTATTGTCTTTGACCTACTTTTACACAGTACCATATATTTTTTTTTAGTAATTTAGGTATCTCTCAACAATAACCTCCTCAGTTAGGATCATAGGGCTCTCAAAAAATCAGGACACAACACAAGTCAACTGTATGACATGCAGGCAGGGGAAAATGCACACACAACACATTACTGTCACCAAAAGATTAGAGCATGTGGACTGTGGGGGAAAGTGTAACAAGTTGCCAAAGTTGTGGAATAACTAAAAGAAACCAAATTAACACAAATACAGATGCAGATCCAGTAAATCCTTGCGAAATTCCATTTGCCTGCCTAACAGCAGCGTGTTCTGGATAGGGTTGCGGAATGTTAAATAAATACTCTTCCAGATTTGGCTCCCAGATCACAAATAGAGTGAAGTCACATAGTTATGAGTAAATATTTTTGATTTGTGACAGTAATGAGATTCAACTCTGAATGGGACTCATTGTCCTCTAAGTGAATCAAAGTGCCTGCTACAGTACCTTCATCTGATTTGGCTTAATTGTTAGTTATGTGCATGCTGCAGCATAAGTATTATCCAGTACAGCCTTGCAATACAGAGACATGTGGTTAGACTAATAAGTGTCTATACATTTTCCATGGAGTATGATTATGTGTACAGTGCTCACAGAAAGTCTTGGGATACTTGCTTATTTCAGTTGATTTATTGCTCATTTATTGGTTTATAACAATAATTATTACTTTAATATTTTGTTTACAGCATTAGAAGCAACCAATAGTTTTAAATAAAACATTCATTTCAAATAATAATAAATTGAAACTCTAATTATAGTTATTAAAGAGGTGTTCTGAGACGTTTATTAAACGGAAGACGTTTATTGACAAGCAGTCTCATTGGGTGCTTTTTAATTAATATTACCTTTGCAAAACCACAAACCACCAAATATTTGTGTTTGGTATCGCTTTGGGAGCCAACAACTGCAATCACAATTAATAGCAAAACGGCAAGAAAAGAACTGCATAAAAAATTATGACTCTTAATATATATAAAGAGGAAATGTCAATGTAGAGGATATATGAACATGTGTTAAACATTACTTGTCAATGGTCTTTTGTAAAGAAACCAATAAATTGCAAGATTGTTATAGCATTAAGCAAGCATGCCTAGACTCTCTGAGAGCTCTGTTTGTATGTGCCCTGCAATACGCCAGCACTCCACCAGGGGCGCATCCCAGGATGGTGCTCTGTGCTGTGTCAGCCGAACTACTCGATTTAGGCCTAGTATAGCAGCACAAATGAAGAGGATTGGTAAATCACACTATTAAATATTTCAGGAAACAAGAATCAGAAATTGACATATTAAACTGTATATAAATCACATCCGATTTGCGCATCTCAAATTTAGTAGCACATACACAACATTTATATATGCTATATCTTATAAATAAGTTGTTTAGGAGTCCTTACTGTTGGATAAAGCAGAGTTACCCAACATTGTCTTTGGGGACCCCCAGACAGTTCAAATTCTGGCTCTATTGGGAGCTGGGAGGGAGCAAAAACATGGACTGTCTGCCAGGGTGCAGGGAGGGAGCAAAAACGTGGGCTGGCTGGGGGTCCGCAAGGGTCGGGTTGGGAAACACAGAGATACAGTATATGCTATCTGTCATGCTGTCAAGGCATGGTTTTGTAAAGGATCGTCATGTGACCCCACACTGTTGCTATTTCAAATGTGCTATTAAAAAGTGGTATAACCTTTCTAATGCAGCTGCTCCTAAGTCATGAGGTCCACTCCGCACTAAACTTAGAGCAAACAAACTTGCAGGAAGAGTTAGAGGACACCCCCCCCCCCCCCCCCCCCCCCCGCCCC
>JAABNY020000108.1:11304111-11407556 GCA_015164015.2 Brevimyrus niger
AATATCCAGCTCCCCCGAAGGTGCTGGACATGAGTGCTGATTGGTCCCCACCCCCCCGCCTGCCCCCTACAGCTTTTTCCGCTGCCACCGCAGTGTGTATGACTCACTGGCACGTTGTCACTGCTCCATGCCAACAGTCACGCTCTCGCGCGTCATTCACTGCTACTGCAGTCATGTCCTTCGCTTATAAACGAGCCTGATTTCCCGCCTCATTCGGCACCTTCGCCCTGCTTATCTCCCCATGCTCCTTGTCCACTGTATTAACCTGCCCGTTGCCATGATTGCTCACTGTCAGTTTCCACGTATCCCCGTTCTTTCTTAGAATTTGCTCTGTAGTCATTGCGCAAAACAGCAGCTTCATATGGGGCCCCATTTTCAAGGAAGGCTGTGGATACTGCGTCTTGCTGTGACCCGCTTTAACATCCCCAATAACTTTCTGACTCATTGATGAGGCTTTAACCCTCAAACCACCTGCTGTCAATGTCGGCAGGGGGAGCGGGGGGGCTGTAGACGGCACAGATGCTGTCCCTGGCCTGCAGGGCCCCCGGTTATGCAATGCAGGCCACTCTGAATAGCTTGGCCTCTTCTGTATCATCGGCCTGCCCTATCGGAATCTCCACGGGGACTAACGGGACGCTGGGTGATGTCACTTCCACTCCATTCAGGCCAGGCACCGCTCACCGAGTAATCCACTGTGAAACCCCGCCCACCCCCGCCAGCGTAAGCCTCTGCCACTGGTGTCACTTTATAATCGCTCAGTTATTATGGACGAAGGCCTGGCTTGCATTTCGGGGCCTGGCTAGCTAATGCGGCAGCTGCCACGGCGTTAGCAGCGAGCACTAATCTCTGAAGGGCTCTGTAGCTCAGTCCACTCATTCACTCAGTCTGCGTTTCAGCAGGTCAAGAGAATAGACAAAGCCTGCATCTGCTCTGCTCCATCTTAAAGGGTAGTTCACTAAGAGTCCACATACACTTCTCATTTTATCAGTTGGGAACATCTACATGAACACCACTATAAATGGTTGTTTGCTTAAGTGAGTAGTAAATGGACTTTCCTGCTTTGCTGATATCAGTTCCTCCGTAACATGTAATGCTACATCAAAGTTCTTACACGTAAGTATTACCTGGATCCCAGTTATTCACCCCAGTTTTTATATCTCCTTCTTTCCCTTCCAGGAGTGTTCCTCATTCCCTACCTGTTGATTGTGTTAGTGGGCGGTATTCCAATCTTTTTCCTGGAAATTTCTCTCGGCCAGTTCATGAAGGCGGGGAGCATCAATGTGTGGAATATTGCGCCACTCTTTAAAGGTACATTATTTCTCGTACACCTTGGATTTCAGTCTTGTCTAGCCAAGTATCAAGAGCATGGCTTTGTTTTACCACTTACAAAATGAGTATATTAAGAAATAAGAAATATATATATGTACACATTGCATCCAGTAATTTTTTCAACCTGATTTACTCAAAATGCTGTTGTTATTATTATGCATTTATTTATTTGTTTATTTATTTACTTATTTTCTTTAGAAGTTTCTTAAGGCGTTGCTAGTTAACGCTAAGAGGGAGATTCCTTGCATAATGACTTATCCAGAATAAGGTCATGATGAAACAAGAGGCTACAATGCGGAGAACACAGGATCGCAGTTCGTCACGGGGCACACAATCACACACAGGCATATACCGCAGGCCGTTTGGGGACAGCGGTTAGCCAAAGCGCATGTCTTTGGGCATGCAGGAGTGCCGGAGGGAAACCCAAGCAGACTGTACACACGCTGAGCGAAAGCAGGAATTAGCAGGATGTGAGGCCACCGCTCTGCTCCCAGAGCCACCCCAGTGACCACAGGAGCCGTGACTTAGAAGGACGACACGAGAAGCGATCCCTCTTTATATGCTATGATTGGCGTGACTTGTACAAAAGTACGCATTTGCAGTATAAAAGTTAAAATGCGCTAAAATTTATTGTTGCGCTTACTTCACACTTGCAGTGTCACCGCAAGAAATCACCACACATTTTAACCTTTATAATGCAAATAGATACTTGTGTACCAGCTTCTTCAGTCCCTGTTTATATTTCTTTATGCAGTTTTCAGTTTTATACTTTTGTTGCGCGCAGGTTACCAGGAGCTTGGCCATTACGCACTGAAGCAGCTCATGAATAAATGAGCCGATTTGCCAGCTGTTTTCCAGTGACGGGCTGTTCCCCACCACCCTGAGTGCTGCTTTGTGGTCTCCCATTGTGCAGCTGCCATACCAGAATGATATGCAGCTGGTCGGGATGAACTCCATACTTATCTTGAAATTGCTCTGACCTTCTGCTCTTGCCTTCATATTCTAGGGTTAGGCTATGCCTCAATGGTCATAGTGTTCTTCTGCAACACCTATTACATCATGGTGCTGGCCTGGGGCTTCTACTACTTCATGAAGTCCTTCAGCGCTACACTTCCCTGGTCGACCTGTAACAATCCCTGGAACAGCGAGACCTGCATCGAGATATTCCGCCACGATGAGTGCCAAAACGGCACCATTGGCAACTCCAGCTTCGGCAACTTGACGTGTGAGGAGCTGGCAGAGGGTCGCTCGCCCATCATTGAATTCTGGGAGTAAGTTTCTGTAGCACAGTTCACTCAGCCAGTCACTGCCGTTGTTTTGTCCCTTTTGACAGGGTAATCACTCCGCACGCTAAAATTATAACATGCTCTGTTTCCTTTCAATGTCATAGCCAATGCCAGACATAACATGCACACAGAGATCCTATTTATACCATAAACGTTATAATAAATGCTCAATAAAGAAGTATTTGTGATGCAGTGTCGTAGTTCAAATATGACTTTATAGACTGTATGCACTGATAGATAATTTTACAATTTAGCAGAAGTGATCTTTTAAAGATCTTGGCATTTTGGGCTGAATGACAAGAGATACAGTAGTTAATAGTACCTATAGTTTATGTTCCATCCCCCCATATTTTCTTGATTTTTAAAAAAAGGATCCAAAGAGTATTTCCAGGAAATGGCATTTTTCATATTAAGCAACTCAAATAACCAAATGGTATTTATTGTTTAAAATGTTCTTTGGGTAACACTTTACTTAAAGCACTCATTTATAATGCATTACAGATACCTTCATAATGCAGTATAATGTGTTCATAAAGTATTATAAACATGGCTATAACTATGTATAAAACTATTTATAAAAGGGAGGAACGCATTATAGCCATGTCTATTACAGTATGCATTATGAATACTCTATGAAGCGTTCATCTATAATACACTATAGATCCCTTGCATTATGATGGTCAATATAAGCCATATGAATGAAATGACAAGAAGGTGACTTGACTTGACTTTTAATAGCTGACTGCCTGACGATAGCATAGTAGTACCATAAAAATGATGACTGTTTTTTTGAAGTATGTTTAATTTTTTGTTTAGTTGTACAACTACAATTTAAACTACTTTTCACTAAGTTTCACTATGTTAACTCTTGTCTCCTTTGGCAGAAATAAAGTTCTGAACATCTCAGATGGGTTGGACCAACCTGGAGCCATGAACTGGGAAGTGATGCTGTGCCTCTTGGCTACGTGGGTCATGGTGTATTTCTGCGTGTGGAAAGGGGTGAAGTCAACTGGCAAGGTGATTAAACGCCGCTGTAATTAGGCCCAGGAAAGCTGATCCTGGCCTCTTGCTGAAAGCCATGTGAAAGCTGAAAGACCTCGAGTCTCGCTTGTCTCAGTCAAGTCCTCAACTGTCTCCTGCATGCATTTGTTGTGTAATACTGAGTGATGGTTTAAGGTCCAGTACATTATGGGACTGGAATTCTCAATCATCTGCCGCATTTTGGCCTCCTAGACTGTGGTCCTTCATGCATTCACTCTTGTTTTTGGTTGAGCATTTAATCTGAACATTAATGGTGTCGCTCCCCTTTGCACTGACATCCAGTGAATGCCAAAAGTTTAAAGTGTTCGCCTTTCTTCGGGGTAAGAGTGTCTGGAAAATTTTAACAAAGTTGCAGTCATGATAAGAGTAAAAAATTAGGGCCTCTTAACTCGACAGAAGACACCCTCAGCATCTGCTGAAATCCGCTACATTCATCTGAGAACTTGATAGTTCAGATTCATGCATTGTTCTGTCAGTGAAAGAAACGTAATGTCTCCCAAAACACTGAAACAAAATACTGGTTTAAACATATAGTATTTCAGGAGAGTTATATTTCAACTTTCATTATTATTTTTGAAGATTTTCTCTTTGACATTCCATCATTTGTTTATGTTATACATTTTCGTGTCACTGAAATATAACATTATTTGGAATTATAATTAGGGTATACTATTCCAAAGGTGTGGCAGATCTAAGAAAAAAATGCTTCTTTGAAACCAAAACCTGTTTCACATTCAGTCTCCTTGCCCTTTTGAGCTACCTGCTGAGGGAATTTAACTGATATAACAGAACATGAGTCAAATAAAGTATAAAGGGGAGGAAAGGACAGATGTAGCAACATCACTAACAGGGAGGGTGTAGATGTCAAACCTTAACGTGTCCCCCTCCCTTGCTTTATCTGATTGGTGGGCAGTGATAGGTGGACTGCAGTGAGACGTGACAATAGCCTTGTTCTAGTCAGGAGGTGGGGCCAGCATCAAATCTGATTTATGATGTATTTATTAAACAGTCATTGTTTAGCATCGTCTGACCATTAGTAGCATTTACAACAAATTTGCTTTATTGATTTAAGTTTTCACTGCACTATATGTCAAAGAGAAACTTATTTGCTTCTGTCTGGAATAAATTATTGAAATGTGCCCATTAGCTAAAAAGTATATGACCTGATTCTCTGGATGCTAATGATAAAATTCCCACACTTTTTCTGTCTCTGTTTTCCTTAGTCGTGTTGTCGTTGCTCTTCCCAGCCGTGAAATTGGCCTTAGTTATGAATGAGGCGTGTCGATACGGTGAAATCGACGGCATGTTGGATGCTGTGGTGAACGCGACACACGCCCTCTGAGAAAAGCCGGCGTGTGAGCGAGTCTGTCCATTATCAAGAAAACGAAAAACATAGGTTTGTCCTCCAGTTTCAAGACAAGGAGGATTTTACGTTTTGCATTCATTGTGAAATCCCGCCCTTTTCATAAGAAGATGCGATTACCAGAGCTGCAGCTTTAGTGCGCTGTTCTATCAGAGTCGGACAGAGGAGACGACACATAATGGGCACTGTCAATCAAATGTGCTTGACAGAGATGTACATAGGACAAGCATCTGACTAATGTATAGCAGCCGTATCCAGCCAGCAGGGGCCTGGGGGCGAATGAGTAGGTCCTCGGTTGAAACGGTGTTCTGGGGGACACACTCCTCACACCAAACTCAAATTACATCCGGCTGCTGAGTGGCAAGGACGACTGCCGCTGTCGGTGAATGATAATGATATGGCTTTGTAGCTCGCCCTGAAAGGACTTGGCAGCCGTCCACAGAGCCACATTTCCATGCGCGTCCAGCAGCAGCCGCAGTGAAAGTCGCATGCTGCGAGATTTAAAAGTACAGTTGCGGTCCGCCGGCGTATTGGTGCCGTCTGCAGCTCAGATTGCTGCAGGTTCAAGGTTCGGTGTGTTTGGATATTCCCAGAGATTAGATAAAGGCGTCCCACAGCTTTATTCGCTTCTGTGAGCTCAGTCATAAACGTTGGACAACTGTTAGAAGTTTGAAAATCGATGTATAAGTCATGAGGCAATTGGGAATTATTCCAAAGGCTTATCGAGGTCAGGGTTAATGCAGTGGGGGCCTGGAGCCTATCCCAGGCAGCACTGGGCACAATGGGTACACCCTACCGGAATGCCAGTAAGCGGGTGTTACTCTCCAGTGAATCATTAGGTAATTAGCAAATCGATTGTTAGTTTAACGTCAAAGTGATCACTGCGTAATTATTCTTATTCCTTCTTTTGTAAATTAACATGTTAAGATATTAGGTCTATAATCATAATTGTAACTGTTATGTACAGCGAAAATCTAGTTACTTCAAGTTTTTGTGTACTCAGCTGTATTTATCACTTAGAAGGTTTTCACTTTTTTTCCCTCTCTCTTTTGTTCCCCTAAGATTGTGTACTTCACTGCCACGTTCCCGTACGTCGTTCTTATCATTCTGCTGGTACGAGGTGTGACTTTGCCTGGCGCCTACGATGGGATCCTGTACTATGTCAAGCCAGACTGGTCTAAACTCGGCGAGGCTCAGGTGAGGTCCGTTCAGGACCCCAGTCACGGGATGTAGATCTATTTGCTAAATTCAAAGTAATTTCATGGGCTTACAGTGAACTCTGCTGTAGAAGCAGTGTCTCCCAACCTGGTCCTCAGCAACCCACAGATGGCCCACGTTTGTGCCCCCCTCCCCCAGCTCATCTGTGGTCATCAGGGACCCAGAGACGATCCACGTTTTTTTCTCCCTACTGGGGGCTGGTAGGGAGCAAAAATGTTGAATGTCTGTGGGTCCCTGAGGACTGGATTGGGAAAGACTACTTCAAAGATTATTTTAACCTTTCCATATACTTAAATACTCATGAAAATCTCTTCAAAAACTTCATTATATATGAGACACTGACATTCTTCACACATATATTGCATCAATTCCAGATGACAAAATGTTTCCCTTTCCAATGCAATGTCCAAATGTGATGTTTTAATGGGAAGCAGGTTAGCTGATCTTCCTCTCCTTTCCTGCACTGCAGGTTTGGATAGACGCCGGCACGCAGATTTTCTTCTCTTACGCGATCGGGCTTGGCGCTCTCACAGCCCTGGGCAGCTATAACAGATTTAACAACGACTGCTATAAGTGAGTAACGTTAAAAAGCCCCCTCCCCTCCCCCCCTCCCCCCACACACATGTTGTTACCAGTTCCAGAAATAGACATAATGTGTAAAATGGGCCTTGCATGTGACAGCTGCTGTACACTGTGCCTCTTACATGTGTGGCTGGATGCCTAACGGATAGCAAACTGGACTCCTGACTGGCAGGGAGGGGCAGGTTTAGATCTTGTGAATGATTGGTCCTGTGATCATACCCTTGAGAAACGTCCAGAGTTTATATAAGTTAGTAATGTTACCTTTGACAGAAGCGCTTACTACGCAGATGAGTTTTGGAAATTGCTCGAGATTACAGTGTCAGCACATTTGATCCTAAATGTGATCACAGACCGATAAACTAAACCTGGTACCAGATTACAAGAGCACGCAGTTAAAATAACAGCCCACAAATCATCAACATGGCAAGGCTCATAAAAAAGGTCTTGCCTGACAGGACAGCAAATTACAGTAAATGCAAAGGATTACCTTTTTTTCCAAAGGAGCTCCATAATATCTTAGAGATATTAGCATTATGTGTGGAAATGACTGGGAACAGGCAATCCAGGCAAGCATGACTGTTCTGAGGGGTAAATCCTTAGAGATTTGAGAACCTGGTTTGAAAATGGATGAGAAAAATAAGGAGATGTTCTTAAGAGAAGCGTGTCAGCAACAGGGCTAGACGAGCCAAAGCTGTCCCAGATCTCTGAGCCAGCCTCAGTTCTCTGGAAGCTTACAGTCACTCCCAGTTCCCTGCTGCTGTGTGGAGTTGTGTCCTCGTCAATTCGATTCCACTTTCACTTCGTTCTACTGCAGTCCATTCCGTTGATCCAGTGCCCATGTTTTCTCTTACTGTTCCTGTTTGGTTTACTGTGTCCTCCAAAATTGCCACTGCCTACAAGGCAACATCCCAGCTTGTTCTTGTGATCGTCTAGAATTTCAATGGTCAACCTTACACTGTGTTCTGGGGTTTGCTCTTTGTATGTCCCCTATGGGTGCTTCTGCTTTGGTTATTTTATTGCGCAATTTTGGAAATTTGGACTGTTTGTTTTAGATTACGACTTTAATTCCCCATGATACCTTCACATTTTCATTCACATTTATTGTCTGTCTGTTATCACTGTAAAAAATATAACACCACCTAAATATATTGATTGCTGTCCATTTTTTCCCTCATTGCCAAAAGCCATTCTGCTAACACACAGCCCTAACCTGGGTTGTAACATCCCTAAAAGTATTACTACTCAATTATGCTATGATAATATTATGTGATATGCTAATTTTAGACAATAGTATAATATTGTTAATTGCAGACAATATTCCTTGCCCTTATATGGCACTGAATATCTTCTACAAAGTTGTTTTAAATATGCGTAGTACAAGACATACTTCGACTTTACGCCCCTAGCCATTGTCCAAGGTAGCATTAGCACTTGAACATGGCCTTAAAACATTCAAATATTATTGGATGGCAAGTAGAAATTTACAACACATAAGTTTCAGTGGCTACAGAGTTGTAACCATAAATGTGCTGAAATCTATTCCCTCACTGATTTTGATCTCATTTATCTGTTTTATCTGTTATCTGTGCAACCTATCTTACTATCTTATTTTCTCTCATTCTCTGTTGGACAGGGATGCATTTGTACTTGCTATGATCAACAGTGGAACCAGTTTCTTTGCTGGTTTTGTGGTCTTTTCCATCTTGGGATTCATGGCATCAGAGCAAGGAGTGGATATTTCCAAAGTTGCGGAATCAGGTACTTAGCAAGCTCCTTTCTTCACACATGCTGGAAAATTCCTGCTGTTTGTGTCAGATTAAGAAATGCCTTCTAATTTCCAGATGGGAAGATAGCTCGGTTTTGCACAGACAATAATCTCAAACCTGCCACTTTATAGGAGATATTTACACAATCTGTAGATATGTTATTGAATGCCTAGCCATTCTTTTTAACTAAATGTTGAATGTAACACCTACAGAAATAGATAAATTGTGTGTCTTTAATTTAATTTAGTCAAAATTCTCTTAGTTGCTTATGATCCAGGTTACAGGCTTGGTCTTACGTAATTCATGTAATGTGACATTTTATTTTTTGGCAATTTAGAGTTATGTGGGACGAGTATCTCAGAATATTGTTGCTAGATTAACACAAAATTTCAGTTTAAAAGTTGTGCAGTAATTATTTAATACACTTGAAAATACATATGTGTTTATGTATGGGAATATTGAACTATTGACTTTATCCATTCTTTCATAACACATAATTGGAAAATATCTGTTTTTGTTGCATTAAAATATTGAATAGGAAGTATTGAAGTTATAGCTTAAACTGGCTTCTTTAAATGAATTAATGGTGTATTTCAATATCAGTACTATGGAACCAGCTTGGCATAATCCAAATGAAAACTTAAAGTAATTTGGAATGTGGAACCATCACGTCTCAATGCAGCTTTTTTACATTTTCTGAAAGACAAAGTAATTTGAGCAGTGGACAATCTTGAATGTTTTTCTGTCTGTCTGTTTGTTTGTTTGTGTGTATGGGAGTGTCTGGGAGCGGCGTGAGAGGGGGGTGTAGGGGCATCTGTGTTCGAATGAGATTGTTCTGTCCTGATAGAGCAGATTTTAGACATCAAAACACTACTAATGTGTTGCTCTTGAATGAATCTCAAATCGCTACTAATTACATAATTCATTAAACATATGCGTCACAGGCAGAGGTCAAGGAGAATCTGTTTTCCATTAATTTGGCTCTGATGCTAGACACCACTACCTGTGGCAGCCTAACCCACAGCCAGGTTAAATGTCACTAATTACCCAGGTTCGAGGATAGTACGCCAATCTATTTCCAGAATGCTGGACCTTCCCCTGGGAAATCATTTTCTGGGCAGTGATTCTAATTTGTTTACGCTGTGCTGGATGGGCCACGTTTGCCACTTTGTTAGAGCTGCGAAACCAATCCCACGTATTTACCTTCTACCTGTCATGGATTTCCAGCGGTTTTCACAGCCTACAGTACATCTTACAGTACAACATACAGTGTGACACACTTCCTCATGACGATTCGTACATTTGTGCCGTCCGATAACGGAACATTTTCCATTTCTCGTAATGCAGACCTATAAATGGCTGTACATTATATTTAAGAAGCGTGAGGTGTGATAAGTGCATAAACAGTTTGCGGAATGACTTTCTAGAGTCCACATTACTTTTCCAAGAACTGGAACCTCAATGTCCTTGGAGGAGAGCTGAATGCAACCTGAGCCTCTCGCATGCCTCACTCCTGCCTGCTATAGTTGGAGATGATATAAAAGCAGGACATTCATACCCCCTCCAATCACCAGTCAGAATCAGAATAACTTTTTTATCGCTGACAAGCATGATGTACGTAAAACATTGTTGCTGAGTGTCACTCACTGCATGTGAGCAGTGGAATTCCAGAGTATTTGTTGTTATGAGCTGGTAGAGGTCTGCTGTTTCTGAATGAATACCCCAAGATATATCTTGATATTGATATGGTTCTGCTTCTACTTCCAAATAATTTGGTTGCTAACAGCAGAACAATAAACATCAGACAGGCCATGCTTGATAGTACTGACCAAAGCTTTAGAGGAGTGTGTTTTTATTCATGTATATTAATCCCATTCTGGTCACACTGACTGACGCTCCTACCAGTATGAGTTTCTAAAGAAAGCTCTCTCCTCTAGTTTCAGAGTACAACCAGGACCCCAGTAACCAGGGGCATAACTAGGAATTCTGTGCCTACTGACAAAATGTCACCTTGCCCCCCCCCCCTCCCCAGCTTAAGGGAATTGGCGGTTTCACTTCCAACCTGAAGAAATATGCATCTCTTGGTAAATAGAACTTTACGGGCTGGGGAGGGGGAGCTGGTAGGTTTGGGGGGGGCCCTTGAATCTGCCAGGGTATCCATGCCCCCCCTGTCACTCCTGCCAGTGACTGATGCTGGGGGAGTCCCTGTGAGCTTTAGGATGCTTTCTCTAGCCTATACTCCTGTGCAGAAAATCTTAGGCTTTGCAATGGCCCAGCGACTGAAACACTGTCCATGAGTTACACAGAGAATTCCCTCTGAGTCACATGTCTCTTCAGGATTAGTATGATATACCTATATCTAGCATATTTTGTATCACACTTTCTTCCCTTATGCATGTTGATGTGATTCTACATACCCAATGATCCTTAGAAATCATCCCTCCATCCTGCTCTGGGTCACGGAGCACAAAGTAGAAGAACCTGGACAGAATGTGACTTCATCACAAGACACAGACATGCATAGTAAATCTATCAGGCCATCATGCACATCTTTATCCTGGTTAGGGTCATGGGGAAATTATATTATGTTTTGTTATAAGAACATAAGAAAGTTACAAACGAGAGGAGGCCATCCAGCCCATCACGCTCGCTTGGAGGGGATTAAACTAATCATTTAAAGTTGGCTGGATATAGTCAGGTTCAGATTTAAAGAAATCTAAGATCTTAGCTTGCACTGCCCCGCCGGCAGACAATTTTATACTTTAATTACACGCTGTGAGAAGTTCTTTCTCAGACCCAAACTAAAGTGTTCCCCCACTAGTTCTTGAATCAGAACTTATTTCAAAGTAACAATTTGGATGAGCAGCATCTAAACCTGTCACAATTTTGTATACTTGGATCCTGTCCCCCCCTTAGTCTCAAGGCCATACAAGTTCAGCTGGATATGATTTATATTACATAGTTACATAGTACATACGTATATGACATAGTTGCATAACACATCATTCGATTACATTGTTGCATAGTATATACTTATATATATTACATACAGATTCTACCATTGTACAACATATGCAATGGGATCTAAAGTAGTCATTTCATAATGAAATCCGGAGTGTGCAGTGTTCAGTATTTTGTACTCCTCTGGTTGTGTTAAAGGTTGTAGCATTTGACTTGTAAGTGACAGTCATTCGGGTTTAGCCTGCTGATATCTTGTCAGCTCTCGCTTATGATTGGCCGACTCGCCATGCGTACCCATCGGCCCTTATCTGTCGAGGTTAACATTCGAAGCGTGACTGGTGCACAGGTGAGGGAGCAGCGTCCCGGAGTGAGAAATTGACAGCTTCCATCATCTGGGCCCCACAAGCCGCATTAAAGCAGCCGCTGTCCTTTTCACTGGAACGACAAGCTTTGTGCCGTTATATTTCAAAGCTGCCTGGTTTACTGACCTCCACCATTTGACTCAATACAAACCCCTTGCCATCTATACAAGCTTTCAGCCGCGGAAGCTTGGTACCTCATTCTACCCACTCCGTCATATGCAGAGACCCAAATCTAGAGGGGACAACAATCCAAATTTGCTCTTAAGCATCCGACTTTCATGTAAGGTACTGACTGCGCGTTTGCAAGATCGCTTAAAATTTCAGTAAAATACTTTGGGGTGATTATTTTGAAAATCGCAGTGACTGTTGATTACTTGGGGACCAAGAAACACTACGTGTGGTGTTGGCGTGTCTTCGTGCTTGTTTGTGTGCTTCTGTCCAAATGTCCGTGCATTGTGAGTGAATGTACTCTCTATGTATACTGTCTAGACAGGTGTGTGGTATATAGATAAAGTTACATGTGGCACTGTTTTCAGGAGGTGAATGTGGTATAAATGAACGCACACTGTGTATCCTGTGCTGAAACCTGCCATGGTGTGTGGTCTGTAGATGAAATTACCTGTAGCACTAATTTCAGGAGGTGAGTGATGTACCGCTGATGCTTCACAGTAATGGAATGACTTAACCAGATTTTGACTGCTCATTTACTTTTCTAGGTTATATTAAAGCATATTTTATTCATAGTAAACGTCCATTTTTTGCTCATTCATTTTTTTAGCACTTTTAAAAACTCTTTAGATTATGTTATATGCAGGATCAATGCAAAAGGACAAGTCCCCTGTAACATCATAAACTGTTTTATCCTTTTAACAGGATTTTCGTTGATTTTTTTCTTCAGTCCTCTTTTTATATCTGCCTTGTGATTCGTATCTATTCGTTTATTTATATCTCTATATATCTATATTTTTCAATTTATTTAAATATTAATTTAAGGATTATTTAACCAGGAATTTTGCCTCTTGAGATGTGCACATCTCGCTTTCAAGAGGGTCCTGGAGCTGACAGCTGCAGCAGGTAAAGATCTGTTATCTAATGACAGTATTCACACCTTAATACGGGTTAATCCAAGTGACCGTTTCTACAACTCCAGCGAGGGAGCTACAGACACAGAGCCAGGTCACACACCGCCCATTCAGAAGACGTAGTCACAAATATCCAAGCTTAACAGTACTAGACCCCAACAGTGTAAAATCTAATAACTTGTGGCTAAAACTAACAAAATATTTCTCAATTATATGAGCTCAGCATAAACAGACACAAAACCACAAAGCTATCTGCTGCTGATTATATGATTATATAGTAATAAGACATGAAATTTAAGCCTTGCACCAAGAAACACTTACGTGTTACTTGTTGTCAAACCCCTTTTCTATTTTATTTTATTTCAATTTAAGCGTGGACCATATTCTAGATCAGCCTAGGTTCCTAAATTGAGGCCGCAACCATAAGTTAGTGTTTTTTTAACCTGTTGTTTTATTATTTCAATATTATTCTGTATCACTTTCCATTTTGCCAGCTGGTGGTTCAAATAAAGCTTTGCTCTCACTTTTCATAATAATAAAATGGGTAAAACGTGAAAGTCTGAACTGGAATATAATCTCTCCTCTTTGCAAACTGCAGTGTTTCGTTTAAGTCAGACTGGGTGACAACTTGCACACTGTACACGGGTGCATCATTTACCTCAGTATAAAGCGTGGGTCGCATTTCCATGGAGAACTTCCAAAAAATAGGTCTCATATATATGAATGCAATCAGTGCGCACTATTAGCAACGTAAGCTGAAACAAGTTTAAACCTTCACAGTTTAAACTTGGTCAAGCGCGAGCCACGTTGGATCCAGTGCCCCACGGAGCTGAAGGTCTGCTATTTGGTTGGCAGTGTACATCTGGGAAACCCCAAACCACTGTACTGTAACTCTGTGCCACTAATAAGGCAAACTGACTGGGTTTTTTTCTCTAGCTTCAGTCTTACTGGTCATGTTAAAAGGGAGATCCGACTAACAAAATAACGTTAATGTATAGTTTTAATGAGGAACTGTTGGTAACACGCAGAATACACCACCAATGTGCACACTTCGAAAACTAAGCATTAACCCTAAATAACCCAGCCAATTCTTGCATGGATGGAGGCTCACAAACACACACTAATGACCAACGCTTAAAAAAGATTAGTTAACCCTTCCCCCTCCTCGTTGTCACATTAGTTTGTGCACGTTAACATAATATAACATTCAGGTGCCCTTCTGTCTCTCTCTCCCTCTCTCTCTCTTTCTCTCGCTGTCTCACTTTCTCTCTCTCTCTATCTTTCTGTCTTCCCCTCACTCTCCCTTTCTCTCTCTTTCTCTCGCTCTCTCCCTCTCACTTTCTCTCTCTCTCTATCTTTCTGTCTTCCCCTCACTCTCCCTCTCCCCCTCTCTGTCTTTCTGTCTCTCCCCCTCTCTCCCTCTCTCTCACTCTGTCTTTCTGTCTCTGTCCCACTTTGTGCCGTACAAACGTGTGTCAGAGTGTCTATGCTGAGGGCCCCCGCAGGCCTGTACAGTGGCCCCTCTCACCTCAGCCTCTCTTTACGCAGGCCCTGGCTTGGCGTTCATTGCATACCCCAAGGCAGTGTCTCTGATGCCCGTGGCCCCGCTCTGGGCAGCTCTCTTCTTCTTCATGCTCCTTCTGCTGGGTCTCGATAGTCAGGTTAGCCTGTGTGCCGCCGTCATTCGCCCCGGATTGATCTCGCTGATGTCAGTCACACCACATTAATAAACCAAATCTGCCGTTAGCAGTGTAACCTGTGGAAGCGATGACAGCCTGTGACTCTCCTGCTCAATCTTTTTCTCCAGTTTGTCGGGGTTGAAGGTTTTGTAACTGGGATCCTGGATCTGTTTCCTGGGAAGTATTACATGCGCTACCAGCGGGAAATCGCAGTGGCGATCTGCTGTTTATTATGCTTCATAATTGATCTCTCCATGGTTACACAGGTAAGATGCCCAAATCCACAGCATCAGCTGGAATCTATTAAAATGTATATAAGCTCAGCAGTTTTTCATTTGCATTGTCATCACATGCCTTCTTTGCTTTAAAATTGGGTAAAACTATCTGTATTTCTTTCTTTTAACATGATGTATTTCCATTCTGTTTTAAGTAATTCATTCAATCTAACCACCCAACCTGATGTAGACATCTTGGCTGACAGTCTAATGCACATTTTATTTGTCGTTAGGCCATGAATGGCTACACTCTATAAATGTAAATGTCTTTTTGGGGGCGGGAGTCATAGAACTGATTAATTATTATGTATTACATTCTATTAAACTGTCCAAGTTGGTTTAACTTTGACCGAGTTGCTGTCTCTGCCCACAGGGGGGGATGTATGTCTTCCAGCTCTTTGACTATTATTCAGCCAGTGGTATGACCCTCCTGTGGCAGGCATTCTGGGAATGCGTTGTTGTCGCCTGGGTTTATGGTGAGTTGATGGAAATCACATGCTGTGTCTCTGTGGGCCTCTGTGCTTCTGTATTTTGTAAACCATTCAAACTAAAGTATATAAAATAAAATATCTGATAGTTGCTTCTGAACATCTGCTTTCTAAACATGACAAAAAAAATTTAAAAAAAAATTTAAATAAACTTTTTATTATTAACAGTGATTTAAGTACTCTGCTGGCTTTTTATGTCCCCGAAGGCTGATTTCTCCAAAGTTTTCTCTTGTAAATTTTGCCACACAGTACAAGTGACACATTGAGATCTAGTGCCAAGATAAAAAATAAAAATAAAAAGCTGCTCCTGATTTTGAGCAACCTCCATGTGTCACTAACAGCATCACTAAGTTTAAGTTAGATCTAGTTTATTTGAGCTCTGTTTCATTATCTTTGTGCAGATTGAGTTAGGAAATGCCAAAAACGCCCAAGCTCTCAGGCTAAAGTAATCCAAACCTGGAGAGTCAGGCTATTTGTGCCTTAATACAGCCATGCATTATGCCAAATTTCTGTAGTTATCCAGGTGATCCAGATATATGATACATATCACACCAGTGTGAAAAGATTATGAAAAATATAACATTCCCAATAAATGGTAGCAGTAGAAGGATTTGAGGTCAAAGCCCAAGTTAGACTGTGGCTGATCAGTATACCGCTAATGCTGCCTGGGGTTCTGCAGGTGTTAAACAGGCTGACTTGTGGTTAACAGGTGCTGATAGGTTTATGGATGACGTCGCTCGTATGATCGGGTACCGACCTTTCCCTTGGATGAAGTGGTGCTGGTCTTTTGTTACTCCATGTGTTTGCATGGTAAGAAACAGATCTGCATGTGATCTCAATCTTTGTCAAGGTGTTTCTCAGCTAGTCAATTTACTTTCTATACTGACATGGGGCCTGATATGCGATTTGGAGTTTAAATGGCAAGCTAAAATACATACCATAAATGAACAGTGGTTTTCTTGCAAAATATTTGCAACCATTATTCAGGTTTCGATATGTCTTCTTCTAAGGGTATCTTCCTGTTTCATCTGCTGAACTACAAGCCTCTAACCTACAACAACACGTATGTGTATCCGTGGTGGGGAGAGGTGATTGGATGGTGTCTGGCGCTTTCCTCCATGCTCTGCATACCTGTTAGCCTGGTCTACAAGCTCTTCCGAACCAAGGGCTCCTTCAGAGAGGTCGGTGAAATCTTTCAGTGGCATTGGGAAGCTAACAGTTTAGTCACAGATCAAGTATGACATGAATGAGTAGAAGTCCGATTCTGGGGAGCTTTCCCAGGAAAGATGACTGTGACATCACAGCCTCTGAAAATAGCTGCTCTCCATTTAAAATGTGTATATTGGATTAATTTATATAGTTTTACTTATAAATGGAGTGTAAAATGGACAGAGGTTGTGACCTTGGGGGAGGGTGTCTATGGCCGTACATCTCATGGGAAAAATGAGAAACAATTTTATGGAAAGCTGGATTGTGGGAAACGTGGGTAACAACCTGCGCTGCTTTAAGGAGGAGTCCCCAGAGAGCTACTATGAAAAACAATCCCAAATGAATTACTTAAATGGTAGAATAACTCAGTTTTTCCATATTGTGCCTATCTGGCTTGGAATACTGGGCTCTCTATATAATCCAGGCTGAAAATACCTTATTTGTTTAGCATGTTCTTGGTTGTTTTATATTCTCTTGTGATGTAAACAATTTTGTCTTTCCAAGTACTTTCACTGCATTCCCCAAGCTGATGTCACACCATGCTTTACCTCTGCTTTGCACTGACGGTTTCACTTTCCTTTTTAGCGCTGGGAGCACCTGACCAAACCAGTTTGGGGAGCCCACCACCTGGAGTATATGGCCCCAGATGCTGACGTGAAGAGCTTGGCATCCTTCGCATCGGGTGCTGAAGACAACAAGGTCATCGTCTTTGAGAGTGTCATGTAGACGCGGTGTCTTTACCAGAGGTGGATAGCTCAGGTCCAGAAAGTAAAAATCCAGACTGAGGTTTTGTTTCAACCAACCAGCTGAGTATTAAAAAGTCACAGTCACAGAGTACTCAACTGGCTGGTTGAAACAAAATCGTGGTCTGGATTAATACTTTCTGGATCTGAACTATCCAACATATAGGAGTACCCTCCCCCCTAAAGACAAGGTGCCAGTGTCATGTGCCTCACCCTAAGCGATACCATAGTATTATAAAATTCACTTTCCTCATTCCCCCAAAACCCATTAGACGCTTCTTCAGCCCCTTGTCTTAGGAGGGAGGGCATGCGCCGCAAGTGGCTGCTCAGATCTGAGGCCGTGTCCTCCCCCCACTCTGAAGAGCACCAAACCCAGACCGGGGCCCCCTGCTGGCCCCCACAGAGCATGGCAGAGTTCTCACAGGCCGCCGACGCTCACCTCACTGCCGTCCCCCCTGCTCAGAGGACTGCAGAGGGGTTTGCATAGGGAGAGAAGAACGGGTCCCCTAGCTAGAACTTTATCGGTAAACTAAGGATTAGGACTTTCCTGTCTAGTGATCAAATCAAAACCTTTAAATAATTTTGCAGTGTGTGATCATCTGATAAAATGACATATCGTCATCACTCTGGAACTGCCTTTATTCCAGACACTTTTTGATTTGTAATACGATTTGCGATTCCAATACAACTAAAAATTTGCCCACAATCACGATTCAGCGCACCTTTAAACAGCCTTTATGTAAAGCCTTTAAATGATGAGCCAGCATATCAATAAAATATATATCAGAAAATGCCAAAATTTGTGGTGATGCCCTCAGTGTCGCCAGATTTCTCACATGCACTTGATAAATGAGCTTGAATGTTTACAGGAAATAAGCCCTAAATTGCTTGCTGGCTGAGCCCATGGCAGTGCCAAAGGAGGTGGCCTGCTTCATCTCTGGCTGCTTGACGTCTCATGGGGTCGCGATGGGGAGGGGCCTTGTTTGCCACAGTCAATATTTTATTTGCCAATTCAGTATCCTACTGCAAATATATGCAAACATGTAAACCTTCTCCTACTAAGAAATCCCTCAAAGGCATGTTCCTTTCCAGTTGATACTGAATGAATGTGTACATATTAGGGGATTTTTCCACAAAAATTGTTTTCCGGGGATGACTTTGAGGACAATCGGCCGATGGAATAGCAGTAAATGAAATAATCTGTAGATAAATCAGATTGAAAACAGATAAATCAGTAAAGTGCTCAAATTTGGTTGTTTCTGCAAAGTTTAATGGTCATTTAGTAATAGTCAGAAGTGGAGGTGTTTCGGAAGATAAGCAGGCAGAAGTCTACGGGTGAGAAAGGGAAGCTACCAAACTGAGTCCTGTGGCCTGTGTTGGCCTCCCTCTACTACTGAAGACTTATTCTCACCCAATTCTCTAAGACGGTTGATAAGTAAATGCCAAACTTTGCCTTTTCTTGTTTGTCTTAAGTCTAGGCCCATCTGTCAAATAAGCCAAATATGTCCCCGTAGGGTTTGCCCTAGCTATTGCCTGTGGGAATTCTGCCGTCAGTAATAGCGCATAAGAACTACATCATAGTTGTTGTGACATAAAAGTAGAATGGAATTTAGGTCCATGGAAAATAATCCACTACATTTGTACATTACTTGTTGTAAAATAATCTTGCTAGCACATTTTAATCATGTTAGAATAACAGTTCATGGTTCACTTATTGTAAAATAATAGATTTATTTTGTGATGGCTTTTTTGCTGATATATATATATATATATAAATATATAAATATCTGTGTGCATTATATTGAAAGTTTGATGCAGAATTGCAACATGATGAGAGGAAATTGCACCTTGCAGTGTGCTCTGCCCAGGGATCCGAGGGTAATTAAGGGACGGCTGGTTCATTATACCATGTACTTTTTGGTAATGATGGCCAGACATGTGGATGTTAGGTTCTTTCTTTGTATTTCACTGTTTTCCCCAGGCCACTCAGAGCTGTGTTCCAGAATTCTTGACAGAAAAAAAACTTCAGTGTCTCTCAACAATGTGACATTAAAATGTTTTTTTTTTAACCAAATTTTTAATTAGGTGTAATTTTTAAGGGTAAAGATATGCATTTTTTTTTTTATAAAATACAATCTTAAAGGATTCATACTCCTACGTTGTATTTTTGGCAGATATTGGCACATAAATTTTTCAGCAGTACAGTATCTTTATAAATTCTCACTGAGATATGCATATCATATGCATATATGAATATTTCATATTCTTTATCTTACACGCATACAAAAACTATTTTTGTTTTTTTGGAAGAATTAACATTCCCTCAAAGTATTACTGACTTTCAGTCTGCCTTCATTCGCAGTTTGTTACTTATGTGCCACTCTGATGGATTTGAGTACCTGTTATTTGACTTTTGGAATTAAGGCAAATACTGGTGCAGAGATATTTGTGTCACACTATTCTGTTTTTACATACTTTGTCCTTGCAGACCAAATGGTAGCCTGGGTTGGTCAAGCAGCTTAATTAATGAATACTTAGTTATTATATATTTAAAAGGAAACATAAACTGAAATGTATACTACCAACACCGCGTGCTCTCATTCTGTGCTCTGCCAAATGCTTCTTGACAGTATCTTCTGTCCACAGGTGACCGAAAGGTTACTTTCTTCAAGCTAATGCTTTTGTGCACAGTGACTGATATTCTCCCATTTCAAACAGCAGAGAATTTCTGGTTAAGTACTGCACCTTGTATAAGGGAAATAAACTGATAACCTCCTAGTTCTGTCTGCAATGCTCTTCATGAAAATTGCCCACTTTCATAATGTAATGATCAGATTAATATGTAAAAGTGTGAACCCAACAATTCTAGTGTGAATGGTTAAGGGCAACATGCTGTGTGCTAGTGATGGAGTTGGTATACAGAATATTCCTTAAAAACTCCACATATCAGCCTATTGTCTGAATTTCCACAGCCTTACTTTAAAAATTGTGTTTGATCACAGACAAGAGAGTTATTCATCAATTCTGTTGCAGAAATATATGGTTTAAAGGTATAAATAAGCTTATCCAGGCTGGTGAAATAGTAACCTGACTGGTAACTGGAATCAGAACTGTACCTCCTCTCCACAAACTTTGGATGCAGATACTGTCCAGAAAAATGGAACGGCACTGATGACGAAGAAATTAACTCACAATGAAATGTTTTAGATTTGTGCTTTGATTCATTGTTCAATCATGTGAAATGTATTATAAATTCAGTCTTCCATTCATGGTATTTAGTGTCAAAGCGTAGTGGTATCTGTCTAATCAAGTTAATGACATTGGTGTGTTCCATTGATTTTATCCTTGTACAAAGGGCTTCATGCTTGAGACCACTGTGACTATGTGTTAATTCACTCACCCTAACTGAAATAACAAATAGCAATAAAAAATCTAAAAGAATCACCTGTCAGTGTTGTGTAAGGTCTCTCAGAAATTAAATAAATCTAGTTGAGTGCATTGTCATGTTTTCGTTGGATAGTAAATACTTCTGTTTTCAGTTTACATTAGCATTGTGTGATCGCACTTGACATAAGTGGTTCTCCATTAATGCTGGACTCCATGAACTGGCGGGATTGTATGAGTGACTCTGAACTGTTTCAGTGACACAAACGCCATTTGTCACTGACTCACAGCTGCCACACTAAGCCTGAGCTCCAACACTCTATGTTTAGCTGTTGGCCTCCAGGCTGATCCGGTCTATTCCTGTAGGGGTGTGAGGCAGCTAGTCTGCCCTACATCATGCAGCAACCTGCTGGAACTCCGCTATGGCCTCTCCAACCTGCCTCAATCTTTCCACTAGCCTATTGTCAACATCCTATGGCAGTTCCATAGGACAATATACTTTTAACATGAAATGCTTTAGAAAATATCAAGCTGAAGTTTTAAGCTGAATATAAATAAGAAGGCAGCTAATCAATAAAATAAGTATAACGCTTCTTACAATGTAATGTGTGTGGTGAAAGTTTACAGCCACAAGCTTCTAAAAGTAGTTTGCAAATCCTGAAGTAGCTCATAGTATCCCTCCTGACATGGATTACCTGGTCACCTTGATTCTTTACATGACCTTTATAAATGTCTTAAATAAAACCCTACAATGATAAAATATGAACCAATTAACCCAGACCTGTGTGAGGAATTCGGGTGGCATGGCAATAGGGACACCAACATCGCCCCATATAAGACGGGGCACAACATGTTCCAGTGTGGGATCATCTAGCATTATAAGGGATGGGGGGGGGGCAACCCTACATGGTGATTTAGTGTGGAGACCTGTGGCAAACACCCAAGCATACATGCATCCTGACTGACAGCCCAGTTCTGTCAGCTTTGTGGAACAGAAGCTACTTGCATCTACATCAACAAAAGAAGGCGAGATGGGAGAGGGTAGTTTTATGGGACCTCTGTAGGTAGGAGCAGAATGTGAAGAGCAAAGGATGAAGGAATAAAGTAAGAGGAAAAGCAGTTGATTTGTAGGACAAGTGGATGTTGAAATTCAGAAGTAGGTGCTATTATCAGGAGGCTTATCACTCATAAACCTCAGTCAAAACCATAATAAGGACAAGGAGGTGATTAAGAACCATCCATGGAGCTGGAGAGGAGATCTACACCTCAAAGCTGGTCAATAGGGAGGCTGCCAAGCTTCGGAGGCTGGGAGTGTATCAATACACGGTGCAGAGCAGAGGGTTCCAGTTTTGACAGATGAGAGCAGACATGCTGTAGGTTTTAGGGAGAACATGGTGATCAGGCACCAGTTCAGACTTGAAACAACAGTGGAGGCATTGTGTTCAGATAAAATGATTCCAAAAAGAGAAATTAAGAAGAGAAGCTGAGCACAAAACATCTCAAATTATGATATTGTATTTGGCATTTTTCAAGCACAAGTACACAGGAATTCTTTCGTCTTCACATATGCCCACTTGCTCTCCTATGAGATTTACCCACAGAAACTCATAGAGACTTGGGGACAGAGTGCAGGGTCAGCCTTTTAGCCCTGGAGGAGTTTTTTGGAGTTAAGGGCTTCATTTGGTTTTGTCTTACTGATGAACACAATTACATTCATGAACATTTGCCAAAAAATTATGACCAACCCTACGTGAAGTGAATAATGCTGACTTGTAAATGTTGAGCGTGTCAAGGTCTGGGATGCATTAAATGGCATGTAAGCTAACATTTAGTATGGTTAGTCGACATGCTGCATGTAGCAGATACGGGCAGGGCTAACGGTCTGAGTGACTTGAGACTAAATGACTGGAGACTAAACTCCAACCACCTCTTCAACAATGCCATTCATGCCCATTATACATATGATTACACCGGGTCTGAGACAACCGTTTCGACTGACACACAGAACACACAGCCCACGTACAAGTATCTGGCGTGTGAAATTAAATCCATTACCCAAATGTATCTGGGACAGGGTCACACGGTTAGTTTGGCGTCTCTCCCAGGAATCACAGGTCACAAGGCAGGGGAGACCCTGGGTGGAACTCCAGTCCGCCGCAGAACATGCAGTCGTGCATCAAGCTCGCGCTCACGCATCAAGATCGATTTGGAGGGGCTGTTTCAGTTAAGCTGCATGTTTTTGGACAGTGGGAGGAAAGTCCCTTAAACACAGCATGTGCACCCTACTCACACGTGAACACAAACCCAGGAAGCAAAGCCACAGTGCTGCTCATCCAAACGCACGCCGCACTTTTTAGCCACTTTAGAGTGGATTAACAAGGCAGCAGCATTTACCACTTTCAATGGTAACAAATGCTGATTAACAATTCCGCCTCCGGGATTACTAAAAACAAATTATTTTAGTGAATTTGTGAGAAGATTTAACATATTAAACACCACTGAAAATGTGCATCAAATTATCAATGTTTATTAACAAGCTTTACAAAGACTTACAGGTATTATTGTTTTAAATATCCACCTGAACAGCAGTGAATATTTTGTAGCATATCACAACACAACAGTCCAAGTAGAAAAGAATCAAACAGGCAGATGTAAAGCAAACGCAAAATTACGCCAAATTCCTGACATTCTGAAGGGCATATACACAGAATGAAGATCATTAATTGTTTTTTTTTTTTGAGGAGAATTTGTCCAACTATTCAGAGTCATGGTAGAATGAAACATGAGAACTAGGCCAAAACGAGGAACAGGGACACTTGAAGTTAATCCTTTATGCATTTGTTGCAAACTCTTATCAGGCAGCTGTATTAAAACAGCTGTTTTATAAGCAGTGGGAAAAAAATGCATGCAAGATAGACAAAAAACAAAAGCAGTATATCGTGTTCCTACCCATACCCGCAACAACAGGAAAAAAAATCAGGCTCAAAGCAGAAAACGACATGAAAATTAACCAGAAGTTGGTGGGATGCTTACAGAGCCTTATAGCAGTTCGTTCAGGATACATGCATTCAGAACCAGAGCAGTGGTGGTTTGGCCTGAGTTCGGACATCTATGAAGTCAATTTGAAGCAGTGCCAGAGAAAATTATGTATGCACAATTAAAGGTGACAATTGCTTGTATGCACTGACGCCACTAAAAGTAGGTTTACAGCGGACTATCATTTCGACAGAGACTAGCACTGGGTAATAAATGAGAACAGGAAGTAGTGTGCATCAAACCCATATGCAAGCAGTGTTTCTCTCTATCCTGGCTTTAGTCATATTGATCTACATTATATCAATAGCCTTCAATGGAAAATGACACAAAGCAACCTATTGTATCACAGTATGGTAGACCACAGCAAATAGGCATGTGGGAAAACAGAGTCCCGATTTTTTCCAACTTCTCTCAGTACTATGCACAGCTAGAAAGCACTTGCATGTGGAAAGGCAGCCTGACCGCTGACGTTATAAGGTCCTGCAAGCCGGGGCAAGAGCCCTAGGTATCCTCTTCCAGCCATTCTAAAAGGGGCCATGCCCTCATGCCCCAGGTGTGTCATTACTGGTGTACTCTTTCAGCACAAAACACCAAGGAGCTTCCTGACAGCTGCTACTTTACCGCTTGCTTTGGTGTAGGATTTCCACAGAGGTTCAAAGTGTCGAACGTGCACAAGTAACAAACAGTCCCACACTGCAAACATCCAATGAGATGACCACCATGACAAACTGCCACTCTTAAAATGATGTGCCTTCATCACAAAACGAAGCCAGCGGGCTATTTTACAGTCAACTCACACAGGTTACAAACGGACTGTCAGTGTGGTGATATAGCCATCCTATGTTGCAGAACAAAAAAAAAAAAAAAAAAAAACTATCAACCACAGAAGCTTTGATTTTAATTATGGTTTCAGAGAAGTACTTGTTTGTACAGATGAACAACAAAGTATAGCAAACATTAACATTGTAAACAAAGAAACAAACCCAACAACTGATTACAAAGCATCATGAACAGGAGGAACAACAAAGGTCCCAGAAAAAGTCACACGCATGACTCATTAGTCAAGACTCCAGCATTTTATGCAGAAAATTCACACCCTCCTGATAGGACAATGAAAGACCAAAAACCAAAATGTCAAACAGTTTGAAATGGGGACGTTTCATCCTTCCACCCAGGATAGAAATTCAAATTTTATTTTGCGAATAAATGACACATTGCAGCCAACCACCAATATTTTTATTTGTACACAATCGAGTACAAATAATAATAATAAAAAAAAAAGTCAGACATTCTACCAAATGATTCACATGGCTAAAGGGACAAGGACTTTCCCCCCCCAAGGTAATGGTGTGCAGTTGCTGTTTAGCGCAACACCTAGACAGTGTGGAAGCAGTTGGGCGCCGGCAGTAGGATGGTAGGCGAGCAGCTGAGATAAGAGGTCACACCGATCAGCTCAGTCAGACTTCTTCTCTCGTGGGCCGTCACAGGTAGCCTGAAGTCGAGGGAGCAAGTCAGGAAATAAAGAATCAGCTCATCTTGCCCTTACACTCTCCAGCTGAAAGACATTTTATTCACTGCAGTCCAAGTCAGTCTTATAAGAAAAATAAAGGATGTACGAGTGTATGATTGATGGCAGTAACACACAGTGCAGTCTCAGAACACTAGAAAATTGCTCTCAATGATTCTCTCTTAAATATATTGATAAATGCAAATATTATAATTTATTGCCTAAGGGATCAATTTAGCTACTGCCTCACCCATCGCTCTCATGCAAAATGAAAACCTTGCCACCCAGCTCACACGCTGGTAGCCTTTGCAGCTGTGAGCCTGGTCTCTTCATTACGTCGTGTACATTTTATAAGGCACTGGACGGCTACCAGGCCGAGAGGAGTGCAAGACGATATGACATGAACATACTGAACGCCGCATTCCGGAACAGTCTTACGCAAGCTGGGTTACCTGCATCCCCGAACTATACGAAGAAAAAAAAAGGTCCCCCCCACCCCCATTCAAACACCTGCTGTCTGACGCTGGTAAAACAGCTGGCAAAGTACAAACCCGACATCTGTAGCTAATGCACACAGCTGCATGTACTGACGGGCAGAAACAATACGCCTATTTAGCGTCTCCTATAAAAGAAGCTGGTGTGTGTGTGTCACCCTCGCTGTTATTTACAGAAGTGCTATATTCAGAGATAACAAGGAGCTGTCAATCCTAGAGGATGCATGCTGATACGGTTATGGCAAAACACACAATATTAAACCAAAAAGAAATCTAGATGAATTGTTAATAAGAGCTATGTGAAATAAAATGAAAAATGTCTTGGCGCTTACCTAAAATAATTATTTTAAGAACTAAATGGAGCAAACCAGAACTACAAATGCCTGACAACACCACAATTACATTTTTAAATGTAGTGCTTCTTATTAGCAAACAACCTCAACTGTTTTTTTCCGGCTGTTCCAAAAAAAGACTTCAAGAAACCATTTTAACCTTCAGCAGAAATAAATCAGCCACAGCCTTCTTATTTATTCTTAAAACATACTAAACCCTAAAACTCCATACTGGACTATACAGAAACACGCAGTCTATATGACTCTGGGTACAGCTTCATGTGCAAAGCTCACACTCAATCTGCCCCATTTTAAGCCAAAGATTAATCCTCATGTTGGCAACCAACTGTATACATTGGTGTTTAACCTTGTTTGGACTGTTGGCTGAATGAATAGCACGATTCAAAAGAGAAAAAAGCTACATGGGACTCGGGGAAGACTGAGCAACTGGCTCAGTTATTTGCACACATGGCTGGGCGATATGGCAAAATATCACAATTTATTTTCATATCCGTCAATAGTGATAATTATGACAATTCGTGTCATTGTTTCTTTACTTTAAGGGTTCCATCTTTGTTCAAAATCCCCTTCAGAATTCCCATAAACAGATTCAGAACATGAAAAAGACTTAATGAATGAACTGCAAAAGCAAAATCTAATAAAAAGAAAAATCATACTAATAATGGGCGTAGGGTGCAGCGTTGTTATAGGTTAGTTTTATCCATCCATTTTCTGAAACCACACGTCTTATTCAGGGCTGTGGGCTTGAATATATACATTTTAGTTTCAATTACTAGAATGCTGTTTTTGTGTCTTATTTTTAAAGGATTCAACATGAATATGCAGTGTATATTATGCACTCAAAATGGTCAAGATACTTTTAGCAGGTATTATAAATGGTCATCTAAAGTATTTAAAAATGATAACAGAAAGCATTTGACATTTGCTTTTATTTAATTTCAGTGAGTTTTGGCAGCAATATTTATAGGTTTTAGTTGTAGCCTTTGTGGCTCATTTAATTACAGTTTACGAAAAAACTGAAAGTAAAATCTAACAATAATAACCCTGATAAAATGCAACAGCAGAAGACCCCAATTGTCTGTTTGTTGCTGGGTTGTTTTTCAGCCTCCGTCTCGTGCACCTTCAGATTGAAACGGGAACACCCAATTACTGGTATCTGACAGTAAACAGTTGTATTCTGTATGATCTACTGGACGGCAATGCATTAAGTGGCACAAAGTATGTTGTTTCTCCAATTTCAGGTGGCACGAGTTTGTTTACAGTACACAGAACTGTGTTGCATGCCAGACTTTAAATTGCCAAAGTACAGCACATGCAACCAAGGTCTTTGTACCTTACCTACAATACATCTCATTTTTAAATATATGGTGGTGCTGCTGAGCTGTTGCTTTCTTCACCAACACCAGTTTCCTCTGAGGGAATGCCGATCTCTCCCATGACTCATGGATGTTACTGCACCAGCCAGCGGCACACTCTGCTAATTCAACTTTGCTCCACATTTGTTGGGCAAATCAGTTGTTCCTCGAAAGACTTCAGTATGATTAATTGGAACGGCATTAGTTTCCGTGATCTGATAGGCAGATATGCGCTCGTAATGTTCCTTATCAACAGTTTAATCTCTTCTGGATTTCGCCATAGTCCCATCCACATCACATTCAGGGTTTGTCTGGTGATACATACATCTAGGAGTGTCTCGCAGCGTGCCTCACCCATCCCGCATTCGTGGTATTCACTGGGTTATGTGGGGGGTGGTTGCATACTTTCATATCCATGTAGAGAGGAATTCCTCAGTTTCAGGTTGAGTAAGTAGGAGTTTGGTGCCAGGAAAAGGGAGGCCAGCCTGGGATTTTCTTCTCTAGCTTTTAGATCATTATTGCCAGGTTGACATGTTCTCCTCTATCAATGCACTAAACATCTCATGTTTCCATGGTGATTATGTGATGATTTTTTTCTTCTCTTCTACTTCTTTTTTTGATTCATATTTCTTCATTTTTAGCAACCCTGTACAACACTTTGGGCATGGACCGTTTTGAATCGTGTCCTATAAATCAGTGTGACTTTGGGATATGCCGGAGCACTGAAATGCTACATTAGCCCTTACAACAGCAAAAACTGACATTGCTTCTCACTCGTCTTTTCTCCTCTGCTGGCACAAGTCTTCCATATAGATCATCCAGGACCTGGGCTGAATGGGTCAATGACTAGTACATGCTGCCCCAGCCCACCACTGGATGCTGCTGCACACACTGGGAGCTGCCCCATTTCTGGCCTAGGATACCTGCTGTTATTTTTCCAGTTTCTTCCACTTCTCCTACCACGCATTCATTCTCTCCACACTGCCACCTTCCTTCCTCTAACAACTTTACCTGCATGATCCCTATTTATAATGGAAATCATTTCCAAGATGCCCCCCTTCTTTGTATGGTGACCAGCTTACAAATAAAACACCTGGATGGATATTTGGGCAAAGAGGTAATCAGAAGTGTTCAGCGTTTAGTTAATATTTTTCATTTTATTAATTATATTTTCAACATATTTGACTATTGTCACTTTGGAGAAGGAGATTCAGGTTAGAACGCATTTTAAAGCCACGTTAGCATTCTAAATACTTTTGGTTAGTGGCGAATGAGAAAATCCCTGAATTTTCTAAGATGCGCTTAAAGAATGAATTTATGACACCAATAAAAAATTATGCAGAGTTTAGTCCAGACAGACCACTGTTGCGCTTGCCGTGTGAAAAGCTTTGGAAAAAAGCAGCTTCAGTATGGAGAACTTCTTACTAATGATAGTAAAAACCTTTAATATCTTAAAAAAAATGCAAAATTCCAGGTATACTTATAATACAGTGTACCATTTTACATCACGATGGCTTTAATATCTTTTCACTGATTTCATTCAGTCTTAATTAAAGACTTGGGGAGGGGGGGAGCCTGGTATTTGGGTTATGAGAACAGGAATTAGGACACCCTGTTCTGAACCATACTTAGCAATCAGCACTACGCTTACCACCTCCCAGGGCTTGACAGTGTATCAGATGGCTGTCTGGGTGTGCACCACCATCTACCACAGAGGATGATGGTGATACCAAAGACCGCAGATGCATCCGCACCCCAGGGTCACTGACCTGCAGCTTGGCGTGCTCTTCCAGCAAGCGGTCATACTCCACCGTCAGGTTCTCAGCCTGCTTCTTCATAGCCCTCACGTCACTCTCTGACTTTTGGAGGGCTGCCACACACACACAGACAGACAAACATTTCACCAAATTAATATTCCATCCTTCACAATTCAATGTGTTTATATGATAAAACTGTACAATAGTCATATGTGGAGGATGTAGCAATGTAGCATGTGATATGACCACTTCTTAAAATCTACGGCGGAAAAATATTCACTACAATCATTTCAAAATGCACACTTGGTTACATCATCAGCTTCCCCTAATAGTGCACGTTAGCTGCCCCTCCTGGCTCCTCTTACTGCTCATACCTTTTTTAGTGGTGTCCAGCTCTTCCTTCAGCTTCTTCACATCTTCCTTCAAAGCCTTGTTCTGTTCCTCTACTCCTCCTCCAGTCTTCTTGCCCAGCTCAGGAACAGGGATCCCAGCCTCACGCAGTTTCTGTGGTAAAATGTATAGCCATTAGCCTGGCAACTTACTTTCACTTACTTGCTCTCAGGGTGAACAGTTTTCCCAACAAAACTTTTCCAGGAGCTCATCCAACAGGAAATTTTCCTGCATGCTGGTATGGGATCGGACATCACTAAATGTGGGATGGTCTGATATTGCCTACCTCGATTCTGTATTTTTAACTCAGACATTGCGTGTCACTGAATACAGCATTACATCATCAAGCTGAGCCGACACAATGACCACAAAATCATGCATTTTTCACCCTAAAGCCCCCTGCTGAGCGCTATTTTTGGAGGAGAATCAAATGTCCGCTGCTATTCTGTTTTGCTGGCTTCTCTTTCCGAGTAACCTTATGACACCAAAATATACCGCTTGTGTAACACTCCTGGGGAAAAAAAATTATATCCATGACCTATCCATGGCGAAACGTCTGTCTGTGATCTCTTCTACAGAAACCCTCACTGTGCATTTTATCACACTTCTCTCATTTACTTTTACAAAATTGCCCAGCTTTACTTGTTAAAGGCAATTGATACAAATAAGAGTGACTGAGGAACAGTTAAATATCTTAAGCGATACCATTTTCTATTGAGAAACATGTCCAGTCAAACTTCATGTGGTTCATGCAAACAAACCCAATTCTGCACTGGTTAGAACTGCGGCGTAGCTCACTGGAGCCTCAACTGTCCGCAGTTTGCTCAGCCTAAAACCAGACAGACTCCAGGGATACCTGTCAGTTACCAGAGCAGCAGACTACAGTGGGAAGTCAGTCTGTGGTCTACTAGCTTAGTTCTAGTTTCCACATCCAGCCACCCTAATGAAAAGTGAAAAGGTGCTGCGTGTGACAAGAAAACATCAGAAGCCAAACATTTTTGTAATAAATCACTGAAGTAAAATAGACAATGAACCGGGCAACAGAAATATCTCATGTGGAATAGAGAGAGCGAAACGTCATGTTCGTAAACTAGCTGCCCGTCACCCTATTTGAGAATCTGGCAGAGAGCAGCCAGAGAAAACAAGGCAAAACAAACAGCGTGACGACCAGACTAACACTGGCATATTATTCCAGGGTTTGTCACATTCCCATGGTGGTATCCAAACGCATCAGGTGGGTAGAAACTCCAGTTTGATGTTTGCACGATACAGAAAAGCATAAACATTTATTATGCAAAAGCGTTACATCACAACTGACAACCTTTAAAGGACAAATTTATATTTTTATTTATTTTTATATATGTAACATGTATATACACACACACACACACACACACACACACACACACTTTATATCTACCAGTGATTCCATGCAATAAACCAACCACATTTAATGCAGATTTTTGTAATATTACACAGTGCTGATTTCGACTGGTGCCAGGGATATTTTCTGACGCGAACCAAGGTCACGAACAATGAACCAGGTTTCAACCTAATAATTTTTAAAACATCCCAGTACCTTGTACCACGGACTAACGGTTGGCAGGTGATTGGGTCGTGTTGTTTGCTACAGAGCCCTTTTATTTCATCCAAAGCCAAAGCCACTGCTGACGTGCTTCGTCAAAGACTCACTTCAGCATAGTACCAGATTCCACACCCAGTGCCAATTCCGTTTGGCAGCCTCCAAGTGCTTACATTTGTCGACTATTCACAATAAACGCTTCTGGAAACCTTTTCAGTGGCAACCTGTTGGAAGAAGTCCGGATGCAATCAATACTGCAATTCTCTAGCTATGACACTTAGATTTCTCTTCAAGTTCCACCTGGGAAAAAAAAATCCTCCTTATTGTATTTTGGGAAAGACGGATGTATATCTGTTCTGGTTATTACAAGTTTCTAAATATTGCCCTAAAAATGGTACATGGTTTCATTGTTTATCCATCTTTGGTGGCAGATCTAAGAAGGTCAACGGCCATGCATTCTCCTTCCATTTGAGAGTCCCTTTCGTTTCCCCTCACTGCTGCCAGAGGGTTAGGGATGCGAATCCCACCCAGACATGTGCCTTCCCTGATGGACTGACATCCCATCCAGGGTGCAGTCAGGCCTCATCTCCTATGCTACCTGGGAGAGGCTCCAGGTCTCCCGCTGCATCACCAGATGGATGGATAGTGACAAACGACCAAGGTGAGCACAGGGCAGAACAGACTGATCATAGGGCACTAAAGAAGAAAAACTATTGAAATAAATGATTGATTTTATTTTACCTGGATTATTCAAGGTTCCAATTTTGACATTCCTCTCTAAATAATAATTTTTGGAATCAATGTTCATTACACACACACACACACACACACACACACAATTATATACATCTATTTTAGGTACAAGTGTTATAGAAAAGCAGTATACTTTAGGATAGAACACTTGTTTGCCTATTCAACATCCCTAAAGAACCTGAGCAGCAGATGGCTGTGGAAATGACAAAATTCAATGAGTCATGAATTAAAAACAGTAATTTATAAAACTAGCTTTTAAAAACGTAACATTATTTTTGTCTCTATGCATACTTTCATTAGAAGTAAACACTGAAATTAGACAGTAATAACACCAAACTTATCCAAAAGTCCAAACAGTCCACTTGCTGTCAGAAATCTAGTTATATTTACACAAAGTATACAGTTCACATTTTCGCTCAGGTCAGACTATGGTAAACATCATCATTCATCAACTTTTCTCTATGTTAAAAAGTTTCAGGCCTTTCTATAGCCCCCTACACGCCCAAAAATGATGAACACTGACGTCTTTCATGCCTGAGTTGTTTACAGGCAAGCAAGGTTAGAGTTTTCCTGAGGGAGGAAGGAGCCGATTCTATCTGGTTCACCATCAGTCTGCTCCGCCTCTCCAAGGCCATTTCGTAACCAATCAAGCCTAACCTACTTAAAAGCAAGCGCCTATTAGAAGAAAATCCAAAGGAAGGACAAAAGCCTCCAGCAGTTATAAATAGCTCTTCCAGTTTTTGTCTAATACAGACAGCACCATATACAGTTGTGTTCAAAATAATAGCAGTCCGACATCACTAACCTGATCAATCACCGTTTTCGGTAGAAATGATATTTCTTCATGGCAAATAATTTACTAGTAGGTGTAGTAGATTAATGGAAAACCAACAGTCATGACATGCATGCTGCTGACTGTGTGTAACAGAATCATTACTTGAAAGGGGCGTGTTCAAAATAATAGTGTGAAGTTCAATTAGTGAGGTCACTCATTCTGTGGAAAAAGTACGTGCCAATTATGGGCCTTATTTAAGGAAGGAAGGCAGCGAATCTTGTACATGCTGGTTATAGTGCATTCATCTCTAAAATTGAGTAAAATGGGTCATTCCAGACATTATTCAGAAGAACAGCGTACCTTGATTAAAAAGTTGATTGGAGAGGGGAAAATATAAGGAAGTGCAGAAAATGATAGGGTGCTCTGTTAAAATGATTGTGAATGCTTTAAAATGGCAAACACACAGAAAAAAAACTATAAAAAACTACCATTCAAATGGATAGAAGAATAGCAAAAATGGGAAAAACTCAAAAGCCAATGATCAGCTGCAGGAAGATCAAAGGAGGTCTAAAGTGAGTACTGTTAAAATCAGATGATGCCGATATGAAGCCAAGCTATCTGCAAAAAGCCCCCGCAAAGTCCCATTGCTAAAAAAAAAAAAAAAGACATGTGCGGAATAAATTGCAACACTGACTGACCTAAAGAGAAACATCACAACATTTTCTGGACTGATGGAAGCAAGAATGTTCTTTTTGGGTCTAGTAGCCACAGTGAGTTTGTCAAATGACCCCCAAACACTGAATTCAAGCCACAGTACATTGTGAATACAATGAAGCATGGTGGCGTAAGCATCATGTTATGGGGATGTTTCTCATACTACGGTGGAGGGCCTATTTATCACATACAAGCGATCATGGATCAGTTTGAATACCTCAAAATTGAAGAGGTCATGTCGCCTTATGCCGCAGAGGAAATGCCCTTGAAATGGGTGTTTCTACAAGATATTGACCAAAAACACACCAGTAAACAAGCAACATCTTGGTTCCAGACCAAGAAGATTGACTTTATGGAATGGCCAGCCCAATCCTCAGACCTTAAGTCCAATAGAAAACTTGTGGGATGACATCAAAAAACAGAAATGGTTGTTATACAATTAAATATTAGTTCAATGATTCAAAAAAGCAGAATCTTAAAGATTCACTGTATAAACTGAAATGTTTTGAGTTTGTAAAGAAGAATGTGGACATTTGTTTTTTTTTTTGAACAGCCTAATATTCCCTTTCCTTCACTTTCTGTAAAGGAATAACACACGTGATGAATTTCTCTTCTCGTTTTGATTTGGAATACAATTTTTAGTGTTCCCGATGCATTTGCATGTATGGAAATTAGAGCCCGACCGATTTATCAGCAGGTCGATATCATCGGCCGATATTAGGCATTTTCTAAACTATCGATAACGGCATTTATAATAGCCGATAAATGAATATTTCAAAAATAAAATTAAAACGGACGAAACACCCTTCAACTATGTCATGAGTGTTGGCGTTGTAGTTTGTCCACCAGAGGGCACTCTACATTGTCCCTGTCGGCAACACTTGTGTATAACGTGCCACACATCATGCAACCTGCTGATCCGGCCAGAGTCGAGCAGAGAAAACCAGTTATGCACGAGTGAGATCATCGGTGAAGTGTGTTCATTGTCGAGTAGGTCATGAGACATACATTGCTTGAATAATAATTAAAAGAACATCCCCATCAGTTCTCTTAACTCAAAATAAGCATGACAAAATTTGTGACTATCATCATGTCCAGTTTTGTATCTGTTAAATTAGCAGAGAGTGAAGCAGAATTAGCTAGTAATTACGTTAAGTTGTTACAGTGTAGTTGACTGACTGTCCTTTTAACTTTTGACAATGAGACTGAAGTATTTCTTTAATAGAGTGACAGTTATAGCAGTGAGACGTATCATCTTTACTTGGCCTGTTATATTGAAAATGTATGTTTTACAATTTGCAGTATGACATTATCCATTGCTAAATTATGGCTCATCATAGACTAGCTAACCACAAAGCTAGCTAATGTCACTATCGGCCGATATATCGAAATATCGGATTTTAAAACCAACAAATATTTGTATCAATATCAGCCTTCAAAAGCCTTTATCGGTTGGGCTCTAATGTTAATAAAAACTAAGGATTTTCAGCTTTATTCACTTTTTTAGACACCGCTATTATTCTGAACACAACTGTATTAAGCCAGAAACTAAATGTTACCATTTTTGGGACACAGGTTTTTGTATATCGTTCGATGTTTATATACACCAAAGAACCAAAACATTATGACCACCCCCTTGCAAAGTGAATAATGTTGGCTACCTGATAAAAACAGTGCGTGTCACTGCCTGGGATACATTACAAGGCAAGTTACCATTCAATACTCATAGCCAACATGTTGAATGCAGGAAAAATGGAAAGGGATAAAGACCGAAGTGACTGACAAACGTCAAATCATCACAGCTAGACAACTGGGTCAGAGCATCTTGGAAACAGCCACAGTGAAAGCCTACAGAGAGTGGTCTGACCATAAACCAGCGACAGGGTGCTGGGTGCTCAACAAAGCCAAAGCCCTGCATCATGTGGACAGCCAACAAGTTTGATCTACAGCTACACAGCCCCATACATGGGCTGACTGAGCACCTCACACCTTGCTCATTGGAGTATATTTGAATATGAATGTGGGTTTAATGACTAGGGCTGTCGCGATATAACCGCGATTATACAGCACATGCACGATAATCAGGCTTTTGATGACAGGTGAGACATTTGTCAGGATGCCAGCTTCGATACTATGCGGACGATTACTTACGCCCACAATTCGGTCAGCAGATTAACAGGGCAGCTAAAATATTAAGAAGACATGAACTGACTCCCAAAAGTAAGGAGTCTGTACACACACAGTGTATCCTTATGCTTATCAAGTATAGTTGTGGAGCACATCACATGCTACTGTTGTAGTAAATCATAGAAGCAATCAGCACTGAACTGGCAGTAAAGAAGGTGGTGAAGTAAGAACAGGGTTCCCCCAGTTCTGGCAGAATACATTTCCATGACTTTTCCAGTACCACAAGGAAATTTTCCAAAATCCACAAGTTTGCTTGATTTGACAATCACGCAGTTTCAGATATAATATATAAAATATATATTTATATAAATAAAAATATAAATTTGTCCTTCAAAGGTTGTCAGTTATGATGTAACGCTTTTGCATAATAACTGTTTATGCTTTTCTGTATCGTGCAAACATCAAACTGGAGTTTCTACCCACCTGATGTGTTTGGATACCACCATGGGAATGTGACAAACCCTGGAATAATATGCCAGTATTAGAGTCTGGTCGTCACGCTGTTTGTTTTGCCTTGTTTTCTCTGGCTGCTCTCTGGCAGAAATAAATTAAACCCTGTGTTCCCCGATTTCCTGACTGCCGCTCCTGTCTCCGCTCCGCGTCCCGCATAAAAGCACGACAGAAATACTACAATTTTCGGTATGATAATAGCCAGTCTGCTTACCAAACAAACACAGACGGTGGACAACTTTCGCCAATGTATAAATAGCATTCTATTAAGAAAATTAATCCCAATATTAAAATTTAATGTACCTTATGATTGATAGAGGCAAAGAGTCAAAAACAGGAAACTGATCAATAAAATTCAAATACGTACAAGAAAAATAAAACCATAAAAACTGGAATACAGAGCAAAAAAAGCAAATACATGAAATCTGCGCGAAAACGAATGTTTACCAAGGTAGTTAACTACAGGGCCACTTATAAGGTTCTGTAGATGTCGGTGCAAGAATTTGTCATAGGGGCCCGGCTGACCCTTTTGTATAGCGTTAAATTAGTGCCAAAACATAAAATAAAAACACACATAAAAACCACACGCGTATGCGCTCGTGAGAAGAAAATCCATGCTCTCTACGCGCTCGCGTTTGCACAGCACTCGCTCGCTTGACAGGATGAATTTTGACACCTTGGAGGTGGGAAAAATTGGTAATATCTCTGATCCTTTGGTTTTTTAAAATATTGACTACGATTGGCCATTTGCTTTGGTAGAAAATGAAGATAACCACGGTCAATGACAAGGTAAGTTAGCGTCATATTCGATATTCAGTTTTATGGCTTTAATAACTGTTAAAGGATGTAAGGCGGGGCGTTTTTAATGACAGAATCGTGATGTCCAGTACATAGATAAATAATGCACAGATTATTTTTGCGCGTCAAACCATTTCGTGATTTGTGCAAAATCGTGTTAATAGTAATATTATATGTTCTTTCAGCTGTAATGTCATATGGTGTTTTGGCATTTTGGAGTTTTGGTACTAATATAACAGCATCATTTTGGACCATCCGAATCCCAAACATTGCACCGATTGCACCTCCGTTAAAAATGGCCCTGGTTAATTATTGACGTACATTTCTTAGTGCATTGCAGAACGAAGCAGGGGGGAAAATGAGCAAGGCTAGTTCCAAAACTTTTCCTCTCTATACAAAAAAAATTGAATTTGAGCAACAAATGACAATTTTAACATGCCTAAAAAGTTAAGGCAATAACAATTGCTCTATACAAAAAACAAAAAAAAAAGTTAAATATTTAATGGTTTAACTTGTGCAGATTATTCATTTCCAACAAAAAAAACTTACAAATAAGTACAAGCTGAATTTCAATGCTTTCGAAAAGCCTCAATAAACAGACTATGAGAAGAGAGGGAACTAGATTACAAGTAGGGATGTTAAACTTTTCGTATATCACACATCTTGACAATTAATGGCTTATAATCGCATGTACAACAAGCTGATCAAAACAGTATTTAATTCCACCAACATGATTGATCTAAATTCCAAAATCTATTTGGCAAATTGGTCCAGAACGTGAAGTCTGAGATCTGAACACACATTATAACGTAAAAAAGCTTTAGCTCTTTACAGTATAAGCCTTCAATAATATAAATCTAATACTGTAAACAATATTTTTTTATCCTGTGCATGCCTCTGTGTGGTATTTATTTGTTTTGGTTTAAAAATAAAAAAACAAGTAAAACCAGCTTCTTTGTAAGACACTAACTGAACGGTTTGGTTTTACCTCTAAATTCCGGGATTCTCTGCAACAGTCAAGTTGTTTACAAAAAGGAATTCACACACACACACACAGGTTAATGAATTGGAAACATGTCAATGTGTCAAACCATTGACAATCTCTAAAGAAGGCAAGCCCTGTTAACCATTATGCTCGCACTAACCCTCTAGGTAGACATTGAGACTACTTTCTTTTGGTATAAAAAAAAAAAATTTGGGATGCTGACCCCAGCTCACTTACTGCCTGATTCCGTGTGCACACAACAGTTAGCAGCACTGTCTGAAGTTCATCTATTAATTTCTTTAAATTAAACACTATTCTGCACTTTTGTATTATCCTTGTGCTCAATCTCCATTTCCATTGGGGACAGACAGATGTACCTTTATTTATTTGACATTATGCCTGATTAGCGCAATAGATCCGCAGGTTAGAAGGCTGCATGAGGGGACCGTCTTTATTAACACCTCACCTTTCACCGACATGCCCTCTTAAGAGTAATGGCAGGTTATTTATGGGTCATTATCATCAGAAATCGGAGGGGAAGATCTCTAGCATCATGGGAGAAATCATACAACTGGGCTTCTAATCAAATCATGCTCACACGTGCCATCACTGGCTAGGCTAACTGGTTTAAGAGGAAGAGCACTCAAAGCTACACCTAAGACATTCACACTAATGCAATGGCAGAAACCACTGCCACAGTGGCTGTTACTGGGCCGGAGTTAGGGTCACATGTGTTGTCTCTGGTTTCACAAGAGATCTGCTCATGCCACAGGTTTCATGCTGGGGTATGAGTCTCTCCTGAGGGCCACGTGACAGCCACGGAGGGGCCTCCATAAGGTCCGAAGAAGCAGACAGAACATCTTTCTGAGGCCTGAGGGGAGGGGTCCCCCTGTGAGAGCACAGATGGTAAGAGCACTAGCCCACCCTTGTGAAGGACACTGGCATGAGATTATGATACTGGTACCGTGTCCCACAGTGATGCGTTTCCAAAAAAAGCTACATTCCTCAGTACATGCGTGGCTGTACAGACCTCAGTGGGCAGTCCTTCAACCAGCATGGGTGTCAGTGAAACCAGGAGATTACAGAAGAGTCAAAGCTCATGGTGCGCTTGCAGGACTCAAACAGCTGCCCTGCTCTGCCCTGCTCCCTAACCTTCCTCAAATTTCACCACACCGACAGCTGCTCCGGAAGATACTCTTGATAGCTACCCCAAAAAGATATTGGACTTCTTCTCTGGAAATAGAAGTATTTGAAACTGAAGCCCAAACCAATACAATGATAGAAGAGAGAGGCAATAAATGTTGTGCACACCAGATAATGTCACCAAGATAGCTCAACCCAATTAACCCCACCCATTACGCTGGGAACAGCTGTGTTAACACGGTACGTCTAGGGCCTACGCCTGCCATACTGGGGGATCATCTGCCATGACTTTTGTCAGAGTAACTCACACATATGACAGATGTCTTCATTTGCTCCAATGCGGACAGATAGGCGTAGATATTCTAACTAATGCTGCCCATCAGTGAGGATAGAGGCATATCCCTCGCTACGTAACCCAAGCCCCATCTATCTGCCATGTCATTTTATTGCAATAACCACAGCGGCAGGACAGAGGGTGAAGTATATCTGCGGGGAGATTAGGCCTCTTGTCTAGAGGCACAAGTGTAATCCTCCTCTGTGCGATTTCCTGAGCCCTACAATTTGCCCTCATCTGTGAAGCTGACTACCGAGCATAAAAGGGAACCTCTGCTTAATGTCTTGGAGGACACCTAATGCCTTGAGGTCCGAGTCTCTCCCCAGTGGACTGTAAACTGAAGTCATTAAAGCTCATGCCTTCTGCTCAAAGCAAACACCAGAAAATTACAACACAGCTAAAGGATGAAACTGTCCAGACACTTTCACCCCCACAAGTACTAACATGGTGTTAATGAACACCCAGGCAAAAAGTGCAGAAGCACCTACTTTCTGATGAGCAGCATTTTTATAGTAGGTGAGCAGGATATCTGTCTCCCTATTGTACCAGAGGGCCACACTGCAGAAAATTCTGCTGAAATTCACCGCATCGGATTCAAGTCAGAACAACTGTGATCAGCTGTAGGATGAGGCTCTAGCAGTGGGCTGGGCTGCCAGCTGCAGTTGCCATCCCAGTTGAGTGTTGACCCTCCCGACAGGCATGAGTAACTGCAGCATGTGCACAGCGAATGTCGTGTAGAACAGTCCAAACACGCTGACCTTTCCGCAGGCAGGCCAGCATCTTAAATGACATGTCCAAAGACGCCTTAACCATACCCCGTACGTATTCCATTGCGCTATTTCTCCGAGGAATCTCATGCGTCTTTGACTCCATTTTTGAGGTGAGATGTCGTATCTAATTATGGATATCACTTGGTTTCTTCTAGCTTGGCATCCAGCAAATCAATCTGCCACCTTGCAGGATGTTTCAGGTTGCAAGGAACAATAAATTTACCCAGTTTCATTTTTACTAAAGGTCATTGGTTGTGCGTAGGGTTCTGCTAATTTAATAAACTCTAAATTAGCAAAGCTAACATTTTCATTAGCGTATTAGTGATTCCGCAAACTTTCCGAAAACCATTAGCGGTTGGCTGACTATGTATAAACACAAGAGGCGATGTACTAAATGTACAGTGAATGAAGATAAAGTCAATTTAAACCGAGGTATCTTGAGCCTATGAGAGAACAGAAGCCTGTCTCATGAAGCTGGACTTCTTGCTTAGCCGGATAACTTTTTGGATTAAAGGTACCCTAGTTTAAATGGACTTTATCTTCATTAACTTACACTTAACCTAGACTACCTTAAATCTGACATGGTATCAGTCTAAGCAAGAAATCCTGCTTAGTGATGCAGTACCCAGTTGTATTTTCCAGATCCTGACTGACAGAGCTATAGACCAATAAAGAGCCAAGAGCCTCCATCCTAATTCCAGATATAGGGAGCCATGTTTGTAGTCCTTAAGCAGCTTTACCGATGGCTTTCCATTTGTGCTTTATTGGTTTAGCATTATTGAATGAAACTTTGGAGCGGATCAGCGGTAAAAGGTAGCTTTCTGGTTAGCTGTGCCCACCATTGAAGGTCAGTATGGGAGGGGGGGGTCCGCAGACTACTGGACCCACTGCCTGGTTCCCAAAGGCAAAACGACAGGACTCAGAACCCTGCCCTCCACATTTTTGGTCACGTTATGCAGATGTCAGTAAGATGGGGCTGACTAGAGTCTTATTCCAGGAATGATTCCTCTTTCATCCTCACTACTGGCATCAACATTATATCTTTTCAAGGTGGTGGCAAGTCATCAGAGAAGAGGAAGGAAAATGTAATTCTATGCAACCCCCGTTCATTCTGGCCTTATTTATGGATCATCAGAATATTCTGGTGCATGTGTTTACTGCGGCTCCTCGTGTGTCTGTAATAAAGGCGGGGGGGTGGGGGGGGAACACTTGGACTCCAGCTGTTACCTCCTGCAGCTTGTCGTTCTCCTCCATGTACTTCCTGGCTGCGTCGCTGGCTCCCTCCGCCTGCTTCTTGAAGGCCTCGTTGGACGCCATCATGGTGGCCTGCTGCGACAGGAGAGTGACCAAGCGCCTCAGGAGCCTGGGGAAAGAAAAGCGAGGCCGTCTCCGAGTGCTCTTCAGAGATACGGGGCCGAGACGGCCCAAGGTCCCGGGCCTGAGGCTCCCTTTCCTGAGCTGCTGTGGCAGCAGAAGGTTCATTAGCAGCTGCTATGGCTAAAAGATGAGACTGGAGTACAGCAAAGCAAACTTGGTCTCAAAGGGAACATACTCCCAACCCGTGACCACAATGGGGGTGGGGGGGGATGTTTCTGGAAACACAGCAAGTTTCATGAGTAACGTCCATGGCCATTTCCACGGGGATGTTTATCACAGACCAAATATAGCTCATCATCCCAGGTCAGGAAACGCAAAATTCTTCATATGCAGAATATGATTAAATAGTTGCGCTGCACTCCGTAGGCACAATGTGTCCTATACTGTGTGTGTGTGTGTGTGTGTGTGTGTGTGTGGGGAAGGGGGGGGGGGTTAATCATCATTAACCCCGAGATTATCAGCATGCACTGAACCGAAAATGACTATCGATACCAGTGTTGTGCAAGTCACGCAGCACATAGTTGCTGTGCACAACAAGACTCTTGGACACCCCCACAGGAAGTTACTCACGCCCCCCCCAAGCAGAGTTGAATTCCCAGCAGCCATTTGCATGTTGCAGTCTGCTGCACGTAGCGCACGGTGCCGGAGCTAAACATACGCTCCCCGAGCACAGGACGGCTGCTGGCCACCATGACATTTACTGCAGCTGGACACCTAGCCAGGTGAAGCACATGAACTCTGAGACAAACCTGTAATGCAAAGCATCCCCCACCCCAATTTCTAAATTTAACAGTCGCTGCCGGGTGCGCGGTCACATGGGGCTCACACCCTCATACACGCAGCTGTCCGGCTGAGCAGAGGGCCACCACCGGGGTAGGGGTAGCACCCAGCCAGAGGGCTATTAATAGGCTGCCATTCAAAGAGAAAGGACCGGGACCCTGTATGGAAAAAATATGCAAGCTGGGTACACAAGATGGGGGGGGGGCTGGAAACATAGTACTCAAAGCACCACGCGGCACTCCCCCAATCCAGCAGCATGGCTTTCACGCTTCCGACAAAACTTGTGAATGGAAAATGTCCCATGACCCACCAGTACAACCTTTCCAAGAACACTGCAAAGCCCACGGAGATTAGCAGGACCCCGGGCGGCAAAAGCTGAGTGGATGAGAGGAGCTCGCAGGATCCCAGAGTGCCCAAAAAGCAGAACCCAGGTGGGCAAACCAGGAATAAAACCTCGTCAACCTTGAGACTCTACCCTGGAGAACCATTACTGGTGATGGTGGGAACTGTCAATGGTTTCAGGTTCCATACCCTGATCTGAGACAGAACAAAGTGGCGAGAGAGTCCTGAATCAAAGCTCACCGAGGCCCGCGAGCTCCTGTGAGCGGAGTGATGGACGCGCAAGTCAATTACCAACATGATACCACTGGAGATGTCCTCACCAACAGTACTACAGTATGGCAGAGTGACAGCTTAAAACAGAAAGGCCATACAGAAAACTTGAGTTTGGCCATCCATCAATCGGATATACATCACTGTTTTTTGTTGTATCACCGCAGCAAAGTAACATTAGAATATTATGTTACAGGACCCAAACCATCCTGGCCACAAATTCTTCTTACTCCTAGAGTCTGGATTTAAAAAAAAAAAAGTTTCCTCCCTCTAGCGGTCCACACAAACAGCCAAATCTGACTTGCTGCAATATTACTTGCACCCACACTTAGCCTTACTTGTTACGTCTAAGTGTTACTTGTTTTCACTGCATGGCTGCTGTTTACATGTCAATCCATCTCCTGCTCAAGGTCGGGGGGAGGGCGGCAGAATGCCAGACAGGGGAAGTTCAGGCCCAGAAAGTGAAAATCCAGACAATGATTTTGTTTCAACCACCTAGTTCTGTACTCCGTGAAGGCAACTTCATACTTAACTGGTTGGTTGAAAAAGTCTTGGTCTGGATTTTTACATTCTGGACCTGAACTTTCCACCTCTACAGCATGCCAATGATACACTGCATGGGAGTGTGCTGGGGGAACGAATTAAGAGACAAGCTAGCAATCATAAGTGGCATGGCGATAATTGATCTTAGCCAACTTAGGCTGCCACTGTGGCCTGCAGGGAAGATTGGGCTAACAGGAACACCCATGCAAGTATGCTATTCACTGATTTCAGGTCAACCTTTAAAGCCGTCACACCAAGCACACTCTCGGAGCTGGGGCGAAGCTGAGGCACACGGGACGAGATGCCAGGTCAAAGGACACACACAATCATTTACAGATGGCACTTGGCGCAAGTACAGATCTTTGGATTGTGTGAGGTAATTAAAGTACTGTGACACTGGAAGTGTGAGGCAACAATGTTAACCACAGGGCCACCCTAGCATCATTCATTCCTTTGTGCATTGTTCTTTGCACTGGGTGTGGCTGAATTAGCAAGCAGATTGAAGACCAATAGAACATCTTGAAACTTGATACAAAAGATATTCATAGATGATCGTTGCCACTCGAAGTAGGTCTGCCTAGTGATCCAGGGGGGAAACAAAAGAAGGTTGTACCAGTACTGCAATTAATCAGAAAACTCAGATTCCTTGTCTATATTCAATCGTAACAATCTGATACAAATGCCCCCTTTAATACACACTGCTGTCAACTACATTCTCTATTGAAACAGCCCTCTTTGCAGACTCGTCTTAACATTTCTTGGCTTATGCTTATCTATAAAACACCTTTTGGCATTTCACCCAATGTCAAGTTATTTACCCAACCCAGTTATTTACAGACAGGCCACATAATACTCAGTCATCCTCTTATATTAGAATAAAGCCTCCTTAAATGTAGCGCTTTCGCTGGCCTGTTATCATTCCATTCTGTTGCTACCAATGACTGGAATTCATTACAGAAAGCTATGAAACCGTTTAGTTTATTCTTTTTTTCAGTTTTGTTTTACAAGTGCTTTCTGACACTTGCCAGGCTGTCACTGTACATAAGAAACTGTTCTGCTTTGCCTGGTAAAATAAAGGTTAATGAATGAAAATGAACTTTGAAACTTTGCATCGATTTCTTAATCTATTTCTGTACCGTTTATCACCAGTATCGGGCAGTAGATAAATGTTACATTTTGGAAACTTTCGATTTGCTGATTAAAACTATGCTGTTTATCTAGCCTACGTTAAGCGCACAACACAAAATGGACTGTAGAGTATGAGATACTAAAGTACTAAATGAGTAAAGAACTCAGTGTGTCATTCTGTTTTCTCCCCCACACTTGCAGTTTTAAAAACAGAAATGCTAACTTTATTTTTGCACAATGAGAGGAGTTGAACTATGCAATGACTTCATTTCAGATACCAACTCATGCTTGGTAGTTAATGCCAGTTAATTCAATTTCGTCTTTTAAATGTCAGTAGTTCTGCCATTTCAGTATTACAGTATTATTCATCAGGATTTTTTTTAATCATGTCCAGCAACGATGTACAAGTGAAACACAAGTAGATTAATACCAGAAAGCTAGTTATTAGAGTCTGAAATAGAGAAAACTTGGCAGCAAGGCCAGTAATGCTATGAAACATGAGATTCACTAGAAATGGGTTCGAAGACTCCTCCTTCATCAAAATATCTTCAGGACAAGCCCCTCACCTCACAAAGAGAGGATGCAACTTGTGAGAATCCACTGCTGCAAGCTAGATGACACACATGCAACCTTTCGACAGATTCTTGTTGGAACCTTCGATGCATCATTCACAATTAAGCTCTGACGCCGTTTCAACATATCACTGAAATTTTAATTAAACCAAACCAGCAGAATTCTGCATCAGTGCCACATCAAGATGACTAAAGGGTGTCAATTAGGCGTTACCCTTCCGAATGCGACTCTGTTGGCTGGGAACATGTGAAAACTCAAATTACAAATTCCAGGTTCCCCTGTAGAGAAATTGCACATGCTCTCCCAGAGAGGCAAATCTGATTGTGCAGCCGGGTCCCCCAGGGTTCCTCAGGCAGACAGATGTTACTGCATTTTGGTGTTTTCTGGTCAGCTGATGGACTGGCCCAAGTATAAGTGAGCTTGAGGTTTTCCACCAGCGAAACAGCTGCCATCCCTGAGTGACAGACTGAAGGAACCCAGAATGTAAGCCAGCACAATACATGGTGTTAATATCAACACTGCATGTTATACACAGAAAATTGTTATATTTCAAGGACTGGGCTAGTCAACTGGATTGAGACCAACTAAAGTCACACCAAAACATTTTTCACTCTGTCACAGAAAACAAAGCTTAGCAAGCTTTCCCTTATAGGGTTATCTAGTACATGTAACAAGATCAGCGCAAAGTTTACTGCCGATGCTTTTGTCCAAGCTCTGCTCACTCTGAGCCATTCATAATCATTTCATTCTTGCCGTTTGACTCACTCCAGACAACGTGGCGCATTTGTGAGAAATTTAACAAAAATGAGTGAGAAGGAGAAAAGTGAACAAGAACAGATCAGCGAAAGACATGTCTTCAACTGCATGGAAATATTTTGGATTCCAGAGATAATATTGAGCAAAAGCAAGAAATTTGCCAGTAACGCTGTGCGTCAACACATCTGCAGCACAGCAACACCACTAGTTTACTTTGAGTAAATTTTGAACTCTTTTTTATATTTTATATAGATTTTTTATTTTTATTATTTTATTTTTTATTTTTTTATATAGATATTCCAAATATTGGATTACAAAAATATTAAATACTGTGATGCACATTTTTTCCTAATATTGTGCAACCAAAATGGAAGCTCTTATGTGGGATTCAAAAAAATAATTAAGATTTAACCAAGACTAACATACTCTACAGCATGGGTGGGGAACCTTGTTCCTATCAGGTGATATTTACATTTTTATAACATCCTTCAAGGCAAAAACACTGTATGGATTTTTAACTAATAGACTACATGAAAAGATTCATGGTAGACTATGATTAATGGTGTCTCTTAAAGCCACGACCGCTAGATGGCAGTGTTGTAATCTTTTTCTGCCATTTGATTATTCCACTCCAATGTAACATGCAGCGTCACCGACTTTGGTCATCTAACCGGCATGAGGTTTTCAATTTAAGACAACTCTGCACGCTCATGTACATGTATGCAATACTTTTATTACCTTGCAAATAGTCTGTAGGGTTTGCAAACTACCCTGATACAAATTTGCCATAAGAGTTCTTGCATGAGCGTGAAAATCAGAAAACGTGAGTGTCACGCCAGACGCACGAGGGTTTGGCAACCCTGACAATGCAAAGAGAGATGGAAGTACAGTAAGGGTGCCCCGCTAACGTTAGCATTAGCAAACCTAGCTGACTAGTGGTGCTCCCACCCAATATAAAAAAAAATATCATGCCAGAAAGCACCAGGTTAACCAAGTAACTTCATTACTTTATTAAACAAATATCCAGCATAAAAGATGACACTTATTCCCAATAATATTAAAGCAAGACAATAACGAAACAGACAAAATATTAAGAGGAATTTTATAAAAAGGTACCAGGGGGCTACAAATTATAGTCTGGCAAAAGGGTTACGTCCTGAGCAGTGGTTGTTCTGCTTTTCTAAACAGTGTATATGCAAAGTTAGATCATTAGGAAAAGCATTAACCTTTGGGGATTGTTTCACGGACTTTGCCAAAACTATGCTAACTAAAAAAAGTATTTTTTTTGTCCTTTAACATAGCCACATGGAATAATATTTCAAGAAGGAAATCCCACATTCACAGAATTCCCAGCCAATCAAATACATCCAACCACAACGTATGGACAATCGCAATTACAAAACAGATGGTCAGTCGTCGCTGACTGACTAATAATGTTACTATTGTGGTAAGTGCAGAGGCAGATCCCACTGTTCTGATTGAACAAAAAAGTTAAAATGTGGGTTTTAAAAAAAGTTTTTTTGCATATGATGTTCTTTTCCTAAAACATTTAGTTTAGCTTACAGTGTTGCAAGCTAAAACACTGGGTTCCTTTAAATCAGAGCTAGATAAGATTTTAAGAACACTGAGCTATTAGTTAAGTTCTCCCCAAATGAGCTTGATGGGCTGAATGGCCTCCTCTCGTTTGTAAATTTCTTATGTTCTAATATGTGTATAATCCCTGTGTCATAACATATATCATATCACCAGATTCTTGCCAATACACAGCCCTGCTATTTCATGTTCATTTTTTTTTTGTCACATGGAAAGAGTTACAGTTCCTTTTCTGTACTTATGAAATGCCTCATAGGCCGGCTCAAGCTGTCCTGTGGGCCACATACAGCCTGGAGGCTGGACTTTCACACTCCTGTGCGTCAGAGGAACAAAGTGCAGACTTGGCAGATGCCAGCAGGGGTTAGTAGTGTACTCACAGGCAGAGGAGCAGAGCGAAGCCAGCAATGTACTCATTTCTCTGGGCCCTGAAAAGCTTCATGTGTATGTGCTCCACTGCCACTGGATTGTTGCTCAGGTCCACTTTTTCTGTCACGCTGTACTTGCGCACCTCTCTGAAAGCATCTGGGGGGGCAAGGAGAAAACAGGCGTGAGACCGTGACATCACTGAAGAAGCCAGTGCCAACAGGCAGCAATCCCCAAACAAACCAGGGTCAAGGGTCAACTCTATTCCCACCCATATCTCTATGTCCAAAGACAAGCGACTCCAATATTGGAGACAGAGAGGGGACAGAACCTATTGGTGATGGGATGACATCTGGGAAATCGGCCTCACTCACCAATGAGTAAGAAGACCAGGATGCCGATGGCCACCATGAAGTAGGTGTTGCCATAGGTTGTGATGGCTTTCACCAAACGCGACTTGAAGATCTTGTGCCATCTGGAAAGGAGACACAAAACCTTAATGACAAATTCACCACATAATATTCCCATCCATGGTGTGGATTTAATTCATAAATTAGGTGCTTCATCCATTACCAATATTATAACAGCACAATGGATGAGTCAAACAAGGACTCACATTCAGAGGATGTCAGTTCAAGTAAATAGGTCAGATGAGAATTTAAACATTAAAAACAGCCTTGTCCTCAGGCTATGGTGATGCATTTCTTTCAGCAAACACCGAGATCCTGGGATCCAAGCTGACCACTACACCTTCCAGTATATACTATAATTCCATAAAAAGTTTACATCATGCGCTTACACTTAAAATAGTACTCAAATAGTTTTTTCTGCGTCTTCTATGTTTAATACCCCACAACTTTAAGCACTGAATCTGCTGAATTATGACCGAATTATGAATATGAATTATGCAGTACATGTTCTCACCTCTGGGGGGAGATAAAGGGTACACAAAGCAGTAGTACAGCAAACACTTCAGCGTACAGGAAGGTGGCTACTGCCGTCCACTGGAGACTCATGCTAAATGCAGGAGATCCTGGTAAAGAGAGCAGAGACATTAATGGTTCAAAGAACTCTAAGAAGCCTTGATGCTGGTAAACCCATTTAAAAGAGGTCACTGAACTGCAAAGATCACCATTTCCATGACAACAGAATTGCGACACAATATTTATTTCCAAACATCAGTAGAAAGAAAAAAAAATCTCTAAGAATGAGGTGAAGGGTCATTGACATCTTGCTTAGAAACTATTCTATTTTTGGGTAAGTATTGCCTTATTACCCTAAAAACTAAATTCTGTAAAAACATAATGCACTAAAATTATCCAACAGCACAAAAAAATCCATTCCCTTACATCATTCATATTTTCACAGAACATATTACAACATAGCCTAAAAGAAATGTTCTACTTTTTATGCTGTTTTATGACTTTATCACTTCTGTAGGACTAAGAATTTTCAGAGCATACAGTAGGAAATTGAGAGCAAATACAGAAGTAAAATTCACAGTCTTGTCATACATCTGCATGCACCCATCTGCAAATAGAACCTCAGGATTTTAAAAGAAAAGGCTACGTTGGCTGTTTTTTTCCTTGAACATGCAAACAAACATATCCTAGTACAAGACAAGGGCAACATTGACGGCAAGTAACTGATAAATAAATTACGACAGCCTAACAAGCTAAGAGAAAATCTGTATCTGTTCATGAACAGAGCCTCTTCACATGCAGTTGGTTTATGAACAGGTGGCGACAGCACCCAAGATGGATAACCATGCTTATCCCATTAAAAGTCGTTCACACTTATGACGCAGCAATCAAACAATATACAGAAAAGACAAAATTTTCAGCTGTAATGAAAAGGTCTCCCACCAAACACAATGACTGCAAATCCCATTATGGGAATTAACAGACGAGTATATCAGTCCATTCACATTAGCCATGCATAATTAGAGAGCAACTCATTTTAGTGAAAGATTGTGCACAAAAAGTCAGTCGTCCATTTATTCCCCCAAAGTAGGTACAACTGTGAGAGATTCTGGAGATAAGGTGGTGGGGCACGGGGTGTCAGGCCATGACAGGAAGCGAATAACTAACTATATGTACCTAGGCATATAGACAGAATTTATGTAGCTTATGTGTATCCAACATACAACTTGCCTTTTTTAAAGCTTACCAAGACTGTAAACAGTGTTTCTCAACCGGGTCCTTGGGGACCCCAGACAATCCACATTGTTGTTCCCTCCTGCTCCCTTTATCACCTATCTGGAGTCCAAAGAACTAGGTTGGAAAACACTGATAAGTGATAATAGATGATGCTATATAGATTTATTTGGTATATTGTTCAAACGGATTGTAACGAGCAGCACATAAAGATCGCTATGAATACAGCAGCCTCATTTCACTTAAAAAAAAAAAACCTCATGAAGTTTTCCCATTAAAACTGCCTAAACAGGTTCAAATAAAAGTATATAATGTCATAAGAAACACATTCTGAAAATGCAGGGAAACATTCCACATCCACATTTTAACGTTATCAATGCATTAAGCAATGATCTCATTTAGAAAGTAACACTGACAAAAATCCAATTAACAGGCTTCATGATGAAAAATCTTTTTGAGCAATTAATTTTAGATTGGGGGGAATCATCACAAAAAGCAACTTTTTCAATTGAATAACTAACTGCTGCATAAGATTACTGAACGAAGGTTAAACCATATAATGTAACTAATATAATAAAGACATTCTGTCAATTACCCTACACACCGTCTTCTGCCTAATAAGACGACAAAACAACTCATACTTGGGTCACACAGTAAACTAATTTTCTTTAGTAAATCAGTAAACAGTGAACCGTTTCTTCTTTTAACTACACACTTCACCCTACTTACATGAAGCACTTTAAATCAGACCAGCACGAGATCCAAATTTAAAGGATGAATCGTTTAGTTGGGCAGAAAAACAGTGTCAGGCTAACACAAAAAAAAACCTACCGCACTGGACGAGGCGACAAGAAAGTCCACTATTGCATTTCTCTGGACTCTTACCAGCAGATGGATTGCGATATATCGTTTAGCAAATAGTACAGCATCGTGTCGTCAATGGCCAGGCATATTGGTACAGTACATTTCATCAATTACAGTACGATAATCATATTAAACTCCCAGCCTGTACGTTCAGGTAAAAAGACGACACTTAAATAATTCTGGACAAAATATTTGTGCTGAGTATCTGTACTTATTACACATTAAAACATGCCCGGGGTTATATTCATATACAAATGAAATGTTATGGGGGGAAAAAAATGTCAAGTTCTTAGTTATACACATTCATAATATCGGCAGCAGCGTAGCATTAATGTTAACTGGTAGAGGAGATGCGGACTGGCCGATTAACGCATGTGATTGGAAAACAAACATTTGATTTTTGTATTTCTATTTGTTTAATGGTGTACATCTATACCACACGAGAGTCTTACATGCTAGACACCAACAATAGATCCCATTAAACATTAAGAAAGTGAGGCTGCCCTTTACTTCATTATACTCCAGCACTAATAAACAGGAGCCAAAATACAGCTAACAAACTTAATTTTCACCACAGGTAGAATTTTTTTTTCCCAAATCAATGCAAAACTGTCTACATCAAGCAGCTTTGTAGTGAATTAGCAGGATCACAAGGCAACATAATACAAATTACATATTAAACAAAGAATAATAACGGGATATTTAGCCGTTCGGATTATTTTATGGTTGCTACAATCATAAACACTCCCCTTTCGTCAAGAAAAACGTGTCTCCTGATGGCAGTAAGTAAATTAAAGCAAATACCAGTATCGCCTCCGCACTGAATAAATCATATAATAGCACTTACTGTAGGTGTATGGCGAATACAGATCACAACGGGGCGACTATCGGTTTTCCAAAGTACACTGTTTTTGTGGTTCTTTCAAATTGATTAAATAGTTCCTGTATGTAAACGCCAGCTCATCCAGCTGCAAGTAAAACCTGACCTCTGACCGGGTGACACAGGAAGAGGAAGCCGCTTTATGGCGCAGCGGAAGCGCCGAGTAGCCCGAGCGGGTGCTGCTTTTTTACGGTCTGGCCTTCTTCGGGACTTGCTGCTGATTGTTCCGCCAGTCTGTATGCAGACAAATGTGCCGTGGTAAAATAATAGCGATAAAAACCATGTCTGTGGTAAAAACGAAAAAATATAATCACAGTGTCCTTCAGAATTTGACATGCTGCTGACCCCTAGCTGGTTCCGATGTATGTATGTATGTATGTATGGGGCAGAAGTTATGGTTATTCGTTTATGTATAAAAGCTTAGCATGTACGATGTGAAGCATCTAGTCCAGGGTGATTCTCCGGCTAGCAATACAGCTCAGTATAACTCATATACAAAGTATATTACACAGAGAGTTCTTCTTTCCGCAGGTGGCAAACATGGTCAGTCCAAGATAACGAAACAATACTCTGCTGACACTTTTTGAGGGCGTACCCAAAAACTATCTATTTACTTTCTTCCATGCACATCTTATTGGAAAACAGGATGTTGTCCATTGGGAAAATTGTTACCCATAAAACGTCCTCAAAGTCCTATCTAGGACCGAGGTTGGTGTCTCCGATCAGTCACTAGATAAAATCTGTATTGCTGAATGTATAATTACAGAAAACTGGTTTATATAAGGCTGCCAAGAATTTCAAACACGCAGAAAGGCTGGATCGGCTACAGGTTGTTCTGGTCTAACCAGACCTACACTCTTTTCAAGGTGGCCCTAATCCTCTTCCGTAACTAGTCCCATTTCAGGTCATGAGAAATTTATCAACGGTCTCTGGATAGCAGTACGCTCTACCACCTGCAGGGCTTTGAGTTTATTTTCCATTCTTGGCTCTCTGTATCATTTGCATGCCCCCTGTCTCCACTGATTACTCTGGGTTCCTCACAAAGCTAAAATACAATTAGGCTAAGCATAGTATGTAAATTGCCCGAAAGGTATGAGAGAGTATTCAATTGACTGGCATCCCATCCAGGGTGTTCCCTTGCCCAGTGGTCCGAGTCTCAGTACAGACTTATTGCAGTACCTAAGCAGTTATGGAAGATGGATGTATAATATTGATTATTACAATGACACAAAATAAATTAATTTGCCATAGAAAAAAAAAACTGCATTCTCTCTTCAATTGAAGATAAGGGTAAAATTGTTTATTCATAGAAATTACAACATGCAAGTAAATTTCGGTCATTTGTTAATTTTCAGAAGGCTAAAATTAGGAAATATTCTCAACGTGAAATACAACCAATATTCAAGGTGAAAATGATAATATAAAATCTGCAGAACATTTTCTTTCAAATGTCTGGTTTACATATAAAGACTAGTGATACAAAATGAACATGTTGCATGAACAAGAAAAAAAAGTCCTATATAGCACTTTAAGACCATGGGTGTGGTCACATGTAAACATTTGTCTAAAACAGATCCATAACGTAAAACAAAAATACATGTTTGTCTCTATAAATTGGTTTGTAATGTTATCAGTTTAAGACTTCAACAATAAAAAAAAAAATAGATTTTTGATATGCATACTACTGTTAATTTACACATAATGAATTCTAAATCAATGTCGCTACAACTGCCGTTTCCCTGTATACATTAGTGTTACAGTTTATTTATGAATTTATCAAGTCACTGTAAACAAAGGCATTAAGCCCTATCTTAAATTATGGCCTTCCTGAACATTAAATCAGAGTGTACATTTATGACAGCAAGCACACAGAACACTAGCCTTTAGTTTCAGAATGAAAATCAAACCATTTTGTTTCATGACAACCTTTTGAATAAACATGAAAAATAAAATGTCAGTAAAAAAAGGCTTCTATTGAAATACTGAGACACTACCAAGCATTCTAATACATTTATGAAAAGACTGAACAGGTATAAACACTGATTCTGCAATAAACTAACCAATCAGACAGTTTAACAAGGTCACATTAAAGGAAACAAGTGCCTGTGAGCACTAATTTGAAGGTGATTCTAAAATGCTCATATGTAAATAGATCAATAAATAAGTGAACTACAAATACAACACATACTGCATTTTGTAAAAACAAAATGTTTAACTCCATTCTGTGCAAAGCCTTGTTAGATGAGTCATCACATTATGGTCTGTGGCAGCATTATTATTAGTGTTATGTCAAAAACATGACTACTGAAATCTGTATATTCAGTTAGAGTAAGGCAGCATTCCAAGTTAATACTACGTTTCACACAAAACATTAATGCCTTAAACTGACAATTCACACACCATCCTTTTCACTTCCAGGATTTTAAAGTGATTTCAGCAACAACAAAGTTGTCCATCACAAAACAACAGAAAAAGGCAAACATATCAAAGGTTCACTAGAAATTTAAAGAGGAAATACTGCTTTTTTGGTTAAACAAGCCATCAGTGTTCTGGCATTTCATTAAAAACCTTTGCATAAATGTTAATCATATAAGACATGCATAGCTTTAAAACTCTATACTAAACATTTTTTGTAGATTTACTTTGAAGGCACGTAGTATGGTAGCAGGTCCATTCTTCTAGCACTTTGGTGTGGCCATTGAATGTTGCGTGGAGACTCTCAGTGTCAGTGTCAAGGATCGTTTCCTGAAAAATGCTAGCATCCCTTTTCCTTTCCTGGGAGCCTGAGAACAAAAAAATAAAATAAAAATTTAAAAAAATAATCACAAGAGTCCAGGTTTATGATTATGCAAAATAAACGTGACCCTTTTGGGATCTTAAAGTTAATGTAATTTGTTAGTTGCAGGTCTGCAGACAGGTTTGTCTAAAGTCCTCAGCCATGTGTCCCCAGCAACCCTGAACAGTGCTACTGGTTCATTTAAGTTGCAAACTCTCCACAACTCATATTTAAAATTGTAATAGGTTTCTAAAGAGTTAAAATGCAACTAAGAGTAACATGAATTTAAAAATTCTGGAAAAAACACTACAGACCCTTTGGATAGTTACTAGATCTCTTATACAGTAAGGCAAGGTCTGTATTTTCACAATTCTGCTGGAAATCTATCAGAGGTATGTCTGCTTAAAAAAAAGTATAGTCATGTGTGGACATCCTGCAGTCAAATGGGATTTTAAGGCGGCACCTACAATCAGTGCAGAAGACGGGTTCTAGATACCCAGACACACCCAAAAAGGCTGGATTAGAGCCATGGCTGATGCGATGTCACTGCAGTGCAATTCCAGAATCTGCACTTAAGCACCAGATACACAACACGTGCAATACAACACACAACATTAAATGTCAAGGAACCTAATCTGCATATCTTCTCAGTAACATGATGAAAACCTGGCATACTAGATTATGGCAGACATGTCAGAAACAAGGCATAAACAAAAATGAAAATGATACAAGCAGGTGATCAATCGAGCAGTAAGACTTGAAAGTATCCCACTGATAAAATTAGAGGCTTACCATCCAAGATTAAGACAGCATCCAACAGAACGAAGCATCTTAAGTGTCATGTCAGCCCATTAATTACTATCACACAATTGTTGTTAAATGACTGATACCATTTCCAACATTTGAATTTAGTTTAGAAATGTCATGTGTAAGTTTTAAATATATGTGGTGTTGTATATTGAAGGCCAATAAATGTAAGTGATCTTACACAGCAGTGATCTGTTATTGAAGAGTAGTGTACAGGAAGTCAACTTTCCCTATAACACATAAAAGTAGAATATTTACACGCAGATATTTTTAAAAACATTTTAGGCAGTTGAATTTAACTTCTGATAGGATAAAGACTCGCTTCACTAACAGAAGTGCACTTCAGCTAGCGAGGACTATGAGGAAGATAAATACAATCAAGTTCATTTTTAAAAAACCTTTTCTTTTCTTTTTTTTAAACTATAAATGCATTCGGTTACGGATGCTGTTTGACATGAAGATGACAAAACTCAAGAAAGAACAGACCAAAGACCGCATTGCAAAGAGGTGTCTCCTCCAAGTTTTACTTTTTTTAAAAAAAAAAAAACATTTGTACATAGTGCATATGATAACATTACCAAAAAGTGACCCACTAGTTAAAAAGCTCACACCACAGAAAGCCAAATAAAAATAAAAATAATAATAATGATAATTACAATAACTGTCAACCACAGAAGAGACTGAAATGCATCTGGTGCCCATTTCATTGCCACGTAGGTTTTTGGCGCGATGGAAACGTTAAACACAAAAGGCAGAAGTGAGAAGTGACCCATAAACCTGGTCTTGGGATGCTGTCCGAGCTCTCGGCTGTTAAAGTCTGTCTCTTAACAGGCACAATCTAAACACCAAGCCTGTAAAATAGCGTTCTATCCAACTATGCTTCTATTAACTGCACCAGGTAACACTGCATCTGCTTTTAAAAATAAAAATTCAAAAACCAATGGCATGGTGATGCAAGCCGATGAACACTTTCTTTGACAAATGCATAAGCAAAATGCAAATTTATTTTGGCATTTATTGTACTTAAGGAAATAATTAATCCAAGTTATAATCCAAGGATTTTTTTTACCATCCTACATATTAAATAATCATACTTTTCCTTTGTACATTACAAATAATACAAAATGCAGCTTTCTTCCAGGTACAGAGTTAGTTAGGTGATAAATTGAACAATTTCTTACAATAGCAGCTGAGAAGTTGTGTGACTCGGTGTTTAGTTGAAGCTAGCATATATACAAGCAGGTCACTTTCATTGACAATGGCTACATGTCCCCTTAAACCGAGTGAATATAGTCAGAATGCAAATGCCACCATTTTTATTCCTTCATATCGTCACATAGGTCTCCCCTTATCTTTTACTTTAATAAAAAATCTCTTATTTTATATCTTTATATACACACAGACACACACAAAATTTCTGGCACATCAATGTAATTCAAAATGCCCACGTGTACTTGTATGTAGTTTATTTTTATTGTATAATATGTATAGAATCATTTGTTTAGTTCTGTCCAAATTCTAAAGGATAACCTCAATGATTTGATTTAAATCCCATTATATCAATTATTTTTTGATTGTTCTCAAACAGTGAATCCATCTGTATATATAAATATCTGGGCAAAAAAGGAGCAGTAATATTCATAGGTATAAATCTAAAGCAGCTTATCTGACAAAGAGAATGAAGTCAGTGGCAGAAGCTATTTCCAGTAGTTACACACCTGTCCTTCTGAAAGTCTGAAATCTGAAAAGCATTAACAACAGCCCTGGTACTCAACCCAGGTGTCTCAATTGCTCCCTCATCAAAATAACTTGCAATCTCTCTGTAGTTTTTGAGGAGAATCCCAAGCTAGATTTACGCTAAATGTCACTAAGTTTTTGTTCGTCCAGAAGATCATAAACAGTACCATAGCTAACTGAATATTAAAAAAAACAAAAAACAAAAAGGCAGATAATTCCACACCACATGATAATCCAAAACAGACCGTCTATACAAAAAGCATTATAGCAGTCTCATCATTGACTTAGAATATCTGCAATGGTTCACAAAACAACCAAAACTGTCATCAGAAAAAAATGACGACATGTTGCAGTTGCACTTGAGAAAACAGTCTGTTGTGGGCAACTCTATAGCTAGTGCCGTTAGCCAGAAACCACAACATGACACTGACTGGCTACCGATCTCATGCAATATTTAACATTATCTGCACTGTGTTATAGTCAGCATGGTCTTCATAGCTGAATTTTTTGTCTTTAAAATAAAATAAACAAAAAGTAAAAATCTAATGCAGGTCATTTAACTGCAGAAACAATTAATCTACTTATATTACACCCTTAAAACCTGCAACTGAATTATTCCTAACGATTTAAAAAAAAAAGCAAATTTAGCATACAAATTCAGCAACTGTACACCTAAACCGGTCCCACCATCTTTGAATTATAGGCTTTAAAAATATTTATTTATATACATAATATTCATATAGTTTTATCAATAGTGTGTCCACTGTACAGATAAAAAGAGTCTGAGAAAAGGCACAGTATGACTATGTTACCTCAGACTCTCCAGGGCCATTGACCCCCCTCTTCAATACTCTACTTTTTATCAACTGGATAGGAAGTACGGCTTGGCTGCTTCACAGCTCCAGCAGAGTACTGAAGGCTACATGAACAAGCACTGATAGCACTGTCCAATACCACGGCTCTCTCAAGTAACAAAGCTCAAGGACATTTTGCTGCACAAGTGAATTCTGGGTAGATTTCCAATTAATGTCAAATGAGAACGTAATTGGTAACATTCAAGCAGGAAAAAGCTGCAAATTGCAGCTGCTGGAAATGATTTTTTTCCCAGATCTGAGGAGACTACACAATGAGCAGCCTCAACTATTTTTTAAACTATTTAGTTTTGAGTATCCAATCTTTCATTTTTTCATAGTTATAGAATTACTTATAACAGGAGTGCCACTTGATGTTTTTCTTCTCCAAAAATTTTAAAAGTAGATACAATTTTCCATGAGACAAGTACTGCTGGGTAAACAACCCATAAAATCAATGATGAAAAATAATAAGCAATTTCTCCAAGCAATAGTAGTCACTGCCTACTGTGACCCAGAATGCACTCCAATGCAGACTAATGCAGCAGAGCTAAAAGCCAGCCAGTCCTGCTATTTAAAGCCTTTGGGGTAGGTGACTGGGTTTGTGCTCACATGGTACAAGCTAGTGTTGTAGAGTAACACACTGCTTTTAATAGATCATAGAAATGGATCATAGAAATAAACACACAAAATGTGTGTTTTGGAATTAGTGTTTTGATTTAATTATCTGGTTAAAAAAAACTATGCTTCCGTCTTTGGGGATTGAACTACGAGACGCCACAAGTTGTCTTTGTGTGAGAGCAGAAAGGCTTTTTCAGCCATGTGCAGTAAAAATGGGAGTTCGGCAAAAAAAAAAAAGTTACTGTCACCAGCTGATGAACATTCAAGACACTTTCACTGCAAAAGCATTGAACAACACATATCCCAAATGTTTCTAACAGAAACCTACAATCACGTATAATAATTACCAGAAATCTCAACATACAACCTGGCTTTATAGCAAAAGATATTGTGATTTGCATTACAGTATGCATATACCAATAATGCCTGCAGAGTACAACTCTTCCTGTTTTTTGTTTTTTGCGCAACCGGTAGTAGATTTCTTTGAAGGGTTTTCAAAGTAGTCTGTGAATTCTTACATTTAACATTGCTGTGAACATAGAACTGTTCATTGAGGTGGAAACGAACTAGAGCAACCAGACATCTAATTGTAAAAATCAGCGCCATTTGAACTCATTGACCATGGCATTTTCTTAATATTTTTAAATAAGTATTTTGGTGATTGCTACCCTAATATTACACATGATCTTTTCAATTGTACGTAGCAAACATGTATAAACCTGGCGCAATTTCAAGGTACCTAAATTTTACATTCAATTATAAGCTACAGTTCAAAAGGTCTGCAAAAAGCCAAATTACCTCATATTTCTAAATAGCAAATTGCAAAGTAATCAAAATGTAAACATTCTGTGGAAATAAACTAGAGTCAGATAAAATATCCATTAGTAAATAGTAATCACACAGACCAGAACACCGGATGACAACTAGGTGGCAATTTTCCCCTCTGGAGAAAGAAGGGGAAGTTTAGCTACAGGAAGAATAAAGGGCACCTGGGTAATTAACTAAAGCCTCAGAAAAATAAGTCAGAGTATATCATTCTGCAAATTAGTTATACACTAATGATGGTTATTGCAAACATACTTGAGCTTCTGGTTAGGCTTTGCATTGATCAAATTAAAAAGCCTCAAAACTTTAAGACAAACCTCACCCGCTTAAAACCATGTATTGAAAACACCTGTGAAATGTATAAAAATAATATAAAGCACATAAAAAGAAAATCAGGGTGCCGTTACAATGACACTCAAGATATCTAAACAACATACTGTCCCTATACTTCGTAATCTTGCGCCAACAAAAAAAAAATGCAACTTACAAGTGATATGTCCAGACAAGCGTTTCAAAGCAAGATACACACATTGGTGGCTAACCAAACCATCCAGTTCAGAACAGGTCTATGTAGTATAACCAAACAAACAACAAAGCGATTCTCAGTACTGGTGACAGGGTGCCCTACACTGGGAAAAACTGAACTAAGAAAGATGCTGTAGCCTTCCCACTTAATTTACACATTTCATGGAAAAGGTACGTTCAGAAATTAACCTTAAAAATCACAGAGAGATGGCAGGAGGAAGGAGGTTAGAATTAGTTCAGTGAAGAAAGCGATGAGATGCCAAGTAAGAGGGAAGAGAGAGAAGATGAGGCGCTTCACTTCACCAGGACTGACTTTGGGAGGAAAGCGTCTGTTTCCGAGTCGCCATCTCTTCTGGCCAATTGGCTTCTACTCTGGGTGGAAGCAGAGACAGTAGAGGCAGAAGAGGGAGCAGCTACTTTGGGAAGGCTGTACATGTAGACCGCTCCTATGACCAGACCGGCACCTAACGTGAAGAGGAGGTCCACGTGGAACCCGAAGAGGTAGACAGAGGTGACAGTGGAGACGATGATGGAGAAGGACGTGGCGAAACCCTTGAGAATGTTGTCTGCATACTTCACGACTACAGCCACCAGCAGGCCCCCAAAGGCCTGGTTAAAAATCACGCCCCAAACCATGGGCGTGTAGCCAAACAGGAAGCCCTTCTCGCTGATGGAAGGGCCATCATTCCACCACAGGCCTAGGAGGCCCAGTGCCGTGCCAAAGATGCCAAGTTGCACGTTCCTCATCCACACGGAGGCCGAGCTGCCCTTCAGGATCTTCTCAAAGTACACGCCCGCAAATCCCGAGGACAAGCAGGATATCACCACTGCCACCAGTCCCACTGCATAGTTCTGGTTGATACCCGCAACCGACATCTCCTTCCGCTTCCCTTCCTGCTCCACTTGCACAAGGGCGACTCCAGCAAAAAGCAGGACCAAGGACACCCACTGCACGCGAGACAGGCTCTTCCGCAGCATCAGTACTGAAAAAAGGGCTGTGGTCAGGATTTTCAGCTGGTACGTCACCTGGAAGGAAGAAAAAAAAAAAAAAAAGTATTTCATCATGAGATTTTAGTTTCTAGTTAAGAAAACCAGCCACTTCAACTGTTTTGAGACATTGATAATGTACAACTAAGCAGATTTCAGTGTCAGAGAATGTTGCACCAGACACTAAAAAGTGTCTCTGATCAAATTTCATGAGATATTCTTAGAGAAGAATTTTGATGCAGACAAAAACAGAATAGTCAGCTTCATGTATAATAGGGGATGCTTTGTGCCATCAGAAAAGGACAAATGTATTAAGTGCAGGGCCACTGGGGTGAGCACTAGAGGGGATGCATACACATTTTGAAATGAAGGGAGCTTTTACTCAATTGCAGTTTATTTGCCCAACATTCAGGGAAGGGTAAATGTTAAATAAGATTTTGACAGTTGTTTAATACAATAGCCATAACTGGCTATGTACTAAATAATGTGGTAACTGAAATGCAAGGATCAATTTTTCCTGTATTGCCAACATGAACGGTGGACACAAAGGGTTTCAAAACAAAGGGAAAATGACATGCATTGAAAAGCTCTGGAGTTTGAATAACAGCAAAGAGATACTGTCATAATGCCAGCGTTACAATTCTTGAGCAAAGTTCAGAAGATGATAAACTATAAAATACATAACCCAGTTGGGTAACTTCCCTGATTATAAATAAAATAATGAGTTGCCAAATTTACAGTTAAATGACCCTGCCACAACAATGTACTGCAGGGCTGAGTTGAGATTTCCTTTACATTATACAAGGTAAAATCTCAATGCAGTGCCTTATACAGTTCAGGTTACTGGACACATTTCACTACCACATGCAGATTCACAGCAGGTGACTGCAGGACCATCTGTTGTGCGAGAAAGCGAGAGACATACATCGGATAAAGTCAGACATTATGGTGGAGCTGAGGGACTGATTAACAGTGCCACCAACTGCCACCCCTAAAACCCATTTCAAAAGGTAAAGACAGCAACACAGTGCATCATTGCAGATTAGTGACAAGTTCAACTTGAATATCTGTGATACCAAAGGTTCGGCGTTTGCATGACAACACGTAAAGACCTAAACACTGATTATACAAATCTGAGGCATCTATGCACATTGAATAAACTGCTCAGTGTGTCATGTGCAGACAGCAATGTTTCTTTATGATGCAAGCACAGGGAGTACAGAATAGTTCAACAATCATAAAACAAACAACCCCAGTTTGTGCATTATATCCTGAGAAAATTAGAAACAAGATTAATAATGAGAACAATAAATGTCTAATTGCCAGCAACAAAGAGTACATTACTCTACAACAATGAATATCATCTATCCTGGAACACACGTCAGTGAAAGCATTACATTTACCACATCAGCCAAACAGAGCGTGCAAAGCAGCAGCCTCTACAGCAGTCTGACAGGGAGCAGACCTACTGAGGCATGTGTAGCAGATCAGCGGTATCCCTAAAACCTTGCAGGGTCATAAAGTACAGCACCAATTAGGGTCAAATGACATGGGATGATTTTGTGATAAACACTGCAAAACTAACAAAAAAGGAGTTGAGAAATTTACCCAAAATAAATTCAACCCAAATAGACCTTATCTACCAACAGAGGCTGTCAAACGAGTTGGTGGCGTTTCCTCACACAAAGCATTGCCAGTAAGTTACTTGCTTTTGCACAATGTCTCTATAGAACTGAATTGTGATAGCATTGTGCATGTTTACACTACTTGAAAACACATATTTAGACAGCAAAAATACATTTAGACAATGATAAACAGTAATAATTATATGATAAAACACATTTTAAAATAAAGATTTCTTAATTTTAATATCATTAATAATAAACCATTAATATGTTTAATTATAATATTTTTGTGCTGAGTGGGGACGGAACAGACAAAGGCGTAGACGTCAGAGTATCGGAGAATACGGGGTTTAATTACAGGTAAGGCAGGCAAAACTCAGACGGGCAATACAATGACTGGACTGGGGAACAAACTGAAATGCAGACTAAATACAGAGGACTAATGACAACAACCAGAAACAGCTGATCACACGGGGATTCTACACAGGGTCAACAAGAGGGCGAGGCACACGGAGGGCGCAGACGATCGGGGCAGGACACTTTCTTTATGTTTAAAATCATTTAGGTGCAATTTTTTGGGGCCGGGAACCAATTAATTGGGATTTCCCCCATAACAATTATTGGAAAACCATCAGAACTTGAACTTTTTAGGATTCGAACCAGAGCTCTGAACGGATTAAGTTCTGAGGTACCACTGTATCCGGATACTGCTGACTAATCATTAGAAATAAAATTCTAACCTGGAGTTGTTCATCAAAGCAGGACATCTAAGCTTGCTGGGCTAGCTTAAGCTACAATACATGATTGTACAATAAGAGTTTAAGTAAAGAGCATGCCCACTGGATAATCATGGTCCTCTAACTTTAATTAACCTAGCTAACTGACAAATCTTGCTTCATGGAACCCCTGGTCTCCGATTTGGTGTGGATGAGGTTTGTTTTCTGAAACAGCCCATACAATTATATAGTTATGACAGCCTTGCAAGTTAAAGATGTTGCAACCTGCTGTCAATCTGAGAACTGGTCATGTACGCAAGAACTGCGGTTATTTTTTTTCTCATCAGCTGCATCTAATTCCCTCTGATTTCTGAGCCCATGTTGCTGATCACCAAGCACACCAAACCTTTAAGGACACAAATTACAGCTTTTCTTTTGTCTCAGTTTGTCTCATGACTCTAAAGGCAATAGCAAAGGGTAAAACATACTCATATTTTAAAACGTGCAGAGAAGTGAAAGGGAACATAATTTTGTCTCATCTTTCTCTATACATTATACTAAAGAGTAGTTTCACCTGTCCCAACAGTAACAAAGTAACATTTCCCCAGAACCACTGTGCAACATTCCATGTTGCTGCTGCCGTTTAACATATACACACACATACCATACACTTCCAAAGTATGGAAACAGTGAGGCCAATTCCTTTATTTTTGCTGTACACTGAAAACAGTTCAGTTTGACATCAAAAGATGGAGGCAAGAGTTCAGTAATTCAGCTTTTATTTTCAGGTATTTACATCTAGAAATGTTAAACAACTAAAAAGGTATTGTTTGTAATGGAACACCGACTCTTTAGGTGAGCAAAATTATTGGAACATGTGACTGTCAGGTGTTTGTTACACAGGTGTGTCCAGAACACTGATTCCTCAAACAAATAGCACAGAATGCTTGTCAGTTTCAGCTTTAGGTTACATATGTGCAGACTGCATTCAGTTTAAAAGGTATAACCAACATGAAAACCAGCGATCTGTCTGGAGAAAAGCAAGGAATTTTGAAGCTGAGAGAAAATGGAAAATCCATCAGAGCCATTGTACAAACACTGAGCACAGCCACTACAACTATTGGAAAATGTCCTGAAGAGGAAATATCATTGGTGTATTGAGCAATACGTTAAACTGGTAGACTAGGGAAAACATCAGCATTTGATGAAAGAAACATTGTAAAAAAAAAAAAACTAAAACTACTGACATCACCAAAAGCCTCCATAGGGCAGGAATGAAGGTAACACAATGCACCATTCACAGAAGACCTCAGGAACAAAAGTATGGAAGCTACACTAGAAGATGCAAACCTCTTATTAGCAATAAGAACAGAAAGGCTAGATTGTAACTTTTGACAAATTCCAGAGACAAGACTCAAACATTCTGGGACAAAATGTTATGGATTGATGAGATAAAGATTAACCTTTACCAAAGTGATGGAAAGGCTAAAGTGTGAAGAAAGCATTTTCTTATGATCCCAAACACACAAGCTCTTCTGTGAAACACAGTGGAGGTAATGTCATGGCTTGGGCTTGCATAGCTTCTTCTGGGACAGATTCATTGATCTTCACCAGTAACATATGATGGCAGCCGCAAAATGAACTCGGAAGTCTATAGAAACTTGTCTGCCAATTTAAAGGAAAGATGCAACCAAACAGATAGAGAGATCCTTCATCATGCAGCAAGACAACAACCCAAAACAACCAAAGAGTTCATCATGGGAAAGAAGTGGAAGGTTTTAAACTGGCCAAGTCAATCTCCAGACCTAAACCTTATTGACTATGCATTTTACCAGCTAAAAGAGGAGGGTGATGGGAGAAACCCCCCAAAATAACTGGAAGAGGCTGCAGAGAAAGTCTGGAGAAACATCACAAAAGAATGCAGACGTTTGGCGTCACAGGCTTGATGCAGTTATTGCAAGCAAAGGATTGGCAATTAAATTTTTTGGATTGTTCACTTTAATCTCTCTGTTCCTATACTTTTGCTCACTTCATTTGGTGTTCCATTGTAAATGATGGTGATCTCTTCTTGTTAAACATTTCTAAATTTCTATCTGAAAATAACTTCTTACTTACAAGTATTACTGAATTACTCATATAAAAATTTATCTTTTGATATCAAAACCAAAACCAGATGTTCCAATACTTTTGGAGGGGACGGGGTGTGTGTGTGTTTGTGTGTGTGTGAGAACTGGCTCAGATGTTTCTGTAGTAGCAGGACACAGAATGCATGACAAGAATGGGAGGAGTCTTCGATGATGGAGGCTGTACGAGTGCAATGATTGTAGAAAACTCCCTGGACACATGGGTGAGAGTTCCTGGTGATTTTTTTGTTCTGAATGCACAATCCACTGCAGGGCGTTGAAACTCCCAAGTCACAGCATCATTCAATCACATTTGGGAGGAAGGTGTCACTCACACACGTTTGTGGTAATGTCTTGCAGTCTGTGATTGACTGGATGCCCTGCCACAAATGCTGCGAGTCTAGTCTTAGAAGTGGTTATTGAATCTTTGCCCATATGCACACTTTGCTGCCCTGAAGGCATGGGAAAGGTTTGTCCTTGCTGATCCAAGAGCTACCTTGTCCTACTGCAAAAGCCACACTGCAGGCTTCTAGCAGCATATGCACCTCTGACGACATCCATGGTTTGTGGTTGACCATTCTGGTGATGTTCTTGGATGCAATCGTGTCATCATTGCACTTGTTGATGTATCCAATGACAGATACCTTAACTTGGAGTTTGCTGCAACAGCCATAGGAGGCAGCCCTTTCTGGCCAGACTGATGCTGGACAAGTTTGAACTGTGTAAGCAGTGGAGTGTACGCCAACATACGCAATACTGAGATGTGGCCTGAGAGGCTGAGGTAAGAGTGTGGTGCAGCTCTGCAAGCTTGACGTGCGTTTGTAAAAACACAAGGGCCATTATATTCTCCCTTATGGTGGGAAAGTTTCATATGCTGGTGAAATTCAAGATGAAGAGTCTTTTGATAAGCAAAACAAAAAAGCCTTTGGGATGCTCAGTTTGTAGATTACCGACAGCTCGATTTACATTCCTGCCAGGCGAGATGTAAACAACAACAACAATAATGACAGTAAATTGCTGCAACAGGTATAAAGGACGGCACTAGATCACCAGTGAGCAGGGGCTTGTGACTACTACACTTATGCACCATTTCTTGTTGATGGAGAATGCGCAAACCACCTTGGGGAGTCTTTTTATACAGCAAGGGGTCAGTACCTCCAGCCTGAAGGCTGTATCAGATGATGTTGACGTGAGGTCATGTTCTTGTGAAAATAAAAATGCAAAAATCCCTCATCTCACGCTGGTTAGTCTGCGGTAGTTTAAAATGGTCCAGTTTATTGTCCAGGGAGCAAACGTCTCAGGGAAGGATAGATGGAAGCACCGGTCAAATTGACTGGCCCAGCAGAGAGTTGCAGATGTCAGCTTACGTACCACGCTTCCATTTCCTCTCACACTACTTGCATGCCTCCTTATTCAGAGTCATGGCAGGTGGATTAGTGATTTCATGGCCTGGAGTGGACAGCAGGCCATGGCGATGCAGCTTCTCTACTGGAACTGTAAGCGGGTGGGCTGATAATCGTTTTTGGATGTTCAGAAGTGTCTTGTGGTTGTATACATATTTCCAGGGGCGGCTGATGAGCATATCAGCGAGTTTTTATGAAGAATGCAGACAGAATTTTGATCAAAATATACATATAGCACCATTTTCTGAACACAGGGTGGATCCAGTTCAAAAACTAATCAGCTTCATCTTTTCTTTTCAAAGTACCTCAGTTCTCGAACTCATTAGAACTCAAATTTCTTAAGTTGAACCGAAAAAAATTACCTAGAGCTTGATCGGAATTTCAAAAGTCAAACTGAACGCCTCCCTAAGATAACTTGTACGCGTGGGGTAATGAGTCACACAGCATGTCTCTTAGCAGAAACAAAGGATAACACTTCAGTCTCAGCCTCGCATTCACTGTGATAGCATTGTGCATGTTTACACTAGCTGAGTACTTGTATTTAGACAGTAAAAATATATTTAGACAATGATAGTAACATTATATGTATTATATATAATGGTAGTAATTATTATTGTATAACTGAATACATTTTAAAATAAAGATTTCTTATTCATCATTTTAGTATCAACAACAAATTATTAAACCATTCTGAGGTACCACTATATATACTTGTTCAACATGCCTGCAACATCTTTAAAAAAAGTTGGAACAGAGCCATTACATCACACTGATTTTTAATAACATTAAATAAATAATTGTTGGGAAACTGAGGACATCAACTGTTGCGATCCTAACATGAATTTGAATGGTGGACACAGACTACATCACACATTTTCAATTTGTGTCACCTCAAAAAAAAAAAAAAGGTACCTGGTGCACTGGAAAATCACCCATAACTTGCATTTGTAGATGCTCCAACAAACTGTGACAATGATTTTCTGAAGCTACCCGTGGTTACATTCATTCCTGAAGAATGTCAGTTATGTTGGAAGTGCTGGCTTAGGCCTCAAAGACCACAGGCAGGTTTCTCCAGATTCTCTAAATATTGTAATATTATGGAACATAGATGGTGAAATACCTAGATTCCTTGCAATCAAACACCGTTTGTTTGTTTGTTTCTAAATTGCTGAACTATTCATGCACATTTCTTTGTAGGGAGTGCCAAGCCTCGACACACCCTGGTTCGGAAATGACGACCATTTCTTGGGCACTCCATTTTGACCCAATCAGGATAGCATCCCCTGTTACCTACTCACTAAATTTTCCTATGGATTGACCCAAGCAGATTTATTTAAACATTCCACTGGTAAACACACCCAGGTCCCAAATTCTGAAACATGTTGCAGGAATCACATTTAGAACGAGTGTATATTTACAAAAATCAAGCTGATTAGTTTTGAATTTTACTTAAATTACATACAAGTAAAACAGAGCTTACCAATCACATCATTTTGTTTGTATTTCTCTCATTGTCCATTGGAAATGGGGTTATAAAAAAATGCATGCCATTCCATGATTTTCATACACCAAATTTAGAAAACCAGATTGTATAGAGACATGCAAAAACTGTTCCAATTCACACCTGGTCAAGAGAAACCTATAAAACTAAAGCTACAGAGAGAACCTTCCATTTCAAACCTTCAGTTATCAGCCTCCACAGACAATACAGAGCAAATTCGTCTTACCTGAAAGGTGGCAGCAGGCAAGTTGGAGATGGCCACGTACTGGAGGTTATTCTGAAGAGTGTAAATGAGGGATGGAACTGCTAGCTTTAGCGTATCTAAATATTGGACAAAGATTGAGTCGAAGAGCAGAACTATAAAATCCCTCACGTTTCCTAAATAACAGCAAGGAGAGAGAAACACAGGTTTGCGTTAGTGTGTGCTATTCACCATAATTCCTCAAATAAATAAATGGCTCCCTAACATACGCTGCCTAACAGCTTCTTAACATATGTCACAGCTTCAGAGTAGTGTTCACAGGCACTATTATACAAGTTAATCTGAAAAGTACAACATTGGGAGATGTTAATCGATAATTACCATGCAAGTGCGATTTGAATCTTCGGGTGAGAGCAGTACTACACACCCCCGATGCAGGTAAAATAAAGTAAGGTGACTTGGTTTACTTTTTTGCCGATTCAACCTAATTTTAAAAACTTTAATACTTGTGACAATGGACGTTTTGAAAAAAAGACCGATTACAGATTTAGTTAGAGGTTTTTTTCATATTTTTATTATAAGGATTGGTCTTTACAGCCATCTATAACTATCAATACTTCATTAATTTGTTTGATGTCAATATAATACTAGTATTAATATGTTGCACAACTACAAAGTCATGTAATTAAGGTAACAGCTTAAAAAAAAAAAAACGTTTAAAAATACTGACCGAAATAGATAACAAATCGGAACAGATTGGGTCAAATCGTGATAATCGATTCTAAATCTTGAGAATCAGAATCGAATCGATTCTTGAAATTTGAATCAATACCCAGCACTACTTTTCTTCATGTGACTTAAAAAAAAATGATCACTCACCTCGCTTCTGGAACAGAATAATAACCAGACAGGTGAGGACTTTGAGCACTTCTGCCATGACCACAGCAGATGTGGTGAAGAAGCGATCACCCGGCAGCGTACGGACATAGCGGATGCTGAGGATGAGGGAGGCATTCTGGACCACCAGGACAGCCAAACTCAAGTACTTCAGCTTCCTGTTGGCTACAAACAAGAGCCAAAGCACATTGATATGGTGTATTCCACAACCCAACCAGAAAACAAATTTCTAATGCTGCGTCACAAGTACATCTATGTCAGCATGAGCTATAATATAAGCATAGTCATTCTGTCGCATATAATTTATTAATCACCAAGGAAACTGCAGAGGTTATGGTAGCAGAACATTTAACACACCACAGTAAGAACATTAAAGGCATAGTAGAGATGAGTAATTAAAAACAGCAAAACACCAAAAAATTGGTGGACAAAACAGAGAGTGCATGGTCAGAAGGAGGATGTGCTCATGCCCATGGGCTCATAATACTACTTTGGTCACACTTCAGCGTTCATATAAAATGGCTCCTCTTAATGTGCCATTTACCTTATGCCAGTTCAAAAGAGGAGTACAGCTTCAGTTCATAAAACAGCAATTAAAAGCAAGACGATTTCAGACTAGACACAAATACACAGTTAAGGCCATAGGCTGACATTTATCATCGCAGGCTTATCGCACCAGTGCCTATTAAATTAGCTGCATGTTTACCTTTATATTCCTTACACTGCTTTACTTCATCCCCACAAAGAACATTTGACACTGCCATTCAAAACCGGAGCAGCAAACCGTCTGAATGCACCACTTGAGAATATTCAACCAAAAACATAGCAGCTGTTTCTGGATTCAGTATAGAAGAAATTTTGATTGTAGTGAACATGAGCATGCTTCGCCCAAGAAAGTCCTAAATAAGAACTGTCACTCTTTTGAGAGAAAGGCCAAATGACATTTAATCAATGTTAAGTCACATATACAGAGTAACTCTCCAAAAGAATGTACATTATTTTCTCTATATAGAAAATATGAATTCACGTCCAACACGGGCACACCTTAGACTTAGACCTTGATGACTGAAATTCACCCACAAACTGACCTCTCCAAGGAGAGCACCAACCTGGCCACAAGCAATATCTACACAAAGACTCATGACTCATCCATTCATATTCAATTGTTCATACTATTTAAGTGAGAATTAATCACAATGACGCACAAAAGCTGGGGACACCTTCAATGAATTGAAAGCCCTCCTACAACCAACCAACAATATTAGCCATTGGGTACCAGTGTATAAAAACATCAAATATTATTAATAGCTATTAATTATTAAAAACTGTAGCGCTTCCTTGAGCCACTACAAAGATGTTATAACGCATCGCTAAGTTGTTACAGGATAAACTAGTTTCCACTGCCCCCTTTCTAAATGTATAACGTGGTCTTTCTTTCGATTTCCCCTCCAATTTGGCAGACCGTATCCTGTATAAACAAACTGCTCCAGGATCTTTTACAGAAGGAGCAGTTGTAAAAGTACTGGCTCCCAAACCACTCTTTGAGGTGCCGCCCCACCTCCACCTCTAACATTTTTTTCTTACATTACACCTCCAGTGCCCCCTATTCGGCAAATTAACGCTTAGGTTTAGTAGCCACTCGTTTAAAATTACAATTAATTCGGAGTTTCCTTCAAATCAAGTTGACAACATGAACAAGTTTAAAAGAAACTCTTATTTGGCTGATCATTTATCTCAGTACTGACAAAACCGAATACAACCGCACAAGAGACTGACACGAGAGCAAGTTTCCTTTCAGTTGGCCACATTTACTCTGAATAACTTAACAGCGATAAAGAACACGACAAAATATTAACAGCTTAAAACCAGTCGTATGATAGTTCATTCACTAACAAAAATAGTTTTCTGTATACATTATATATTTTAACTCTGTAGATAGCTATTGTTAAAGTATCAAAACCAGGCAAATAAAGATACTCCTCGCTATAGCCAATGCAAAGTAAATGGAATATCTTACTGTAGCTATGGGTAACTCTTTAGCCGTATAATTTAAGGCTAATTCAACCGCCGTTAGCTGCGCGGGACCTAGCGAATAAAAGTTGGCCGCACGCCGTCGTCGAAGGCTTCGCCGCCCGCGTATCTCACCTTCTCTCTGCCGGAGCGCTTGCTTGAGCTCGCTGCCTCCCGTTGCCGGGCCTTCGCTGCTCGCTGCCATGTTGGCATTAACGTCGCCGAGTGCCTCCTACCCGCTTCCTGACGACCGCCCAACTCCCCGCAACGCTCGCCCTTGCTACAGAAAGACTGGTCCGCCCAGGCACATTTATTTACAAGCCGGTTTATCTGGTTTTGAACTCCTCCCCTACGCCATGCTGGAGCAACGAAAGAGCGCGTCACCGTTCCTAGCGCGGCCGCCCCAGAATCATAAAGCGTCCGTTTCTCACTGCACTATCATACCCACGTCAAAATCGGCCAAACCGAAGATATTAACAAGAAGCATAGAGCAACATCCCACTCCGTTGGATTGTGGGATTGAAGTGGGATGGGCGCTGGATTCCGTCCAGTTCGGTTTCGTTTCGTTTTTAACGTAACACCTGTCGAGGAAGCGATAACCATACACTTATCATCCGGTAATTATGTAACAGCATATCTTAAAACAGAACCAGAAACACGGATCCTCAAATCGACCGTGGGCATAACTTTAAACGCAATTTCTGGGATGTGACTATTTTTTATAATGGGGCTTTGTCATAAACGGACAATAACAACTGACGTTCAGTATTCAGATAGAAGCAATACATTAGACTGCCACTTGACAAAGTCGGGTACATCTGCCAAGCTATTATGTTCAGTTGCTGAAAAATGTTTTGTATATGCATAAGGACAAGGCCATTATTTTGTGATCAGCAGAAATGATTGAACAAGGATAAAAACAAGTAGTGAAAGGCAAATATTTAGCTTTTCAGAAAATCAGTTTGAGTCGATGAACAAAAGCCATTATAGGAATACAAAAAGATATAGCTATGATGCAGAGCAAACAGAATCCAACTTGTAATACAAATATTGCATATTTAAATAATATTTTCATGGATTCTTTGTACTTTTGGTTGTAAGTTTGATCTAGGAAAGATTACAAGCATATCCAACAAAGGGCTATGTAAAGGTAGTGCTTTTTGTGTTGCCATTGGTTGCACATGTTTTGAGATACTTGACCAACATTCATCCATCCATCTTCTGTATTTGCTTGTCCTATTCAAGTTTGCGGGGGTCCAGAGCCTATCCTAAGGCTGCAGGCACAAGGCAAGGAATAACCCAGGACAAGGCGCCAACACATAGCTGGGCACACTTACTGTGCTAGCATTTACTGTTTTAGTAAAACCAGCTTCCTGATGGTCAGATTTGTCCCCCAACTTTCAGATCATGCATATGATCTACCTGTTCCAGACTTCTGTAGGTTGAGGATTTCTTAATGTCAACAGAATTTGATAAACCACTCTAACTAATACAGTCGGATTTACATATTTGGACATTTCTGTCACTTAGCAGTATTTGTCAGTATTAACAGCCAATGACGCCTTTCATTATGTATAGATACATGAAATCTTATCCCCAAAGGGCCGGTGTATATGCAGGCTTTTGAGATAACCTTTATGTCAGCTGTTCAAACCCAGCAGTGAGGACTCTCTCAGCCAATCAGTCCTCCAATTACTAATTTAATAAAGGAGTTACAGTGAAACCTGCATATCCAATGGCCTTTTCTGGGTAAGATTGACCACCCTTGAGCAGGACTCGAAATATAAAAAAATATTGCTTTTATATTAAACACCCATATTTGGACTATGGAAGAGACTATAATACCCAGAGGAAACCTGTACAATACAGAAAGAATGTGCTAACTCACATGTCCAAAATAGGGGTAGGATTCAAAGCCCTAATGCCAGAAGGTATCAGTGCCTACTGCCTGTCGCCCAAATGCAGTGGTGGACATTTCAGTTCCAGAAAGTAAAAATCCAAATCAGGATTTTGTTTCAACTAACCAGTTGAAAATAAAGAGTCCCAGTCACAGACTACTCAACTGGTTGGTTAAAACAAAATCGTAGTTTGGGTTTTTACTTTTTGGACATGAAATGTCCACCTCTGCCCAAATGCCAAAGACATTAACGTCTCACTTCAGTGTATATAAATGTTGCATTGTTCTTTTATATTGGTTTGTATTAAGTTTTTAAAACTACAAATTATATGTAAGTCCTATAATTCAACAATTGGATTATTGCACTAACAACACCAAGGTTATGGGTTCAAATCCCAACAAGCACACGTCAATTGCTGTTCTTCCCTTTACTGTAAGTCACTTTGGAGATTGTAAGACAGTGTGTGACCCTAGCACAGCTGTATAGCCAGTCTGATTATCTGTATCTGGTGTTTTAATTTAGGGCTGCTACATTCGTTTTGAACTCAGAAGTTGGAAGTTCTGAGTTCCTATTCAGAAATTTCAACTGGAACCTCTGGATCCCCAACCTCAGAATTCAAGATGGCTGCACCCTTTATCAACAGAAGTGAAAGCTGTAATTATATACTGGTTATTAGCATTTATGTCTTATTTTTGTTTCAATAACCCAGTTGTACACAGTTCTGTCCAACTACTATCTATGGACACGTTGCTATGTGCAAAATATCACGAAATGTGTTATGATAAAATGCTATTGCTAACAATGTCTAACACTGAACCTAGCTAGAACTGGGACCTGTTCTAGAAAGCATGATTTCTTGCTTAGCTGGATAACGTTTTGGATTTAAGGTTGTTTGGGCTAAATATAAGTGAGCAAAGATGAAGGCCATTTAAACTGTGAATGGAATGCAGCATAAACTTTGCAGGTTGGTAGATCCCTAGGAGCATGAATGCGCAGCCCTGCACCATCATAAAGGATAATAAGGCCAACACCATGCTTACAAAATAATGCTTTTATGACATAGCTCACAGAGTTAGGCAGGAACCCAAAGGTCACTCTGTGATGGAGTTTTGCGTTTCCTGCAAAGAACAAGCTAATCTGAGGACTGATTCCTCTAAAATTACTGTGAAAGGAATTGATGGTTAACATTTTTGTTGTTCTGCAGCCTATTGTCTGGATTTACTTCGAAAGAATTATTCACCACGTTGATAACAAGATATATCACACAGAATTTTTATCAGCAAGAGTAATATCAGAATTTCTTGAAGGACAAATCATGGAGTTGTGTCTACTCCCAGCAATGGAAGACATTCACACCACGCGTTGCCTAAGAAAGACAAAGCACATCATGATGGATTTTAGCCACTCCGCACTCCCACTTCTCTCTTTCCTGCCTTCTGGTAGGAGACTCAGGACAATCTGCATGCATACCATAAGATTCAGGGACAGCTTTTACCCCAGTGCTGTCAGACTGTTCAACATACACTTATGTGACATTAGAAGCTGTTTTCATGTGCAACAATAATAATAATGATCCTAATGTGCAGTATAATGTGCAAAATATGTTAAACAGTGTGTTTGACACACATGTGCAATATTGCTAGAACACAATACACATGCTAAAGACTTTCAAAGTAGTTTTAGAACCTGGTAAGGCCCAGGTAATTTTTGTATGTCCTGATATTTAGAACATTAGACTTAATTGCAGCCAGTGGAACCAGGTAATATTGAACAACAATGTATTTTTCCAAAGATTTGGAATTAGGTACAAAGTAAGTTGTAAGTGGCTATATTTTTGCAAAAAATATATATATTTGAAGTTTGAGCATTCAATTCAGTGACTTCTGTTCATTTCAAGGTTCATTGGGGTATATGTATGTGTAGACCCAACCCAACACAACACATCAATGTCTACAACAAATAGGTTGGCTGCGAGAGCAAGCAGATTTTTATCTTATCTTCCTGTAAATCCAACAAAATATCTAATGAAGATGAAGTCCCTTAGAAAAATTAAGATAAAGGTTCTGGAAAACTAACGAAACAACTGTTACAATCTATGACAAAGGTGCATGTTGTATGGCTGTGTCACTCACATCTCCTCAAAAACAGGTTTCATAATATCTACCAGTCATCAAAATTCACCCAGAAATTTATGATTATGTTAATGCTTATGTGATTGCCAATTAACCGTCATAGTGCACCTCAGTAAGCAGTAAACAGGGACAATCTCTTGGCTTTACTGTATATAATTACAGTTGCCTCTATAATTATTGGCAACTCTGGTAAAGATAAGTAAAAATGGTTAGAAGAAATTATTCTTTTGGTCAATTAGTTTAATCTTAAATGGGAATAATTGAAGTAAATTCCATCATCAAGATATACCCGGTACTTATTTCTTGAGAAAACCACATGTTTAAAGCAAACAATCTGAGAAGATTCCTCTTTTCAGAATCTCTCCAGATCACCCACTTGTGCACCCTCCTTTTCAGCTAACCCAGCTAAGGTTTTCACTGCAAATTAGGTCAGGAGACTGAGACAGCCATTACAGAAATTTAATTTTATATTAGATTAGAAGTTATTAGCCATTATTGACATACCACAGCACACAGTGCACAACAATGAAATATGTCCTCTGTATTTAACCCATACGTGACATCATGACATAACAGGGGGCAGTTAATTCAGCAGCTGGGGAGCAGTAGTTTGCTGGTCAGGGATTCAACAATCATTCAACTACCAGGGCACTTCCTAAACTATTAGGTCACCATTGCCCACTGGTGTTCATTTGACCATTTTATGTTGATTAGTCTGATTAGCAAAGTCCAAGCACTTACATTTGCAGTTAAATGATTTTTTTCTGGCATGGCTTCCAAATAAGGATGGAGGAGGCATCTGATAGTAGGTTTGGAGGCTTGGTGACCCCAAAAATGCTACTTTTTCCTATAATTCTCCAACAGTAACCTTTGGGAATTTTTTGGCTCTAACTATCCTCCTCACTGTATGTGGGGCTGAAGTAAACATGAATATTCCTCCAGGCAAGTTGGTAACAGTTCCAGTTGATTGTCATTATTTAATCGTTGCTCTAATGGCAAAAATGGTCATTTTCAGGTGAGTAGCTATTTTTTATAATCATTCCCTGACATATGAAGGTCGACAAACTTCTCTCCTATTTGATTTGTTTGTTCTCTTATCTTTCCCATGAATAACGACTAAGGGAACTCTGTCACTTCATATTTTGTTATGACACTAAGTAACTATAACATACATCTCTATGAAACACAATGCTTAAAGAATATTAATAAAGGCGAGAATAAGATTTGCAGTGCTACCTTCTAGTGCATGGGTGGGCAAATATTTTTCTCAATGGGCCACATTAGACACTTGAGCAGTTTTCGAGGGCCAAATCATGCACATGGACGCAATGTAACATAAATAAAAAATTCAGATGCTTACAAAATAAAAGCAGCATGCGTACGTGTTTAAAAGTTATTTATTGCATTCAAATAGCAAAATAAGATTTCCCTTGACTCTTATCAGACATGGTCATTAACGGCCCATTTTCGTTTGAATTTTAATTAACCAATTACTTCTCGCGGGCCGGTCAAGGATATCTAGAGGGCCGGATATGGCCCGGGGGCCGTAAAATGCCCGGGTCTGTTCTAGTGGTACCAATAATTGTGGTAGATGAGGCTTTGTGATGTTGTATTTTTCCTATTTTTTTCTATGTGAGATTAGGGTAATTCACCAAAAGGTGAATTTCTTATAACCCATTTTACACATCTTTACCAGGGGTGTCAATAATTGTTGAAGGCACTGTACTGTATAAAATGTTGCAGTTAGTCAAACATCAGTATATTGCTGCCCTCTAATGGTCACGGGAGTTAAAACAGCAAAAGATTTGTTTTTGGTAGACTTTATTAACATTCAGCGATCCATAAAATTATTAATCATTTTAATAAATAGCAAAACTCTCACACATTCATATCTCTGTTATTAAAAAAACACATAAATGTAGCAACTGCCACACACTGAACAATACATAAGTATTTACATCACAAAGATGTACCAACCCCAGCAAATAAACCAGGATTATTATAAAAATAAATAAAAAAAAAGAGTGATAGTGGAATTGTCAAATCTCTTTGCCAAAGGTTCAGTGTCCAAAATCTGTTCAGATACGTCTTCACTGGCAATCAATGCAACAAATGAAATGGCAAAACCATTGTTATCTTAAAACTAAAATGCAAGAATCAACATGGTTTTAGCACATCAACTGAAACAAGGTTCCAGGAGGTAAGCACCACATCAGAATGAAAAAAAAATCTCTATAGGATATTTCTGCTTTAAAAATGTGTAAAACTAATCTGTTACAGTTTAGGGTTAGGGTTTAATTTAAAGAATACATTAAACTAGGAAACAAAAAGCAAATGAAATATATTACCACATTTAAAAAAAAATAAGTTAGACTGATTGGGCCCAGAATGACCAACATCTACAAAACAGCTCAGAAAAGTATTTCAACCAGTTTGTGGTTGACTGAAACTGGCTGAAATATGAGGGAGTATTTCAGAGAGTAGGTGACAAAACAGATTCTGGTTCTCTTTATAAACATTTAATATTCACCTGAGGGGGGAAAACCGAATCATTTCCTTGATGGAAATTTAAGAAATATTTTACACAACTCTCCTGGTTTTACAGGCACAGAAAAACATTGCATTGTTTGATGACAATTAAACTTTCTTGGGCACTTGGGTTGAGCTCCACAACACTAATATAACCACCCATGATTGCATTTATGCCTCCAGCAATGTAACAGTAAAATAGATTTCCTCACACAATATAAAATGCAGTTTTATACCAAGCTCTGTAAAATACCACTGGTAAATTACATGACTGCCAGTCTATAGAATTTCTGTCCCAGACGTTTGCAAAGTCTGAATGTGCTACTCCACTTCAGCATCATAACTTTCTCAAATCCTCAGATGGAACATTATATTTAAGATTGCAAAAATATGATGCTTATGTTTCCCCTCTTTGAGGTATTAAGGAATATTGTTTTAAATAACCTGTAAAACCAGGTCCAAACATGACAGAGTAATTTTAACTCATAATCATATACAAGTATTTCCAGTCTATTTCAAGGCATTTAAGACATTTACTGGTATCAGAAACTTAAACATGCCCATTAAACTCATATAAATACATATAAATAGTCACCAGTAAACACAAGTTATACCTGATGTGATACATGTTGCCAGAGAAAATATTAGCTTTTAACAACTAAAACAAATTTCCTCTGCCTGTGACACTTATCCTTTTGAGTCTTTCCATAAATTCCAACTTTTTTGCAGTCATAGTACCGTCAGTGTTTTCTTGAACATTTAAAAGAGCTTAAATAATGTTATACCTTTAGTATCTATAGCTGACTTTTCAATTAAATTTAAGGTAAATACTCCAGGTAGAAGTGACAAGGTGAGAAACAGTGAATCAGTAAATCAGAGTGAGAACTACTTAGGCAGCTGAAGCTTCCTTAAGTCATTAGAAAAATACTTCATAGGCTTGACTGGCTTGACATGAGACTTTGTCCTTCTTGCAAATCTCCACAGTCATCTGACACCCGCATCCAAGGATCATGCAGTATTTGATCAAGGGTGGGTCTATCTTCAGGTCGGGGTTTTAGGCACCAGCGAATCAGAGACTGGCATGCTTTTGGGGAAAAAAAAAATTGTTGTGAGCTACCGTTTTCTTTTTATTTTAAGACTGATACATTACGTGCTGTGTCAATCAGCTTCCATAAAGCAAATTCATTCTACCTTTGGTTATTCGCTTTGGGAAACTGGGATTCGCCTCCACTATCTGTCCATCTGTCTCAAAGGGAATGTCACCGCAGACCATGTCAAACAACAGCACCCCCAAAGACCAGATGGTCAGAGGCCTTGCATGGTAACGGTTATGCAGTATCCACTCTGGAGGACTGTATACTCGAGTTCCTGAAGAAAAAACAAAACAAAACAAAACCATACTTCATTCCTCAAGCAATATTGCCATGACACAACTATATTTTTACTAGGACCTCTACAGATGCAAAAATCAAATCGTTACAACAAAGAATAATCTAAGGTGCAATAAATATAACAAATCTGTGAAGGATACCTGTGACTGGAATAAACTATACTAACCTTCGAAGTCTGTATAGGCAGTATCTTTAAGCAGAGCTCCTGAGCCAAAGTCAATGATCTTGATGTCTCCGGTACGAGTATCCACCAATATATTTTCATCCTTTACATCTCTGTGTATGACACCCCTTGAATGGCAGAACTGAAGAGCCTCCACTATCTGCTTCATGAACCTGAAAGTACAAGAGTGAATGTGGTTATCATTAGCTGCATTTTGCAATGTGGCATTTTTCATTGGGCATGCTCAAAGAATCCACCAAGGAATGTCCTTACCTCTGTGCAAGCGGCTCCTCCAAGGCCCCACGCTCTGTGATGAAGTCAAACAGATCCTGACATGGCTGTGGTCTCTCAAACACAATCAGGAAAGCTTCCCCTGGCTTTTCAAACCAATCCAGCATCCGAATCACCCCATGGTGCACAGGGCCGGACACCTGACCCCCACTCAGCTGCAGAAGAAGGGCGATCTCCATGGGAACCAAATTAGGTTCATTGGGCTGTGGGGTGGAATTTTATTTATTTATTTAATCAGTTTACATTTCACAAATTTAGCATTTAAGACATTCACCATGTGTGCTTCAACCTCGCCAGTTTAAATTGTTCAGAAACAATGTTTGTTTGGTACATTTTTCATAACACTAAGTATAATGTACATCTCTATAAAACACAATGATTAAAAACATTAATAAAGGCAATGAGAACAGGATTTACGGCGTTATTCTTAATCCGTTTTTCAAAATTGTTTTTTGATAGTCTCACTACGTCACCTATACGTCACAGCCGGGAAAAACCCAGTATCTCCGTGGTATTGTTTTAAGCTACTTTCCCGTAGGGGGAGTACTTCTGTGTTATTGTAGGGGAGGCCCATACGGAATTTCCAGCTACAATTTTTTCCCCATGTAAACGTCATACTGAAAGGCTAACACTGATATTAACAGTTTTCTAAACAAATTACGTGCCCGTTTATAGAGGTATAGCAATAAAACTCGGATGTCAACAGAATATTTGAGTTATTAAAAAAAAGAATTAAAACTTTAAAGAAGAATGTGACATTAATGTAATTACTTATGTACGTTAATTTTAGTGTTTTATAAAGATTTCAATCAACGTTCATTTAAACCGCATCAAATGAAATAAATTACACCTACCAGTCGTGCCCATTGATGTACCCGGTCACTTGGCACTTGCTTTATAGCCACCTGCAAGGAAAGATAATGTAATTTAGAAATCATGTTCTTCCAAAATGACGACAGAAGCTGGAGGTTAAGACGCGCGGGGGCCGAGCGGCCGGAAAGGCGATAAACTTACCGACAAACCGTCTGAGATACGCTGACCGGCAAAGACCGACCCAAAGCCGCCGCTCCCGAGAAGGGCTCCCATCTGGTATGTCTTCTCGAAGGGTTCCTTCGCTACTGAAAAGACAGCATAATCAGTCACTTTCCGAGTGGCCAGGTGTGCATGTGTGAAAGTTATTAAAAATAAAATCCAACTGCTGGACAGTAAACAACAAAAGCAGTCATTTACACATGCATTTTACTAATGGTAATCAGTCCTCATATTAGTTTATTACATAAAAAAGAATTTAGTAACGGTCTATGCTGTTACTAGGCTTGTGTAATGTTCTAAAATGTAGTCAAATGTTTATTTACCAGTTTTTTCCTTTATGTCGTTAACCTGGCGCAGGTACAGGTCATCCAAACGCTTGTCCAACATTTTTTCAAATTGAATGTTCAAATTAACACCAAAAAGTAAAAAAAACAAAACTCTTAGTGCCTCTTAGACTTTTTAGATTAATACGTATAATCCATAACGAAAATCCACAACCGAAAAAAGAACCTCGCAATCCACAGTACTCCACAAGCGCTTAGCGTACTAACGGCACTCAGAAGTTTGTTGCTGTTTTAAGTTTACATTTGATGAACCGCCCATTCTGCGGCTCTGCCCGTTGTCATTGGCTATAAGCGAGCGCTTAGAAAAAACATCCAATAAAACTGCAGAACGATTTAAGCTTATTAATATTAACATTTGCAATACAGTCTTTTCTAAGAATTCAACCGCTCAGCTAACGCCCGTACAAATTTACTCAACAGTGACGAGAAGTTGAGTTCTCTTTCTCGCCATAGGGTCTTGCGTACAGCAAACGACTGGAGATTCCTGTCAGAGGCGTAACGTTAGTTTGAACTTTGGTGGGGGGGGGGGGGGGCGGTGAAGAGCTGATTAGTGGGGGATCGTATGAACCGGTTTAGAGTATTGGGGGGGCACATCCCTCCCACCCCCTGTAATTTACTTTCATGGTTCCTGTCAAGGTGGAAACCGAGCTACAATTAATATAAACTGAACATCAACTGAGCAAAAATAAATATTCATTACGTTAGTCATTATAAATAAACAAGGGAGCAACAGCCGAAGAGCCTGCGTCGTTTGGAACAAAAATAAAGCATTTGCTTATATTTAGAAACACGGTAATCTAAAAATATGCAAATAGCTTTTTCATATGTTCAAGATATAAAAATTACTAGTTAGTCTGACAACTTGTTGGCTGTATTGCATTTAAAATTCTGTGTGTTAAGATCAGCATACAATAGTAAGACGTGCTCAGTGCATGCATTACTTGCAAACTATTTAATGTACCATTTAACCTACTATTAAGAATGCAGGACTGCATCTGGCTCAGATTCTCAATATGCATATCCATGCTGACCACATTCAGGAAGACAAGCCGAAAAATCTTTCCATCGTTCCCTTCCCTAACTGCTTATTCTGGTCAAGGTTGCCAGCAGACCCTGGAGGATTCCCAGCATGCCACATGTCCTTAGACAGCAGGAGGAAATCAACAGTGAGCAGCCAGAAGAATCATGGAGACTCCACACACACTAGGATAAATCATTACAAAGCATCACAGCACATCATTTGTGGCAACTAACATATCATAGATGGCCTAATTCAGTAATTACATTGCACTTGACTATACTTGAGTATAAGAAAGCAAGGGGGGGATAGAACTTGACACGCTACTTCTTCAGAAAGTTTTTTATTTTTTATTCCAAGAAAAAAAAAAAGTATTTTTCATTCCAAAAATGATAAAACAAAATTATATTAATCAATCATTAAGAAGATAAGTATGACATTATTACAATTTTTCTTTTTTTTTTTTAAATTTTCTATGATGATGTTTGTGTTTATTTAAACATGCACCTAAATAAGTCCAATGGAGGCAAGGGGTTTATAATGGGGGGGAGCTGGAGAGTATGATTATGATGATATTGTATAGGGAGGTGAGGAGAGGCAGATATGGGGGCTGGGACAGGTGACTGGTGGGTACCATGATCGAGAAAACATTTGTTTCAGTTTTGTCTTTTTCCCCGTGGACATTGCCAGCATCACCACCCCCACTATCAACTGCTGTCGGGAGACGGCTCTCTGTGTGTCGCGTTCTTTTTCATGCTGTCCAGGTATTCTTGTTGTGAGACAGCCAGGACGGAGGCCAGAATCTCATCATCTTCCCAGTCTGCTGTTGAAGGGATGCATTTGCAAACAAAATGTAAATCACAGGACAACATCTCTGAATGACATATGCATAGCACCCACTCCTATTGCCATAGGATGCACTGAATTACAAGGCTGTCTGGCCTGTGAGATTTTTGTCAAACTGTCATTGCTTATCAAATGCTCAACAAAAGCTTAAATGCACTATACATTTTCTGGCTCCAAGCCCCACAACTGTTTACAGATCAGGTGGTTATCAAACAGAGAATAGCATCTGTGACCATTTTCATAACATAGCATACTAGTTTCAAGTTTCAGAAGCAGATCTGATAACTTCATGACCCATATTCTAACCAATCATGTCCCTTTTCCAGGCCAAGGCAATCACCGAAACAGACTTATAGAGTCCATCTGAACATCTGTGTGAATCTAAGCAAATAAAATAATGACAGCTCTGGGGACTGTCCAGTCTCAATGGGACTTACCAAATGCAGAAGGTGCCATTTCCTGCATGATAGCACGGTACTCCAGCTCAGGATACAGGGACACTAAGGAAGACGAAGTGGCTCTATCTGGGCCTACACAGGTCTGACTGCTGGGACCTGTAGAACACAGAAAACAAAACCAATCAAGGCTCAAGTTTAGGTGCAGTGTTATGGGCAGATGTGTAGATAGCAGACTGGCACAATTAGCTCTGTGGCCCACCTGGAGCACAGGGAGAAGGCGGTTTGGACAGCATGAGAGCAGCTCCGGCTGGGGAAGCCGGCTTGGCTGCCGTATCGGGGTGAGGAGGGTCCGGGTGTTCCGGCGAGGGGGCCGAACTGCGCTGGCGGGGAGAACGGGCACTCCACTCCTCAGGGCCACTAGATGCGGCTGCCGTCGCCGAGCTACAAGTGGCACTGGCCTTGCGTGGCTGGCACCGGGAAAAAAAAACAATGAAACAGGATGTTCTGGATAACCAGAGTGGGAACGACTGTTGGTGTGGGGAGGGAGGGAACACTGCGTCTCCTCTTTCAGGCACTCAGCAGATATGGCCTTTATGGGAAACTCAGTGATTAACAGCAGTAGAATAAGTCGTGTTAGGCTGAAGCTTATTCTAAGAAGTTCCAAAACATCTTTAGTGATACACACATATTTTGGCCTTAGGTCGTGTTTTTTTTTACTTGGCACAGAAGACAGGGGATTTCAGATAGAAACGAGGGAGGGCGATACAGATGAATCAGAAAGCAATTGGAATTTTAATTATTGTCAATCACTTTTACATGGGTAGCCGTAAAAGGGGGGGGGGGCAGGATGATTCCAAGGGCCCCTGATTTCAAGGGCCCAATATGATGTGTTTTCATAGGGGCTCAAAATATCTAGTGCAGGGGTGGCCAGTCTTATCCACAAAGAGCCAGTGTGTATGCAGGCTTTTAGGATAACCTGTAGGTCAGCTGTTCAAACCCAGTTGTGAGGACTCTTCAGCCAATCAGTCCTCTAATTAGTAATCTAATTAGGGAGTTGCAGCGAAAACCTGCATACACACTGGCCCTTTGTGGATAAGACTGGCCACCTCTGATCAAATGGCACCTCTGAATGTTAGAAATGCAATTGGTAAGGTAGAGATACAAGACACTGTTATTGTCAAAAGGCCATTTATAGAAATCCATTAAGTTTCACTTTATGCTGAAAGACAAATTTGAGGTCAAGGTGTTAAGATGCCAAGATGTGAACAGCAAATTTAAGACCCCTTCTGAAATTTCCGGTGTTATCACACTGAGCCCCCTAGAGATCTCCATTTAATGAAAAATAAAAACTGAAAGTTAACAGCATATGTAGATTTCCATGTACCGATTGCAAATAATTATCGCTTCTTCAAGGAAATGCTACATGAGTCAAATGCTTTAGAGACCAGAGCAAACCCATTACCAGGGCAACACTGCTTTCAGTACTGCCACTTTGCTGCTGAAAGTAAGAAATCTTATGGAGAATCCTACAGACTCAGTCTGGGGGCCTCTCACCTGTCGTGCCTGTTTCTCCTGGTCCTGAAGCCATTGCAAGTAAGATTCACGAGCCACTTGCTCTTCTATGGCCTCATTGGTGGCTTCCCAATCTGTGGCCCTCTTCTTATCCTCCAGCATCTGTTGCTCAATCCAGGACTCTTCTGAGGTTTTTATAGCATTCTTCATTAGCAGCTGGTCAGCATACTGCTGGGAGCAAAGGAAGGAGGACAGGTGGTCATAAAGTGGACGATGTTTACCTCCTTTTGGGCAGGGGACAGGGTGCAGTGAGTGTACGTAAGGATACATAAGACATGCCTCAATAGATGTATTAACAGCAAACATTAAAAATACAGCTAAGGGCTAAATAAAAAAACTGAACTAAATTCAAATACTTGCAAAATGTGTATCTTAGTAGACCAACGTATGCTACTCTTAGCTTTAACACAGGCAGTAAGAACACAGAGCCACATACCAGAGGACCTAGAATCATACTACTGATAACAAATATGGCTGACAGTAAGAGGAAATTAATTACATCAGCCTGTCACTATTAGGCCTGTGTGTCATGAGCTGTTGTGTTTGAGTAAATGCCCGTGTGGGATAATCAACATCTCATTACAGTTTCTACATACACTGTAGTCTGGAAACAGGACTTTTGAGTATTGGTTTAAAGGCGGGAGCTAGAGCCACCAGTCTGCTATAATCCAGCAACACTACACTGTACTCTTTCATTGCTGTTAATCACAGCTCAAGAAAAACAGATTCCTATCAACTTTCCATGAGGAATTTAAACAAACACACAAATTCTGACTCATTTTTGTAACAGATGGGGCTCTGACAATGCCAAGCCAGAATACTGCAGTGTCAGTAATTGTTTCTTTTGGATAGAATTTTGCAAATAGATAGGTAGACATACAGACAAATGGATAGATAGGTAGACATATAGACAGTTAGATAGACAGATAAGTAGACATACAGACAGACAAATAGATAGATGAGCAACAAACACATAAATAAATGAATGAATGCCAGCCTTTAACAGATGAGAGATGGTTGGTCATACATTGCATAGATTTTCAACGCGATATTAAACACTTAAGCACTTTGCAAATGTAGCTCCACCAAATATCATAGTAAAAAAAACATGTTGATATTTTAAAGCAAAAAATGTGGGATTCTTAAATGCAAAATAGAACTGTTTATCAGCACCAGTGATCTCAATCAGAATGACACCCCCTCATTCTCAGCTCATCAAAAATCCTTTAATACATAAGAAAGGAGCAGTGCTACAGACTGAAGAAGCAGGAGTTACATTTTTGCCGACCTAGAAGCCCCACAAGTACCAATCCTGTCCTTTGAATCCTCTCAAGCAACGTTTCCCAACCCGATCCTCTTGGACCCCCAGACTCCACATTTTTTGCTCTTCCCAGCAGTGATATGTAGACTGTCTGGCAGGGAGCTGGAAGTGAGCAAAAACATGGACTGTCTTGGGGTCCCCGAGGACCGGGTTGTGAAACACAGCTCAAAGGCAAAATGAGCTGCTCCGGTGAGGTCACCGTTTACTGTAATGGCAGCTTTTATAAGCTGAGTGTGACCATGGCCACCAAGCACCCAGACCCATAGCGGACAGAGAGTCTCCCAGCCAGAATGTAGCAAACCTTTGCCCATTTCCAGGATCAGGGGCTCGTGGGCACCCCACGCCAGAGAATTCCCTGCCACCGGGGGGTGTCTCTGCAGTTTATCCTGGCCGTCTGTGCTGTGTGCTCTCTGGCTAGCGAGGCTCCTTCACAGAGCTGGCTGACCCCAGACAGGGAACCCTGCTGTGCCAGCTGATGACAGTTACCACTGCGATGATAACGTCGGAGCCAGCAGCTTCAGACGATCTGCTTTTACTGGGCACTTGCCTGCTGGCGTTCTCTCACCGCATAAGAGAGCTATTCTGAGCACTGGCCAGTCACATTTTAGACTTTTCCTTTCCACTAACTTTGGGGAATAACAAATACATATAATTACATGTGCATGAATGCTTCTTTATAACTGCTAGCATTAAAAATTATAATTAAATTATGAATAGAAATGCATTATTGTAGCATAGTATAGCATTTCTGTTTGAAATATTTAGGGAAAGACTGAAAGGGTTGAACTAAGAAATCAATCACTATTTTGTGAGTAAAGGCCTCAGAAAGACCCGCACCTCACAACCCTTTTTAGCAAGATAGATGTGTGTGTATGTATGTATGTGTATATATGTGTATGTATATATGTGTGTGTGTGTGTGTGTGTGTGTGTGTGTGTGTGTGTGTATACGTGTGTATATATATATATATACACATTCATACATACATACTGCTGGCCACCAGACACGCGTGTTACACGCAAAGACCTCACAGATGACAAGTGCATAATGTAAGCAGAAAGCATGACATCCTATCGTCACAAACCAGGTGAAGGCTCCAAATGGGACTCTGAGTACAGCGTCACAGCGTTCCCCCAGAAAGAGTGTAGGGGTGGATAACCCTCTGACTGATGTGTGAGGAATGTGTGCCGATCTGTGGCTGTGGCTGAGTGTTCATACCAAACTGACGCAAGGTGCTTCCAAGCCAAACATAACACGAGAGTGACTTAGGCTTCAGGAACATCATCAATATTTACAGACATAACAACTACATATATGACATTTTGAACAATTACTTCATATGGATAGAAGATTTTGCTATTTTGCAAATGGATTCATAAAACAAACAGAGAATACTTAAAATGCTGACTATACCACTTTTACATAATGAGGGGAAAAACCGATTTTATGAATCTGGTGATTGTAGGTGCACCGTTTTACCCACAGGTTAACCTGACATGGAAGTCGAGCTCCTGGCAGACCGACAAGCCATTAGGGTGCATTGTCACTGGGACTCTCCAGTACAAATAAGACAGTGTGCTGCTAAGAGGTGGCCCCTCAGAATCAGGACAGTGTGGAATGTTTCCCCTGTGTGAGTTCAGGCCTGCTCCCTTTGATGTGTGCGTGTTTGAGACAGGGGACGCCCGGCCACGCTTACAGCCCTTTGATGATCTAGGGAGTGTCACCTAATTCTTACTTTGTTTCTCTGCAAATAAAACTGAAGCCTAAAAACAGTGTCTGATTCTCAGTGTGTTGACCAGGCCTCACCACCTTCGACAAACCACATGCCTGGATGGGCCGATGATCAGCCAATGAAAAGCCACTCACCATTTTAATGTATTCCATCATTCGACATATCCCTTTTGCACAAGAACCATTTTGTGTATGCAGGAAGACATGCGTGAGTGCAAGTATGCATATGTGCATTGGGGCAGACCAAAAGAGGTATGTGCCATGGTTTACGAACATAGCGTAAAAAGCTATACCACATGTCTGAGACTAGGCTGAGAGCTGGACTGACTAATTTCACATAATTTCATGGTCATAACAAATATACTGGAGTCATTTGCTCCACCATAATGAATAACAATGAAATTTCTGTTCGTCTTCAGAGATCTATGGAATCTGCATGCTCTGATTGAAGGCACCCACCCCTGGTTTGAAAGCTGGAAGCCCTAGACCAACTCCAATAGTGGCTTTGTTAGGGTTCACAACTGAATTGTAGTGAATGTTCCGATGGTAGCTAACTCTGATTGGTTCATCGTTGTTCTGGTGGATGCCATGGAACGTGTTGATTGGTTCTGAGAAGAGAATACAGAAGGAAAAAAATTAATTTAATAAATAATTGCAGTATCTAAGAATCTGAATAAGAAAAAGAAGCATGGCGGCCTTATGAGCGTGCCTTATAAGTGTCAGTTACAACAAAGTGCTCTGGTTTTTGCCCTTATTAATGCTGAGTATCTTCCCTGCAAATCATGTGACCATCTTGCCATTCACTCAACGCTCCACACCTGTGCCATACTGGTAAACTTCTACAGGCCGGTTGTACATCTCGGCCATTGCCTGCATCTCAATGTGATTCCCATGACAGTTGTTTTTCCTCTTCCTGTTGATGTATGTGGTGAAGTCTTCAGTCACATAGTTTGAAAAGTAGTCTGCATTCTTCATCTGCAGTCGAAGAGCAACGAGTGAGGCTCCATCCAAACAGCGGTACAAAAGAAACTACCATAATTCTGAAACCCCGTTTCAGATAACTGATGTAGAGAGATGACTCACCAGGTAGTCCATACAGTGTTTTCGGACCACTTCATGCATATCTTGGTCTCCGTATACTTGATCAGCTGCAAACACACACAAAAAAATAATTGCTTCAAGCAAAATCTGCTGTAACATGGAGGATTCTTTACATATATTCCAAGTCAGTTGTATCAGAATTGTTTTTGTTTTTCCTCAACGTTCAAATATGGAAACCCCAGGAAGATTTAAGTCACACACCAAGAGAACGCTTTCATTTTTTTTTGCACCGAATGCACAAATCGGACTTGGGGACAGAGTGGATGGAGACAGCAGGTGCACAGGGACATTCTTATCCTCACCGTAATGACATTCAGTGCAAACTGGAGCAAAGTAAAGCTTCTTATAATTTTCATGTTTCCAAAACTGAATAGCAAGCAAATACAAACAAAATACAATTTCCTAATTTGTTCAGTCAACCAAATAAATGATCCATTTGTGTAGGTACTAAATGCTATCAGAGCGCAGAGAGGGGAGATAGGCACAACTCGTCAGACTAACTTTTTGGCGGGCTCCAGACAGGCACGCACACACGCACAGGTTCCTCTGTTAGCCTGGGTGACAGAAACCACAGATGTAAACAGTATTTTTTTCTGCTGGGGTACTACACCATACTAAGACTCCCCCCACATGATATGCAAATGAGAAGCGTCTTCCAGAAAGTCACATGACACAGCTACTGAAATTCGGAGAAATTCTTAGTCAATTTCCTCTCTTGTGGGGTAACCCTGCAATGAGGACACATTTAGAGAAGAAAAAAAATGGCAAGAAGCATGAAACCACAGTGCTATTTTTTTTCAGCTGCTTATGATTGTGATACTTTAATAGACTGGGCTATAAAAATCCCAATAAAACCAATTAAATATATCAAATACTGAGACAGGATTCCTCTAAGCTGAGCAAAACCATTTAACATCCCATAGGACTTTTCCTTAGTGCATGCTTCCCTTGCAGACCAGTGCATGCTTCCCTGTAGACCAATGCATGCTTCCCTGCAGACCAGTGCATGCTTCCCTGCAGACCAGTGCCTCGACTACACTTAGACAAAGAATTTTCAGACTCTTTCAAAAACATTTTCATGCTATTTATAAATACACATTGCACCCTTGTACTAGATATGTGGTATGGAAGATGGATGCATATGCCACACCACAAATTCATTAATATTAATAATATATATTAGTTAGCTTTTGAGAACTGCAAGCACGAGTCCCTTGCGGGTTTAGCGAGTGGCAGTATTTCAGGCAAAGGCCTTTTCATACAAGTCACCACAGAAGGGTCTGCAAAGAGCTGCCTCAGTGGTATCTGCAGCTCTTCCTTGAATTCTTAGTAAAGAGGAAACAGTCAGCAGCGCTGCTTTTAGAATGGGCTATCTTCAACCTACGATTCGGCAGCAAGATATAACCTAAAGTAAATGGGTGGAGTTTAAAAAGAAAGGTTTCACATCCCCAATTAATGAAAAAACAACTTCATGATGTGCATCAATGAAGGGATGAGGATTTTTCTACAACATGACCTACCCTAGACATTTCATTTTCACCTATCATGAATTTTGCAGAGAGAGAACATTATACATATATTTATGCATCGTATAGAGATTTGTGTAACTGTTTTGTGAGCCATATCAAATCATACCGAAAACTAACTCAGAGGTTTTCTGATTCATGTGCTTAGATTAACATCACCAATAGACCACATGGCGCAGGGAGATGTTTTGTGGTTGTAGCCACTGCGTTTATTAATTATTAAAACATGACAGCAATTTCTCTGTGCTGTTTCTATTTGACAAGGAGTCCCAAAGGTTAGAGTCTGTTTACCAGATATCAGAGCTTCATATTTGATGGCTAAGTAGGCGATGGTGGTTTCTCAGGAATTCCCCTTTAGTCATTCATACAAGCGTGACTCAGTTTTCATCATCCCACTCTGATCTCACCTTCTTATTCCTAAGTACACAACAAAACCTAGTAGTTCAGACCATAATGATTTTCACCAGTTGTCTAACATATTCACTATATACATGCATATACATTAGCAGACTTTTAAATCTGAAACACTTATTGGAGACTCATTTTTCAGCGAAAATAAGCATGAATACCTTCAATTGTCCCAATAAATTTCAACAAAGTTTGTAATTAGAAAAGCTTATGCCTGACACATATGTACCCAATGGGAAAGAATGCTGAAAAAGTACAAAAAGATAAAGCTTCACAAAGGGAAAGAGAAAAACCACAAGGTTGGCTGAGAATGAACTGCAAGGTACTCTGGCAGCATGCAGGAGATGTACAAACCAAGACTGATAAGTGCACAGACTTCTAAGAAAAGGGGATGGGCCAAACACAACTCTGAGGAACTGAGGGTGAGCAAGAAGGCCTGTCTAAACCTGATAAACCTTATCAGCACAAGGCAGGTTAAAGACAAAAGCTGGGACGAGTACCATCTGGAGCAGCGGCCAGGCCGGACTGCAGGTCTGCCCTTCTCTGACTGGGCCGAAACGAGCCCAGCTATCAGTGTGTGTGCGTTAGTCATACTGATCTCACTTAACACTCCATTTCGTTTTTTCTATCACTGTGGATGCTGTGCCATATCACCTTGCTGCCACGTGAAGAACTGTAGCACCCTGAACGATGCCACGCGTTGAAGCCTCTCCGTGATAGATCCTATGCCGGCTCCCCACAGCCATAAGAAGCAGTCAGTTTCTGTTGTGGGAGCGCTACATACACAAATGTAATACTTATTCAATAACCTCCTATCATCGAATATTTCAGTCAATATGATCAAATCACATAATAGCAATACTACTACAAACGGCTAACATTTTACAACATTGACCTGGCCCAGTTCCCTACACATTAGCTAGACACCAATGAGCTGTTCTACTCTTAACCTTGGTTGTATCAATTAAACTTTTGAAATACTGACAATTGGCAACTTCATGACTGAGAAGAAGCCTGCTAAACATCATTTAGTCTAACCTTCTCCCATACCCCCCCCCCCAAAAAATCAGCTTAATTGGGAGCTGAACATGGAACCAGAAACTCACACAGACTGCAGAAACTTTTATGGAGGGATATTCATTGAGAAACGTTAAGAAACCAGCAATGGACATTACAAAAGACCCAGCATGGCGTCTGCCATAAACTTATGCAATGCGAATGCATGCATCCTTGTCCCTTAATCAGGAAGGTGACCTAAGAAACTAGGTGAAAGGTTACTCCTAAATTGCCTAAGACACATTTCTAGCCTAAGATTAGGCGCCAGTGAAGGTGACCTCCACCGTTTCTCAGCCAAGGCCCAGACTGCTGCTTTTCCTTATGGGGAGCGTTGCACTGCTGTTGTAACCTCGTCAGCCCAGTGCAGCAGACAGTCTGCAGTTTTTAGGTCAAAGGGAAGCGCCACAAAATGTCTGGAGTGTGATGGCAGGAGCTCTGCTCACATGTCAACAACCATGAAGGTTATTTCAAAACACAGTAGAAGATATACAGTACTTTAAAATCGTACCATTTGCTTTTCACACCGTGATCATCATGGCATACAAAAATTAAAAAGTGGGGCATATTTTTGAGACATACCCGAGAAAAGATTTTTCACACTATAATCACTATTAATCTAAAATATTCTTGAAAATTGAACACAGTGAATCATCGTCATGCTGTCCTAGAGCTCCCAGATAAACCCAAGTACAACTGAAAGAGTACTGAATGGGGAGAAGAAGAAAAAAATCAACCAGCAATCTGGTGTCACAAGTTAATGACGACCTTCTAAACTGTCTTTTGTAAGATGGTTACAAAACTGCCCCGAGATTTACCAGAACATTCAGAATTTCCACAAGCTATATTTCCACATGACAATAATTTTAATTTGTATGGTGAGTTATAGTCAGATGAGAGTAGAACTCTATTAAGTTAGAATAACAGAATATAGCTTGTGAATAGATAACATGGAATCATGAACATCAGAACATCAGGAAGTTCTTAAATAAATGCTTTCTCAAAAACTGCCAGTTTGCTGCCAGTGAGACATAAATGCGAAAAACAAATCAGAAAATTAATTAGTTATTCTAATCCCAGGACATCCATTCATCAATCAATTTTCTGTAATCGCTTATCCTATTCAGGGTTGTGGGGGGTCCGGAGCCCATCATGGAGGCTACAGGCACAAGGCAGGAAATAACCCAGGATGGGGCCCTAATCCATTGAATCTCTGGACAAGAAACCAAACATTTGTGATTCAAACAGGAAAGCTATACACTGCATGTTAGGCTTGTGTGACTATTACCAGTATTCAATAATAACAGACAAGAAACCCAGTGTTGATACCTGACAATGACTGACCAGTGATTATCGCCTGCTGGGGAAGTAGGCATAGGCCACATACAAAGCAAGATAAAGATTCTGATATAGTTTAAAATAAGAAAGGCTTTAAAAAAAAAAAAAAAAAAAAAAAAAAACTTCCCACAAAGCAGGGGTCTCCAGCCTTATTTACAGCGAGTGCTACTTCTTATGATTCCAATAAAGTGTTATGTGAGCTACTCATTGGGTCCCAGCAAACTATGCTAAATTTTGTGCTAAATTTATTTATTTATGATCAACTTTTCCCACGGAGACTAATAAGTAGGGGTGTAATGGTACACAAAAATCACAGTTTGGTACATACCTTGGTACTGAAGTAACGGTTCAGCACGTTTTCAGTACAACAGGGGTAAAAGAAACCAAACATAAATTGCTTTTCTTCTTTATTAAACAGTGGCTAACTGAACAAGGTATGACTATCTTTTTTAAATAAGTCAATACTGCTGCAGCCTATCAATAAAAAACTAAAAATGTACCTAAAATTAAATCAAAATAAAGTAAATAAAAATAAAATAAATATCCAATAAGGTGCACATTTAGGAAATGAACTGTATCTGATCTGTACTGTATTCACATTAGCAGCTTTCGTCTTCAACTGTGCAACACAAATATTGTCTCACTAAAATACAAAGCATAAAAAAATTCAGTGTGGTGCAGCACTTTAAAAAATGGCAGAGCTTCACATTAGGACGTATGCGCAAGCGCAGTGGCGCGGCTTCATCCGCCCCTTTCATCCACCCACTCACATTTGCATACCGAACCGAAAGACCCGCACCAAAAATCTATGGTATGCATATGTGTATCATTACGCTCCTACTAAACAGCTATGCGGCGGTACTCCGCTAATCAGCAAGTTGTAACGCACGTAATATATTGATGAACAAAAAAAACTCCCTTGTTTCACAAAAGATCCAAGAAAGCCATCTTTTACTGTTAACGTATCAGATGTTGAGATGTGGCAATGTACACAGAGCTTTACCACGCTCCAGTATTGTGGCCTCAGTGGGAGCACTGGGTCCGCCGGAATGCAGAATGCAGCACAGTCCAAGCAGTCGGCACCACTGGACTTCAACACGGTGGATGGCATTGCTATCACAGCGGGCGACTCCAAAAAAGAAAAAAAGGGAAAAAATAAAATAAAAAAAAACTAACACTTGTAAACAAAATGTTATCTAACGTGTGACATCACAAAAGCACAGAACAGATAGAAATTCCAAAGAACTCCCACCATCTCAAGGAGATGAAATATCAGCATATGGTTTGAGATGATAAATGTGTTCATTTTTCCATCTGGATTTCTCTTGTATCACTTTAGACTAACGGAGTATAACCCAAACTGGACGAAACACCCCTCTCTCACTCTATTCAACAGGGTTTGGCAGTGGAAAGGCAATGCAGTTCCTTGCAATCTGAAAACTGCCCACCAAACTATGCCCAGGATTCTCCCTGTGCTCTCCTGCAGTCTGTAACGTTTAGAGAGGGCAAGAGCAGCAAATTGACAAGTGTGAATGTACTCGTGGGAATGCATGAGTGGGGGAGAGCCATCCAGACTGATCACGTGGGCCTGCTGACTGGTCCAGCACAGATGGGTCAAGATGTTAGCTACTAATCCCCTTTCTGGACTTCTCTGGACAACATAAAAAAACTGCAAAGCTCAAATTTTGTTCTCACGCAGGTTTCCAGACGCAGATCCCTAATTTACAGAATTACAACAGGACAAAAGACATGGAGAATAAACTTGAGGCACAGCAAAGAACTGCTTCCTTTAATTGTGTTACTTTGAAATGTTCTGTGAGAATCTGTGGTGTGAATGGGCCAATTGCAATGCTTGGAGTGAAACTAAAAGACAACAGATGTACTCTTAAGCCCTACAAAAACTGAAAAAAGACAATGTACCGCTAGACAAACTCAGAATGGTGTGAAATACCACCTGACAGGTGCATGCTTTTAGTTAGATTTCATTTTTAATTCCGCTAGTGCATCTGCAATGAGACAGGAGAAACAGCAATTACTGCAGCCAAATGAAACGGAGTGGAAACACTTCTGTGTTAAATTCTTACTGTGCAAGACTCTATTCATATGGGTGCAGTGTTAGGTAAAAGGAGGTTTGTGTGAACGAATCCCTCCTACTCCCAAACCCTGATATAAGCACTATCCTCCTTGCGGTAAATGCTCACAGATTTTCCCCAAGCTCAGTGTTTGTGTGCATGACCTGTAATTATAATAATTAAAGTTTTCTATGGCTGTAACACAGAGATTCCCTTCAGGGGGGAAGTTTCCATAAGGGAGCATTTCCATGAAATGAGGCAGGGAACGGGAGCTAAGCAGACACACGGGTAAATAGCCTGCGCCTCGCACTTATGCTTCAGCTGAGAAGAAAGCCTGCAGTGTGTCCCACTCTAGACAGGATCAGAAAAACTCAAGTAGGACTCACAGCCAAAAAAAGGTGACACCAGTTTTCACTTGACTTAAAACTGCATAACTACCTCTACAAGTGAGTAAAATGAGTACAAATTACCTACTAATGATAAAGTAACAACACTAGATACAAGCTGCATTTTTCTGCGCACGTGGCTTCCTTGCTGACTAATTTGCTTTCCATTGAATATTTTTCCTTCAGGGTACACCAGCAAGACATGGATAGTAGTATGGCGTATAAAACAGACTCCACACTCCATGTGGAATAAACAACAACTGACCACTATCTCCAGTAGCCAATTAAATAAAGGAAACCAATACTGAAAACCAGTCCAGTAAATACGAGACCGGCGGCTGTGCAGAGCATGCACAGAATGGTACCAAAATGCATCTCTTATGCTGGAAAATTCAGCAAACCAGTTCAATAAAGAGAACTGAGAGGGAACATGGAAAACACGGTGAAGCAGCCATGAAGCCACTGGGGAGTAAATAACCAGGCCTTACGTAGGATACAGCATCCTTGGGTGACTGGACAGCAGACAGTCAACCACGCTAGCGAAAAGCTACAAAGCTCTCATACTATAAATAAAACTTTAAATATTATAAAAATGTGTTACACTTCTCATTCGTAAGCATTTTAGCATGGCCTGTAAGCACTCAAATGATTTGCACCAAACGAGACCCACAAAATCTTATGCCGGAGAAAATCAATTTGACCGCTCTTTGACCTACCAAAATTCAATGAATATAGACATGGTCACATACGAGGTGTCCATCAGGAAAACACCATACTATACAGATCAATGAAGGCAGCTTCCTTGTATGAGGGACATGACTTAAGGAGCCACATTCAATATGACTGGAATTACCAGAGAGTAAGCCCCGCTGTAACAAACTAACTACTACTACTTGCTTGAATATGAGCCCAACTTTAGTTAAAGCAACATCATCAGCTTTAATGTGCTAATGGACTAGCAAATTTCAACCAATTTTCATAAATGATTTATGTAGTAAGCTATATTTACAAATGTACATAAGGTGGAAATTTTTAAATAAAAATGCAGAAATCTGTCCTGCACAGCAGAATGCTATTAAAACTAACTTGAACAAACAGCACAAAAAGTTTCACTTTACAAACTGATCTAGAACCCAGTAGGACACCTACTGCAGTATTAAGGAGCAGTTTTCAGTTGTGCTGTCCAAAAACATATTCTAGGCCATAGCAACAACATATAATTAAGCTAAATATGCTTGTTTATGTAAGGGTTAATGCAAGACAAGCCGCGCATTATAAGTTTTCAAACCACCCAACGTGCAGTGCATCTAAAAATCTATAATGCATGGCTTAGAGTGCATTAACCCGCTTATACCATAGTTACTACACATTTGGCTTACAAGTTTGTACCATATAACGTTAATAAGTCAAAAGTGCATTTTAATATAACTACTTTCTTCCGCCAGTGATTAAACATTTTGCTCAGGCAAGATGACCCAAGTCACTGTTGTTGATTCGAAATGTGCCAGTCCATAAGCGAGTCATTAGCTCAAAATTGCTCATTAATGGTCTTTTTCGCTTACAGAGTGTCTTCACAGGAATCTCCAAATTGCCCTTTGCCCATTTTTAAAAGGAGTTTTTTGCTGTGTAAATGTTCAAATAAAGGGAGAAGCCTATATTTAGCACTGTTGCTTTGTTTTTATAGTTTCCGTTTATTTCAAATTGCATTCTGAAATTTTGTAACTTTAAACTTAGTTTAAATTATGGCCGTCAAAATTACCGGGTTAACGCGGATTAATCCATCATAATGGTTAATCTGATTAAAAATTTTAACGCAAGTAACCCATCTGCAGCGCAGAATGGCTCAAAATCCCTGAAATATCTCTGTCAACCCATTTCAGGCAGTTTTGGTGCATTCCATTTGCCCTGGGAAATCGTAATCTGAATCAGATTCCAGTTTTGAGGCCGGAAGTGACAACATGCGCGCTCCCATTTCTCGGAGATCCGAGAAATATCTCAGAGCAGCACAGAGGATCCCGAGTTCAGAATCTGAGATGGCTGCGCCTTTAATCAACAGAAGGGAAAGTTGCAGTTTTATACTGTTTAAGCACTACTTCTCATTTGTGGCTCATTAAATCGGTCGCACACCCTATACTCTCCAACTTATCTGTGGACATGTTGCTACAGAGTTTTATACATAAAGCACTGCATGTAATGTGTTATCCACTAATATTGCAAACAAGGGCAATTTACCGGGCTAGAATTGGATTTCATGATTAGTCGGATTATTTGTCGGATTTACAGTTAATTGGCTAAGTGTAGGTGAACACAGATAAAGACCATTTAAACGAAGGTTAAGTTGTCCAGCTAAGCAAAAAATCTTGCTTTTTGATATGGGTCCATGGTATTGTACTTCTGTGGCAGATGGAATGCATCTGACTCATGTTCAAGATGTTCAATAAACATGTTAAGTGCATATATATTCCCTTTTTCTTGAGTCTATTTGCTCTTGCAAAATAAAATGTGATTAATATAGATTAAAAATGAATGATATTTAATCATAAATAATCTAAATTAATCCACAGCAACCCTTGATTAATCTGATTAAAAAAAATATTCGTTTGACAGCACTAGTTTAAATATAAGATTATAATAGCACATTGATTTACTACTGTGACTTGCCTGGTGGGCACTACTTGTGTGGTTAAAGAAATCCTTCTAACCAATCAGATTTGAAAATTCACCAGCGCCATGGTGTGGGGAGCTTATCCCAGGTTCACAGCAGGGGTAACCCCTAGATGGGATGCCAACTCATCGCAGGGCACATCTGCTATGCACAATTCTTTTTTACTGGGAAGAAACAGAGGTGGCAGAATGATATCTGCATTTGTAGAACATATGTAGAACATGCACACAAAGCAGGGATTCAAACTCACACCCTGAAGGTAAAAAAACAACAGTGCTACCCAAAGAGCTACCAGGCCAGTTAGAAATAGGAAGAAGCCAGACTTTAAATGTATGCAAATGTATTGAGTTAAAGGCTTGCTCAGGGCCCAACAATAAAATCACTCGATTTGAACCAGTAATCTTCTGATCACAAACAGAGTCCAGCCCTGAGCCAAACAACATCCCTGATGATACTGTCATCATAGATATGCAAGAAGATCAGTTGTGGTACCATTGATTTTAAAAAAACAGTACAATCTCAGTTTATACATTCCAATAATCATGTTCCATCATTTTGTTAGATCATTGATGTTATTCAGCTCACAGTTTTGCACAGCAGTGAAATGTTAGAGGCATAGTGTTAAGCCAAGCCAGAACATGTGTCAGATAGACACAACCGTACCCACCACTGCTGTAGTCAGAGCCGGATGTACTCAGAAGACATGCGCCATTGTACAGACACTGCAGATGATCTAAGTGTATTGATCCCAATCTTCTCTATAGATACATGACAGCTTTTAGTACATTTTTAATAAGTTTTTAATAGGTTTCCCAAATATTTGTTGGGAAGTTAATTTCATAGGGAATTTCAATTGGTGACAGCAACATTGCTTTGCAGAGGTATCTACCAGCAAAAACACCAGGTCTACAACCCTGTTTCCAAATCATATAAACCCATGTTTAATTTTTCATTTTGAAATAAATGTGCTTACATGATTTGCAAATCACCACATTCTGTTTTATTTACATTTTACAGCATCCCATCTTTTTTGGAAACTAGGTTGCATTTGCATACTTTACACCTGCAGTTTTCTCCCCAAATGAACAAGACCCAGTCCAGTGGGTGGAGGGAAAAATCCCGAGCAAGACCAGAAAACAACAGCTTGTTTCGTTTCCTGCAAACGTAACACTTGCGCTCTGGGTCCTTCACTCATACTAGATCGGTAGGCTTAGTGACAAGCAAGGTCAAAAACTAGCATAACACAAAGCGTAGTAGAAGTCATATGTGCTTAATTGGATAGTTTTAAAACCAGAGCTTAAGGTCAAAATGTCTTCACAGATGAGGATATTCAAAAACAAACATATGTTTGTGAAAACTGACCATTTCCAAAGACACAGGCCATTTTTTTAATGCAGTGAGTCTCTTCATGAGGTTTGGCCACCGCTAATGCCACAGAAGAACCACTGACAATGAGCTAACCACAAAGAAGTGCTTTCAAAGCAGACAGGAGGAGCTTACTGGAACTACTGATGCCCCGCCTCTACGACAACCAGTACCCCTCCCACATCCCCCCGACAGTCTGTATTAATTCACTTTTCCTGCCAATGACCCCAGTGACACCTTCTTAGAAGACTAGAAGAAGAAGAAGAAAAAAAAAAAAAAAAAAAAGAAAAAAAAAAAAAAAACAGCTTGCGTGTCAATCACAGTGAAATAGAAAATTGATAGAACATTCTGTGGATCATCAGCTTTGTTTCAAAGAATTAGCAGGTAAACTCCACCCTGGGGGTTTTAATCAGGTCAAGTGAAGAAAAAAAAAATACAGGAAATCAAGAAAAGTTTCTGGAAATTTTCATGTATGTGGTCTTCCACACAGCTGCTACCTTTGCTACATATATATACACCAAAGAGCAACCTTCAAGTCAGAAAAAAGTAAGAAAATGAAGATTATCACAATATAGATGGTACCTTCATAACTGTTCAACCGGATAAAGCAAGATAAATTCCAATTTTTTCTTTGAATTCCTTGTATAATTCCACGACACATGGAGGGAACAGAACAGCTTTTCATGGGATGGCCATCATTTCTATTGTCGAATTATGACTCTGCTGATTTATGACCTTAATCTCAGTTCTATTCCATTTATGCCACTGGTATCCATGAGCACATGGCAACACACAGAGCTTAACTGCATGCATAGCATAGACTTCACGGTTCATCTCACATTTGATTTTTTTGTGTACTTTTACCCTTTATGTGCAGATTAATAGTGAAACATTTAAATGTTTTCCACACCCATTGTTTTTGATACCACGGGCCTGTTTTTCCCATGACTTGGCTGTCCGTTACTTCCCCAAATGCGTAGGCACATAGCGGCCAGCCTGCACGCTGCAGGTGTGTGTAGGTCCCCTACAGTACGTGTTTTTAGTAACAGAGATCAGAGATTCCATAAACCGGCACAGCCTTCTGTGGAAATGACGTCAGTCATGTCAGGACAGGGCTTCCGCTGACTGCATGCTAACGGCATGGCCTTACACCGCATAGCGCTTTGGGTCCAGGAGACCGGCCAGCACCATCTAAGCTTCTTGGGACCCTCAGCTTTAATGTTCATGCTTTTTGTTTCGTTTTTCCCATGCTATTGTGAGTCTTTGCTGTGTCCATTTCATACAGACAAAGACCAAACTAATCACAAAAAAACAACAAATAACCATTCAGCTATATTAAATAGCCTATTCTTATAAATTTGGCAAAGGCTTGCATAGGCATATGGAGCCAGTTCGAAATTATTTGAAAACATCTGTTTGAAATATTTTGCTTTGGACAGCATATGATGGGAAAGTTTCTGAAAGGGAAAAACCTTACTAGCTCATGCTTTTTGATGTGTGACAGAAACACTAGTAACTGAAGTAAACAGTTGGTGAGGAAGGATGGGTAAGACCCAGGCAGGGCTCACGGCCTCCTCATGAAAACCAGGGACTTTATTCACACACCTCCATTCAGCCACAGGTTTCAAAACTAATACACCCCCACCTGAACATGCGGACAACCTAAGAAAAACAAAACAAAAAATACCACTACATAATCACAGATAATCTGTATTCACCAAAAAAATATAAGAACAGGCTGAAATGAAATGATATGCCTTACTGGGTGAAATGGCAGCTATCACACTTAGGCCTGTGTCATTACACAGTCCTCCTGATCCATGCACCAGACACTAAGTGCATGTTTACGCTGACAAAACAACCTGCCAAATCAGAAGCCTCTGACATTATTAAAATATATTTATATATACAGTAAATATATATAGGGAATTTCAGTGATAAAACATCCTTTCACGAAAGGTAAGTTCACTTCTGCAATCACAGAACACGCCACTATGTGAATTCTGCCATCTTGAGTCAGGACATGGTAATACATGCAGTTCACGATTCGTACCCACTGTGAGTCATTTCTGTAGCTAGAGAAGTTTGGGTCTTCAGCTAGACCTCAATGCTTTATCTTAATCAGGCCACATTTTCTATAATTAAATTACATTTACACTAAACATCAAGCACGATAAAAGCATTCTTCTTAAGGGTGTAGGGGGACCAGTGTGTAATCTGCAAGCTCCCAGTGAAATCATCCTTAAAACAAATTTACATTTGAACTGCAGAATGTATCTGCATAATGTATTCCAGATATACTTCATAAAATATTTGGTACTACTTTACAATAAGACTATCCTTATAAAGAGTTTATAAATGGTTTATAATCCATCCATCAACTTCCGCTAATCCGAGGTCGGGTCGCAGGGATGGTTTATAATGAGGTTATTAATTAGGTTGTAACACTTTGCAAAGCATTAACAAACAATTACAAACAAGTAATAACAGTCTTCTTTTTTTATTAGCAATGAGTTACTACCATTTAAGTGGCAAAATGGAGTCATTTTATCAAATGATTACGCATATTTTGGGGGGAAAAATTAGATTAGACAAATATTCAGTGTCTTCTAAAAGTCCCCTTCAGAAGCTTCTAGAACAGTGCCATCTACAGTAGACACTGTGTAACTGTACCAATCTAAAATCGGAAAGGACACTAAAGGAAAGCTGATAAAGCTTCATAGAATTCTTTGCCAGTCTTGCCCTGCAGGAAAGCCGTCACACAGCATGACACATGGAACATGTTCAAGCTTCATGAAAGGTTTTGAACACATCATTCTTTTTTCATTCCCAGATTTAATTCTGATAATCCAATGAATGAAAGCCTTGTGAAGTGAAAATTAGAAATGTCACTACAAATTGCTATGTCATTACAAATAGATAAGAAAAACATAGCAATGAAAAAGCAAACAGCACTGCACAGAAACAGGTTAACTTGGCAAACTTAAATGAAGCTTTCAGTATGAGAAAGGCTTGAGCAAAGACCTTTGACTAATATATAGGTGTACTCAATAAAAAAGTTTATTAATTTCTCAGACCGAAAACAAATATATATACAAATGGCAAATTGCAGTGTAAAGATAATTAAAAAAAAAAAAACAATATTCACTGACAGTTCATTCATACTTGTGGCAGGACTCCAGCAAAAAGGTACCAGCTATATGGAGGAGTGTAACAGAAGGGTGACTGTGTAACTGTATCAGACATGGGTTTACTGGAACCAGCACTGGGGGTAATGAGAAAACTATCCACGTACCAACTGCTCTGAAGAGGCACGCTCCATCTTCTTTCATCTTTTTTATGACAAAGCCTTTCTTTTCCCCGAGGGCTTTCTCGAACCAGTGTTCCTGCTGTTGGAAACACACACACACACACACACACACACACAGACAAAAATTAATGGAAAAAGCCACACCTTATGCATTCCACTGGAACTGGAGATCA